>CM076591.1:16375000-17575000 GCA_038430175.1 Ficus hirta | reverse complement strand
AAAAAAAGTACAATTTCACTTGAGTGAAACTAAAGTGCCAAACAGGCCCTAAATCATCTCATTTGGATTTACCTATGCAAAGTTATGGATTTTTAAAATGAGTTACAAAGCTATGCAAATAGTAAAGCTGAAGAAAAAGGATAAAAATTAGATTGTAGAACTAAAGTTTGGATTGAAGATCCAAACACATGCTAAGTATTTGAAGCGCAACTGCAATGAACTAGAGATATAAATAAATGCATGATCAAATAAGCTAGTTGTTCCATATTTATCTCAGAAAATATTTAGCTCAATCATTCTAGTCACATTCGAAGATTGAAAACCAGTATGTTACGGGCCAGGGTAATAAAGACACTATTGATTGCCCCAAGTCAAGATCTTATCTATATACAGTCACAGAAACATGACCATAGGGCTTCATCATCTACTAGTATAAATATCGGCTTTAAACGCGAGAGTAAAGTTCATATAAACCAATTACCTGTCCGGTCAAAACCAAGCCTAAACTCGAGAAATCGAAGTGGAGACTTCTTTTAAAGCCAACTTCCTTGGAAAGTTTTTCTTAGCAAAAAATACCTCCATATTAAGCAATGCCCCTGCAGGAAATCTAAAAGATGCGAACGTTATGAACATTGAGCGTCCTAATTGCCAATACAAAACACAGAAAAATTTCATCGTAACTTCCATAAAAAGAACTAAATATTAACTCATAAAGCATATGCCAAATTGACAATCATGAATATGTGAGATTAACTTAGGCCCTTCCGTCGAAGGAATGCAGGAGTAAAGAGCAACAGATCGTACTATTATTTTGTTGGAACCAGTCATCAAACTCAATGAATTCATTGACAATGTACTTGATAGAACCATGGATCATAACAATGAGAAGTAAAACATCCAAGGATCTATGTACCAAAGGCCGTTACAAAGAACACTGAAGCAGACAAAAAGATTACTAGGACTAACTAGTTCAGTTTTTCAAAAAGGTATTAGTGTCTTAGATTGAGCAGCAAAAATCTCATTCTCACATTCATAGTTCATGCATTCAGCGGCTACTACAACTACCGCTATCACCAGCTTTATAAGGAGCTTCACTGAAAGCCTGCAAAGCCTCCAGGGATTTGCAATACAATTTCCCAAGAGAACAAGAGACAGGGTCAGCTTCTAAAATTCAACATATAGCTCCTGAAAGGACAAGACTTGTTTTTTGTTATCAGAAAAACAACTATCCAGGAAAAAGCACAACCTATTTCTATCCCAAAAACATGTTAAACATGCATTACACTTCATGGAAAGTGATTCAGAAAAAAAGAGCCTATTGGAAGAACGTAATTTAACCATAAAAAGTGCTCCGGGTCATCTATATCTATCCATCCAGTATGGTTTGAACAAAAGGGCATCAACAAAAAGAAATAGATCAAAACTCAAACCCATCACAAGCAATGGAAGCTTAGCAAGACATGTAAATTGCAACTTATATTATCGATCTTTAACAAATATTACCTGCTTGCGGCCATCCAAGATCAATCTGCAAAAATATAAACTACATTGCATAAAAAAGAAAACCATACTGGTCTATCGTCCCCGACAAAAGAGCTACATGGCATCTTACCTCTGTTCTGAGTCCAGAAGATCTATTGTAAAACAAATGCTGTAACAAATCATGAATGAACAAACTACGTGTCTTAAATTTTGGCATAAATCTGCAAAGACTGGCTCTTTCCCTTCTTTAGATTACATATATTAGTGCGTTTTGCAAAGAAGAACAAATCAAAGTATATGAAAAGGGAGTTTATAAAATTAAGCCACAAGCATTGGCATGTTAGAAGATAAATAGCCATGAATTCAGTCAGATGAGGAGCGGTTACAAAAGTATTGCACAACGTATATAAAAATGCATGGATTCTAGATTATAAATTTCTACATTTCACGATTTCCATCTTTGCTGAAATGAAATAAATAACCGAACACAACTAACAAAATTCAGTGCGATGTAATAGATCTGCATGGGAAAATGTTTGTAATTTTATTACTGGTCTCAGTTAAAAGGAATTTTCCACATTTTGCACTAAGTACCACCAACTACGTATCACAATTAATCTACAACAATAATCGGGGAAAAAATTAAAGAAAATTCACAGATTGAACCGGTTTCAATCAATGAGCCACAATATCGCTGCCGAAAACGTCGATTATCGGATCAGGCGCATCAAGCACAGGACTTGACGGAGTCTGGCTCGGGAACAACACGGACTTCGAGGCGACGAGCTTCTTCCTCTGCGGACACCTCGGGCCATAGACTCTCCCGGAGAAGCACGGGAAACCGTCCGTCGAGCCGACCGGGTTCTGAACCGGCGTGGACGGCGGCGATGACGGCGGAGACGACCGGATCTGTGACAGTGCGAAAGCGCGGTGCGATCTGGCGCTGATTCGCGAGTCCCTGATTTGGGCGAGAGCTCCGGGCTTGAGGTACTTGAGGAACGGCTCGGTCCGGCTCGGGGACGACCTGTGAACTGCGCGAGTCCGACGATTCATGTCGAATAGAGAGAGAGAGAGAGAGAGAGAGAGAGATAGAGAGAAAAGGAAAATTTGCAGGTGAGAGAGAGAGAGATAGGGTTTGAGAGGGAGGGGGATTTAGGGGGATTCTTAAGGAGGGAGAGAGAGGCGGGAAGAAGGGGAGGGAAGAGAGAGAAAGTGAGGGTTTCAAAAGCACACCCCGACTAGTTTTGTTTGTGTTTGGCGCGGGATCAAATATAGTAGGTCTTTCTTTGGCTGATGACGTGTTTATTTATTTATTTTTGATTGTTACTTTGGACTGTTGCGCGACACGTGGCAGTGTGGTCCATTGCCTGTCAATGCGCATGAGGTTATTTTGGGTTTAGGTGTGGTCGTGTGTACGTGTTCCTTTAGTGATGTGATTGTTTTGAGAAGTCCCTGCCATTACGGCCATTCCACTAATCGGATGGATGGGATTAATGCCCTCGTGGATGCGAACCTATGTTTGTCTCTGTTTCGCGTCGCATGAAATCATGCTCAAGATGGCGCTCAATTCACGGTTTAGAGCCCGCCCTTTCTTTGACGGTAATAAGTTTTTCTTTTTATTTGTCTCCTTTTCTTTCTAAAATCTCATTTATATACTCTATTGATATAACTTATTTTTAGATTATTAAGTTACAATCGAATAGCTAAGATACTATTTATATATGATAATTATAATGCATATTACCTCATAGTATTATAGATTAAAAAAAATAAAAAGAATAGAAATTAAAAAAAATTCAAAGAAACTAAAAAAAAAAATTTGATCTGCGACTGTCTACCGGTGGACCCTCCCATACCGGCTACGAGCGCCCCCTTCCCTGACACGGATGAAGACCCCCTCCTCCCCCAACCAAATCTACGCCCCTTGCTAACACCGACGAAAACAACTACCCCCACCCGTGAACCATATATACCCCCCTCCTTGACGCAGGCGACGAGCCAATCCCCCTTGCCCTGCAGAGACAAACTAGATCTATGCCCCCAGCCCGCCCCATGTCCCTCGTTGGCCAGATCCGGCCACCTCATAACCCAGGCCCCCCCTTCCTGCGATGGCAAGGTCCTCCCCTCCCGAGGCCCTAGGTGGTGAACCACCCACCCACGAGCCCGACGATCCCAAGCTGATACGAACCACGCCAATAACATGACGAAACCCGATACCAAATCTGGAAACAACAACCCAAGATCTTTCAAGTTTGATGGAAACCGCGACCCGTTGCTTAGCGAAGCAAGAACCTTGGTATGATGAAGACGCCACAAACGGTTATGGAAGTCCGTTTGATAAGTCGATTTGAACGCCACAAGGAATCCTTGATAAGTTCGAATAAGTTTCTTCAAGAAAAACTCACAATATTAATAAACATCAAAATCTTTTTTCCATCATCTGAAATCAGCCTTATATAGGCAAAGTTACAATTTGTAAAATTCCTAATCTACCCTTAAGGATAAACTTGAATAAAAACATAAAAAAAGATCATATTTATCTAAATAAATTCGGAATTAAAAATATACCTAAATTCAAATTTTAAACTAAAACTTAAAATTCAAATAGGATTACAAAGAAATCAAATCTTGATCAGATCTTCTAAACTTCTTGAATTTTGTTTTGAATCTTGAACTTCTTGAAAACTTGAAAACGTAATCTTGACTTGATTCTTCGTTGGGAAAAACGTCCACATTATTCTTGGCTATCTTCCGGGTCAAATTTGATGAGTAATACCAACCTTTGTTCACCCTCAGTAGTGAACACGCTCTCGTTTTGTTGTAAAACTCTCCGGACTAAGTTATTTAGCTCTTCTTTGAATCTTTTAGCTCTAGCCATCGTCAACGGACCAACTGGAACTTGAATTGATTCATGAGTATTCCTAGCAGCCTTGATGTACTCATCAATATGGATCTTGTTTCATTCGTTTCGAAATTCTATGCAATTTGAAAAAAAAAATATCTTATTTTGACTTAAAATGATAATATTATGGACTTTTAAGGTTTGAGTTTTTTAAAAAAATATGGAAAAGTGAATATTAAAACTAGAGGAAAAAGACCAAAAAAAAAATTTGGAAAAAAAATTTGGAAACTTGACTCCAAATGGGGCCTTATTCGTATTTTTTTTACTTTGAGTGCAAAAAGATATAAAAAGAAAAAATAAATAGTAAAATTAGACTAGGTGGTGGTCATTTTTAATCACATAATTTAATAGATTAAAAACTTTTTTTTATTTAGAAAAATTATCGTTTGTCATTTTTCAAATTTGGTCAATCAGTTATTGGCTAATAGTCAATCAGTGATTGAATATAAAAATTGGTGATTGATTAATGAGCAATCAGTGATTGATTATGAAATTTAGTGATTTACGTTATGGTTAATTAATGATTGACAATTATGTGATCAGTCACTGATTGATCATTTAAAAAAATTTATTAACCATTTTTAAAAAACTACCATTTTAACTAATTTTTAAAAATTTTAATCATTTATTAAAAAACTTAAAAAAAAAAAGCTATTTAACTATAAATCTCTTTATATAAAAGTTCAATGATGTAATACATTATGTCCCAAGTGAATTATAACCTCATTCTTTTTTTTTTTTTTTTTGAGGGAAATAAACTCATTCTTATATGTAAAAAAGTTATAACAATGCATTTATTTCAAAAAAATTTGAAAGGAAAATGGGTGTTTTTTTTTTTTTTTGCATGTTTGTTGGAATTGGCTCAGTAGATTGGAGGGGAAAGATTTCGACATAAACTCTAGTTCAAAACTTGAGAATATTTTTATTTTTACCTAAGACCCTTTAATCTAATGACACGAGAAAGGAAAATTCGGAAAAATTACGAGTGAGAGTTGTGGATTCGAATTTATATAATTGTAAAAAAATAAAAAAATAATAAAAAATAAAAAAATTTAAGAGCTATATATTAAAAAGAACATCAACAGCGCCAACGTAATTGTCTTCGGTATCCATATTTGCCCTTCACACTTGTTCCGTAGTTTGCCAAGTCCATCTTTTTAAATTCAAGCAAACATCATTTTAATCTCACTTTTCAACTAGATGTGCCAAATACGCGAAACAAACATATCCTTGCTGTCTATTCATTTTAAAAAATACTTAACAAAACCATATAACTAGCTTTCAGACAAACTTCAACTGAAAAAACAAAACAAAAACAAGAAAAGAAAAGAAAAGAAAAGAAGAAAGAAAACATTATGTAAATAAAAGAAAAAATGGACATTTTTTAAATCATGACTTTTAATTTAGACATTTATGTAAATAAACCGTTTAGTTTCTTTTCCTTTTCCTTTTTTCCTTTTTTTTTAATTTGGAAAAGTTTGATTTTCCAGCCCATGATTCAATCCCCCTAAGAAGGGGATTGTGGTATCCTCCATAGAAGCACGCCATTAGCTTATCCTGCTCTGCTCTTGCTTGGTTGATTTCATCCATGGCTGGAACAATCTCTCTCTCTCTCACCATTCTCTCTCTCTTGGGTGGAGAAACCTTCTCTCTCTCTCCCCCCGACACTCTCTCTCTATCTCTGAGTTTTCGTGTCTATGGCCAGAGCATTCTCTCCCTCCTCTCTCTCTCTATGCAATTTTTGTACATATTTATCAATTGCAATCTCGGTGGAATCTGACCCATCAAATCAGCAAATGGAATTTTAGGTTTGTCATGAAATTGATTTAAATATTAATTGTAAGAGTTTGACCTTTTACTGAAAGATCATTATTGTTTTTATTAAAATTTTAAATCCAGTCCTATCCTAACAATAGTACAATGCCAAACACAAGATAGTATTAATCAAAATCCAATATTTTCCTTTTCTATACACCCAAATCCGATAATTTAATATTATCTTATCCTGCACGCTAAATGTGTGATGTCCTAGAAATTCATAAACTCGATTTATGAACTATTATTATGGATTTCCTTCATTAATACACTTCTAATGAATTATTTTGATGAATACCAAATTTTAAGATCATGAATGATGGTATATGTATCATCAATGTAATGATATCGATTATTTAACAATGTTGAGTTTCTCTTTTTAAAAGAGAAAATATATATATAATGTTACTCCCATTTTTTCGTTTTCAATTGAGATTTTATGAAAATATTATGTGTGAAAATTCATTATTTAAATATAATAAATGAATAATCATAATTTTGTGATTTGAAGAAGTGAATTTTATATCATGCCCAGATTTTTCTATTAAATTAAATTTAATAATCCTACTATTATCTCAAAAAAAAAAAAAAAAGGAACTTTAGCGGGGAGTGCTCGTGCTTAGAAATATATCAAAAACCACCAAAACAACCTCCCAACTTGTCATCTTCAGCTGAACACGTTTTTGAAGAGTTTTAAATCCAAAAATTTCAATTTTGTTAACCCACAATAAGGCTTGGTTATAAAATGGTTTTAGGTAAACCAGAAACCACTTTTTTCTCTTTCATAAAAACCATACAAGCAAAGAAAAGTTTCCTCTCTTCCTCTCTTCATTGTGGACGAAATTTGTAGCTAAGGGAAGCCAAAAATATACTTAATCTCCTTTCACCAACTCCCAAGATCATTTTGTTTACAAGGAGGAAGAGCCATTTCAAGTATTTTCCACGGTAAAAACCTTACCAATATGAAAATCTTGGCATGGTAAATGGTTAAAATGTGCTTTTGCTACCTAATGAGATGATATATGTGCTGGCCATGATTTAAGGTGGCTAGAAAACATGATTTGTTTATGGAATATGATGAAAGTGTGTTTATGTGATATTTATGGTTATATAACATGAGTATTGATGTATGAGAATAAGAGTTTATGGCTTGTTGATATATTATATCCTCTGTTTAATGGAAGAATGAATGATGAGAAAAGTATTTTGACATCGTAAATGAGCTAGAATAAGAATTAATGACCATAAAATACCAAAAATAACATTTTTGGTATAAATGTTAATAAATTGGAAAATGTTATTTTGACTGGGATTTTCATAATCTTATAGAAGGACAGAATATTATTCTTGACATAAGCCATAAGAAGAGCTCAAGTTTGATCAGAAATAAAAAATGTCAAAAATGACGATTTTGCCCCCAATGGGTAAAGTCGTAATTTCACCAGCCTAAAGACTTTATCTGCATCCGAAACTTTGTAGTCTTTACTAGTGACTTAAAATAGACTTTGTATCAAATTTTGGTGATAAATGGATAAGAAATGTCCAAAACGCCAATTTGGGGTCAAAGCGTAAATATAGAAAATTTAGGGTAAAAAATGTAAATAATAAAAACTTGTTCAAAATGAGTCCTGATCCTGTAGAAACAATTTAAAAGAACATTAAGTATAAAAAACATGAACCAAAGGGTATTGGGAACTAATTGGGGCTAAATAAGGACTAAAATACAAAAATAAATAAATAAAGGGTCAAATTATAAAATATGCTTAGACTATAATTACACAGCATCTTTGTCACCCTTAAAGCAGTATATTATGCTAAATAAATACAATAAATAATATGGTTTATGTATGACCTTAAATTTTTTTTTTTTTTTTTTTCTGAATCCTAGTTTATCTCAGTTTCTAGTTTAAAAAAAAAATTCAAAAAAAAAAAAATCGAATTAAAAAAAAACGTCAAAAAAAAAAAAGAAAAGAAGAAAACAGAAAGGAGTCCAAAAATAAAAAAAAAATGTGTCTCCAAATTTGTTTGTAATTTGTAATTTCTGGTCCTAGTTGTATTCATGTTCATGGCATATTTAAAAAAAAAAAAAAAACATCATTGCAGATGCCCTTTCTCGCAGATGATGAACTTGATTTGAGGACAAATCATTTTCAAGAGGAGGGGAATGATGAGGACATGGCAAGAACAAGAGTATTGAATGTTGGTCCTATTTCAGTTATAGAAGAATCTAGCCAAGGCTAAGTTTAATTTTAGCAAGTGAAATTGGGTTGTAAGGCTTGCATGCCAATTTATTTAACTTTCCTTATTTTGGCGTGATTCTTTTGGTGTAATGGGTGATAATAAAGCCAATTTAAATATTTAATCTTTCCTTTTCTAGTTGTAGGCGTGAATTAGGAAGAATTGGTCAGTTTCCTGATTTGTTTTCCTTTTTGTCAAAACTGAATTTATTAGAGGATAAATTAGGAAAAGAGAATTGTACCTAGCAGCCTATAAAAAGGCATGTTCTGAAGCTAATGGCTGTTTTTGAAGTAATTATTCAGAAATGTGAGAGAATTTTCTCTTTGGGTTCTTTGACGAACCATTCAAACTTATCGGAATTTTCCGTGGCATTCACTATCGACTTATCAAACGGATTTTGATACGAACCATGCCAACTTGTGACGAAACCCATAATCTAAGAAGTCTCCAAGATCGTCTCTATGCACAGGTTCGATTGGTGATACGAACCACGCCAATAAACTGACGCGACCCTAACCAATGTTGGTCTCCAAGATCGAAATCCTAAACGGCTTTGAATGGAACCGTGACCCGATGCCTAACGAGAAGCACGAACCTTGGTATGTGAGGACGCCACAATCAGTTATGGAAGGACTGATTGATAAATCGTATGAACGCCACGGAATTCTCCGATAAATTCAAAAAGTTTGTTTAAGAACCAAAGAGGGTTAGCCTCAAAATTTCATATATTCTGATGCCCCAAAGAATTCCTTACGGTACATATATATAGGAGGGTTTTCCATCCCTAATAATCCCAAAAAGGAAATAACCAATTCTGAAGCAATAAAAACAAAAGCAAATATGGCATGTTCCCTAAATGGCTAAAAAGCCTTACAATATTTCAAAATAAAAGGAATCTGAATAATAATTGCGTAGATGATTTGCTGTCACCAATTGTGCTTCAGAATGGAAGAGTTCTCAAAATGGAAACAAAGTGACAGCTATTAATCTTGCAAGCGTAATTACTGGGTCTCGTCGATTACTTGGATTACGCATTTGTTGTGCTGGTTGTGGCTTGTAATTCCCTCGATGGGCCTCCATGCAATAGCTTGAGACCAACTTGCTCAAATCAGCCCCATAAGTGCGTCTTTGAATTTCTTCGCGCGAGCCCTCGTAACCGGACCAATGGGAACTAGAATAGGATCTGAATATGTCTCGTCCCACGTGCTCTTGCCTGTGACGACATTCTCATCAATTGGGATGGAAACCGCGACCCGTTGCTTGAATCGTGAGACGAACCTTGGTATAGAAGACCGCGACCCAATGCCAACCCGTAAACAAGAACCTTGGTATTGTCGTAGATGCCACAAACGGTGGTGGAGAACCGCTTGATAAGTCGAATTTGAACGCCCCAAGACAAAGTCTTGATAAGTTCGATTAGTTCAACAAGAACTGAGATATAAATCACAAGAGTGAATAAAATGCCAAAAAGTTCCTATTGATCTGAAAATAAGGCCTATTTATGGGCTGAGAATTACAATAATATTCCTAGAATATTCTAAGCTAAAGAAAAGGAAACTAACCTAATAATAATTTTAGCCTAAAAATTAAAAAGGAAACTAACTTAATTATCTGACTTTATTTTCCAACCATTTACAACCATTATAAGGAAAAAGAAACTAACTCATTCATGCCCAATTAACCCAAAAACGTGGACAACTAAATAGGGAATCAAACAGCTTGGTTCAAACTAATCAAATCCTCCAAAATGCACGCCCATTTTGCATGGATTGCATGGCTGACGTGGCTTCTTCAATTACGTGGCTGAACTTGAATTAAATTGACTATTTGAGCTCTATTTGTTGAGTCCACACATGTAGACTTGCCATCCTCTATCACAATATGTTGCACGAAAGTATTTAAAGCCTCCTTGAACCTCTTTGCCCTCGCTCTTGTAACTGGTCCAACCGGAACTAGAACCGGATCCTTGGCCTTATCATTCCCCTCCTCTTGAAGAGGATTTGCCCTCAAATCGTCACCTGTATCAAAGGGACTTAAATCAGAAACATTAAAAGTTGCACTAACATTATACTGACCTGCTAAGTCCAATTTGTAAGCGTTGTCATTGATGCGCTCAAGAACTTGAAACGGTCCGTCTCCTCGTGGAAGCAACTTTGAGCGCCTTTGATTCAGAAACCTTTCCTTGCGCATATGCAACCAAACCCAATCACCGGGCTCAAAAATAAGCTTACGACGCCCTTTGTTGGCTTGATTAACATGTTGCTCCGTCCTCCGCTAGACGTTGAGCCTTGCTTTCACATGTATCTGCTTAACAAATTCAGCCTTCTTTTGTCCATCTAAGTTAACACGCTCACATAAAGGTAATGGAGATAAATCCAATGGAGTCAATGGGTTAAAACCATAAACAATTTCAAAAGGTGAAAACTTAGTAGCAGAATGAACAGTACGATTATAAGCAAACTCAACATGTGGTAAACACACCTCCCAGTGTCTTAATGTTCTTCTTAATGATAGCCCTCAACAAAGTTGACAAAGTCCTATTTACTACTTCGGTTTGACCATCAGTTTGTGGATGACAAGTAATAGAAAACAAAAGCTTAGTATCTAACTTACACCACAAGGTCTGCCAAAAGTAACTAAAGAACTTTGCATCCCTATCTGAAACAATGGTCCTAGGCATACCATGTAACCTTACAATTTCCTTAAAGAATAAATCTGCAACATGTGAAGCATCATCAGTTCTATGACATGGGATTATGATGAGGACGTCGGTAGCGAAGGCACGACCACATGGGATGAAGCATATTCAGATCCAGTTCAAGTTCCCATTGGTCCGATTACGAGGGCTCGCGCAAAGAAATTCAAAGATGCACTTAATGGGCTGATTCGAGCAACTTGGGCTCAAGTTAATGCGTGGAGGCCCATCGAGGGAATTACAAGCGATGACCAACCCAACAAATGCGTGATTCAAGTGCTAGAAGAGACCGAGTAATTACGCTTGCAAGATCGTTAGCTGTTGCTTTTCCGTTTTGAGAACTTTCCGTTTTTGAGGCAATAATTGCTGACAAGAATCAGTATTGATTGCTCTACTATTCAGTTTCCTTTTATTTTAGAATATTGTAAGGCTTTAAAGCCATTTAGGGAACTTACCTTATCTGCTTTATCTTTATTTACTTCAGAATAGTTATTTCCCTTTTTAGCTTAGTAAATTGCCGAAAATTCCTTGGGCAATTAAGGACTAGAAATTCAGAAAAGGGAAAGGCTTTATGTACTGTACGGAATTCTTTGGGGAGACAGATCAGGAAAGAATAAACAAGAAGCCCATGAGAGAAAAGCAGAGAGAAAAACAAACTTTTATGCGAGAGGCGGTGAGATTAGAAGGGCGATGTTCTTAAGTCAGCCCATGATTGTACTTTTGTACAAAGAGGCGCTTTTAAACACTAACGGTCTTGACCCTGCATTGCATAGTTCTGTTGTTTCTCTATTGCAGGAATTCGAGGATGTATTTCCGGATGAAGTGCCTGATGGTTTACCACCAATTCGAGGAATAGAACATCAGATAGATTTCGTGCCTGGCGCTTCAATTCCAAACCGATCGGCTTATAGAAGCAACCCCGAGGAGACAAAGGAGCTTCAAAGGCAGGTTAGTGAGTTGATGAAAAAGGGGCATGTGAGAGAAAGTATGAGCCCGTGTGCCGTTCCGGTTTTACTTGTACCCAAGAAGGATGGGACATGGAGGATGTGCGTGGATTGCAGAGCCATTAATAATATCACGGTAAAGTATCGCCATCCTATACCCCGATTAGATGATATGTTGGAGGAATTACATGGAGCCTCAGAGTTTTAGAAAATTGATCTGAAAAGTGGTTATCATCAAATTTGCATGAAAGCCGGAGACGAGGGGAAGACAGCCTTTAAAACGAAACAAGGTTTATATGAATGGCTGGTAATGCCTTTCGGCTTAACTAATGCACCTAGCACATTTATGCGTTTAATGAACCATGTTTTACGAGCATTTATTGGCAGATTTGTTGTTGTGTATTTTGATGATATACTAATTTATAGCAAAGATTTGAACCAACATGTAGCGCATTTAAACTCTGTTTTGGATTTGTTGAGAATGGAAACATTGTATGCTAACGTCAAGAAGTGTACTTTTTGCATAGATAAGCTTGTATTTCTTGGTTTTGTTGTTAGTGCGGAAGGTATACAGGTTGACGAAGAGAAGGTGCGAGCCATCCTGGAGTGGCCGAGTCCATCTAGTGTGGGTAAACGTACGGAGTTTTCATGGACTTGCTAGTTTTTACCGGCGGTTTGTGAAAGATTTCAGTACAATAGCCGCACCATTGACTGAAGTGATCAAGAAGGATGTTGGGTTTAGGTGGGGAGAGGAGCAGGAAAGGGCATTTCAGTTAATCAAAGATAAGTTGACCAATGCTCCATTGTTATCTTTACCTAATTTTTCCAAAACTTTCGAAATTGAATGTGATGCTTCAGGAGTTGGAATTGGTGCCGTTTTGATGCAGGATAGGCGACCAATAGCATATTTCAGTGAGAAGTTGAACGGAGCAGCTCTTAATTATCCCACCTATGATAAAGAGTTATATGTGTTGGTTCGGGCATTAGAGACGTGGCAGCACTACCTATGGCCTAAGGAGTTCGTGATTCACACCGATCACGAGTCTTTGAAACACTTGAAGAGCCAACATAAGTTTAACAAGAGGCATGCTCGATGGGTGGAATTCATAGAGACGTTTCCTTATGTCATTCGCTACAAGTAAGGTAAGGAAAATGTCGTTGCGGATGCGCTCTCTCGTAGGTACGCATTAATCTCAACTCTTGATGCTAAATTATTGGGTTTTGAACATGTAAAGGAGTAATACGCTAATGATCGTGACTTTTGTGTTGAGTATCAAGCTTGTGAGAAATTCGCTAGTGGTAAGTACTTTAGGCATGAGGGATGTTTGTTTCGGGAAAATAAATTGTGCGTGCCTAATTGTTCCGTAAGAGACTTATTACAAGAACATTTACAAGAACATTTCTATTGGCCGCATATGAGACGCGATGTCGAGAGGCTTTGTGATAGATGTGTAACTTGTAGGCAGGCTAAATCGAGAGTGCAGCCCAACGGTTTGTACACCCCAACGGTTTGCCTAGGTCCAAACGGGGAAGAGATTCGGTGTTTGTCGTCGTGGATAGGTTTTCCAAGATGGCACATTTTATTCCATGCCACAAGACAGATGATGGTTCCAATGTTGCTGATTTGTTCTTTAGGGAAATTGTGCGACTCCAATGTTGCTTCCAATGCCTAGGACAATTGTTTCTGATAGGGGCGCCAAGTTCTTAAGCTACTTTTGGAAGACTTTGTGGGCTAAGTTAGGGACTAAGTTGTTGTTTTCGACTACTTGTCACCCTCAAACCGATGGTCAAACAGAAGTTGTGAATAGGACATTGTCTACCTTGGGAGGACTGTTTACCACATGTCGAAAACTTGGGAGGACTGTTTACCATTAAAAAGAATATCAAAACTTGGGAGGACTGTTTACCACATGTCGAGTTTGCTTATAATCGCTCTGTACATTCTGCTACTCAATTTTCACCGTTTGAAATTGTTTATGGTTTTAATCCTCTAGCCCCTTTGGATTTAATGCCATTACCTTTATCTGTGCGTGTGAATTTAGATGGGAAAAAGAAAGCAGAACTTGTTAAGCAGATACACGAGAAGGCAGGACTCAACATCGAGCGAAGGACCAAGCAATATGCCAAACAAGCCAACAAACTGCATCACAAACTCATCTTCGAGCCCGGTGATTGGGTAAGGTTGCACCTCCGCAAAGAACGGTTTCCGGCACAAAGAAAGTCTAAGTCCTTTTCAAATCCTTGAACGGATCAATGATATTGCTTCCAAACAAGCTACGTTTAATGTTTCTGATCTAAGTCCATTTGATGCAGGCGACGATTTGAGGACAAATCCTTCTCAAGAGGAGGGGAATGATGAGGACGTCGGTAACGAAGGCACGACCACATGGGATGAAGCATATTCAGATCCAGTTCAAGTTCCCATTGGTCCGATTACGAGGGCTCACGCAAAGAAATTCAAAGATGCACTTAATGGGCTGATTCGAGCAACTTGGGCTCAAGCTATTGCGTGGAGGCCCATCGAGGGAATTACAAGCGATGACCAACCCAACAAATGCGTGATTCAAGTGCTAGAAGAGACCGAGTAATTACGCTTGCAAGATCATTAGCTGTCGCTTTTCCGTTTTGAGCACTTTCCGTTTTTTAGGCAATAATTGCTGACAAGAATCAGTATTGATTGCTCTTGATGAGAACATCGGTAGCAAAAGCACGAGCACCATATGGGATGAAGCTTATTCAGATCCAGTTCAAGTTCCCATTGGTCCGGTTACGAGGGCTCGCGCAAAGAAATTCAGAGATGCACTTAATGGGCTGATTCGAGCAACTTGGTCCCAAGCTATGGCATGGAGGCCCATCGAGGGAATTTCAAGCGACGACCGGTCCAACAAATGCATGATTCAAGTGCTAGAAGAGATCGAGTAATTCCGCTTGCAAGATCGTTAGCTGTCGTTTCCATTTTGAGAACTTTCCGTTTTTGAGGCAATAATTGCTGACAAGAATCAGTATTGATTGCTCTACTATTTTGTTTCCTTTTATTTTAGAATATTGTAAGGCTTTTCAGCCATATAGGGAACATGCCTTATTTGGTTTGTCTCTATTGCTTCAGATTAATTATTTCCTTATTTGTGGCTTAGAGAGTTGCCGAAAATTCCTTGGGCAATTAAGGGCTGAAAATCCACAAAGGGAAATACATATAAATGTACTGTACGAAATTCTGGAGGACAGATCAGTTTTCATTGAAAAAAAATTTGAGAATAATTCTCTTTGGTTCTTAAACGAACTTCTTGAACTTATCGGAGAATTCCGTGGCGTTCATTCGACTTATCAATCAGTCCTTCCACAACTGATTGTGGCGTCCTCACATACCAAGGTTCGTGCTTCTTGTTAGGCATCGGGTTGCGGTTCCATTCAAATCCGTTTAGAATTCGATCTTGGAGACTAATTTGGTTAGGGTCGCGTCAGTTCTTGGCGTGGTTCGTATCAGCTCTATTATTCAGTTTCCTTTTATTTTAGAATATTGTAAGGCTTTAAAGCCATTTAAGGAACTTACCTTATCTGCTTTATCTTTATTTACTTCAGACTAGTTATTTCCCTTTTTAGCTTAGTAAATTGTCGAAAATTCCTTGGGCAATTAAGGACTAGAAATTCAGAAAGGGAAAGGCTTCATGTACTGTACGGAATTCTTTGGGGAGACAGATCAGTTTTCATTCAAAAATTTGGAGAATAATTCTCTTTGGTTCTTGAACTTATCGGAGAATTCCGTGGCGTTCATTCGACTGCGTGGACATGATTCTATCTTTGTGGTTGTAGATAGATTCTCAAAGATGGCACATTTAATCTGATACGAACCACGCCAACTCGTGACGAAACCCGTAATCAAAGTTGGTCTCCAAGATCGAATTCTAAACGGATTTGAATGGAACCACAACCCGATGCCTCACAACTGATATGTAAGGACGCCACAATCAGTTGTGGAAGGACTGATTGATATTAGACCTATGGGGAATGCAAACACACTCCCCTTTTTTCTGAATTCTGCCAAAACTCCCTTTAAGCTTCCAAAACAGGCCTTTTTATAGGCTGTGGAATACAAATATGTTTTTCCTAAATTATTCTCTAATAAATTCGGATTTAAGTCCAAAAGGAAAAAAAAACAAATCAGGAAAACTGACCTACTATTCCTATTTCATGCCTAAAACTAGAAAGGAAACATTAAGTATTTAATTTGGCTTTATTATCAGCCATTACACCAAAGGAATCACGCCTAAATAAAGAAGTTAAAAATCAGACCTAACACACTAGAAGGGAAAGTAGCCATGCTGAAAGTAAGCTTGTTTTTGACCAGACACTTCTAGAATTCCAATCATGGTGATGCTTCTCGGATGATAACGTGGTCCACGCTCAATGGGCCTCCACAAATTTACTTGAGCACAAACTTCTTGAATCAGCCCATTCAATGCTTCTTTAAATCGCTTGGACCTAAGTCTCGTTATTGGCCCCATTGGCAAGCTTAATGGATCACGTGGGTGCTGCCCTTGAGTCCTTCCAAGCCCACCGGTTAGTTCACCGTCATGTATGCTTGTATGTGTAGCCTTATTCGCATCAATAGCTCGGTAATCAACACACATCCTCCATCTCCCATCCTTCTTAGGAACTAAAATTACTGGAACGGTGCATCGACTCTTGCTTTCTCTCACATACCCCTTTTCCATCAACTCACTAACCTGCCTTTGTAATTCTTTTGTCTCCTCGCGGTTGGTTCGGTAGGCTGGTTGGTTACGTATGGATGCTCCGGGCACAAAATCAATTTGATGCTCAATCCCTCGAATAGGTGGTAATCCTTGTGGTAGATCCTCGGGAAAGACATCCTCATAATCCTGCAAAAGAGAGACAACAGCACTAGGCAAAGAAGTGTCAAGTGTGTTAATGTTTAAAGCCTCTTTGTACAATAGTACAATCATTGGCTGTTTTGAAAACAAAGCCCTCTTCACCTCACTTGCCCTCACAATCAAGCTCTTTTTTCCCTCTTCTTTTCTCGCTTCACTCGAGTTCTGACTTTCTTTTTCGTTTTGCTTTTCTTTTTCACTCAATCTCGTTTTTTCTCTCTTTTCTTTTTCATTCTCTCTTTTTTTCCTCTCATTCTCAATCTCTTTTTCACTTTCTTGTTGTAACCTGACTTGATCTTCATAAACTTGTCTCGGAGTCATATGTACAAGAGTTACATTTCTTTGCTTGAACTCAAATGTGTATTTGTTTGTGAATCCATCATGTTTCACATGCCTATCAAATTGCCATGGCCTACCAAGTAACAAATGGCTTGCTTGCATCGGAATCACATCACACAACACCTCATCTTCATATTTTCCAATGCGGAACGCAATCAGCACCTGTTTACAAACTTTAATTTCGCCGCTATTGTTCAACCATTGCAACTTATAAGGCCTAAGATGTTTTCGTGTAGGCAGCCCCAATTTCTCTACCATAGTAGTGCTAGCAACATTAGTACAACTCCCACCGTCAATAATAACACTACATACCTTGTTGTTCACGTGGCACCTAGTGTGAAAGATGTTTTCCCGTTGTACATCTTCGTCCTCCTTGACCTGTACACTTAACGCTCTTCTAGCCACTAACAATTCACCTTGGGCTGCGTACTCCTCATCGTCAGCGTCCTCCAATGGCGGTATGGACTCGATATCATCTTCACTTTCGGTTTCAATTTGCAATATGTCCTCTTCCTTGGCACCTAAAACATTTAATTTCACGATTGCGAGTAGTAGTTTGTTCCGTTTTACCTTGAGTTTGGCGGCTGACTACTTCTTGTTTTGGATCCACTTTTGGTTTGATCGGGGCTGGTTGCTTTTGGTTTGATGGCCATATGTACCATCTCATCCAACTCTACATACTCACGCAACTCCACTTGGTTTGCAATTTCGGGGTTTAGACCAGCCAAAAAGCGTGACATGGTAGCCTCCCGGTCCTCCTCGACATTGGCTCTAATCATGGCTACCTCCATCTCTTGGTAGTAGTCTTCTACACTTTGATTACCTTGCACCAATCTTTGTAACTTTCGGTACAGGGCCCGATAGTAATGGCTTGGCACAAATCATTTCCGCATGATGGCCTTGATCTCTTCCCAAGTGCCCACTGGTCTCTCACCATTTCGCCTCCTGTTGAGCATCAACTGATCCCACCAAACAATAGCGTAGTTAGAAAACTCAATGGCGGCAAGTCTTACCTTTTTCATTTCGGAGTAGTTGTGGCACTCAAACACCAACTCCACCTTCTTCTCCCACTCCAAATACGCCTCGGGATCATTCCTTCCTTGAAATGATGGAATTCTCATCTTAATACTGCCCAAATCGTTATCCACCCTATTCCTATCTCCTCGAACCCGTCCAAACCTCCTAACGCTGCCCACCGAGCGTCTTTCATCCTCCTCCTCAAAACCGCCCTCATTGAACTCCTCATAGTCCTCCGCTTCATGTCTCGGTTGAACTCTTTCTCTTCTTCGCACATTAGGAGCGGGTTGTGGCTGCTCCACACGTGTATTCTCCATCCGATCTATCCGCTCGTGAATCTGCTCTAACTCCAACCGCATCACGCGCTTCATCTCACCCATCATGGCCTCAATCAACAACTTCGGATCCGTGGCACCATCGGTAATGCTATTATGAGACATGATTGCTGCAAAACAAAGTTAGTAAAAAAGGACCTCACCAATTCACTCCCTTATGTGTTTCACTCGAATAATGGTTTCACACACACTCGTATTTGCACACAATAAATAAGATGTCACTCAAATCCTCACAATTCACTCTTAGAAATCCTCTTGAGTTCTTATCAAACTAATACAAACATCAATCAAGATTTGCGAATGACAGTCAATCCCAAACATATCAATGGTTTTCAAAGTCGTTTTTTTTTTTTTTTTTTTGAATTCGATTTTTTTTTCTTTTTACAAACTCCTTTCTGTTTTCTTTTCTTGTTTTTTTTTTTTGACGTTTTTTTTTTTTTGTTGAGCACGAATTTTTTTTTTAAACAATCTGGAACGGAAATAAACCAGAATTTGAACAAAAAGTAAATTTAAAGGATAGGCAAACCTGAGACTAGAACTTGGTCCTGATACCAAATGATACGAACCCCGCCAAGAATAACGAGACCCGACAACGAAAAGGAACCCAAGAACGTTCTACAATCAGGTTTGGGTGGGGAGACCTCGACCCGTTGCTTGAATCGTGACACGAACCTTGGTATAGAAGACCGCAACCCAATGCCAACCCGCAAAACAAGAACCTTGGTATTTTCGTAGACGCCACAAACGGTGGTGGTGAACCGTTTGATAAGTCGAATTTGAAAGCCACAAGACAAAGTCTTGATAAGTTCGATTAGTTCAACAAGAACTGAGAGATAAATCACAAGAGTGAATAGAATTGTCAAAAAGTTTCTATTGATCTGAAATAAGGCCTATTTATAGGCTGAGAATTACAATAATATTCCTAGAATGTTCTAAGCTAAAGAAAAGGAAACTAACATAATAATTTTAGCCTAAAAATTAAAAAGGAAACTAACTTAATTGTCTGACTTTATTTTCCAGCCATTTACAACCATTATAAGGAAAAGGAAACTAACTCATTCTTGCCCAATTCACCCAAAAACGTGAACAACTAAATAGGGAATCAACAGCTTGGTTCAAACTGATCAAATCCTCCAAAAAAGCACACCCATTTGCATGGAATGCATGGCTGACTGGCTTCTTCAATTACATGGCTGAACTTGAATTAAATTGACTATTTGAGCTTTATTTGTTGAGTCCACACATGTAGACTTGCCATCCTCTATCACAATGTGTTGCACGAAAGTATTTAAAGCCGCCTTGAACCTCTTTGCCCGCGCTCTTGTAACTGGTCCAACAGGAACTAGAACCGGATCCTTGGCCTTATCATAACTACTCTTAAAACCTTCCATATTCCTATAATTACACCCTTTACTTCAGCCACCAAAACTGAACAAATTCCCATCACAATAGCCCAAGAGTCTAACAAACTTCTACAGAATTAAAACCAACTTAAAAGTGTAGTAAATACTAAAATAAAACTGAAAATAAGCACTCAGAAATCAGCAATTAAAGTTGAGCTTGAAAGCCAAGCTTTTGAGCCAAGACTCAAGCCATTAAAGGCATACAAACTTGCCAAAAACGTGTTGCTTGAGCTTAAAATATTGTCTTGATTTGCATCAATAACTTTTTCCAAATTCGGCCTCTAAGGGGCTTAGAATTCGGTTTCCAGAAAACTGTCCCATTAATTTTCAAAAACCGGCAGTTTGTGTTTGTTTGTTTTTGTTGGAAATTTCACACACACTACCTCAACTGATCCCAAACGCTAGCCTACGTCAACAGGCAATGCGTCGGATTTGTTCTTCTTACCTGAAAAACACCAAATAGATAACCTTACCTAGCTTACCAAATTTTGTTTTGAGGTTATTTTCTTAACCTTCATATATTTATCATTTACAAACATCATCACCATCATCATTCAATAATGATAAATCACATGATAAGTATGTGATCAAGTTTCAAGTACGAAACTGTTTTCAAAAAATTGGTTCTTGTGAGAAACTATTTTCAGATAGAAAACTATATTCAAGTATGATGATAGAAAGTGTTCTTGTGTCGTACCAATCTGCCATGAGGGTGGGTTTACTCCATGGTTTGAGTTGTGATGCGAATGAGGCTGCACATCCAAGCATACATGACGGGGAACAAACAGGTGGACTTGGAGGGACACAAGGGCAGCACCCACGTGATCCATTAAGCTTGCCAATTGGGCCAATTACGAGACTTAGAGCCAAGCGATTTAAAGAAGCATTGAATAGGCTGACTCAAGAAGTTTGGACTCAAGTAAATTCGTGGAGGTCCATTGAGCATGGACCACATTCTCATCAGACGAGCATCACCATGATTGGAGTTCTAGAAGAGTCCGGTCAAAAACAAGCTTAATTTCAGCATGGCTACTAAAAATGGAGTTTGTGTTCGATTGCCACAACTACTCCGAAACCAAGAAGGTAAAAATTAGATGTGGTTGAATTTTCCGATTATGCTATTACTTGGTGGGATCAACTTGTTTTGAATGGGAGATGGAATGGAGAACGACCGATAGAGACATGGGAGGAGATGAAAACGGTGAGGAGAAAGCGGTTCATTCCAACTCATTACTACGGGGAGTTGTATAAGAAGTTGCAAGGCCTTAGGCAAGGAAGTCGGAGTGTAGAGGATTATTTAATGAGGACATCAAGGCTGCTAGGAATACTCATGAATCAATTCAAGTTCCAGTTGGTCCGGTGACGAGGGCTAGAGCTAAAAGCCATTGCGTTGCTAACTTGCATATCCTAGCTGATGTGGACGTTTTATCCTATAAAAGAATAACGTCAAGATTACGTTTTCAAGAAGATCAAGAATCAAAACGAAATTCAAGAAGTTTAGAAGATCTGATCAAGATTTGATTTCTTTGTAATCCTGTTTGAATTTTAAGTTTTAGTTTAAAATTTGAATTTAGGTATATTTTTAATTCCGAATTTATTTAGATAAATTTGATATTTTTGTATGTTTTTTATTCAAGTTTATCCTTAATGGTAGATTAGGAATTTTAGAAATTGTAACTTTGCCTATATATAAGGCTGATTTCAGATGATGGAAATAAGATTTTGATGTTTATTCTTCTTGAGTTCTTGAAGAAACTATTGCGAACTTATTAAGGATTCCTTGTGGCGTTCAAATCGAATTATCAAACGGACTTCCTTAACCGTTTGTGGGGTCTTCACAATACCAAGGTTCTTGCTTCGCTAAGCAACGGGTCGCGGTTTCCATCAAACTTAACGGGTCTCGGTTTCGTCACGTTGTTGGCGTGGTTCGTATCATTATTATAAGGAGATGGAGGTTGTCATGATCCGAGCTAGGTTTCTAATGGGACTAAACTGAGAGATCCATGATCGGGTTGAGATGCATCACTACGTGGAGTTAGAAGACATGGTACACATGGCCAACAACGTGGAGCAGCAACTTAAGAGAGGTGGTGGTACGCGTGAAGGTCAAAACTCGGGTTCCAACCCTTGGAGACTGAGTGCAGGTCAAAACGTCTTCAACTCCCAAGTACAAATCTGAGCCGAAGTCTGAAAACACCAACCAGATTTCTAGTGTCAAGGCAGGGGTCACATAGCTAGCCAGTGCCCGAATAAAAGGTTGTTGGTGATAAATGCTCAAGGAGAGATTGAGACAGAAGATGAACAAGAAGATGAAGTCGATGAAATGTCACCTCTTGAGGACGTTTATGAAGAGCAGTTTGCAGTGGAAGGAGAGTCATTAGTGGCAAGACGAGCTCTTAGCACACAGTTTAAAGAGGCAGAAAACAACCAGCGAGAGAATTTGTTCCATACTCGGTTATTGATGGAGGAAGCTGCACCAACGTGGCTAGCACTGAGTTAGTGGAGAAATTGGCATTACATACCTTGAAGCATCCACGACCGTACCGGCTGCAGTAGCTAAACAATTGCGGGGAAGTCAAGGTAACGAGGCAAGTGATGAAAGCGTTTTCCATTGCCTCATCCATTGGCAAGTGATGAGGCAAGTGACATGCGCGCATGTCACATACTATTGGGCCGACAATGGCAGTACGATCGGCTAGTCACACATGATGGATTCACCGATAGGTACTCCTTCATCATTGAAAAACAGTCCATATCACTTGTTCCATTAATTCCAAAAGATGTTCTTGAAGACCAACTGAAGATGCAAAGAGTGATTGAAAAGAGAAAAGAAAAAGAGGGAGAGACCGAGATTCAGAAGAAAGAAAAAGAAAAGAGAGAAAAAGAGAAAGCCAGAAACGAAAAAGAGAATAAGAGGGGAAAGGAGAGACTTACAGCCTTGTTGAGTGCAGGAGAGGAAAAATACAATTTCATTGCAAAAAAAAGTGAGATCAAGTGAGCGTTAATTTCACATCAGCCCCTTTGTGTACTAATGATCTCGCCGGTTCATTGCCGAGCAATATTGAATCTCTTTTGCAGGATTTTGAGGATGTCTTTCCCGAGGAGTTGCTTTCCGGCATACCATAAATTCGAGGAATTGAACATCAAATTGATATCATACCTGGTGCGACAATTCCAAATCGGCCAGCCTATCGAAGTAATCCCAAGGAACGAAGGAACTTCAACGGCAAGTCCACGAGCTGATGGAAAAAGGGTATGTTAGAGAGAGCATGAGTTCTTGTGCGGTTCCGGTAATACTAGTGCCTAAGAAGGATGGGACGTGGAGAATGTGTGTTGATTACCGAGCCATCAACAACATTACGGTAAAGTATCGACACCCCATTTGATATGAACTTCACCGATGAGACGACGACACCCAACACCCAACACCTTCAAGACGCAAGCTTGTTTGAGCCTAGACCCGTTACCTAGCGAGATAAGAACCAAGACTTCGGATATTGACAAACGCCACACCAAGACTCTCAAGAACATTTCAAGAACCTAGATGATAAGTGATACGAATCCTGCCAAGAATAACGAGTCCCGACAACGAAAAGGAACCCAAGAATCACGCCAAGATCTGACGCGACCCTAACCAAATTAGTCTCCAAGATCGAATGGAACCGCAACCCGATGCCTAACAAGAAGCACGAACCTTGGAATTTGAGGACGCCACAACCAGTTGTGGAAGGACTGATTGATAAGTCGAATGAACGCCACGGAATTCTCCGATAAGTTCAAGAAGTTCGTTTAAGAACCAAAGAGAATTATTCTCAAAATTTTTGAATGAAAACTGATCTGCCTCCCAAAGAATTCCGTACAGTACATAAAGCCTTTCCCTTTCCGAATTTCCAGTCCTTAATTGTCGAAGGAATTTTCGGCAATTTACTAAGCTAAAAAGGGAAATAAATATTCTGAAGTAAATAAAGATAAAGCAGATAAGGTAAGTTCCCTAAATGGCTTTAAAGCCTTACAATATTCTAAAATAAAAGGAAACTGAATCATAGAGCAATCAATACTGATTCTTGCCAGCAATTATTGCCTAAAAAACGGAAAGTGCTCAAAACGGAAAAGCGTCAGCTAACTATCTTGCAAGCGTAATTACTCGGTCTCTTCTAGCACTTGAATCACCCATTTGTTGGGTTGGTCATCGCTTGTAATTCCCTCGATGGGCCTCCACGCAATAGCTTGAGCCCAAGTTGCTCGAATCAGCCCATTAAGTGCATCTTTGAATTTCTTTGCGCGAGCCCTCGTAATCGGACCAATGGGAACTTGAACTGGATCTGAATATGCTTCATCCCATGTGGACTTAGATCATTCCCCACATCATTCCCCTCCCCTTGAGAAGGATTTGTCCTCAAATCGTCGCCTGCATCAAATGGACTTAGATCAGAAACATTAAACGTAGCACTTACACCATACTCACCTGGTAGGTCTAACTTGTAAGCATTATCATTGATCCGTTCAAGGATTTGAAAAGGACCATCCCCTCGAGGCAACAACTTAGATTTTCTTTGTTCCGGAAACCGTTCTTTGCGGAGGTGCAACCACACCCAATCGCTGGGCTCGAAGATGAGTTTGTGACGCCCTTTGTTGGCTTGTTTGGCATATTGCTTGGTCATTCGCTCGATGTTGCGTCTTGCCTTCTCGTGTATCTGCTTAACAAGTTCAGCTTTCTTTTTCCCATCTAAATTCACACGCACAGACAAGGTAATGGTATTAAATCGAAAGGGGTTAGAGGATTAAAACCATAAACAATTTCAAACGGTGAAAATTGAGTAGCAGAATGTACAGAGCGATTATAAGCAAACTCGACATGTGGTAAACAGTCCTCCCAAGTTTTGATGTTCTTTTTAATGATAGCCCGCAACAAGGTAGACAATGTCCTATTAACAACTTCTATTTGACCATCGGTTTGAGGGTGACAAGTAGTCGAAAACAACAACTTAGTCCCTAACTTAGCCCACAAAGTCTTCCAAAAGTAGCTTAAGAACTTGGCGTCCCTATTAGAAACAATTGTCCTAGGTATACCATGAAGTCGCAACATTGGAAGCATCATCTGTCTTGTGGCACGGAATAAAATGTGCCATCTTGGAAAACCTATCCCCTACCACAAACACCGAGTCTCTTCCCCGTTTATACCTAGGCAAACCTAATACAAAATCCATCGATATATCAGTCCAAGGTTCACTAGGGATTGGCAAAGGGGTGTACAAACCGTTGGGCTGCACTCTCGATTTAGTCTGCCTACAAGTTACACATCTATCAAAAGCCTCTCGACATCGCGTCTCATATGCGGCCAATAGAAATGTTCTTGTAAAACAGCTAGGGTCTTGGCAACTCCAAAATGTCCCATTAACCCTCCTCCATGGGATTCTCTCACTAATAAGTCTCTTACAGAACAATTAGGCACGCACAGTTTATTTTCCCGAAACAAATATCCCTCATGCCTAAAGTACTTACCACTATCGAATTTCTCACAAGCTTGATACTCAGCATAAAAGTCACGATCATCAGCGTATAACTCCTTTAAATGTTCAAAACCCAACAGTTTAGCATCAAGAGTTGAGATTAACGCGTACCTACGAGAGAGCGCATCCGCAACGACATTTTCCTTACCTTGCTTGTAGCGAATGACATAAGGAAACGTCTCTATAAATTCCACCCATCGAGCATGCCTCTTGTTAAACTTATGTTGGCTCTTCAAGTGTTTCAAAGACTCATGATCGGTGTGAATAACGAACTCCTTAGGCCATAGGTAGTGCTGCCACGTCTCTAATGCCCGAACCAACGCATACAACTCTTTATCATAGGTGGGATAATTTAGAGCTGCTCCGTTCAGCTTCTCACTGAAATCACTCGTAGAAATCCTCTTGAGTATTGGTCACCTATCCTGCATCAAAACGGCACCAATTCCAACACCTGAAGCATCACATTCAATTTCGAAAGTTTTGGAAAAATTAGGTAAAGAAAACAATGGAGCATTGGTCAACTTATCTTTGATTAACTGAAATGCCCTTTCCTGCTCCTCTCCCCACCTAAACCCAACATCCTTCTTGATCACTTCAGTCAATGGTGCGGCAGTTGTACTGAAATCTTTCACAAACCGCCGGTAAAAACTAGCACGTCCATGAAAACTCCGTGCGTTACCCACACTAGATGGACTCGGCCACTCTTGGATGGCTCGCACTGATACGAACCCCGCCAAGATTAACGAGACCCGACAACGAAAAGGAACCCAAGAACGTTCTACAATCAGGTTTGGGGGGGAGACCTCGACCCGTTGCTTGAATCGTGACACGAACCTTGGTATAGATGACCGCGACCCAATGCCAACCCACAAACAAGAACCTTGGTATTGTCGTAGACGCCACAAACGGTGGTGGTGAACCGTTTGATAAGTCGAATTTGAACGCCACAAGACAAAGTCTTGATAAGTTCGATTAGTTCAACAAGAACTGAGAGATAAATCACAAGAGTGAATTAGAATTGCCAAAAAGTTCTTATTGATCTGAAATAAGGCCTATTTATAGGCTGAGAATTACAATAATATTCCTAGAATATTCTAAGCTAAAGAAAAGGAAACTAACCTAATAATTTTAGCCTAAAAATTAAAAAGGAAACTAACTTAATTGTCTGACTTTATTTTCCAGCCATTTAGAACCATTATAAAGAAAAGGAAACTAACTCATTCTTGCCCAATTAACCCAAAAACGTGGACAACTAAATAGGGAATCAAACAGCTTGGTTCAAACTAATCAAATCCTCCAAAAAGCACACCCATTTGCATGGAATGCATGGCTGACGTGGCTTCTTCAATTACATGGCAGAACTTGAATTAAATTGACTATTTGGGCTTTATTTGTTGAGTCCATACATGTAGACTTGCCATCCTCTATCACAATGTGCTGCATGAAAGTATTTAAAGCCTCCTTGAACCTCTTTGCCCGCGCTCTTGTAACTGGTCCAACAGGAACTAGAACCGGATCCTTGGCCTTATCACGCACCTTCTTTTCGTCAACCTGTATACCTGCCGCACTAACAACAAAACCAAGAAATACAAGCTTATCTGTGCAAAAAGTACACTTCTTGAAGTTAGCATACAATTTTTCCGTTCTAAGCACATCCAAAACAGATTTTAAGTGCGCTACATGTTGGCTCAAATCTTTGCTATAAATTAGTATATCATCAAAATACACAACAACAAACCTGCTAATAAATGCTCGCAAAACATGGTTCATTAAACGCATAAATGTACTAGGTGCATTGGTTAAGCCGAAAGGCATTACCAACCACACATATATACCTTGTTTTGTTTTAAAGGCTGTCTTCCACTCGTCTCCCGCTTTCATGCGAATTTGATGATACCCACTTTTCAAATCAATTTTCGAAAACACTGAAGCTCCATGTAATTCATCCAACATATCATCTAATCGAGGTATAGGATGGCGATACTTTACCGTGATATTTTTAATTGCTCTACATGCCCCTTTTTCATCAACTCACTAACCTGCCTTTGAAGCTCCTTTGTCTCCTCGGGGTTGCTTCTATAAGCCGGTCAGTTCGGAATTGAAGCGCCTGGCACGAAATCTATCTGATGTTCTATTTCTCGAATTGGTGGTAAACCATCAGGCACCTCGTCCGGAAATACATCCTCGAATTGCTGCAATAGAGAAACAACAGAACTAGGCAATGCAGGGTCAAGATCATTAGTGTTTAAAAGCGCCTCTTTGTACAAAAGTACAATCATGGGCTGACTTAAGAACATCGCTTTCTTGATCTCACCGCCTCTCGCATAAAAGTTTGTTTTTCCCTCTGCTTTTCTCTCTTTGCTTTCCTTTTTCTCAGCCACCTCTTCTTTTTTTCTCTCTCTGCACTCCCACTTTTGATTTTTCCTCACTCATTTTCTTTTTCTCACTTTCTCGCTGTAAACTCACTTGGTCTTCATAGACCTGTTTTGGAGTTAACGGTACAAGAGTGACCGTTCTTTGGTTGTGAACGAATGAGTACTTGGTTGTGAACCATCGTGTTTTACTCGTCGATCAAATTGCCATGGTCTGCCCAACAACAAGTGCCCAGCTTGCATCGGAACCACATCACACAAGACTTCGTCTTCATATCTTCCAATGCGAAAAGAAACAAACACTTGTTTGTTCACCTTAATCTCACCACTATCATTCAACCACTGCAATTTATATGGTCGAGGATGCTTCATTGTTGGTAGCCCTAACTTTTCTACCATGGTTATGCTAGCAACGTTAGTACAACTCCCCCCATCAATAATCACACTACATACCTTGTTCTTGACATGGAACCTAGTATGAAAGATGTTTTCCCGTTGCTCCTCGTCGTCTTCTCTGGATTGCATAGTTAGAGCTCTCCTTGCAACCAACAAATCTCCTTGGACAGCATACTCCTCATCATCGGCAACCTCCAACGAAGGCATAGAATCATTGTCCGACTCCTCGTCGGTTTCAATCTCTCCATTGTCTCGCATCACCATAGCTCGTTTGTTCGAAATTGGCTAGCTATGTGACCCCTGCCTTGACATTTAAAACACTTAATATCCCGATTCCGAGTAGCGGAAGAATCGGATTTACCTTGATTCATATGGCTGGCCTCGTCTTGTTTTTGTTCGCTCTTTGGCCTCGTGTTGAGCTGCTTTTCATCCTTCTTCCATGGGTTTGCCTTCCAAGCGGAGGTGCTTGGATTTTGGCTTGGACGCATGTTACTGCCCCTCCTCTTGAGTTGATTCTCAATTTTCACAGCCATGTGTACCATGTCCTCCAGCTCCACGTAATGTTGTAGCTCGACGGCATTATGAATTTCTCGGTTCAAGCCTGCCAAAAACCTTGCCATTATTGCTTCCTGGTCCTCTTCGACAGCTTGTTGAACAATTCCCGGTAGTAGTACGCTGGCACAAATCGCTTCCTCATCACAGCCTTCATCTCTTCCCATGACTCGATAGGCCGCTCTCTATTTCTTCTCCTATTTGACAAGCTGATCCCACCAAGTTATAGCGTAATCAGAAATTCATTCCCGATTCCTAACTCATACCAAATGATACGGTATTTCCCGCTCTAATACCAAATGATACGAACCCCGCCAAGAATAACGAGACCCGACAACAAAAAGGAACCCAAGAACGTTCTACAATCAGGTTTGGGGGGAAAGACCTCGACCCATTGCTTCAACAAAAACAAGAACCTTGGTATATTTGACCTCAACCCATTGTTTAATGCGAAACAAGAACTTCGTCAAAGAACCGAAGAGAAAATTCTCTCACATTTCGGAATTCCAAAACTCCTCTATCCCGTCCAAATCTCCTGTGGCTACCCGCGGAGTCTTCTCCCTCATCGAACTCATCCCCATCAATTCCGTAGTAATCATGGGCCTCTCCTCTAACCGGGACCCTCTCTCGCCTACGCGCGTGAGGAACATGTTGTGGCTGTTCCACGCGTGCGTTTTCTATTCGGCCTACCCTCTCATGTAGCTGCTCCAACTCTCCTCTCAACATTCGTCTCATCTCTCCCATCATCGCTTCCATGAGGAGTTTTGGATCTGCCGCTCCAGTAGTACCATCAGTAGTGTTCTTCCTATTGTTTGACATTTTATTTGTGCTGCAAAACAAAGTTAGAGAGAATACAAAGGACCTTACCACACTCCCTTACGTGTTTCTCTCGTGAACTGGTTGTCGCTCAATTTCGCTCGTGTTTACGCTCAATTCTTTGGGCTTCTGTTCACTCTAATGTTCTCGCCTCTCTTGCCTTTTTCCACTCGTTAATCCTCACTCAGTTCTTATAGAACTAATTAAATCAATATCGAATCTTCCGTAACGATTCACAAACCAACTTACCAAGAAAGCTCAGATTAGATATAGATGGATAACAAGCGCGGACAGAAAGTATGCTCAGAATTAACACCCCAAAAGAAATGTAATTTGGACTTCCCTATACCCTGAATATCAAGAAACAGCCGAAAAAATTTAAGAAAGGTTACCAGACTTTTTTTTTTTTATTTTTTTTTTTCGGATCCTTCTCCTTTTTCTTTTCTACCTTTTCTTTTGATAATCTGAATTTTTCTTTTTTTTTTTTTTAAAACAATCTCCTACACAGTTTCGACTGACCACAAATAAAAGGACCTAATTAATCCCTATGAAATTTCAATCCCAGCAAAAACAAGAAAACCTAATAAACCCTAAATTCTGGAAGACTTTCGGCCAACAAAATTTTTTTTTTATTTTTATTTTATGTACCGAATCAATACTGGGAATCAAGACTCCAGATCACTAGAACAAAAACGAAAAAATAAAAGGATAGGATAAGCAAAACCTGATTTAGAACCCTATGCTCTGATACCAAATGATACGAACCACGCTAAGAACTGACGCTACCCTAACCAAATTAGTTTCCAAGATCGAATTCTAAACGGATTTGAATGGAACCGCAACCCGATGCCTAAGAAGAAGCACGAACCTTGGCATGTGAGGACGCCACAATCAGTTGTGTAAGGACTGATTGATAAGTCGAATGAACGCCACGGAATTCTCCGATAAGTTCAAGAAGTTCGTTTAAGAACCAAAGAGAATTATTCTCAAAATTTTTGAATGAAAACTGATCTGCCTCCCAAAGAATTCCGTACAGTACATAAAGCCTTTCCCTTTCCAAATTTCTACTCCTTAATTGCCCAAGGAATTTTCGGCAATTTACTAAGCTAAAAAGGGAAATAACTATTCTGAAGTAAATAAAGATAAAGCAGATAAGGTAAGTTCCCTAAATGGCTTTATAGCCTTACAATATTCTCAAATAAAAGGAAACTGAATAATAGAGCAATCAGTACTGATTCTTGTCAGCAATTATTGCCTCAAAAACGGAAAGTGCTCAAAACGAAAAAGCGACAGCTAACGATCTTGCAAGCGTAATTACTCGGTCTCTTCTAGCACTTGAATCACGCATTTGTTGGGTTGGTCATCGCTTGTAATTCCCTCGATGGGCCTCCACGCAATAGCTTGAGCCCAATTTGCTCGAATCAGCCGATTAAGTGCATCTTTTAATTTCTTTGCGCGAACCCTCGTAATCGGACCAATGAGAACTTGAACTGGATCTGAATATGCTTCATCCCATGTGGTCGTGCCTTTGCTACCGACGTCCTTATCATCTTTGCAATTCAGCTTGTTGACGTGGATTGAGTCTATAGGCAGCTTTGTTAGGAAGTGATGACCCCGGAATAAGATCAATCCGTGTTGTATTCCTCTCGAGGGGGGCAGCCCACTCGGTATTTCCTCCGGAATAAGATCTTCAAACTCCCTTAAAAGTGGCTGAACCGAATCAGGGAACTCTCCTAACCGTTCATGTCCTTCTTTTGCAAAAAGAACTAAAACATCTTCATTTTTTAAAAGAACATGCTCAACTTGGGAATCTGTCAAGAATACTTGCCTTTCGGAATTGGCAGGTTTCTTATTTCCATCCGGCTTCATGGGGGCCAAAATGATCCGCACTCCATCTTTCATAAATGAGTAAGTATTTTTGATCCCATCGTGCACCACCTTCCGATCATATGACATCCACGGTCGTCCCACGGTCATACAACATCACACCAGATTTCATCTTGATATGAATTCCCTATAGAGAAAGAATTCCCTATAGAGAAGTGTCCGAATACTCCATTTCTATTCTTGAACCATTGAATCTTGTACGGCTTGGGATGAGGCTCGGTTGATAAACTTAATTTGGTCACCATCTCTTCCGAAACCACATTCGTGCAACTACCCCCATCAATTATCACATTACACACACGACCGTGAGAAGTGCACCTAGTTTGAAAAATGTTCTCTCTTAACCAGGGATCGTCATTAACGTGATTGGAATTCAAAAGTGTCCGAATGACCAAAATTTCACCCTCATCAGCATACTCCACGTGTTCTTCAATTTCTTCCTTTTCCTCTTCCTCTTCCGCTTCCTCCACAACTTCATTTTCTACAATGGTGATGACCCTTCGATTTGGACACTTCGAAGCAATATGCCCATATCCCTGACATTTGAAACATTTTTTCGAAAAATTGGAAGTGTTGGTTGGTTTGTCATTCTTCACCTCCGGTTTAGTGGTGGCAGATGCCTTGTTAAAGGCTGGTTTTGATGAAGACGAGCCAGGGTTGCCCTTAATTCCATAACTAGTGCTTCCCATACTCTTGGTTGGATACTTTCGCAAATCCTTCCGTTGTTGCTCCACATTCAAAGCCAATTTTCGGACATCATTGAAAGTCCAATATGGCTGCAGTTTGATTACATCGGAAATCTCCTTCTTGAGCCCTCCTAGATAACGTGCAATGGTTTGTTCTTCAGGTTCCACCACATCACACTTAAGCATAAGATATTTGAACTCCCTAGTTGTGAAACTTCAAGTAATTGTCTTGTTTGTAACTGTCCGAAATGAATCTTCTCTTGAGTTCTCGCTTCATCTTCTCCCACGTTCGAATAGGCCTCCGTCCTTCTCGCTCCCGTTCTCGCTTGAGATTCTCCCACCAAAGGGATGCATATCCCTTTAGCTTAATTGCCACCAACTTAACCCTCTTGTCGTCCGAGTAATCTTTGAATTCGAAGATCCTCTCAACCGTATACAACCAATCAAGAAATGCATCGCCTTCAGATCTCCCTTCAAATTCTGGTACATCCACCCTCGCATCACCATCGCGGCTTCGACGGTAAATTCGACATCTTGGGTAATCATTGGAGTCGCTAGAATCATCTTCATTGTGGAATGGATTGATGCCTTCATCCTCTTGATCTGCACGGCGCCTATCATGCCGTGGTGGATATTGTCTCTCGAACCGTTCAAGGCGTTGTTGAAGCTGCTGTATTGTTCTTCGCATTTCCTCCATCTCGAGATTTTGATTTCTTTCTTCCACCGGTTCATCTTCTTCAATGAGATGTCTTCTAAGAGCTTGTCTCCTCATTTTTCTTCAACCTGTCGAAAAATGATACCGTTCCTGTGGGACTTGGTAAGGGTATTCTAGAATTGTAAGTTTTAAGGACGTTTTAAGGCTTAAGGATGTGTTTAGGGATATAGGGTATTTAGATAAGTATTATAATAGCGGGTAAGTTTTGACGCCACTTAGAATCCACCAAGATAAGTCTTAATCTCGCCACTCAAGCAATCCTCCAAGAGATAAGAGAAAGAAAGAAACACAAAGGTATTCTCTGAAATTTTTTATTCTTCAAAAGGCTGTCCTCACCAAAAGCTGAAAACAATCTTTCAGCTTCACAAAATGGTTGTTACATACTTTAAGAAACACACTAATGACACTAATTACCTTTTAGCACACCAACAGCCACAATTGGCTGTACAAACTCACAAACCAACATAACTAGTCTTAAACTTAGCTAATTAACTCCCACTTGGAAAAACACAACACCACTTTGGCAACCCATAAAAAACGCCCCCACACAATGGTTCAACACACAGCCTTCAATTCTGATTGAGACACATGGAAGACATGCATTGGATCACTCCCATGTAGCCCATGTAAAAGCAAATCACTTCCATGGTCATCACGGTATCTTCATTTTGATGCCACTCATACCATCATTTCCCCGATTCCTAACTCCTCTATCTCGTCCAAATCTCCTGTGACTACCCGCTGAGCCTTCTCCTTCGTCAAACTCATCTCCATCAACTCCGTAGTAACCGGAACCCTCTCTCGCCTACGCGCATGAGGAACATGTTGTGGCTATTCCACACGTGCGTTTTCTATCCGGTCTACCCTCTCATGAAGCTGCTCCAACTCTCCTCTCAACAATCACCTCATCTCTCCCATCATTGCTTCCATGAAGAGTTTTGGGTCTGCTGCTCCAGCGGTACCTTCAGTAGTGTTCTTGCTATTGTTTGACATTATTTATATATATATATATTTTTTTTTTCTGTAAAACAAAGTTAGAAATAATGCGAAGGACCTTACCACACTCCCTTACGTGTTTCTCTCTTGAACTGGTTTTCGCACAATTTCTCTCGTGTTTACACTCAATACTTTTGGGCTTTTGTTCACTCTAATGCTCTCGCGTCTCTTGCCTTTTTCCACTCGTTAATTCTCACTCAGTTCTTATAGAACTAATCAAATCAATATCGAAACTTCCGTGACAATTCACAAACAGATTACCAAGGAAGGCTCAGATAAGGTACAAGTATATAACAAGCGCGGAAAGTAAAGGCTCTTGGAATTAACACACAAAAACAAACGTAGTTTGGACTTCCCTAAACCCTGAATAACAAGAAACAGACAAAAAAATTAAAGAAAGGTTTCCATACCCTTTTTTTTTTTTTTTTTCCGGATCCTTCTCCATTTTTTTTTTCTGCTTCTTCTTTTGATAATCTGGATTTTTTTTTTTTAAGACAATCTACTACACAGTTCTGACTGAGAACAAATAAAGGACTAATAATCCCCCCGAAATTTCAATCCCTAGCAATAACAAGAAAACCTAATTAAACCTAATGGGTTGCGGTTCCTTCCATTCGAATCTATTCGTAGAAACGATCTTGCAGACCTCTCCGAATGCAGATTTCATCACATTGTTGGCATGGTTCGTATCACATCATCTCCACAAATTGACACTCTCGGATTATGAGTCCTTTGTAGAAATAGTTGACGAGGTGCCAACTCTCGTAACCATGGTGGGGACATTGATTCAACAAATCTTTAAGCAGCTCACAGACTTGATAGAGAGTTTCATTATCCTTCTGAGTAAAGGTCGAGATCTGTCATTGAAGACTATTGGTCTTATGGTGTGGGAAATACTTATTGAAAAACGTAGTTGTCATCTCTTCCCATGTTCCAATAGACCTAGGTTGCAGAGAATTCAACCAGCTTTTAGCCTTATCCTTCAGCAAGAAGGAAAAAAACTTAAATCACACAAAGTTTGCAGCCTCAGTTCGGTTGTGAAAAGTGACCACCACCTCTTCAAACTCCCGAATATGCACACACGGATTCTCGCTCTCTAACCCGTGAAAGGTCGGCAAAAGTTGAATCATACCCGGCCTGAAATCCAAATTCGGCATATTAAGGGGAAACATTATGCATGACAGTGTGGCCGTGCGCGTAGGGTGAAGGTAGTTGTTCAACATCTTTTGCTGGACCTCTTCATTTTGAGCCTTCGCAAATGGATTTGGAATTGCTAAAGTGTTTGGAGATGGAGGAAGGCTAGACGCAGTAGAAGAAACTTCACTAGGGTCTTCAGGTCTACATGTAAATCTCCCTAATTCATCTCTATAACGATTCGTTCACCTTGAGTGCTTATTTTTTTGTTAATAAATATTTTTTTAAAATTAATTTACAAGAAGAACAGTCATGTAGATCCAAGAATCACAACCCCTAAGAGTGCTCCCAGGAAGGATTGGTGGGGTGAGCCGTCCTTAAAAACCAATCTCCTAGATAGAACAACGTTCCCAGGAAAGATTGGTGGCGTAGAATGCTAACAGAGACCAATCTCCTAGACAAAACTCCCTTAGTTTCTACTTTCCAACGTTTCCACACAATTGCTTGCAAAATATATTAAATTTTATGGCGTGTTTTATGGAATGTTAGATGTTAAATATTAGTATCCTAAGTTAACACTATTCTAAAACCTAAGGTTGCACAAATTATGAGACCTAAATTATTATCTAAATTAGTAAGCTAAAACGTTGCAACATAAAAATTAAAACTAATTATAACAGTATAGAAAAATGGAAAAACGGAAACTAGAAATTTTTAACGGACACAAAAATTAATGACAAAAAGAAAAAAATATTAAAATTAAAGGAAAAGAACACACAAACTTAAATTTTTTTTTTTTTTTTAAATTATGGACAAATACAGATAAAAACTGATTAATGGACAAATACACTAACCGAAAAGATATTGTGTGTGTTTGTGTGTGTGTGTGTGTGTGTGTGTGTGTTGTTTTTTAATTAATGAGAAACAAAACTGTAAAATAAAGGATTGTAATCTAAAAGGCAAGAAAAAGACAAACAAACAATTGCAACTTACTGGAAATGAAAACTAAAAAGCAAACTACTAACAAAACTAAAGCCTAGGTAAGAAAACTTCCTACCAAAACTAACGTGCAAAAAGGAAGGAAAAAAAAAAAAAAAAAAAAACTAACACAGCCTAACCTATAAAGAAAAACGTAACAAATGCAAGTGACAATGTTTTTTTTTTATTTTTAAACAAAATAGAAAACAACCAATCTGATTAATAACCAAAAGAAACAGTAAACTAATAGCAACGTAAACTAAATTAACATAAACTAAAGAAATAAAAGAAAATTGTAAGTACCTCTTTCGGCTTAAAGTCTACTTGATCAATCTTGCTTGAGGCACCTCCCCGGCAATGGCGCCAAAATTTGTTTATGCCCAAACGTGTACAAAAACAAGCGGTCATTTATATCATAATTAGGACGGTCGATTCCATGAGGAGGTGATAAAAACAAACAAGAAAAGATTAGCGGAACAAAAGCGATAAGGAAATAAGTAATCAAATAAAGAAAAGGACGAAGCATTTTTGTGATTTTGAAACAAATTTAAAGACAACGCAATTTAAAATAGAGAAAAATTCAATAATCAAAAGTGGTAAGACATCGATAATCCCCTATATGTGTCGTTTAACTATTTGGATTTTGATTCATAAAATAACTCAATTGAAAGTTTCATATCCCAAACAATCAATCGGAAAATAAAGATTCGAAGAACTTGTGAATTAAAATGTATATGAGTAAATAAAATTCTCATGTTGAGAACTAGTAAAAATTATCTTATAAGATATCCAAAGTGACAATATACCATAAGCAATATTGCAGTAAAAGACTACTTATAAAATAATGCTATCAATATATCATATCATGCAACAATCACATAAAAAGAGCTTAACTAAATTATATAAAAGTTGACAATAAAATATAATGATATGAGAAAGAAATAAGATAAAAGAAAATTATTTACTCAAATATATAAACCATACAAACCATTAGAGAATCAAAACTCAAACAAATTCACTACACATATAAGATCATCTCTAGCCTCACAAAAAAAAATCTAGCCACTCATATTCAACATTCTCACAAAACTCTCAAAGAAAATATGAGAAAATATAACTATACTTATGGCATGTTTACTTATCAGGAGTAAGGAATGTGAGTGGAGAATGGGAGCCAATCCCTTATTTACTTGCTCATTTTTTTTCTGGAATGGGAGTGAGAATGATGGGTCCCATACCAATTTGGGATTGAGGAATAGGATTGGCAATCCCATGCCCCCCCTCCGGATTGTGACTACCATTCCCACTATTAATATTAAATTACCATTTTATCCTTAGTTTATTTGTTAAAAAATTGTATTAAAAAATAATAGCAACCTATATTAATTATTTTTATTAACCAAATATAATATATTTTATTAACTTAATAAAATATCCTAATTACTAGTAACGTTATTTTAATCAATAACTATCCTAATTACTAGTAACGTTATTAGAGTAATTAAAGAATTTTGTTTATCACAATATATTATTATGTTTCTATTTTTATATTTTTTATACTTTACTTATTTTAATTCTTTTTTTTTTACTCTGTTTAATTTTTTTAAACAAAAAATTACACAATTTAATTTTATCGCCTTAATATCATAATGGTTATTTTATTTTTGATTAATAGTATGATAATAAATAAAAAAAATAATCATTTTTTTAATTTTTGAAAACATAATAAATAAAAAGGGTATACAAGTAAATTTACAGCAACTGACTCTGATTCCTATTCTAAGTAAACGCATGAATAGGATTGACAGTAATTCCGACTCCGATTCCTAGAACCCAAATAAACAGCATATTCTGACTCCGTATCCTGACTCCGAATCTAGCTCACTTCGAATTCTACCCACTCCGATTCATGATCACTCCGATTACGGGTAAGTAAACATGCCATTAGACTAAAATTCAACAACCTAAAGCCTTTAGGTTGTCAATTAAATGAATTTCAATTATAGAGTTTTGGGCTGTCAAGAAACCTAAAAACGTTCATCTACAATAGAAAATCAAAGAAAATGAATTCCAATTAAATGGAATTTACAAAGCTTAAAATGAGAATAAAAACTAATATTAAAGAGAGGAAGAGCAACAACAAGAAACGGTGGCCTTCAGCAAAAAGAATCCCATGCAAATGGAACAAGTGTCGCATGCGGATTGGCTGAAATGAAGAAGTGGCCGACATCTGGGGCCCACCGGAACACGTGGCGAGTCGGGAATGGAAAATCACTGCACGGCGGGGTCCACGCGGAAGGTGAGAAGGAGCCGGCTGACGCTCGCGTGGAAGAAACTCACCCAAGGAGAGGGCCATGTGCGCCAAACGCGCGTGTGCATGGGGACAAGTGGGGCCCGCGTGTCCGGGCGGCGTGCAGACGACCACACGTGGCGGAGAAAAGCTGCGTGGCTCGGCTCAGCTCGGCTCAACGGCTAGTTGATGGGCTTCTCTTTTTGAGACCTTAAATTTGATTTTGCTTGCAATTTTGGCTCAAATATCTTATTTTCCTACAAAAACAAATTAAATTAAATTAAAACTAAATATTTTCACATAAAAATATTTTAAATTAAATTTATGAGAAATATTTAATTAAAACTTAATTTATTTGACAATTATGTATAATAAAAGTGCATTTTTATGTATTTATCACAATTTTACATATATACCATGAAAGATATGATACGAATTTTGACCTCAACAAGTAAATGGTTCAATAATTTGCATCCAAAAGGACCAAAACTTCTATATCTCTCTCTTTTTCTTCTTCTTGGAACAAAAGAGCTCCATGAAACAGCAAGAATTGTTGGTGGGTGGCGGCTTGGCTTGTGGGGACCGGCGTTATGTAACCACTTCGAAGACTTCTCTTGGTCTTCTTTCATGGGAATAAATAGCTTTCTTTCCCTGTTTTAATTATTACTAGTTAAAAATTATGTATGATGCACATTATATGACATATTTGAGAAAAATTATCTGAATAGAAAAAAATATATAAGTAAAAAATAAATAAATAAAAATCAACAAAGTACCTTAAAAAAAAAGAGAGACATGAAAATAGACCAAAAAGATAAAATGACTAAAATGTTAAAATAGATCAATATATAAAAAACAACTAAAATAAAAAAAAATGAAAAAACATTGGGGCAAAAAAAAAAAAGAAAACTGATTTTGAACTTTGTTTGAGGAAAATTTTCTAAATAAGAGAAATATGTAAGTAAAAAATAGACAAAAAAGAAAAAAGAAAAAAGAAATCAACAAAGTATCTAAAAAAGGAGGCATGAAAAAAAAAGACCAAAAAGATAGAAGGACTAAAATGAAAAATAATGGGGTGAAAAAAAAAAGAAAAAGAAAACTAAAATGGGGCGCGTTCATGCGTGCGATAGATAAATAAAGCAAATTAATAGCAAAAATATAAAATAAACAAAACAAATAAAAAATTGAAAAAAAAATGATAAAATGACTAAAATGAAAAAAAAGGACCAATATAAAGAAGTGACTAAAATGAGAAAATAATTAAATTTTAGGGCAAAAAGGAAGGGGGAAAAAAAAAAAAGAAACGAATAACTTAAAAAGGAAAAACTGATTTTAAATTGGTTCTCCAATGTGAAAATTTATTTACAAGTTCTCTACCCTTGACTACTCAATCAAGATTCAGGAGTAGACAAAAGCCTCTTTTGGCTGCCTGGCCTTACAATTTAATAACCGGCAGGAACAGCTCGAACATAGGAAGGCTTCAACCTTGATTCTACACCGAAACAAATGCCTTGTAAGGATCAAGGGATTGCAAAATTCTAAACATAAGTGGACTAAAATGAAGAAAAATAAATTTTAGGGTGAAAAAAAAAGGAGGACAAAAAAAAAAAAAAAGAAAACTGTTTTCGTCCTAAACGAACGGTTTTGGACGAAAACAGTAAAAAATTTTCACACTTCTAATAATGTATAGATTATCTATTTAAACAAAAAAAAAAAAATCAACTTCTATATATTTTTTTTTAGTGAAAGTAAGAGGGAGGGAAGAGCAATTCAATTATACAACTCCAACAAATTAATTGATTATTCGAATAAATATAAGAAAAGCAAAAGGTTGATTAAAAGGAGGGAATTGCAAACGATGATGGGTCCACACCAAGTGGCCCAGATTGGCATCTCCTAATCTTCTTTGAATTGATCGTCATAGCTAACCGAACCGAATAAACCTCCTCTTCTCACTATTTATTTTTATTTTTATGCCCTGTAATGCTCCTTCCATTATCAACTCCATATTTTGCCGTCAAAGTTGTAGCCACCGATATTAGCCAATTGATTTCCGCCACGTGTACGACGTGACACAAAGGGTGAATGACCAAAGTTGTAGAGATTGCCGTGATCACGGTCGCTATGTTGCTATCGCGTGCACCGGATTGTAATAGACTATTCAAAGGAGGACGATAGCAGGAATCTGCGCCACGCGGACCGCGCCGCTTGTGAAACTTCCAAAATTAGCCGACCAATTTATCTCCTGCGTGCTGGTTCATGAATTTTGCAGTGGAACGCCTCTATTACGCCAATATATTATAGTCACGATTTATTGCATTACGTCAACGCACCATGCAGAATTTTTTTTTTTTTGGGGTAATGGAGGGAGTGGTCAATTTTTCCTTTTTCCTGAAAAACAGGTCTTTTCTGTTGTTTGAAAAATTATTATCATGTTCAATGTAATTATTCGTGTCCTTAGCAAAACAATCTATTAAAGTAAATAAAAATGCTACAATTATTTTTAGGGACTATTATTTGCTACAGCCATGTATGAGTTTTACCTTCTTCTTTTTTTTCTTTCTTTTTTTTAAATTTTAAATAAAGGATGTATGAATGTTTTTATAGGTGGTAAGGAATGCCAAAAGAGGAGGGAAACTTAATACCAAACTCAAATCCTATACTGTTCCCCCTCTCTTTTGCTGTCGTTTTCCCCTGTGAATTGGAGCTTATTCAATGTTCACTGTCTAGTAATTTTTAACATACCATCACATTTTAGTAGAATGTTAGGAAACTACCAGTTTAAATAAATAAATGAAATAAAATTTGCTATCAAATATAACTTGTCATTAAAAAAAAGAAGATAAAATTATATAACTGAGTTTGACAATGATCCCATAGTTATTTAATCCGTACCGTCTTATACTACATAAACAAAATTCTTCCAACAAAAAAGTATTTTATCAAAAGTACTATTAGTAAGTTAGTCTCGTATTTTATCAATAAAATAAAGTATTAGACCAAAGAATTGTAAAAAAAAAAAAAAAATACGGGGTCTAATAAAAATATAACAATTTTTCGTAGTATGTTATTAATAAGCTATTCTCATACATTTCATTGCAAAAATTATTCTAAATATATATTTTTTAATTTTTACTATGCATGATTTATGGACACTGAGCATGTGTTTGGTGTTAAGGTTTGGTTTGTAGAATTTGAGTTTGGATTGATTATGCATTTATCGAGGTGTTTGAATTGCTAGAGTTAAAAAGTGTAAAAACTTAAAATGTGTTCCGAAAAAATATTCATATTGAGTTTGTTTCGCTTGTCTCGAAATTTAATGCAATTAAAAAAAACATCTCATTTGGACTTGTCTATCCAAAGTTATGGACTTTTAAAGTTTGAGTTACAAAATTATGTGAATAGTAAAACTGAGAGAAAAAGATAAAAATTAGATTGTAATTCTTAAATTTGGATTATGTGTCCAAACATAAGCTAAATTTATTAATTTAAAAGAAAATTAATCAGATTTTAAACGTGGGACTATTGGACTAAAACCTTGAACCCTTCTTTTTCACTGGATGAGTAAGTCCATACAAGTGAAAAATTCTCCTAATCATTATTATCGGACATAATATAGTTTTCTAAGATTGTTGAAATTAGCGGACAGGATTTGAAATCGAAAAGCCCTACCTTAATACAGCAAGTCGCGCCGCAGAGGAGACAAAAACCCCTACAAATTTTCGGAAACTCAACTCCAATACCATTTGAGCTTCATCATCAACTTCTAGAAGGCCGGGCACGCAGCCCTAGGCACCCCCATTTTTTTAGTTCACCACACGCCTCCCTCCATTCGCAGAAACCGTTGCGTTGCTCAGCTTCTCCTCCACGACTCCCTTGTCTTCAACTCCTTTCTCTCTCTCTCTCTCTAGCTTTCTCTCTCTAAATCCCTATCTCTTTTGATCAAAATCCTTATCTCTCTGCTCTCCTGCCGTTTTTTCATGTGAATGCGTGACCATCGTCATGTATATAACGGCCTCTTCCTCAGCCTCTTCGCTCCTCAGAGCTTCTAGGGCCACCAGACTCTTCTCACGAACCTTCGCCGGCTCGCTTCCCAAGCCCTCCTCCTCCTCCTCCTCCTCCTCCTCCTCCTACTCTTCCTACCGATCCCTCTCCTCCGCCGTTCGCTCCCTCCCCCGGTGGAGCCACGGCGTCTGCTGGAACTCGCCTTACACCCTCCGCTCTCAGATCAGGGCCGCCGCTCCGGTGATCGAGCAGTTCCAGCGCAAGATCGCTTCCATGGGTACTGAATCGCTGTTTCCTTGAATCTCGGAGACCGAGTTCCTGTGTAGTTGACTAGTCTTTGATTAGATATTTTTTTCTCTTGAGCTTGGATATGGTGATGGTTTGAGAATCTGTGTTTCTCATATTATGTTCTGCCTGACTTTTTTTGCTATGTTTGGTTGCTGAGAAAATGGTGGGAAAAATGATTAGAAATGTTTATTTGTTGTGTTTTAATAGGCGTAGGTGCTTTTAGATGTGAATAAATGAGACGATGATGAACTCTGTCGAAAAAGTTTCTTCCTTTTGCGTATGAGTAGGTTTTTCGGTGTTATTTTATAGTTGCAGAGGATAATTCTCACAGTTTGTAGACGAATGAGTATTTAAGTTGGATAATAGTACTAAAATCATTTGAAAATCTGATAAGCTGATGTTAATATTGACTTTTGTCTTTCTTGAGAGTTTAAAAACAAAAAGAAAAGTGTTTGTTCTGATTGTTCATTTTTGCCGTTTCAGCTTCTGAAAATCCTTTCAAGGCAAACCTGACCAGTCTCCCAAAGCCCGGGGGCGGTGAATTCGGAAAGTTTTACAGTCTTCCTTCCTTGAATGATCCAAGGATCGGTAATCTTCTTTATCTAACTGGAAATGTGTATATGGTTTTTCTTTGTTGCGTGATTGATAACGGTTATTTGAATATGTGTAAAACAGATAGATTGCCTTACTCTATTAGAATCCTTCTTGAATCTGCTATTCGGAACTGTGACAACTTCCAAGTCAAGAAGGAAGATGTTGAGAAGATCATTGACTGGGAAAATACTTCGCCGAAGCAAGTTGAAATTCCGTTTAAGCCTGCTCGTGTCCTCTTGCAGGTATCTAGAAATTCAACATGCCCTTCATAAATTTTCTGCACTCAGTTTTTTTGATTTGTAATTATGCCTTTTTTTTTAGCCCCCTAATGGCACCCCTGTGTCTCCAGGATTTTACCGGAGTACCAGCTGTGGTCGACCTTGCTTGTATGCGTGATGCCATGAACAAACTCGGCAGCGATTCTAACAAGATTAACCCCCTGGTATGACTTTGTTTTCAGTGTCTGCGGTCACATTATATGTTATCTTGCACTTGAGATTTTGATGTTACTATGAGTTAATGGTTTCTGATTTTAACTCAAATTTCTTGCAAATCAGTAAATTCATTGATGTTTTGAACATTTCTCGAGTCTTTTTTTGTTACATTTTACTGTGATATTATCTTCATCGTGTAAACCACTAGTGTAAATCTCTTTAGGGTTACACCATTTCCACTAGTTCTCTGTAGTTTGTTGGACCGCCCCCATCATATACGCAGTCTTTATTTAAAATTGTAAAAACTTTACAATGAGCATTGCAAGATTCTTTAATCACCATTCGATCATCATTTTGACTACCTAAGTCTCTTCATTTGTCTTACTCTATCTTGTTCTATTTGATATATTCAGGTTCCTGTAGATCTGGTCATTGACCATTCAGTTCAAGTTGATGTAGCCAGAACAGAAAATGCTGTGCAGGCTAATATGGAGCTTGAGTTCCAAAGAAACAAAGAAAGGTTTGCTTTCCTTAAGTGGGGGTCGAATGCTTTCTGCAACATGCTTGTTGTTCCTCCTGGTTCTGGTATCGTGCATCAGGTAACTTAGTTTTCTAGCTGATCCAATACCCGTTGATTGGAATATGAAAAATTGCCCTACAGTTTCTTGTCTTACGGATTACCATGATGTTTATTTGTTTTTCACCTCGCTTCTGAATTTTCTGATACTTGATAATTCATTCTTTCATTTAAGTGAAACAAAAGTGATGTTTTTTAATCTCTATAGATGATTAGTGTTGTATGGATTTTACCACGACTTGTAATAATTCAGGTTAACCTTGAATACCTTGGACGTGTCGTCTTCAACACTGAGGGGCTACTCTACCCAGATAGTGTGGTTGGAACCGACTCCCATACAACCATGATTGATGGGCTGGGAGTTGCTGGCTGGGGAGTTGGAGGTATTGAAGCAGAGGCTGCAATGCTTGGGCAGGTAATAAAGTGTTGAAATATCAGTTACATAATCTATAGGCGTACTCAGTTTCACTACTATATCCATGGTGATCTTTTTGCTCTCGACAACTGTGAAGTCCCATTTTCTGGAAATATCTTTTGAAAACTTCCTTTGGTTTTAATTACTTATGCTCTGATTGACAGCCCATGAGCATGGTGTTGCCTGGTGTTGTTGGCTTCAAGTTGTCCGGAAAATTGCGCAATGGAGTTACTGCTACTGACTTGGTCTTAACTGTTACACAAATGTTGAGAAAGCATGGAGTTGTTGGCAAATTTGTTGAATTTTATGGTAACTTGTTCGTCTTAATTCAGTTTGTGTAAATATCAGTTGTTGTCCCTCTTCTTAGCTAGACCAGATATAATGTTGTCGTGGTTGTATTTTTCTGTAGGGGATGGTATGGGCGAACTATCATTAGCTGACAGAGCCACCATTGCTAACATGTCTCCCGAGTATGGTGCAACTATGGGGTTCTTCCCTGTGGATCATATTGCTTTACAGTATCTCAAATTGACTGGTAGAAGTGACAAAACTGTGAGTACTTAACGTAACATATTAATTATCTGTTCAATACAGCCTTTTCTTTTCAATCAACTACAAAACGTGATATATTTCCTGATATTTTAGGTGGCAATGATTGAAGCTTACTTAAGGGCAAACAAGTTGTTCGTTGACTATAATGAGGTAATTGATTTTTTTAGTATTTTTTAACCGCTTTTTGAAATACACAGTGAAAAATCCTTTTTTTTTTTTTAATTGTAATATATTGTGATGCAATTCACGCCTGTATTGACTAATATTACATAAATTCAGCCTCAACAAGAAAGAGTGTACTCATCTTACCTTCAATTGGACCTTGCGGATGTCGAACCCTGTATTTCAGGACCAAAGAGGTATGTGGTTCTTTGCATTTCCGGTTTTGCATGATCTATATCGTTGACAATATTGCTTTCAAGTTTGGACTCTCTAATGCGAAATCTTTATTTCTGTATCCTTAACAGGCCCAATGATCGTGTCTCTTTAAAGGAAATGAAAGTTGATTGGCATGCATGTCTTGATAATAAGGTTGGGTTCAAGGTGAGTTTGCTAACCTTATGCTCGCTTGAATATTTTCAAGAATGCAAACTCCACAAGAATGACTTGATAAGAATGCAAACACACTCCCCTTTTTTCTGAATTATGCCAAAACTCCCTTTAAGCTTCCAAAACAGGCCTTTTTATAGGCTGTGGAATACAAATATGTTTTTCCTAAATTATTCTCTAATAAATTCGGATTTAAGTCCAAAAGGAAAAAAAAAACAAATCAGGAAAACTGACCTACTATTCCTATTTCATGCCTAAAACTAGAAAGGAAACATTAAGTATTTAATTTGGCTTTATTATCAGCCATTACACCAAAGGAATCACGCCTAAATAAAGAAGTTAAAAATCAAACCTAACACACTAGAAGGGAAAGTAGCCATGCTGAAAGTAAGCTTGTTTTTGACCAGACACTTCTAGAATTCCAATCATGGTGATGCTTCTCGGATGATAACGTGATCCACGCTCAATGGGCCTCCACAAATTTACTTGAGCACAAACTTCTTGAATCAGCCCATTCAATGCTTCTTTAAATCGCTTGGACCTAAGTCTCGTTATTGGCCCCATTGGCAAGCTTAATGGATCACGTGGGTGCTGCCCTTGAGTCCTTCCAAGCCCACCGGTTAGTTCACCGTCATGTATGCTTGTATGTGTAGCCTTATTCGCATCAATAGCTCGGTAATCAACACACATCCTCCATCTCCCATCCTTCTTAGGAACTAAAATTACTGGAACGGTGCATCGACTCTTGCTTTCTCTCACATACCCCTTTTCCATCAACTCACTAACCTGCCTTTGTAATTCTTTTGTCTCCTCGCGGTTGGTTCGGTAGGCTGGTTGGTTACGTATGGATGCTCCGGGCACAAAATCAATTTGATGCTCAATCCCTCGAATAGGTGGTAATCCTTGTGGTAGATCCTCGGGAAAGACATCCTCATAATCCTGCAAAAGAGAGACAACAGCACTAGGCAAAGAAGTGTCAAGTGTGTTAATGTTTAAAGCCTCTTTGTACAATAGTACAATCATTGGCTGTTTTGAAAACAAAGCCCTCTTCACCTCACTTGCCCTCACAATCAAGCTCTTTTTTCCCTCTTCTTTTCTCGCTTCACTCGAGTTCTGACTTTCTTTTTCGTTTTGCTTTTCTTTTTCACTCAATCTCGTTTTTTCTCTCTTTTCTTTTTCATTCTCTCTTTTTTTCCTCTCATTCTCAATCTCTTTTTCACTTTCTTGTTGTAACCTGACTTGATCTTCATAAACTTGTCTCGGAGTCATATGTACAAGAGTTACATTTCTTTGCTTGAACTCAAATGTGTATTTGTTTGTGAATCCATCATGTTTCACATGCCTATCAAATTGCCATGGCCTACCAAGTAACAAATGGCTTGCTTGCATCGGAATCACATCACACAACACCTCATCTTCATATTTTCCAATGCGGAACGCAATCAGCACCTGTTTACAAACTTTAATTTCGCCGCTATTGTTCAACCATTGCAACTTATAAGGCCTAAGATGTTTTCGTGTAGGCAGCCCCAATTTCTCTACCATAGTAGTGCTAGCAACATTAGTACAACTCCCACCGTCAATAATAACACTACATACCTTGTTGTTCACGTGGCACCTAGTGTGAAAGATGTTTTCCCGTTGTACATCTTCGTCCTCCTTGACCTGTACACTTAACGCTCTTCTAGCCACTAACAATTCACCTTGGGCTGCGTACTCCTCATCGTCAGCGTCCTCCAATGGCGGTATGGACTCGATATCATCTTCACTTTCGGTTTCAATTTGCAATATGTCCTCTTCCTTGGCACCTAAAACATTTAATTTCACGATTGCGAGTAGTAGTTTGTTCCGTTTTACCTTGAGTTTGGCGGCTGACTACTTCTTGTTTTGGATCCACTTTTGGTTTGATCGGGGCTGGTTGCTTTTGGTTTGATGGCCATATGTACCATCTCATCCAACTCTACATACTCACGCAACTCCACTTGGTTTGCAATTTCGGGGTTTAGACCAGCCAAAAAGCGTGACATGGTAGCCTCCCGGTCCTCCTCGACATTGGCTCTAATCATGGCTACCTCCATCTCTTGGTAGTAGTCTTCTACACTTTGATTACCTTGCACCAATCTTTGTAACTTTCGGTACAGGGCCCGATAGTAATGGCTTGGCACAAATCATTTCCGCATGATGGCCTTGATCTCTTCCCAAGTGCCCACTGGTCTCTCACCATTTCGCCTCCTGTTGAGCATCAACTGATCCCACCAAACAATAGCGTAGTTAGAAAACTCAATGGCGGCAAGTCTTACCTTTTTCATTTCGGAGTAGTTGTGGCACTCAAACACCAACTCCACCTTCTTCTCCCACTCCAAATACGCCTCGGGATCATTCCTTCCTTGAAATGATGGAATTCTCATCTTAATACTGCCCAAATCGTTATCCACCCTATTCCTATCTCCTCGAACCCGTCCAAACCTCCTAACGCTGCCCACCGAGCGTCTTTCATCCTCCTCCTCAAAACCGCCCTCATTGAACTCCTCATAGTCCTCCGCTTCATGTCTCGGTTGAACTCTTTCTCTTCTTCGCACATTAGGAGCGGGTTGTGGCTGCTCCACACGTGTATTCTCCATCCGATCTATCCGCTCGTGAATCTGCTCTAACTCCAACCGCATCACGCGCTTCATCTCACCCATCATGGCCTCAATCAACAACTTCGGATCCGTGGCACCATCGGTAATGCTATTATGAGACATGATTGCTGCAAAACAAAGTTAGTAAAAAAGGACCTCACCAATTCACTCCCTTATGTGTTTCACTCGAATAATGGTTTCACACACACTCGTATTTGCACACAATAAATAAGATGTCACTCAAATCCTCACAATTCACTCTTAGAAATCCTCTTGAGTTCTTATCAAACTAATACAAACATCAATCAAGATTTGCGAATGACAGTCAATCCCAAACATATCAATGGTTTTCAAAGTCGTTTTTTTTTTTTTTTTTTTGAATTCGATTTTTTTTTCTTTTTACAAACTCCTTTCTGTTTTCTTTTCTTGTTTTTTTTTTTTGACGTTTTTTTTTTTTTGTTGAGCACGAATTTTTTTTTTAAACAATCTGGAACGGAAATAAACCAGAATTTGAACAAAAAGTAAATTTAAAGGATAGGCAAACCTGAGACTAGAACTTGGTCCTGATACCAAATGATACGAACCCCGCCAAGAATAACGAGACCCGACAACGAAAAGGAACCCAAGAACGTTCTACAATCAGGTTTGGGTGGGGAGACCTCGACCCGTTGCTTGAATCGTGACACGAACCTTGGTATAGAAGACCGCAACCCAATGCCAACCCGCAAAACAAGAACCTTGGTATTTTCGTAGACGCCACAAACGGTGGTGGTGAACCGTTTGATAAGTCGAATTTGAAAGCCACAAGACAAAGTCTTGATAAGTTCGATTAGTTCAACAAGAACTGAGAGATAAATCACAAGAGTGAATAGAATTGTCAAAAAGTTTCTATTGATCTGAAATAAGGCCTATTTATAGGCTGAGAATTACAATAATATTCCTAGAATGTTCTAAGCTAAAGAAAAGGAAACTAACATAATAATTTTAGCCTAAAAATTAAAAAGGAAACTAACTTAATTGTCTGACTTTATTTTCCAGCCATTTACAACCATTATAAGGAAAAGGAAACTAACTCATTCTTGCCCAATTCACCCAAAAACGTGAACAACTAAATAGGGAATCAACAGCTTGGTTCAAACTGATCAAATCCTCCAAAAAAGCACACCCATTTGCATGGAATGCATGGCTGACTGGCTTCTTCAATTACATGGCTGAACTTGAATTAAATTGACTATTTGAGCTTTATTTGTTGAGTCCACACATGTAGACTTGCCATCCTCTATCACAATGTGTTGCACGAAAGTATTTAAAGCCGCCTTGAACCTCTTTGCCCGCGCTCTTGTAACTGGTCCAACAGGAACTAGAACCGGATCCTTGGCCTTATCATAACTACTCTTAAAACCTTCCATATTCCTATAATTACACCCTTTACTTCAGCCACCAAAACTGAACAAATTCCCATCACAATAGCCCAAGAGTCTAACAAACTTCTACAGAATTAAAACCAACTTAAAAGTGTAGTAAATACTAAAATAAAACTGAAAATAAGCACTCAGAAATCAGCAATTAAAGTTGAGCTTGAAAGCCAAGCTTTTGAGCCAAGACTCAAGCCATTAAAGGCATACAAACTTGCCAAAAACGTGTTGCTTGAGCTTAAAATATTGTCTTGATTTGCATCAATAACTTTTTCCAAATTCGGCCTCTAAGGGGCTTAGAATTCGGTTTCCAGAAAACTGTCCCATTAATTTTCAAAAACCGGCAGTTTGTGTTTGTTTGTTTTTGTTGGAAATTTCACACACACTACCTCAACTGATCCCAAACGCTAGCCTACGTCAACAGGCAATGCGTCGGATTTGTTCTTCTTACCTGAAAAACACCAAATAGATAACCTTACCTAGCTTACCAAATTTTGTTTTGAGGTTATTTTCTTAACCTTCATATATTTATCATTTACAAACATCATCACCATCATCATTCAATAATGATAAATCACATGATAAGTATGTGATCAAGTTTCAAGTACGAAACTGTTTTCAAAAAATTGGTTCTTGTGAGAAACTATTTTCAGATAGAAAACTATATTCAAGTATGATGATAGAAAGTGTTCTTGTGTCGTACCAATCTGCCATGAGGGTGGGTTTACTCCATGGTTTGAGTTGTGATGCGAATGAGGCTGCACATCCAAGCATACATGACGGGGAACAAACAGGTGGACTTGGAGGGACACAAGGGCAGCACCCACGTGATCCATTAAGCTTGCCAATTGGGCCAATTACGAGACTTAGAGCCAAGCGATTTAAAGAAGCATTGAATAGGCTGACTCAAGAAGTTTGGACTCAAGTAAATTCGTGGAGGTCCATTGAGCATGGACCACATTCTCATCAGACGAGCATCACCATGATTGGAGTTCTAGAAGAGTCCGGTCAAAAACAAGCTTAATTTCAGCATGGCTACTAAAAATGGAGTTTGTGTTCGATTGCCACAACTACTCCGAAACCAAGAAGGTAAAAATTAGATGTGGTTGAATTTTCCGATTATGCTATTACTTGGTGGGATCAACTTGTTTTGAATGGGAGATGGAATGGAGAACGACCGATAGAGACATGGGAGGAGATGAAAACGGTGAGGAGAAAGCGGTTCATTCCAACTCATTACTACGGGGAGTTGTATAAGAAGTTGCAAGGCCTTAGGCAAGGAAGTCGGAGTGTAGAGGATTATTTAATGAGGACATCAAGGCTGCTAGGAATACTCATGAATCAATTCAAGTTCCAGTTGGTCCGGTGACGAGGGCTAGAGCTAAAAGCCATTGCGTTGCTAACTTGCATATCCTAGCTGATGTGGACGTTTTATCCTATAAAAGAATAACGTCAAGATTACGTTTTCAAGAAGATCAAGAATCAAAACGAAATTCAAGAAGTTTAGAAGATCTGATCAAGATTTGATTTCTTTGTAATCCTGTTTGAATTTTAAGTTTTAGTTTAAAATTTGAATTTAGGTATATTTTTAATTCCGAATTTATTTAGATAAATTTGATATTTTTGTATGTTTTTTATTCAAGTTTATCCTTAATGGTAGATTAGGAATTTTAGAAATTGTAACTTTGCCTATATATAAGGCTGATTTCAGATGATGGAAATAAGATTTTGATGTTTATTCTTCTTGAGTTCTTGAAGAAACTATTGCGAACTTATTAAGGATTCCTTGTGGCGTTCAAATCGAATTATCAAACGGACTTCCTTAACCGTTTGTGGGGTCTTCACAATACCAAGGTTCTTGCTTCGCTAAGCAACGGGTCGCGGTTTCCATCAAACTTAACGGGTCTCGGTTTCGTCACGTTGTTGGCGTGGTTCGTATCATTATTATAAGGAGATGGAGGTTGTCATGATCCGAGCTAGGTTTCTAATGGGACTAAACTGAGAGATCCATGATCGGGTTGAGATGCATCACTACGTGGAGTTAGAAGACATGGTACACATGGCCAACAACGTGGAGCAGCAACTTAAGAGAGGTGGTGGTACGCGTGAAGGTCAAAACTCGGGTTCCAACCCTTGGAGACTGAGTGCAGGTCAAAACGTCTTCAACTCCCAAGTACAAATCTGAGCCGAAGTCTGAAAACACCAACCAGATTTCTAGTGTCAAGGCAGGGGTCACATAGCTAGCCAGTGCCCGAATAAAAGGTTGTTGGTGATAAATGCTCAAGGAGAGATTGAGACAGAAGATGAACAAGAAGATGAAGTCGATGAAATGTCACCTCTTGAGGACGTTTATGAAGAGCAGTTTGCAGTGGAAGGAGAGTCATTAGTGGCAAGACGAGCTCTTAGCACACAGTTTAAAGAGGCAGAAAACAACCAGCGAGAGAATTTGTTCCATACTCGGTTATTGATGGAGGAAGCTGCACCAACGTGGCTAGCACTGAGTTAGTGGAGAAATTGGCATTACATACCTTGAAGCATCCACGACCGTACCGGCTGCAGTAGCTAAACAATTGCGGGGAAGTCAAGGTAACGAGGCAAGTGATGAAAGCGTTTTCCATTGCCTCATCCATTGGCAAGTGATGAGGCAAGTGACATGCGCGCATGTCACATACTATTGGGCCGACAATGGCAGTACGATCGGCTAGTCACACATGATGGATTCACCGATAGGTACTCCTTCATCATTGAAAAACAGTCCATATCACTTGTTCCATTAATTCCAAAAGATGTTCTTGAAGACCAACTGAAGATGCAAAGAGTGATTGAAAAGAGAAAAGAAAAAGAGGGAGAGACCGAGATTCAGAAGAAAGAAAAAGAAAAGAGAGAAAAAGAGAAAGCCAGAAACGAAAAAGAGAATAAGAGGGGAAAGGAGAGACTTACAGCCTTGTTGAGTGCAGGAGAGGAAAAATACAATTTCATTGCAAAAAAAAGTGAGATCAAGTGAGCGTTAATTTCACATCAGCCCCTTTGTGTACTAATGATCTCGCCGGTTCATTGCCGAGCAATATTGAATCTCTTTTGCAGGATTTTGAGGATGTCTTTCCCGAGGAGTTGCTTTCCGGCATACCACAAATTCGAGGAATTGAACATCAAATTGATATCATACCTGGTGCGACAATTCCAAATCGGCCAGCCTATCGAAGTAATCCCAAGGAACGAAGGAACTTCAACGGCAAGTCCACGAGCTGATGGAAAAAGGGTATGTTAGAGAGAGCATGAGTTCTTGTGCGGTTCCGGTAATACTAGTGCCTAAGAAGGATGGGACGTGGAGAATGTGTGTTGATTACCGAGCCATCAACAACATTACGGTAAAGTATCGACACCCCATTTGATATGAACTTCGCCGATGAGACGACGACACCCAACACCCAACACCTTCAAGACGCAAGCTTGTTTGAGCCTAGACCCGTTACCTAGCGAGATAAGAACCAAGACTTCGGATATTGACAAACGCCACACCAAGACTCTCAAGAACATTTCAAGAACCTAGATGATAAGTGATACGAATCCTGCCAAGAATAACGAGTCCCGACAACGAAAAGGAACCCAAGAATCACGCCAAGATCTGACGCGACCCTAACCAAATTAGTCTCCAAGATCGAATGGAACCGCAACCCGATGCCTAACAAGAAGCACGAACCTTGGAATTTGAGGACGCCACAACCAGTTGTGGAAGGACTGATTGATAAGTCGAATGAACGCCACGGAATTCTCCGATAAGTTCAAGAAGTTCGTTTAAGAACCAAAGAGAATTATTCTCAAAATTTTTGAATGAAAACTGATCTGCCTCCCAAAGAATTCCGTACAGTACATAAAGCCTTTCCCTTTCCGAATTTCCAGTCCTTAATTGTCGAAGGAATTTTCGGCAATTTACTAAGCTAAAAAGGGAAATAAATATTCTGAAGTAAATAAAGATAAAGCAGATAAGGTAAGTTCCCTAAATGGCTTTAAAGCCTTACAATATTCTAAAATAAAAGGAAACTGAATCATAGAGCAATCAATACTGATTCTTGCCAGCAATTATTGCCTAAAAAACGGAAAGTGCTCAAAACGGAAAAGCGTCAGCTAACTATCTTGCAAGCGTAATTACTCGGTCTCTTCTAGCACTTGAATCACCCATTTGTTGGGTTGGTCATCGCTTGTAATTCCCTCGATGGGCCTCCACGCAATAGCTTGAGCCCAAGTTGCTCGAATCAGCCCATTAAGTGCATCTTTGAATTTCTTTGCGCGAGCCCTCGTAATCGGACCAATGGGAACTTGAACTGGATCTGAATATGCTTCATCCCATGTGGACTTAGATCATTCCCCACATCATTCCCCTCCCCTTGAGAAGGATTTGTCCTCAAATCGTCGCCTGCATCAAATGGACTTAGATCAGAAACATTAAACGTAGCACTTACACCATACTCACCTGGTAGGTCTAACTTGTAAGCATTATCATTGATCCGTTCAAGGATTTGAAAAGGACCATCCCCTCGAGGCAACAACTTAGATTTTCTTTGTTCCGGAAACCGTTCTTTGCGGAGGTGCAACCACACCCAATCGCTGGGCTCGAAGATGAGTTTGTGACGCCCTTTGTTGGCTTGTTTGGCATATTGCTTGGTCATTCGCTCGATGTTGCGTCTTGCCTTCTCGTGTATCTGCTTAACAAGTTCAGCTTTCTTTTTCCCATCTAAATTCACACGCACAGACAAGGTAATGGTATTAAATCGAAAGGGGTTAGAGGATTAAAACCATAAACAATTTCAAACGGTGAAAATTGAGTAGCAGAATGTACAGAGCGATTATAAGCAAACTCGACATGTGGTAAACAGTCCTCCCAAGTTTTGATGTTCTTTTTAATGATAGCCCGCAACAAGGTAGACAATGTCCTATTAACAACTTCTATTTGACCATCGGTTTGAGGGTGACAAGTAGTCGAAAACAACAACTTAGTCCCTAACTTAGCCCACAAAGTCTTCCAAAAGTAGCTTAAGAACTTGGCGTCCCTATTAGAAACAATTGTCCTAGGTATACCATGAAATCGCAACATTGGAAGCATCATCTGTCTTGTGGCACGGAATAAAATGTGCCATCTTGGAAAACCTATCCCCTACCACAAACACCGAGTCTCTTCCCCGTTTATACCTAGGCAAACCTAATACAAAATCCATCGATATATCAGTCCAAGGTTCACTAGGGATTGGCAAAGGGGTGTACAAACCGTTGGGCTGCACTCTCGATTTAGTCTGCCTACAAGTTACACATCTATCAAAAGCCTCTCGACATCGCGTCTCATATGCGGCCAATAGAAATGTTCTTGTAAAACAGCTAGGGTCTTGGCAACTCCAAAATGTCCCATTAACCCTCCTCCATGGGATTCTCTCACTAATAAGTCTCTTACAGAACAATTAGGCACGCACAGTTTATTTTCCCGAAACAAATATCCCTTATGCCTAAAGTACTTACCACTATCGAATTTCTCACAAGCTTGATACTCAGCATAAAAGTCACGATCATCAGCGTATAACTCCTTTAAATGTTCAAAACCCAACAGTTTAGCATCAAGAGTTGAGATTAACGCGTACCTACGAGAGAGCGCATCCGCAACGACATTTTCCTTACCTTGCTTGTAGCGAATGACATAAGGAAACGTCTCTATAAATTCCACCCATCGAGCATGCCTCTTGTTAAACTTATGTTGGCTCTTCAAGTGTTTCAAAGACTCATGATCGGTGTGAATAACGAACTCCTTAGGCCATAGGTAGTGCTGCCACGTCTCTAATGCCCGAACCAACGCATACAACTCTTTATCATAGGTGGGATAATTTAGAGCTGCTCCGTTCAGCTTCTCACTGAAATAGGCTATTGGTCACCTATCCTGCATCAAAACGGCACCAATTCCAACTCCTGAAGCATCACATTCAATTTCGAAAGTTTTGGAAAAATTAGGTAAAGAAAACAATGGAGCATTGGTCAACTTATCTTTGATTAACTGAAATGCCCTTTCCTGCTCCTCTCCCCACCTAAACCCAACATCCTTCTTGATCACTTCAGTCAATGGTGCGGCAGTTGTACTGAAATCTTTCACAAACCGCCGGTAAAAACTAGCACGTCCATGAAAACTCCGTGCGTTACCCACACTAGATGGACTCGGCCACTCCCGGATGGCTCGCACCTTCTCTTCGTCAACCTGTATACCTGCCGCACTAACAACAAAACCAAGAAATACAAGCTTATCTGTGCAAAAAGTACACTTCTTGAAGTTAGCATACAATTTTTTCGTTCTAAGCACATCCAAAACAGATTTTAAGTGCGCTACATGTTGGCTCAAATCTTTGCTATAAATTAGTATATCATCAAAATACACAACAACAAACCTGCTAATAAATGCTCGCAAAACATGGTTCATTAAACGCATAAATGTACTAGGTGCATTGGTTAAGCCGAAAGACATTACCAACCACACATATATACCTTGTTTTGTTTTAAAGGCTGTCTTCCACTCGTCTCCCGCTTTCATGCGAATTTGATGATACCCACTTTTCAAATCAATTTTCGAAAACACTGAAGCTCCATGTAATTCATCCAACATATCATCTAATCGAGGTATAGGATGGCGATACTTTACCGTGATATTTTTAATTGCTCTACATGCCCCTTTTTCATCAACTCACTAACCTGTCTTTGAAGCTCCTTTGTCTCCTCGGGGTTGCTTCTATAAGCCGGTCAGTTCGGAATTGAAACGCCTGGCACGAAATCTATCTGATGTTCTATTTCTCGAATTGGTGGTAAACCATCAGGCACCTCATCCGGAAATACATCCTCGAATTGCTGCAATAGAGAAACAACAGAACTAGGCAATGCAGGGTCAAGATCATTAGTGTTTAAAAGCGCCTCTTTGTACAAAAGTACAATCATGGGCTGACTTAAGAACATCGCTTTCTTGATCTCACCGCCTCTCGCATAAAAGTTTGTTTTTCCCTCTGCTTTTCTCTCTTTGCTTTCCTTTTTCTCAGCCACCTCTTCTTTTTTTCTCTCACTGTCCGAACTCTCTCTCTGCACTCCCACTTTTGATTTTTCCTCACTCATTTTCTTTTTCTCACTTTCTCGCTGTAAACTCACTTGGTCTTCATAGACCTGTTTTGGAGTTAACGGTACAAGAGTGACCGTTCTTTGGTTGTGAACGAATGAGTACTTGGTTGTGAACCATCGTGTTTTACTCGTCGATCAAATTGCCATGGTCTGCCCAACAACAAGTGCCCAGCTTGCATCGGAACCACATCACACAAGACTTCGTCTTCATATCTTCCAATGCGAAAAGAAACAAACACTTGTTTGTTCACCTTAATCTCACCACTATCATTCAACCACTGCAATTTATATGGTCGAGGATGCTTCATTGTTGGTAGCCCTAACTTTTCTACCATGGTTATGCTAGCAACGTTAGTACAACTCCCACCATCAATAATCACACTACATACCTTGTTCTTGACATGGAACCTAGTATGAAAGATGTTTTCCCGTTGCTCCTCGTCGTCTTCTCTGGATTGCATAGTTAGAGCTCTCCTTGCAACCAACAAATCTCCTTGGACAGCATACTCCTCATCATCGGCAACCTCCAACGAAGGCATAGAATCATTGTCCGACTCCTCGTCGGTTTCAATCTCTCCATTGTCTTGCATCACCATAGCTCGATTGTTCGAATTTGGCTAGCTATGTGACCCCTGCCTTGACATTTAAAACACTTAATATCCCGATTCCGAGTAGCGGAAGAATCGGATTTACCTTGATTCATATGGCTGGCCTCGTCTTGTTTTTGTTCGCTCTTTGGCCTCGTGTTGAGCTGCTTTTCATCCTTCTTCCATGGGTTTGCCTTCCAAGCGGAGGTGCTTGGATTTTGGCTTGGACGCATGTTACTGCCCCTCCTCTTGAGTTGATTCTCAATTTTCACAGCCATGTGTACCATGTCCTCCAGCTCCACGTAATGTTGTAGCTCGACGGCATTATGAATTTCTCGGTTCAAGCTTGCCAAAAACCTTGCCATTATTGCTTCCTGGTCCTCTTCGACAGCTTGTTGAACAATTCCCGGTAGTAGTACGCTGGCACAAATCGCTTCCTCATCACAGCCTTCATCTCTTCCCATGACTCGATAGGCCGCTCTCTATTTCTTCTCCTATTTGACAAGCTGATCCCACCAAGTTATAGCGTAATCAGAAATTCATTCCCGATTCCTAACTCATACCAAATGATACGGTATTTCCCGCTCTAATACCAAATGATACGAACCCCGCCAAGAATAACGAGACCCGACAACAAAAAGGAACCCAAGAACGTTCTACAATCAGGTTTGGGGGGGAAGACCTCGACCCATTGCTTCAACAAAAACAAGAACCTTGGTATATTTGACCTCAACCCATTGTTTAATGCGAAACAAGAACTTCGTCAAAGAACCGAAGAGAAAATTCTCTCACATTTCGGAATTCCAAAACTCCTCTATCCCGTCCAAATCTCCTGTGGCTACCCGCGGAGTCTTCTCCCTCATCGAATTCATCCCCATCAATTCCGTAGTAATCATGGGCCTCTCCTCTAACCGGGACCCTCTCTCGCCTACGCGCGTGAGGAACATGTTGTGGCTGTTCCACGCGTGCGTTTTCTATTCGGCCTACCCTCTCATGTAGCTGCTCCAACTCTCCTCTCAACATTCGTCTCATCTCTCCCATCATCGCTTCCATGAGGAGTTTTGGATCTGCCGCTCCAGTAGTACCATCAGTAGTGTTCTTCCTATTGTTTGACATTTTATTTGTGCTGCAAAACAAAGTTAGAGAGAATACAAAGGACCTTACCACACTCCCTTACGTGTTTCTCTCGTGAACTGGTTGTCGCTCAATTTCGCTCGTGTTTACGCTCAATTCTTTGGGCTTCTGTTCACTCTAATGTTCTCGCCTCTCTTGCCTTTTTCCACTCGTTAATCCTCACTCAGTTCTTATAGAACTAATTAAATCAATATCGAATCTTCCGTAACGATTCACAAACCAACTTACCAAGAAAGCTCAGATTAGATATAGATGGATAACAAGCGCGGACAGAAAGTATGCTCAGAATTAACACCCCAAAAGAAATGTAATTTGAACTTCCCTATACCCTGAATATCAAGAAACAGCCGAAAAAATTTAAGAAAGGTTACCAGACTTTTTTTTTTTTTTTTTTTTCGGATCCTTCTCCTTTTTCTTTTCTACCTTTTCTTTTGATAATCTGAAATTTTTTTTTTTTTTTTTTTAAAACAATCTCCTACACAGTTTCGACTGACCACAAATAAAAGGACCTAATTAATCCCTATGAAATTTCAATCCCAGCAAAAACAAGAAAACCTAATAAACCCTAAATTCTGGAAGACTTTCGGCCAACAAAATTTTTTTTTTATTTTTATTTTATGTACCGAATCAATACTGGGAATCAAGACTCCAGATCACTAGAACAAAAACGAAAAAATAAAAGGATAGGATAAGCAAAACCTGATTTAGAACCCTAGGCTCTGATACCAAATGATACGAACCACGCCAAGAACTGACGCTACCCTAACCAAATTAGTTTCCAAGATCGAATTCTAAACGGATTTGAATGGAACCGCAACCCGATGCCTAAGAAGAAGCACGAACCTTGGCATGTGAGGACGCCACAATCAGTTGTGTAAGGACTGATTGATAAGTCGAATGAACGCCACGGAATTCTCCGATAAGTTCAAGAAGTTCGTTTAAGAACCAAAGAGAATTATTCTCAAAATTTTTGAATGAAAACTGATCTGCCTCCCAAAGAATTCCGTACAGTACATAAAGCCTTTCCCTTTCCAAATTTCTACTCCTTAATTGCCCAAGGAATTTTCGGCAATTTACTAAGCTAAAAAGGGAAATAACTATTCTGAAGTAAATAAAGATAAAGCAGATAAGGTAAGTTCCCTAAATGGCTTTATAGCCTTACAATATTCTCAAATAAAAGGAAACTGAATAATAGAGCAATCAGTACTGATTCTTGTCAGCAATTATTGCCTCAAAAACGGAAAGTGCTCAAAACGAAAAAGCGACAGCTAACGATCTTGCAAGCGTAATTACTCGGTCTCTTCTAGCACTTGAATCACGCATTTGTTGGGTTGGTCATCGCTTGTAATTCCCTCGATGGGCCTCCACGCAATAGCTTGAGCCCAATTTGCTCGAATCAGCCGATTAAGTGCATCTTTTAATTTCTTTGCGCGAACCCTCGTAATCGGACCAATGAGAACTTGAACTGGATCTGAATATGCTTCATCCCATGTGGTCGTGCCTTTGCTACCGACGTCCTTATCATCTTTGCAATTCAGCTTGTTGACGTGGATTGAGTCTATAGGCAGCTTTGTTAGGAAGTGATGACCCCGGAATAAGATCAATCCGTGTTGTATTCCTCTCGAGGGGGGCAGCCCACTCGGTATTTCCTCCGGAATAAGATCTTCAAACTCCCTTAAAAGTGGCTGAACCGAATCAGGGAACTCTCCTAACCGTTCATGTCCTTCTTTTGCAAAAAGAACTAAAACATCTTCATTTTTTAAAAGAACATGCTCAACTTGGGAATCTGTCAAGAATACTTGCCTTTCGGAATTGGCAGGTTTCTTATTTCCATCCGGCTTCATGGGGGCCAAAATGATCCGCACTCCATCTTTCATAAATGAGTAAGTATTTTTGATCCCATCGTGCACCACCTTCCGATCATATGACATCCACGGTCGTCCCACGGTCATACAACATCACACCAGATTTCATCTTGATATGAATTCCCTATAGAGAAAGAATTCCCTATAGAGAAGTGTCCGAATACTCCATTTCTATTCTTGAACCATTGAATCTTGTACGGCTTGGGATGAGGCTCGGTTGATAAACTTAATTTGGTCACCATCTCTTCCGAAACCACATTCGTGCAACTACCCCCATCAATTATCACATTACACACACGACCGTGAGAAGTGCACCTAGTTTGAAAAATGTTCTCTCTTAACCAGGGATCGTCATTAACGTGATTGGAATTCAAAAGTGTCCGAATGACCAAAATTTCACCCTCATCAGCATACTCCACGTGTTCTTCAATTTCTTCCTTTTCCTCTTCCTCTTCCGCTTCCTCCACAACTTCATTTTCTACAATGGTGATGACCCTTCGATTTGGACACTTCGAAGCAATATGCCCATATCCCTGACATTTGAAACATTTTTTCGAAAAATTGGAAGTGTTGGTTGGTTTGTCATTCTTCACCTCCGGTTTAGTGGTGGCAGATGCCTTGTTAAAGGCTGGTTTTGATGAAGACGAGCCAGGGTTGCCCTTAATTCCATAACTAGTGCTTCCCATACTCTTGGTTGGATACTTTCGCAAATCCTTCCGTTGTTGCTCCACATTCAAAGCCAATTTTCGGACATCATTGAAAGTCCAATATGGCTGCAGTTTGATTACATCGGAAATCTCCTTCTTGAGCCCTCCTAGATAACGTGCAATGGTTTGTTCTTCAGGTTCCACCACATCACACTTAAGCATAAGATATTTGAACTCCCTAGTTGTGAAACTTCAAGTAATTGTCTTGTTTGTAACTGTCCGAAATGAATCTTCTCTTGAGTTCTCGCTTCATCTTCTCCCACGTTCGAATAGGCCTCCGTCCTTCTCGCTCCCGTTCTCGCTTGAGATTCTCCCACCAAAGGGATGCATATCCCTTTAGCTTAATTGCCACCAACTTAACCCTCTTGTCGTCCGAGTAATCTTTGAATTCGAAGATCCTCTCAACCGTATACAACCAATCAAGAAATGCATCGCCTTCAGATCTCCCTTCAAATTCTGGTACATCCACCCTCGCATCACCATCGCGGCTTCGACGGTAAATTCGACATCTTGGGTAATCATTGGAGTCGCTAGAATCATCTTCATTGTGGAATGGATTGATGCCTTCATCCTCTTGATCTGCACGGCGCCTATCATGCCGTGGTGGATATTGTCTCTCGAACCGTTCAAGGCGTTGTTGAAGCTGCTGTATTGTTCTTCGCATTTCCTCCATCTCGAGATTTTGATTTCTTTCTTCCACCGGTTCATCTTCTTCAATGAGATGTCTTCTAAGAGCTTGTCTCCTCATTTTTCTTCAACCTGTCGAAAAATGATACCGTTCCTGTGGGACTTGGTAAGGGTATTCTAGAATTGTAAGTTTTAAGGACGTTTTAAGGCTTAAGGATGTGTTTAGGGATATAGGGTATTTAGATAAGTATTATAATAGCGGGTAAGTTTTGACGCCACTTAGAATCCACCAAGATAAGTCTTAATCTCGCCACTCAAGCAATCCTCCAAGAGATAAGAGAAAGAAAGAAACACAAAGGTATTCTCTGAAATTTTTTATTCTTCAAAAGGCTGTCCTCACCAAAAGCTGAAAACAACCTTTCAGCTTCACAAAATGGTTGTTACATACTTTAAGAAACACACTAATGACACTAATTACCTTTTAGCACACCAACAGCCACAATTGGCTGTACAAACTCACAAACCAACATAACTAGTCTTAAACTTAGCTAATTAACTCCCACTTGGAAAAACACAACACCACTTTGGCAACCCATAAAAAACGCCCCCACACAATGGTTCAACACACAGCCTTCAATTCTGATTGAGACACATGGAAGACATGCATTGGATCACTCCCATGTAGCCCATGTAAAAGCAAATCACTTCCATGGTCATCACGGTATCTTCATTTTGATGCCACTCATACCATCATTTCCCCGATTCCTAACTCCTCTATCTCGTCCAAATCTCCTGTGACTACCCGCTGAGCCTTCTCCTTCGTCAAACTCATCTCCATCAACTCCGTAGTAACCGGAACCCTCTCTCGCCTACGCGCATGAGGAACATGTTGTGGCTATTCCACACGTGCGTTTTCTATCCGGTCTACCCTCTCATGAAGCTGCTCCAACTCTCCTCTCAACAATCACCTCATCTCTCCCATCATTGCTTCCATGAAGAGTTTTGGGTCTGCTGCTCCAGCGGTACCTTCAGTAGTGTTCTTGCTATTGTTTGACATTATTTATATATATATATATTTTTTTTTTCTGTAAAACAAAGTTAGAAATAATGCGAAGGACCTTACCACACTCCCTTACGTGTTTCTCTCTTGAACTGGTTTTCGCACAATTTCTCTCGTGTTTACACTCAATACTTTTGGGCTTTTGTTCACTCTAATGCTCTCGCGTCTCTTGCCTTTTTCCACTCGTTAATTCTCACTCAGTTCTTATAGAACTAATCAAATCAATATCGAAACTTCCGTGACAATTCACAAACAGATTACCAAGGAAGGCTCAGATAAGGTACAAGTATATAACAAGCGCGGAAAGTAAAGGCTCTTGGAATTAACACACAAAAACAAACGTAGTTTGGACTTCCCTAAACCCTGAATAACAAGAAACAGACAAAAAAATTAAAGAAAGGTTTCCATACCCTTTTTTTTTTTTTTTTTCCGGATCCTTCTCCATTTTTTTTTTCTGCTTCTTCTTTTGATAATCTGGATTTTTTTTTTTTAAGACAATCTACTACACAGTTCTGACTGAGAACAAATAAAGGACTAATAATCCCCCCGAAATTTCAATCCCTAGCAATAACAAGAAAACCTAATTAAACCTAATGGGTTGCGGTTCCTTCCATTCGAATCTATTCGTAGAAACGATCTTGCAGACCTCTCCGAATGCAGATTTCATCACATTGTTGGCATGGTTCGTATCACATCATCTCCACAAATTGACACTCTCGGATTATGAGTCCTTTGTAGAAATAGTTGACGAGGTGCCAACTCTCGTAACCATGGTGGGGACATTGATTCAACAAATCTTTAAGCAGCTCACAGACTTGATAGAGAGTTTCATTATCCTTCTGAGTAAAGGTCGAGATCTGTCATTGAAGACTATTGGTCTTATGGTGTGGGAAATACTTATTGAAAAACGTAGTTGTCATCTCTTCCCATGTTCCAATAGACCTAGGTTGCAGAGAATTCAACCAGCTTTTAGCCTTATCCTTCAGCAAGAAGGAAAAAAACTTAAATCACACAAAGTTTGCAGCCTCAGTTCGGTTGTGAAAAGTGACCACCACCTCTTCAAACTCCCGAATATGCACACACGGATTCTCGCTCTCTAACCCGTGAAAGGTCGGCAAAAGTTGAATCATACCCGGCCTGAAATCCAAATTCGGCATATTAAGGGGAAACATTATGCATGACAGTGTGGCCGTGCGCGTAGGGTGAAGGTAGTTGTTCAACATCTTTTGCTGGACCTCTTCATTTTGAGCCTTCGCAAATGGATTTGGAATTGCTAAAGTGTTTGGAGATGGAGGAAGGCTAGACGCAGTAGAAGAAACTTCACTAGGGTCTTCAGGTCTACATGTAAATCTCCCTAATTCATCTCTATAACGATTCGTTCACCTTGAGTGCTTATTTTTTTGTTAATAAATATTTTTTTAAAATTAATTTACAAGAAGAACAGTCATGTAGATCCAAGAATCACAACCCCTAAGAGTGCTCCCAGGAAGGATTGGTGGGGTGAGCCGTCCTTAAAAACCAATCTCCTAGATAGAACAACGTTCCCAGGAAAGATTGGTGGCGTAGAATGCTAACAGAGACCAATCTCCTAGACAAAACTCCCTTAGTTTCTACTTTCCAACGTTTCCACACAATTGCTTGCAAAATATATTAAATTTTATGGCGTGTTTTATGGAATGTTAGATGTTAAATATTAGTATCCTAAGTTAACACTATTCTAAAACCTAAGGTTGCACAAATTATGAGACCTAAATTATTATCTAAATTAGTAAGCTAAAACGTTGCAACATAAAAATTAAAACTAATTATAACAGTATAGAAAAATGGAAAAACGGAAACTAGAAATTTTTAACGGACACAAAAATTAATGACAAAAAGAAAAAAATATTAAAATTAAAGGAAAAGAACACACAAACTTAAATTTTTTTTTTTTTTTAAATTATGGACAAATACAGATAAAAACTGATTAATGGACAAATACACTAACCGAAAAGATATTGTGTGTGTTTGTGTGTGTGTGTGTGTGTGTGTGTTGTTTTTTAATTAATGAGAAACAAAACTGTAAAATAAAGGATTGTAATCTAAAAGGCAAGAAAAAGACAAACAAACAATTGCAACTTACTGGAAATGAAAACTAAAAAGCAAACTACTAACAAAACTAAAGCCTAGGTAAGAAAACTTCCTACCAAAACTAACGTGCAAAAAGGAAGGAAAAAAAAAAAAAAAAAAAACTAACACAGCCTAACCTATAAAGAAAAACGTAACAAATGCAAGTGACAATGTTTTTTTTTTATTTTTAAACAAAATAGAAAACAACCAATCTGATTAATAACCAAAAGAAACAGTAAACTAATAGCAACGTAAACTAAATTAACATAAACTAAAGAAATAAAAGAAAATTGTAAGTACCTCTTTCGGCTTAAAGTCTACTTGATCAATCTTGCTTGAGGCACCTCCCCGGCAATGGCGCCAAAATTTGTTTACGCCCAAACGTGTACAAAAACAAGCGGTCATTTATATCATAATTAGGACGGTCGATTCCATGAGGAGGTGATAAAAACAAACAAGAAAAGATTAGCGGAACAAAAGCGATAAGGAAATAAGTAATCAAATAAAGAAAAGGACGAAGCATTTTTGTGATTTTGAAACAAATTTAAAGACAACGCAATTTAAAATAGAGAAAAATTCAATAATCAAAAGTGGTAAGACATCGATAATCCCCTATATGTGTCGTTTAACTATTTGGATTTTGATTCATAAAATAACTCAATTGAAAGTTTCATATCCCAAACAATCAATCGGAAAATAAAGATTCGAAAAACTTGTGAATTAAAATGTATATGAGTAAATAAAATTCTCATGTTGAGAACTAGTAAAAATTATCTTATAAGATATCCAAAGTGACAATATACCATAAGCAATATTGCAGTAAAAGACTACTTATAAAATAATGCTATCAATATATCATATCATGCAACAATCACATAAAAAGAGCTTGACTAAATTATATAAAAGTTGACAATAAAATATAATGATATGAGAAAGAAATAAGATAAAAGAAAATTATTTACTCAAATATATAAACCATACAAACCATTAGAGAATCAAAACTCAAACAAATTCACTACACATATAAGATCATCTCTAGCCTCACAAAAAAAAATCTAGCCACTCATATTCAACATTCTCACAAAACTCTCAAAGAAAATATGAGAAAATATAACTATACTTATGGCATGTTTACTTATCAGGAGTAAGGAATGTGAGTGGATAATGGGAGCCAATCCCTTATTTACTTGCTCATTTTTTTTTCTGGAATGGGAGTGAGAATGGTGGGTCCCATACCAATTTGGGATTGAGGAATAGGATTGGCAATCTCATGTCCCCCCTCCGGATTGTGACTACCATTCCCACTATTAATATTAAATTACCATTTTATCCTTAGTTTATTTGTTAAAAAATTGTATTAAAAAATAATAGCAACCTATATTAATTATTTTTATTAACCAAATATAATATATTTTATTAACTTAATAAAATATCCTAATTACTAGTAACGTTATTTTAATCAATAACTATCCTAATTACTAGTAACGTTATTAGAGTAATTAAAGAATTTTGTTTATCACAATATATTATTATGTTTCTATTTTTATATTTTTTATACTTTACTTATTTTAATTCTTTTTTTTTTACTCTGTTTAATTTTTTTAAACAAAAAATTACACAATTTAATTTTATTGCCTTAATATCATAATGGTTATTTTATTTTTGATTAATAGTATGATAATAAATAAAAAAATAATCATTTTTTTAATTTTTGAAAACATAATAAATAAAAAGGGTATACAAGTAAATTTACAGCAACTGACTCTGATTCCTATTCTAAGTAAACGCATGAATAGGATTGACAGTAATTCCGACTCCGATTCCTAGAACCCAAATAAACAGCATATTCTGACTCCGTATCCTGACTCCGAATCTAGCTCACTTCGAATTCTACCCACTCCGATTCATGATCACTCCGATTACGGGTAAGTAAACATGCCATTAGACTAAAATTCAACAACCTAAAGCCTTTAGGTTGTCAATTAAATGAATTTCAATTATAGAGTTTTGGGCTGTCAAGAAACCTAAAAACGTTCATCTACAATAGAAAATCAAAGAAAATGAATTCCAATTAAATGGAATTTACAAAGCTTAAAATGAGAATAAAAACTAATATTAAAGAGAGGAAGAGCAACAACAAGAAACGGTGGCCTTCAGCAAAAAGAATCCCATGCAAATGGAGCAAGTGTCGCATGCGGATTGGCTGAAATGAAGAAGTGGCCGACATCTGGGGCCCACCGGAACACGTGGCGAGTCGGGAATGGAAAATCACTGCACGGCGGGGTCCACGCGGAAGGTGAGAAGGAGCCGGCTGACGCTCGCGTGGAAGAAACTCACCCAAGGAGAGGGCCATGTGCGCCAAACGCGCGTGTGCATGGGGACAAGTGGGGCCCGCGTGTCCGGGCGGCGTGCAGACGACCACACGTGGCGGAGAAAAGCTGCGTGGCTCGGCTCAGCTCGGCTCAACGGCTAGTTGATGGGCTTCTCTTTTTGAGACCTTAAATTTGATTTTGCTTGCAATTTTGGCTCAAATATCTTATTTTCCTACAAAAACAAATTAAATTAAATTAAAACTAAATATTTTCACATAAAAATATTTTAAATTAAATTTATGAGAAATATTTAATTAAAACTTAATTTATTTGACAATTATGTATAATAAAAGTGCATTTTTATGTATTTATCACAATTTTACATATATACCATGAAAGATATGATACGAATTTTGACCTCAACAAGTAAATGGTTCAATAATTTGCATCCAAAAGGACCAAAACTTCTATATCTCTCTCTTTTTCTTCTTCTTGGAACAAAAGAGCTCCATGAAACAGCTAGAATTGTTGGTGGGTGGCGGCTTGGCTTGTGGGGACCGGCGTTATGTAACCACTTCGAAGACTTCTCTTGGTCTTCTTTCATGGGAATAAATAGCTTTCTTTCCCTGTTTTAATTATTACTAGTTAAAAATTATGTATGATGCACATTATATGACATATTTGAGAAAAATTATCTGAATAGAAAAAAATATATAAGTAAAAAATAAATAAATAAAAATCAACAAAGTACCTTAAAAAAAAAGAGAGACATGAAAATAGACCAAAAAGATAAAATGACTAAAATGTTAAAATAGATCAATATATAAAAAACAACTAAAATAAAAAAAAATGAAAAAACATTGGGGCAAAAAAAAAAAAAGAAAACTGATTTTGAACTTTGTTTGAGGAAAATTTTCTAAATAAGAGAAATATGTAAGTAAAAAATAGACAAAAAAGAAAAAAGAAAAAAGAAATCAACAAAGTATCTAAAAAAGGAGGCATGAAAAAAAAAGACCAAAAAGATAGAAGGACTAAAATGAAAAATAATGGGGTGAAAAAAAAAAAGAAAAAGAAAACTAAAATGGGGCGCGTTCATGCGTGCGATAGATAAATAAAGCAAATTAATAGCAAAAATATAAAATAAACAAAACAAATAAAAAATTGAAAAAAAAAATGATAAAATGACTAAAATGAAAAAAAAGGACCAATATAAAGAAGTGACTAAAATGAGAAAATAATTAAATTTTAGGGCAAAAAGGAAGGGGGAAAAAAAAAAAAAGAAACGAATAACTTAAAAAGGAAAAACTGATTTTAAATTGGTTCTCCAATGTGAAAATTTATTTACAAGTTCTCTACCCTTGACTACTCAATCAAGATTCAGGAGTAGACAAAAGCCTCTTTCGGCTGCCTGGCCTTACAATTTAATAACCGGCAGGAACAGCTCGAACATAGGAAGGCTTCAACCTTGATTCTACACCGAAACAAATGCCTTGTAAGGATCAAGGGATTGCAAAATTCTAAACATAAGTGGACTAAAATGAAGAAAAATAAATTTTAGGGTGAAAAAAAAAGGAGGACAAAAAAAAAAAAAAGAAAACTGTTTTCGTCCTAAACGAACGGTTTTGGACGAAAACAGTAAAAAATTTTCACACTTCTAATAATGTATAGATTATCTATTTAAACAAAAAAAAAAAATCAACTTCTATATATTTTTTTTTAGTGAAAGTAAGAGGGAGGGAAGAGCAATTCAATTATACAACTCCAACAAATTAATTGATTATTCGAATAAATATAAGAAAAGCAAAAGGTTGATTAAAAGGAGGGAATTGCAAACGATGATGGGTCCACACCAAGTGGCCCAGATTGGCATCTCCTAATCTTCTTTGAATTGATCGTCATAGCTAACCGAACCGAATAAACCTCCTCTTCTCACTATTTATTTTTATTTTTATGCCCTGTAATGCTCCTTCCATTATCAACTCCATATTTTGCCGTCAAAGTTGTAGCCACCGATATTAGCCAATTGATTTCCGCCACGTGTACGACGTGACACAAAGGGTGAATGACCAAAGTTGTAGAGATTGCCGTGATCACGATCGCTATGTTGCTATCGCGTGCACCGGATTGTAATAGACTATTCAAAGGAGGACGATAGCAGGAATCTGCGCCACGCGGACCGCGCCGCTTGTGAAACTTCCAAAATTAGCCGACCAATTTATCTCCTGCGTGCTGGTTCATGAATTTTGCAGTGGAACGCCTCTATTACGCCAATATATTATAGTCACGATTTATTGCATTAAGTCAACGCACCATGCAGAATTTTTTTTTTTTTTGGGGTAATGGAGGGAGTGGTCAATTTTTCCTTTTTCCTGAAAAACAGGTCTTTTCTGTTGTTTGAAAAATTATTATCATGTTCAATGTAATTATTCGTGTCCTTAGCAAAACAATCTATTAAAGTAAATAAAAATGCTACAATTATTTTTAGGGACTATTATTTGCTACAGCCATGTATGAGTTTTACCTTCTTCTTTTTTTTCTTTCTTTTTTTTAAATTTTAAATAAAGGATGTATGAATGTTTTTATAGGTGGTAAGGAATGCCAAAAGAGGAGGGAAACTTAATACCAAACTCAAATCCTATACTGTTCCCCCTCTCTTTTGCTGTCGTTTTCCCCTGTGAATTGGAGCTTATTCAATGTTCACTGTCTAGTAATTTTTAACATACCATCACATTTTAGTAGAATGTTAGGAAACTACCAGTTTAAATAAATAAATGAAATAAAATTTGCTATCAAATATAACTTGTCATTAAAAAAAAGAAGATAAAATTATATAACTGAGTTTGACAATGATCCCATAGTTATTTAATCCGTACCGTCTTATACTACATAAACAAAATTCTTCCAACAAAAAAGTATTTTATCAAAAGTACTATTAGTAAGTTAGTCTCGTATTTTATCAATAAAATAAAGTATTAGACCAAAGAATTGTAAAAAAAAAAAAAAAAAATACGGGGTCTAATAAAAATATAACAATTTTTCGTAGTATGTTATTAATAAGCTATTCTCATACATTTCATTGCAAAAATTATTCTAAATATATATTTTTTAATTTTTACTATGCATGATTTATGGACACTGAGCATGTGTTTGGTGTTAAGGTTTGGTTTGTAGAATTTGAGTTTGGATTGATTATGCATTTATCGAGGTGTTTGAATTGCTAGAGTTAAAAAGTGTAAAAACTTAAAATGTGTTCCGAAAAAATATTCATATTGAGTTTGTTTCGCTTGTCTCGAAATTTAATGCAATTAAAAAAAACATCTCATTTGGACTTGTCTATCCAAAGTTATGGACTTTTAAAGTTTGAGTTACAAAATTATGTGAATAGTAAAACTGAGAGAAAAAGATAAAAATTAGATTGTAATTCTTAAATTTGGATTATGTGTCCAAACATAAGCTAAATTTATTAATTTAAAAGAAAATTAATCAGATTTTAAACGTGGGACTATTGGACTAAAACCTTGAACCCTTCTTTTTCACTGGATGAGTAAGTCCATACAAGTGAAAAATTCTCCTAATCATTATTATCGGACATAATATAGTTTTCTAAGATTGTTGAAATTAGCGGACAGGATTTGAAATCGAAAAGCCCTACCTTAATACAGCAAGTCGCGCCGCAGAGGAGACAAAAACCCCTACAAATTTTCGGAAACTCAACTCCAATACCATTTGAGCTTCATCATCAACTTCTAGAAGGCCGGGCACGCAGCCCTAGGCACCCCCATTTTTTTAGTTCACCACACGCCTCCCTCCATTCGCAGAAACCGTTGCGTTGCTCAGCTTCTCCTCCACGACTCCCTTGTCTTCAACTCCTTTCTCTCTCTCTCTCTCTAGCTTTCTCTCTCTAAATCCCTATCTCTTTTGATCAAAATCCTTATCTCTCTGCTCTCCTGCCGTTTTTTCATGTGAATGCGTGACCATCGTCATGTATATAACGGCCTCTTCCTCAGCCTCTTCGCTCCTCAGAGCTTCTAGGGCCACCAGACTCTTCTCACGAACCTTCGCCGGCTCGCTTCCCAAGCCCTCCTCCTCCTCCTCCTCCTCCTCCTCCTCCTACTCTTCCTACCGATCCCTCTCCTCCGCCGTTCGCTCCCTCCCCCGGTGGAGCCACGGCGTCTGCTGGAACTCGCCTTACACCCTCCGCTCTCAGATCAGGGCCGCCGCTCCGGTGATCGAGCAGTTCCAGCGCAAGATCGCTTCCATGGGTACTGAATCGCTGTTTCCTTGAATCTCGGAGACCGAGTTCCTGTGTAGTTGACTAGTCTTTGATTAGATATTTTTTTCTCTTGAGCTTGGATATGGTGATGGTTTGAGAATCTGTGTTTCTCATATTATGTTCTGCCTGACTTTTTTTGCTATGTTTGGTTGCTGAGAAAATGGTGGGAAAAATGATTAGAAATGTTTATTTGTTGTGTTTTAATAGGCGTAGGTGCTTTTAGATGTGAATAAATGAGACGATGATGAACTCTGTCGAAAAAGTTTCTTCCTTTTGCGTATGAGTAGGTTTTTCGGTGTTATTTTATAGTTGCAGAGGATAATTCTCACAGTTTGTAGACGAATGAGTATTTAAGTTGGATAATAGTACTAAAATCATTTGAAAATCTGATAAGCTGATGTTAATATTGACTTTTGTCTTTCTTGAGAGTTTAAAAACAAAAAGAAAAGTGTTTGTTCTGATTGTTCATTTTTGCCGTTTCAGCTTCTGAAAATCCTTTCAAGGCAAACCTGACCAGTCTCCCAAAGCCCGGGGGCGGTGAATTCGGAAAGTTTTACAGTCTTCCTTCCTTGAATGATCCAAGGATCGGTAATCTTCTTTATCTAACTGGAAATGTGTATATGGTTTTTCTTTGTTGCGTGATTGATAACGGTTATTTGAATATGTGTAAAACAGATAGATTGCCTTACTCTATTAGAATCCTTCTTGAATCTGCTATTCGGAACTGTGACAACTTCCAAGTCAAGAAGGAAGATGTTGAGAAGATCATTGACTGGGAAAATACTTCGCCGAAGCAAGTTGAAATTCCGTTTAAGCCTGCTCGTGTCCTCTTGCAGGTATCTAGAAATTCAACATGCCCTTCATAAATTTTCTGCACTCAGTTTTTTTGATTTGTAATTATGCCTTTTTTTTTAGCCCCCTAATGGCACCCCTGTGTCTCCAGGATTTTACCGGAGTACCAGCTGTGGTCGACCTTGCTTGTATGCGTGATGCCATGAACAAACTCGGCAGCGATTCTAACAAGATTAACCCCCTGGTATGACTTTGTTTTCAGTGTCTGCGGTCACATTATATGTTATCTTGCACTTGAGATTTTGATGTTATTATGAGTTAATGGTTTCTGATTTTAACTCAAATTTCTTGCAAATCAGTAAATTCATTGATGTTTTGAACATTTCTCGAGTCTTTTTTTGTTACATTTTACTGTGATATTATCTTCATCGTGTAAACCACTAGTGTAAATCTCTTTAGGGTTACACCATTTCCACTAGTTCTCTGTAGTTTGTTGGACCGCCCCCATCATATACGCAGTCTTTATTTAAAATTGTAAAAACTTTACAATGAGCATTGCAAGATTCTTTAATCACCATTCGATCATCATTTTGACTACCTAAGTCTCTTCATTTGTCTTACTCTATCTTGTTCTATTTGATATATTCAGGTTCCTGTAGATCTGGTCATTGACCATTCAGTTCAAGTTGATGTAGCCAGAACAGAAAATGCTGTGCAGGCTAATATGGAGCTTGAGTTCCAAAGAAACAAAGAAAGGTTTGCTTTCCTTAAGTGGGGGTCGAATGCTTTCTGCAACATGCTTGTTGTTCCTCCTGGTTCTGGTATCGTGCATCAGGTAACTTAGTTTTCTAGCTGATCCAATACCCGTTGATTGGAATATGAAAAATTGCCCTACAGTTTCTTGTCTTACGGATTACCATGATGTTTATTTGTTTTTCACCTCGCTTCTGAATTTTCTGATACTTGATAATTCATTCTTTCATTTAAGTGAAACAAAAGTGATGTTTTTTAATCTCTATAGATGATTAGTGTTGTATGGATTTTACCACGACTTGTAATAATTCAGGTTAACCTTGAATACCTTGGACGTGTCGTCTTCAACACTGAGGGGCTACTCTACCCAGATAGTGTGGTTGGAACCGACTCCCATACAACCATGATTGATGGGCTGGGAGTTGCTGGCTGGGGAGTTGGAGGTATTGAAGCAGAGGCTGCAATGCTTGGGCAGGTAATAAAGTGTTGAAATATCAGTTACATAATCTATAGGCGTACTCAGTTTCACTACTATATCCATGGTGATCTTTTTGCTCTCGACAACTGTGAAGTCCCATTTTCTGGAAATATCTTTTGAAAACTTCCTTTGGTTTTAATTACTTATGCTCTGATTGACAGCCCATGAGCATGGTGTTGCCTGGTGTTGTTGGCTTCAAGTTGTCCGGAAAATTGCGCAATGGAGTTACTGCTACTGACTTGGTCTTAACTGTTACACAAATGCTGAGAAAGCATGGAGTTGTTGGCAAATTTGTTGAATTTTATGGTAACTTGTTCGTCTTAATTCAGTTTGTGTAAATATCAGTTGTTGTCCCTCTTCTTAGCTAGACCAGATATAATGTTGTCGTGGTTGTATTTTTCTGTAGGGGATGGTATGGGCGAACTATCATTAGCTGACAGAGCCACCATTGCTAACATGTCTCCCGAGTATGGTGCAACTATGGGGTTCTTCCCTGTGGATCATATTACTTTACAGTATCTCAAATTGACTGGTAGAAGTGACAAAACTGTGAGTACTTAACGTAACATATTAATTATCTGTTCAATACAGCCTTTTCTTTTCAATCAACTACAAAACGTGATATATTTCCTGATATTTTAGGTGGCAATGATTGAAGCTTACTTAAGGGCAAACAAGTTGTTTGTTGACTATAATGAGGTAATTGATTTTTTTAGTATTTTTTAACCGCTTTTTGAAATACACAGTGAAAAATCCTTTTTTTTTTTTTAATTGTAATATATTGTGATGCAATTTACGCCTGTATTGACTAATATTACATAAATTCAGCCTCAACAAGAAAGAGTGTACTCATCTTACCTTCAATTGGACCTTGCGGATGTCGAACCCTGTATTTCAGGACCAAAGAGGTATGTGGTTCTTTGCATTTCCGGTTTTGCATGATCTATATCGTTGACAATATTGCTTTCAAGTTTGGACTCTCTAATGCGAAATCTTTATTTCTGTATCCTTAACAGGCCCCATGATCGTGTCTCTTTAAAGGAAATGAAAGTTGATTGGCATGCATGTCTTGATAATAAGGTTGGGTTCAAGGTGAGTTTGCTAACCTTATGCTCGCTTGAATATTTTCAAGTATTGCAGTTACGTATTATGCATCTTTGTTCTCCATCAGTCGCTAGCATTAGTTAATCTGCATTGTGTTTCTTATGCAGTTTGTGATAGGTAGGCCTTAGGGAAGAAATCTCTAGGTTGCCTACTAAAGAGAACACATCTTATTTCTTCATTTGTGTTGTAATAACCTTTGTGTCTCAATTCAAATGACATCTTTTCTTTACTAAATTTCTGACATTGCAGGGATTTGCTATACCAAAGGAAGCACAAGAAAAAGTGGCTAAGTTTTCATTCCATGGTCAACCAGCAGAACTCAAACATGGCAGCGTTGTGATTGCTGCAATTACAAGCTGCACCAATACGTCAAACCCAAGTGTTATGCTTGGGGCTGCTCTTGTTGCCAAAAAGGCTTGTGAACGTGGTCTACAGGTACGATATAATTATTACTTGTGCAATCACATCCCATATCACTTGTGAATGTTTGCCTTGGTGTCAATATTTATAATATCTTAAGATTGATTTTATCATGATTCATGAATGCCTGCCAGGTCAAACCATGGGTGAAGACAAGTCTTGCCCCAGGCTCTGGAGTTGTTACCAAATATTTACAGCATAGGTAATTTTAACGTAGCAATCCCTAATAGATTAATCTACTACACAATGAAGAGAATGTCTTTTAAATTAAATTTGCTTGATGATGCAGTGGCCTGCAGAAATATTTGAATGAACAAGGTTTCAATATAGTTGGATATGGATGCACAACATGCATCGGAAATTCAGGGGAATTATATGAATCAGTTGGGGCTGCTATCACAGAAAATGGTATTCTTGTAAATTTACCTACTGTTTTGTTTGTTAAATAATGTTACCTTAGGCATTGTTTCTCATTTTGTTGCATCTTTCAACTTACTGTTCTGTTACTTTGTCTCTGCTTTATGCAGACATTGTTGCGGCTGCTGTGTTGTCTGGGAATAGGAACTTTGAGGGTCGTGTTCATCCGTTGACAAGGGCTAATTACCTTGCCTCACCTCCTTTAGTGGTTGCCTACGCCCTTGCTGGCACGGTATGCTTTTTGGCTTAAGAAAATTGTCCTAGGATTGTGGTATTTTATCATGATCTATGCGTATATAAAAAAAATAATCTAGTAGATGCCTGCACTTTTTTTTTTTTTTTTTTTGAGGAATTTAGGTAGACAATTTGGAGCAGTAACCCACGTTACGTTCATGATCTTAATGTTCCTAATCATGCACATAAAATAACTTGTGGAAATATTTTACCCAGGTTGACATTGAATTTGAGAAGGAGCCAATTGGAAAAGGAAAGGATGGTAAGGATGTCTATTTCAAGGACATCTGGCCAACTACAGAAGAAATTGCAGAGGCAAGTGAAAATTTGCATTCATGGGATTAAAGCTGTTTTTACCATGTATTATACATGAGATAAATATGGATGGCATGCTTTTTCAGGTTGTTCAATCCAGTGTGCTGCCTGATATGTTCAGAAGCACATACGAAGCCATTACGAAAGGCAACTCCATGTGGAATCGGCTGTTGGTTCCAGCTTCCACCCTCTACTCTTGGGACCCTAATTCTACCTACATTCACGAGCCCCCATACTTTAAAAATATGACCATGAGTCCTCCCGGTGCCCACGGAGTGAAAGATGCCTATTGTTTGCTGAACTTCGGTGACAGTATTACAACAGACCATATTTCTCCAGCAGGAAGCATCCACAAGGACAGTCCTGCTGCGAAGTATCTTCTTGAGCGTGGTGTGGATCGCAAAGACTTTAATTCTTATGGAAGTCGCCGTGGAAATGATGAGGTGATGGCGAGGGGAACATTTGCCAATATCCGCATTGTTAACAAGCTTTTGAACGGGGAAGTGGGTCCAAAAACAGTTCACATTCCTACAGGAGAGAAACTCTCTGTGTTTGATGCTGCAATGGTAAGAGATATTGTGTGTGTGTGTTTTTTAAAAAATTTTCCTTCCAAGCTAAACATATTTCCCCTTTTTAAGTGTAATCGGGTTAATTCAATTCTGCAATTTAACTTGGTTTACTTTTTTTTTTTTTTTTCTCTGCGTGCTTGCTGATGGAGACTTGAGCTGTTGGATTGTTTTTCTGGATTGTGATTTTTTAACATTAGTAGTAAATACATCATTTTGTAGGTGGGGATAATGTTTTTGACATTTTCTTCTGAGAAACTCTTCTACATGCAAAGAAATGATACATTCATTAAGATTACAAGAAAAGTTTTCTCCAGTTACCACGATATCCTTTCATGCTGTAATGGTTATCTCTGAGTGGATATTAACTTAATGTTTTCCAACCATTTTCTTCTTTAGAGATACAAATCTGCTGGGCATGACACCATTGTATTGGCGGGAGCCGAGTACGGTAGCGGAAGTTCCAGGGATTGGGCTGCCAAGGGTCCAATGCTATTGGTGAGTTGTTTCATTAGCCTCTAAAAGTTTCCTCATGGTTCTCCCTCTTATATTCTTTTTTGGCTCGTTGACAAGTATTTACGCCTTCTTTCTTCTCAAACAACTTTGGTACATGACAGGGAGTTAAAGCCGTGATTGCCAAAAGTTTTGAGAGAATTCATCGCAGTAATTTGGTAGGAATGGGTATCATTCCTCTTTGCTTCAAGGCTGGCGAGGATGCGGAGACATTGGGATTGACTGGCCATGAACGTTATTCGATTGACCTCCCAAGCAATATTAATTACATCAGACCTGGCCAAGACATGACTGTCACGACTGACAGTGGAAAATCTTTCACCTGTACAGTGCGCTTTGACACTGAGGTACTTCTAACGTCCATCCGTAGAATCTGTTGTGGTTGGTTAAATTTGTTTGTCAAATGGTTAATGACGTAATTTTGATCGCATTTGCAGGTGGAATTGGCTTACTTCGACCACGGAGGCATTCTTCCATATGTCATTAGGAACCTGATTAAGCAGTAATGAGATTGCTTTTCAGAGGACTTGATTATTCCATCCAGTGAGTTTTCCAATTGTAAACTGTGACGAAGGGAAATAAAATTGAAGCTTGTAATAACAGGGGAAGTCCCATTCAAGCAACAGAACTGACTTTCGGCTTTTTTTCCATTTAGACAACTTACAGGAGTCTGTGAAGAGGGTCGTTATTGTTTGTTACTAGAATTCTTTTCCTTTGTCCATGATTGCTTGTTCTCAAGCGTTCTAATTTATACCTTGGTTCTCAAGGGCAACATCATCGTTGTATTATTTTCATATATGGGCGCATCTAAATTAATGCTTTTTGTTTTGTTTTGTTTTTTGTTTTTGTTTCTTTTTTTTTTTTTTTTTTACCCTGCTCCCTTACAAGGAAAACCTAAAACGTCATTCTTGGGTTCATAGAGAACATCTAATCTTAAGAAAACTTATCCACTAGAAAGCGCACGGGTAAGTTTGCACGGGTAAGTTTATACTATATAGCAAGATAACCTGAACCAAGTAGTTTTGAGGTTGTATTTTGGGATATTTATTCAGGAGGGGGATTCCGTTTTGGAAATAATTTTGATTAGAGTATGAAATTAGAAATGAGAATTTTTTGTAACTGATTTTGATTTATTGTTAATGAAATTGTGTTTTTGAAGAGATTGGTTTGGATGTATATAAAAATAAATGAAAATGTGTTTGCGTGTATTTTGGAAAATATACGTTTAGTTATATCTGCCGTAAAAATGAAAACGAAATAAGAAAGCAACGGTTTTTCATTTTCTTTACAAAACTATTTCTCGCTATTTTTGTTTTTGTTTTTGTTTTTGTTTTTAAAGCATACGCTAATCAATGTGATTAAGCAAACGTTATTGGTTTTTGCAAAAAAAAAAAAAGTATCAGTTTGTCGGTTCGCAAGTAAAGTTCAGTTCTCATTGATTATAACTGATGACAATTGATAGTCAGTAGTTATCATGAAAAAGTACGTAGAAAAATTCAAATTTGACTTGTTTAGCGTAAAATTATGATGTGTCGGGATGAAAAACATTTTTCAAGATTCTTTCACTGTATCTATGGAAAGTGTAAATCTGTCTGAAACTGATGAAAGTTTAATTGCAACTCTAAACCTCAGAATTCTCATAGAAACCTAGAAACACGCAATTGATTGGGAGAGTAGATCTAGAAAACAAAAAACATATTCAATAACATCTTTATCGTGGAATTAAAATTCACAATATTCAATTAGCTCATCGCTTTTCAGGATGATTTTCAGCTCTGATTCCATTGCTGCTAGACTTTCAGGTGTGTCTGGTTTTTTCCAGCCAAGGGAGGTCCTCTCATGGTGAGTGGTGACCATGATCCGTGAGGATCTTCAGTAAATGATGATGCTTAAAAAAAAAAAAAAAAAAAAAAAATGACTTTTTACGATTTCATGATATCTCATTGGATGACCTTTGGGAAATTCAATCAGTCAACACAATAGGTTTTCTTTTCCATAGCTAGTTGAAAACAACAGCTAGGGTTACAATTTTATTTTTGTAGGAATTTATCATTTTCTTTTGTTGAACATAATTTCCCTTATTTTTGTGCGTCGCACGTTCTCTAAGAGGCAGGAAACTAGGAGTCTTCTTTGGAGTTCATATATTATATCCAAAGGACTAACAGAAAACAATGAAAATCAAACTACTAATTAGATAAAAAAAAGACGAGAAAAGCCACACATATAGTGACTACAAAGTCAGTACTCTAATCCAAAACATCAGTACAAATGATGTCGGGGCTTAGAGCAGCCATACCAAAACTACTGTTAAATTCTAGAGAGAGAGAGAGACATAAAATAGTAACAAGTTACTATAATCTGGTCATCATCAGTGATCTTCTGGAATGCTCTCCAAGCCTGGGCTCCAACTTCCATTCACTGTCCGATCAATTTTCCCAACTTCCAAAACACTTCTTCTCAACTTCATTTCACTTAGCAATTGTTCCACTGAAGAGAATTTCGAACCGCCATTCTTGTAACTCAAAATCTGCTTCAGCTCCTCCCGAGTCACCACCAATTTAATCCTCACAACCCCATTACTCTTTGACTCACCATTCTTAATATTATTATTTCCTTCAAAATTCCCACCACCAATTTCACTCCTTTCTTCTTGCAATCTGAGCCTCACCCTCTTCCTATTTATCTTATTTGCATTCTTCACTTGTTCACCATCTTCTGCCAACACTTTGTTTTTACTTGCTAAGCAATTCCCCATGCTTATTCCAAGAGAGAAAGATAAGGATATTTAGAGAGAGAGAGTGCACAAAAGAGGAGGGAGATGAGAAGGTGTAACAAAGTTGATATATATTCTATATACATATATATATATATATATGGACATAGTATAAATATTACAAAGAGGGTGTGGAAAGAAAGCACATGTGATCATGTGAAGTTGCGGTAGTTGCGCCTGGTTTATTTGAAAGAAAGAAAGACCCAAAAAAAAAAAAGATTCTTGTACTCGGAGCCAAAAATACCCGTTTATAAAGCATCTTGATACCTCTTGTTTTTTTTTTTTTTTTTTCCTCCTTAATTTGTTATGTATTGCTTGGTTCATTCTCATTTGCAAACGCCGTCTGTTACCTTGTGATATCAAAGTGTTTGATAAATTTTGGTCAACCATACATAAAGTTTCTAATTAATTTATAATGCGCCTACAAAGAAAACAAAAGGGGTCGTCTATATAGTTTATTCATTAGGCAGACGGAAGGGTTAAGAATTTTTTTATTTTTTTGTATAGGGATATATTTATGTTTCTATCACTATTCCATATAATTGATTACGTTTTTTTGGAGTCATTCCTAAGCATATAGAGCTTATTGCACATGGTGACAAACAAAAGCAAGATTAGGGGATTTAAATCTCTCTAATCGCTGCAAAGTTAAAGGTTAATCTTGAAGCTAATTGACGATAGTATTTTTATTTTTCTGCAACTAATTTGGTTACCAGCTTATCTCCTATCCAATTCAGAAACTAAATAAAATAAATAAAAGCTTATATCACATACTCACCCGGAATGCAGTGGTACGAATTAGGTGTACTAATAATAATCAGACAAACAAATTTTTGAGGAGACACAAAAAAAAAAAAAAAAAGGGCAAAATATAATGTACCTATGACCTAAGAATTCAACACTTGCACATTTTAAGCTATATATATATATATATATATCTATTTTTTAATTTCTTAATTTTGGTCCCCTTTTAGAAGTTGTTGTGATTTTAGGAACCCATGATAATAAATTCTAATTAGGACAACGATCGCCTAACTAATTAACCGGCCTCTAACTTTGCCATAAACATTCTCATTATTGTCATATATAGAAATAAGCAAAACCGGTTTGGAGGAGTTAAACACCGATCAATGACTTAATTACTCGATAGATACTAAAAATTTAGGAAAAAACCAATTAGAACGTCAAACCAAGTATACCACACAATCGCCAAAAACCGTTTGGTCTGGTGGTCGTATGAGGGATTTGGGTGGAGTAGGACTTTAGGGGGAGGTTACCGGTTCGATCCTGCATTATATAAATAAATATATGTAAAAAAATTAAACACACATTGTCGAGGCTAGCTTCACGTAGAACATTGCGTTCTGGCAAAGGATTTCTTTGTTCATTGCATATATGTGACATGTTGCTCAAGTTCAGAGTACCGTTTTGAAGTTCCCTTCTGGATTGCGTGTTAAGTTTGCATGAATTAAGGCCTAATTAAAGGTGGTTTTTTAATTTAATACGCGTATAAACAGTTGCTTTCTGGAGCACCTTCCGCTGGTTTTGGTTGGTTACCTTAAACTAATTAAGGTCTTTGTGTGTGTGTGTGTGTGTGTGTGTATGTGTGTATATATTTTTTATATATTTGATCAACTTCTTAGAGCCCTTAATTAAAGGTGCATGTGACCATGGCTGACCTTTCCTCCGCTTCTATTGTTGTCTAGTTGTTTTCTGTACACAGTGGAAGTATACCACCAAATTTCCGTCTGCATCAAAAAGTTTTTGACTTATGTGATATATATAAGTACACATATATATAAGTATATACATGGATGTGTTTATTTTTTCATTTAATAATTTTTTATCAGGTATATTTTAAAACTCGACGCAAGAAATTTGGGGTGATGACACATATGACCTCAATAATTTATTATTTTTTAAAATGTATATATTTTTCCCAATTAAGAAAGACTCTTGAGCAACTCCTGTTTATATCTGGCCAATGTACAGTGAGCAGAGAAAATAAAAGTTTCCTCCTTTTTTTTTTTCCTTTTTTTTCCCCTTCAGTTTCCTTATTTACTAATCGACTTTAAAAAAAAAGATCGAGAATTAAAACTTTACACTTTATAGTAAAATCTGATATATTTTTACTCTTAAACTATAGTTGCACCTAATACTTGTAACCACTAATAGACTTTGTTAAAGGTAGAGGGTTTTATTTGGAGGAGGGAAAAAAAAAAAACTAAGCGAGGGAGTCAGGAAGGGAAAAGAAAAAAGAAATTGGTTAATCTCAAAAATAGTCCCCAAACTTTACATCAATTACACTTTGATCCTTTATGTTTAAAATGTCAAAATTGATCTCAAATTGTTTTGTTGTGACAAAATTTTTTTGGTGTGATAAAATTAGTCTTTCTGTCATTTGCCTATTAAAAAATACAAACACTATGGCACATGAACTATTCATGTGACAACATAAATTCAACTTTCAAAGTCAACATTTACTAAGTGATAAATGATCTATTTTGTTCAAATTTTATAACGTATATATAACATAAAGTTTTTTTTTTTTTTTAAGGGATTCGAATTTTATTGCATCTTACAGTAGAGTTAAATATAAAATTGTTCCTAAATTATGCATGCAACCGCATAGAGACTAATTTTACTACATAAAAATAATGGTTTTGGAATGTTTTAACGTTAATTAAAGTGAAATTTTGGATAAATTTTGGGACCTTTATTTATTTATTTTTTTAAGAATTAACCAAAAAGAAAGAAAATCACTTTCCTCACATCGAACGGTTCTCCTTTCTCTGACCAGCATTGGACGGGTCAACAGCGGCATTACAGGTTGGCTGCCCTATCCAGACTCTACACAATCTCACATTCTGAAGCAACTTATCACGTGCCTATCCTTATGTCTTTTGAGATCCATCACGTGATCATCTCTGACATGCAAAAAAAAAAAAAACATCACACGTGTTTCTACCCTGTCGCACGTGTCAAATGTGAAGTTCTTGTGAAGCTGTAACTGCAGTTCATCATCTTCTATTTCACTCGCTCCTTCTTTCCTCTTCTTTTTTGTTTTTTCTTTGTTTTAGTTATCCATTTTCACACAAATCCCATTGTAATGTATGAAACCAAAAATTCCATGTTATTTTCTCTACACATTGTTTCGGGGCAAGTTTTGATTGGTTTCAAATAAAGCAATGCAAGTATGAAGGAAGCTCTAGTTCTTCAATTTGCTCTGCTACTGCTTCTCTGTAAGTGTTTTAGCTCCTCTATCTTTCTTTGTAAAAATTATCATCTGGGTATTCACCAATTTCTGTTCTTTTAAAGAAAATTGCTACTTTTCATACTCCTTTGTCGTCGATTCACTGTTCTTTTTCTAACTACTTTGACTACCTAATCATTCTCCTTTTTTATTATTATTATTTTTTAAGTTTTTTCTTCTTTTGATGACAAAGATGTTAGTCTGAAAATTGTTGGATTTTGGTGATGATGTCACTGACTATAGGATTTAGTGTAATATATTATATGATATTTGGTAGTTCCATTATGTCAAGTTGATGGTAAATGATTGTTTGTAGGACTGTTCATGATAAACATGTCTTGTTTGTATCATGTGACACTTAATATGATATCAATTTTGAGGACTAGCAACGTACTCTTTGGCATTCTTATCCAAAGAAATAGAATATAAACTAAAATATCGGGTTGAGGAGGGAGTGTGGCCACGATTTAGAGCCTTTTGGTTTAAAAACTAGCTTGGGGGCACTAGGATGTTAGCATCACTAATAAAAAGTGGTTCCATCTAATAAAAAGTGGGTCCATCTGTGGACCTCATGTTACGGTACCCATATGCTATTACACATCCGGTGTCTTATACTGTTCTTTAGCATTTGGTTCTCCCTTCATTTCTGTTTATAACCTTTGTGAGCTCGTTGAGTTAAGGACGCAAGTGCAAATTATATGTAAAGTAAAGAGCTTCAAATTGAATAATTTTAGTTGTGACAAGTACAATGATATTAAGAAAAACATTGAGGTTCTTGATAATGATGGTGTTTGAGAATCTTAAATTTGTTGCCTTTTGATATTTTCTGATCCATTTTTTTTTTCAACGCATGTACATATTTGTGAACTATTTAGTGCTAACTGCATTTGGTTTTGCAAATTGACCATGTTCTATTGTTCTGGTAGTTTCTAAGTTTACTTCGACACTATAATGAAGGTTTTAGCAAGTCCCAATGTGGCCCCCTTGGTGAAACAAAAGCAATGGCTCCTGATATCTCTCCAAGTGCAAATCTGGAACCCTTTATTCCTGTGTTAGGTCCTTCACCGATGATTCCATTAACAAATGACAGCATACTAGCATTATCGGGTACGTTTCACAAGCGCTCATCCTTGTCCAGTGCAAAATTAAGTATTCTTTTCACTGCATATCATATTGTCATATGGTTGTTTGCTGAAAAGAAGTGGCACGTAGTCAAGAAACATCTTCGAATTTGTCTAAGTTGGCAGTCAACAGTTTTACAAAATTTTCTATACTGGCACACTAAAATTTAGTTTTGTCATAAATAGTATATTTAATGGTTTTCATTGTGTTGCGTATATGAGTTCACATAGGGTTCATTGTCACAAAAAAAGAGATTGGTCGTGAGAGATCGGAATTAGAGAAAAATGGAGCCATTCTCTTTAACAAAATATGCTCTTAAAAAATCCTTAATTTTTCAAAGCCTTTCAACAAGTGTTCTTGTTATGATTGAATTTGGTTCCTCAACTCTGCTTAAGTAAAGAAGATACCCGAACGCATTCGCAACCACAAACTCACAAGAAATCTGCCCTGCCAATCATCAATGTTCTTTGGCAATGGCGTAATAGTTAATACCATATTTTTTTCTTTCAGGACTTTGTACGTTAAATTTTTCGGCTGTTGAAAGCTTGCTGAGCGTAACAGCAACTGATTGTTGGGCTTCCTTTGCACCATACTTGGCCAATGTAGTTTGTTGTCCTCAGTTTTCCGCAAGCTTAGTGACTCTCGTCGGGCAGAAATGTTAGAGCGATTTTGGGATGACAATTGATGTTTGAGGTATTCTTTAGAAAAGAAATTTGAAGGAAAATGAAAATTGGGTGAAGAATTAAGAACGCGGGGCCACCATGACTGGTATTTCCATAAGTGGGTACCTTCTTTTTCTTTTTCTTTTTTAAAAGAAAAAAAGATTGATAATATATTTAGGTAAAATGATAATTATTTTAATACAATTTTTCAAACTTACAATATCAAACAAAAAAAAAAAAGGTAGATTTATGCTATTATATTTTATCATACCAAATAACTAAAAAGAAAATCATAATATTTTCTCCCCTTTTAATTTTCTCTCGTAAATAGTTATCATTTTCCTCTTATTTTCTTTCCTTCTTACCAAACAAATGAACCACTCATGAAGTCATCATCTGGAAAACTATCATTTTACTGCTAAACATTGAAATGTACAAATAAAATAAAAAATGGAAAACTGTCATGGAAATTGTCCTTCAATTCCTTTGGATTAATCTTCAAAGCAAATAAAAACAAAGAGAAATGGTATATCCCCCTTATAACTTAGGAGTGTCACACTATTTTAATACATCAACAATCAACATCTCTCTCTCTCTCTCTCTCTCTCTCTAAAATAAAATTCAAGGCACATACATCCCTTGGCTCTGCTGGTACTTCTCATACTCTTCTATGGTATCAAACACATACCTAGATCCTCTCTCATCCGTCTGATCATTATACCCACCAGACCCTCTCTCAGCCTTCTCATCATTATACCCATTGTAGTTATACCTATTCTGATACTGACTATCATTCTCACTCTGATCATTCTTCACGTCATGATAGTACTTTCCATTGTCCAAAAACCTAGTGTCACTCATACCCATCTGTTCACTTCCCCCACTCTTCTCCCTTCCGTATCCATTTCTCCCATAATTATAATAATTGCCCTTACCACTCTCGACATTGTCGTTTTCACTCTTGACGTTGTAGTTACTCTTGTCGTAGCCGTTATCGGAGCCCTTGTCGCCGCCAAAATCCTCGGTCAGCATCTCGTTCTCGACGTCGGCCGCCGGAGTACTCTCTTGATCGGTTCCGTACAATCCGTAGCCATTATTCACCGTCTCAGTATCGAAACTTGTCGCCGGTGTAGGAGCCGGAACCGGAAGTGAATCAGCTGTTTCTGGTGCCGGTGCCGGTGCCGGAGTTGGGACTTCGGTGATGAACTTGTCGACTGTGCCGATCAAGCGGGTTACTTTGCTGAAGAACCTGCTCTCTCTGGCTTCAGTTTGTGATGAAGCTGAGAAGAGAATAGCAAGGAAGAAGCAGAAGAAAAGGAGTGAGGAGTGTTTGGCAGAGGATGAAGAAGCCATTGTAGAGATGAGATAAGGGAAAATTGGTTCTGTGTTTGTATTGTAAGATTTTATTTTCTAAGGGGTTTTTATAGGGGGTTTCTTCTTTTTTTTTTGTGTGTACTTGTTTTGATGTGTTTAATATGGCCGACTAATTATGCGTGGATTAAGGAGCTAGAAGAGGGGAAAAAAAAATGGAAGAAGAAGAAGTGGGGTAGGAAAATGATGGAATTTATGGCCACGCTACATGTGCAATTTATGGAAAATGTCTAACTAACAACGTGATGGAAGTTATGATCTTTATTGCATTTGCATGTTCAAACACAAAGAATTGTGGTGTGGTTGGTCAGAAAAGGAGAGGTTTCTTTTTTCTTTTCTCTTCTTTTTCTACCTTCCCAAACAGACATTTTTGCTTTTGCTTTCATGGGGGGGCAAGTTTGCAAATAGTAATTGAGACACAAAGCGTCCTACTCGTTTTGTTGGCGATTTAGTTAGTAGTTAGTTGTTAATTTGTCTAAAAATAAAGTGGGAAAAAAAAGTAATGAAAATGAAAAGGTATACCCATAAGTAATGGTTCAGTAGGATAACTTCATGTTAATTACATTTGATATGCCTCAATTTCTTTCACAGGGAAAAATGTTACATGTAAAACCAATAATTTTCACAATGTGTACTAACGATAGTGTATCAATAAAAATGTCTTATCTTTAAAATTTTTTTTTTTTTTCCTCTTTTCGGAATGTGGATTCAACATATGATAATACAAATTACAGATCTTATGACCTTCTAATTGTTTTTGATATTGTTTCTATAAATAATCGAGATAAGGATAGGATGATAACAATAATAATGTTTATTAAAAAAAAAATATGTAGCTTCCAAAGTGATGTGACGATGTTGATAAGCTATCGTGGGATATTTTAGAGTATTTTTGGAAAGACAAGAAAGTACTAAAATAAAAACCAGAGGCTCATAAATACTGTGATATTGGCCAAGCTGTCCTGATCCACATTTGGTTTCACACTATACAGAAGCTTTCAAAATCATTAATTTCCTACAGACACGTGAGAGAAAATCCATGCATAATTTACTTTTGTTTTATACCAACACTCGTAAATTGGTTTTTATAGGTAAACCAATCTAAAATTGCAGCACACAGTTAAAACTTTGTGTGAAACCCAATTTCCTACCCAAAAATAAATAAATAAATAAATAAGTAAACAAGCAAACGAGTTATATTTTCAAATAAAACAAATCAACGTTTTAGTAAGTTGTAAATTATAATTATTGAAGAAAAGGAATCATGTAAAGAATATATATATATATATATATATGTTTTTGGCTTGAAACTCAAGTAGTTAAATGGAGTGATGAATTAGACCACAAATTATGGTTTCGTAAAGTTAAAGTCATTCTACCATAATGTTGTGTTTCTTCTCTAAAAGCCATAAATCTTGCGGGAATATATCCTTCGGCCCACCGGCGTAATCATCGGAATTTCCATTTGAAATTGCAAAAGAATAAAAAAAATTTTAAAATAAATAAAATGGTCAAATGATGCCAACATTTGAAACGCTTTGGTTGCTTTTCCTTTGGTGAGTCAACTTTTTCTGACTTTTGTTTGGGAGTTGGTTTCAGAAATGGAGGGAAACAGGGAAAGCTAAAGAGCGCAAATTTTGGGCTGAGTTGTATGGACTACAAGCCCATAGTGTGTCTTGACAACTAGCTTCCGAGCCTTTCTTCTTGTGTCCCGGTAAGGCCCATGGCTGAATGGCACAAAAGCACATAACATTATTGAGTGATTTGTCGAAAATCTGCTTCTCAAAATATTTAGATGATCTATTATAAAAGTTTTTGATATTTAGCCAAAATTTATGTATATGGCATAGTGGTGATGGTATAACGGTGGAGACATGATTCTTGATCGGGTTAATGACATAATGTTTTGATTTTTTTGAAAAAATGTCTATAATTTTTTTATATAAAGGCGAGGTCTATTATCACCATTAATCTATTTTTTCCATCCCCTTTCTTAAATCACCCACCAATTAAAATTTTAAATGTTAATTATTACTTGTTACATCACTCATTTTGTCCCAAAATATCCCTACGACTGGATTGTTGTTTTTATTCTCTCTTTTCACCCACCAATCAGCGCATATATATATATATATATATATATATCAGTTTTTCTTTTCTTTACCCTTCTTCTTCTTCTTTTTCAGCAATCTCTCGTTTTTTTTTATTTTTTTATTCCCTTCCAAATCCCATGATATTTTATCATATGTATATGAATCCTGAAGCAACACCCGGTTCACAAATTCGAACCAAGTGTGTTAAAATATGCCTGCATGTATAAGCTATCTCCATCTCTAAATAAAGGATCTCGTCAATAGCCATCTCTAAACAAAGGATCTCGTCAATAGCAGATATGAAAATTTCATATTGGTATTAAGAGGTGTGTAATTGAACGGTTTGTGACAAAGCCATCTTCTCGACTTTGTCGTTTTAGTCGTTCCAATCTGCAGCTATTTTCAACCAAAAAAAAAAAAAGAAAGAAAGAAAAAAGAAATCTATAAACTGAAGATTAACATGATATTCGAAAAATAAAATATATATATATATATATAGTTTTGATTTGATAAGAAGTCACAGTTTCTTATTTCTCTCATCAGTAATAATTAGGCTTAAAATGTTAAAAATGCATTGTATTTAAGATGACATATTATTTTTCTTTTCAACTATTAAACTGAGGTGCGTATGAAGAGTTTTTTTTTTTTTTTTTTTTTTTATACTATTGTCCTCAAAAGTAATTTTATCTGTGGATAAATAAGTAATAATTAAATTTATTAAAAGTAGGGGTGAGAAGAGTAGATAGAGGATGTCAATAGACCTCTCATTATATAAAACAGTTTAAAATAGTATTTATAGAGGCACTACCCCTCTTAAATGCAAATTTATAATGAAAAAAGGGAAAGCTTTATAAAATCTTTAAAAAAAGGAAATTAAACTAATTAAATCAACGTGATTATTTCATTGATTATTAAGAAAATAATTCTCCGTTAAAAAGAAATTCAAAATGTGAAATGAAATCCCGAAAAATTTGAAAATATCGTTGAAAAAAAGGCAAAAAATACACCACATTTATCGCCAAAATAAAACGAATCGAGATGGAACCATAAAAATCATGTAATTAATGATCAGCAACATACCAGCAAAGCATACAAATGGTATGACGCCTAGCAATGTAAACGCAAGGGCAAAGTCGAAAAGCAAGCGTAAAAATGAATTTGAAAAAAAAATGAAGAAGCGAGAGAAACCAAAAGACCTTAATGTTATCATTAATATAAAATAAAAAAAAAAAAAGACTTGAAATGAGGGAATCAAACTCTGCATCCAATTACAAATTCAATTTTAGTCAACAAAACGAAGATCTGAAATTTAAAAAAAAAAAAACAATACAAATTGAAAACACATTCCATAAAATAAGAAGTGCACCAATAATACAAAAAGTATACTACAAACAATTGATTTTTAAATTTAAACATAAACATAAATATGAGAAAATAGACAAATTTGTAAATGAGGTCTTAAAATATAGATGGTCAATGTAATTATTTCATTATTGGTCACTACGAACTATTATGCTGTTAAATATCAATTGTGAGTTAGGCTGTTTAAATAATTATTGCCATCAGAAATAAGAAGGCAATTTTCTATATTTTTTAAGAGTTATTGTGATAAACGAAAGTACATTTTAAGTGTTTTTCTGATAAGAAAAAAGCATGTGTTTGATAAATTAAAAATTAAATTACAATTCTTAGGGTGATTTAGAATAATACACTTTTAAAATGAATTTCAAATTTATCACTTTAGTGTAAAATTTAAGCCTAGATTTTTATATAAAAGCTATACAAATAGATTACTAAGAAATAAAGGTAGGCCTCCGTATGACATTGCACAATTTAAATCATTGAGATATACGATAAAAAAAAAGGTAATGGATGTTTTTAGCTTTAGTTTTTATTTTTTTGAACGTTTATTACATCAAAATTAAAAACATATAAATAGAAATAATACTTGAAGGCACCATTAGTATTAAACGTATTAAACACAAGCGCAACTCCTTTACTACAAAATTTATTTAATAAGTTTACTATTTACAATTATTTATTAAATATTTTGAAAAAATGTTATTTATTTAGATTATTTATTGTAAAAATGTTAATGGTGTTACCAAAAAAAAAAAAAAAAAAGCACGAAATGGAGTGAGGATAGTAGTGATGTAATAAATAAGAAAAGAAAGAAAAACACATGTTAATGGAAATAGAAAAAACTAAATCAAAAATCGAGTAGGCAAAGATTTTTGAAAGCCGAGGGAGATGGAGTAAATTATTTTTCCGTTACTGACAGTACAAAAACAACACAGGCAAAAGATACACCAGGGTCCGTGTCAAAGCCTCAAAGGGTGCAGGTCAGAAATGGCACACTAGGGGAGCGGGGTTGCTTTCCAATGGTCTGCCACGTCATCTTGATCGGTTGGATTTTACAGTACTTCCATGCACCCCCTGGGTCCCATCATATGCCGCCTGTATTTTCCCCCTAACTATTTATGCACCCCTAAATTAAAAATTAAAATATAAAAACACAAGAGAACCCTCGTGACTCGCGCTCTATTATTGCTTTCACAGTGTGGGCCCCAACCTCAGACGATCAGAGCTTTCTGTACCAGCTGGAGAATTACACGTGTCCTGTAATGGTGGTCCATACGTGGAAGATAGCAATTCGACGCGCATTGGTTTGTCTTTATTTGTTTTTGGTATTGAATTCCAATAAAAAAAATTTTAAAATATTATGAATCTTATTTAAAAAATAGATAAAAATTAAGATAAAGTATACAATTTAATTAGAATAACTGGAATCTTATTGGTACGTAGTTGTTTCGAGAATAGATTTTGGGTTAGAAAATAATACACTTGTCTATCCATTGCGCCAGGGAAAAAAACTATATAACAGTGTACAAATATATCCTCTTTCTTGTGGTCTCGTTACTGGAAGATCATAAGAAACAGCGCGTTTAATGTAATTTTCTTTAGGATATTAAAAAATCAACAAATCTGTATAAAAAAAATGTACATTTCTGTATATGCATATAATATATGCATGTATATTATATTATTTTAATATGGTTTTGCTCTTTAAAATTGTATTATTAAAGTATAATTATTTTCTAACTCCTTTGAGTACTCTTCACATTCCGCAGTCAAATTTGACTTAGAAGTTTATCCCGCTGAGAGAGTGAGAAGAGATTTAAGTACTCGGATGTCTTTTATTTGTCACTAGTTTTATTTCCTTCTGTCTTTAATATTAACTGGTAAGAAAAAAACAGTGGTAATTTATGTTTTATCCTCCTTTACTTTCAAAGAACAGAAGAAAAATATATATAGCTCTAACTCGTCTATATACGAGGGTTTTTTTTTTTTTTTTTTGAAGGTACTTGTAGTTTTCTTGACAAAATACAGTCATATACTCTTCTCAAACTTAAAGAGAGCAAGTAATAGTTTTCCTTATATGTTCGTAAATACTAAAAAAAATCAGTTTCAACAAAATAATTTATTTCCTTTGTTTTCTTTTTAAGCGTAAAAAGCATAAGATAAAAACTAATCCATAGTCTCTAGAAAAGTCCCCAAAAATTGGGGTATAATGATTAAAGGTTTCGGAAATTATTCACTGCATTTTAATAGATATCCGTAAGTCTCATACTCATATATCCGTAAGTCCAAGTACAAAAATAATTGAGTTATGACCAGATGGACATTGGTTTACAAACTAATATTCATACGAACGAAACTAAGTACAAACAATATACATAGAACAAAATTAAAGGTTGAATGTGGTGAAGAAACAACGAGAAGATCAAGTGACCGACCCGGAAAAAAAAAAAAAAAAAATCTCGAAAATTAGATTTGTGCATCTGTGAAAGGACATGTCGTCAAATTTTTAGGGGTTTTGCCGGATCTTGAAAAAGACACCACATGGAAACATTAACCGCCATTTTACTGATCGGAAAGGTTTCGACAACGGGGTTCGTGATCAAGCGCAGGAAGGTGGTACTTTAGGGACTCCTTGTCGTTGTAGTTCCACCATCACTCCGTCAATAGAAGGAGGTTTTAGGCCAAGAGGAAGTGGCAGCCATGGTTTCGCTAAAACATCTCCAATAGCTGCGTCTAAGCTTTCTTTTGACTGTATTCCCAGACACAAAAACAAAACAAATCAAATTACTCTCTGGTTTATGTGCTGTGTGTGTATATCCATTCACAATATAAATTGAATCCTACGTATCTATAAGTTTATTAGTACACCACAACAATAATGTACTTGTTCGTTAGATGGAAACGCATGCATAATTTTATCCGTAATTTCACATTTGAATCCCCAGTCCCTACCCTCTCAAAGTTCAAAAGAACTACAAGGAAGTTCAACAATATTTCATATTTGATGAAAAGAAAAGGCCAGCAAGAACAAAGGAATAGAAGAATCCACATACAGATATACATGTGTGTGTGTATATATATATATATATATATATGTATGTATGTACAAATATATATATACTGACCGGAAGAAAGTCAAAAAGCGGATGGGGCCCAGATTGCCCCGTACTGATGAGACTACCAATGCCGGAGTCTACTTTATACATGGCATGGGGTGGTGGAATCCCTGGTACTGGTGGAGTCGCAAATCTCTGCGTTTCACAGTCACACTTGATTACCATATGCAAATTTAACAAAGACAAAGTGACATTGTCTCTCCATATATATACACATATATGTACACAAATATAACATTCCAATTGAGGAACCATAGAGATATCATGAATTAAGACACCAAAATATCTAGAAGTGTACCGGAGCTGTAGCCAGTGGCTGTGGAAAGCACGGCGTTCCTGGGGCTAGTACATTTGGAACCTACACCCAAAAAAAAAGAAAATCCAAATCTTTAATAACAATGAGCCTAAAAATGGGAAGAAAAAAAAATTGTAGTCATTAAGGAGAGAGAGAGAGAGAGAGAGAGAGAGAGAGAGAATTTACACGCTGGTGGGGTGAGTGCCAATAGGAAGGGTCAGGAGGAGGAGGCCAGGCTGCTTGGGGAGGCGGAGGCGGCGGGGGAGTTTGGGAGTGGGGTAAGTGTTTGGGGGGCCACACGTGCATCAGGGATTGGTCAACGGTTGGATGGCCCCACACGTGTAAGGGTCTGAAGTGGTGGTGGTGGTGGTGGTGGTGCATGGGTGGTACCGGTGGTACTGGTGGTGGTGTCATGGGAGGGAAGCCCATGGTCGGCGCCACCACCGGCCACGGGCTCACGTGATCTCTCTTCCCCGCTCCCGCCGCCGCCGCCGCCCCCCCATACATTTGCCGCCTCTGGCTCCAGCTTGCCGCCTCCGCCTCACGCGCCAGCAAATGTTTCCGATGGGACCGATATTTCTGCAGACCAAGCATACCAGATTACTCATGCTACTACAAGTACTTCCACGTAATTTTACTCAAAGCTTCGTAATGAAGTGAAAATACATATAAATACTTGAATTTTAATTGCTTACCGAAGCTTAGGAGTGTGTAAATTAAGTAGCCATGACTTGAAATCTGGAATTAATTTGCAAGCTCTCTTGAATGATTTTCTTCATAATTTTATGGGGAAATTATGATACGCGATAAAAATTATACTGTAATAAGTTTGAGTCTATTCGTTTTTCAGTAAATTAAACTCCAACGGCACAGATTGTTGAAAACCAGTGAAGAGATAGGCTTCTTTATTTTTCAATATCTTGCCGGATTTTTAATTTTATATGTTTCTTTAGGAATTATATACGAAAATTAGAAAGATATAATAGAGGCCAAATGAAGGAAAAAAACATATAGATATTATATAAATTGCAGACCCCTAGCAAAAGTGAAACTGAAATCTAAGAAGAAATCAAAAAGATCCATGAAAAAAAGAAAGTGAAGAGAAACAAAAACATGAGCAAAAAGAGAGGGATAATCGGGGTATACTTGAAGGTGACTAGCAATGTTATGGCGAGTGAGACAATCGATTCCCATAATCTCAAGAATCCGTGAAGGCACAGCCTTATCCACCCCTAATTGCTCCACTGCCTGTACGAACCTCCTGTGAAGTTCTGGCGTCCAATCCACCTTCACACAGTTCCAGAAAAACCATTCTTCCAAAAATTAACATCCCATTAAACCCAAAATATTTATATTAAAAAAGAACCCCATTATTATTACTTCCCCCTTATTTCGAAATATTAATCTATTTTTACTCACGTGATTTCATAATTATGGCAGATCCGATGAGGGTTTTTCACAAAGACAATTATAATTATAATTATAATTATTTATTTTATCGTGTGTTGTCCACGAGCTTCCTATTCTAAAGCAACCAAAAAAAAAAAGAGTTCTTAATAAACCTGTTTGTATTAAATATATATATGCAAAGGTTTAGATAACCTTGTACTAAAAGAAATCAATTTATTATTAATTATTACCTTCACCTTTCTTTTCCCTTGAGAATTCTTCGACTGTGCCGTGGACGACGCCGACGTCTTTTTATTACCTCCTTTTTCGCCTTCTTTCGCCGCCGTCGTCGTCGTAGTCGATTTCGGATTCTGCACCGTCACGGTACTACTCTCTTCTCCTCGGCTAGATGGACTCGAATTCGACCCCGACCCTGATCCCGAAACCTTATCCTCTTTCTTGGTGATGTCATGATCATCTGTCGGTTTTTCTACCGATACCGATGTGTTGACCTCGGAGAACTCCTCGCTGCCGCTGGCTGAAAACTCGGCGAGGATCTCCGGATCCATCTCCAAGTCTGGCAAGACATCGCCGTCGTTGATGCCGATGAAAAGGTCGTCGAAGTCGATGCTGTCGAGAAGGTTTGAGTCCGCGAAGTCCGGGAATCCATCGCCGCCGCAGCCGTTGATCGAGAAAGTACTGCTCTCCACCTCTCCTTGCTTTTCATCTCTGGTGGTGTCCCTCAACGGTGACACAGCTAGCATTACAACACAAGTCCCAAACCACGATAAACAAATTTAATTCGAACTACTTCCCTATTTTACGTTGCCAAACTTTATATATATATATATATATATATGTATATATGTAATTTGTACTAGTAGGTTGAAGAAATATTGTATTTGATAAAGGAGTACGGTTGAAATGGGAAAAACTGGACGGAGAAATTGGAGAACCAGTAAAGGGAGAAAGGGGGTTATAATAGGGTTAGAGTGGTTTTTTGTTGCTTTTTATTTTATTTTATTTTATTTTTTCCCTTAGCTTTGCAGTCTAAGTGGGACTATATGTGGTGGAATTGGATCTCAGCCACAATATGTGTTGAGATCTCTGAGAGGATTTTGTTTTTCTGTCTTTGTTTTTTGTTTTGGAGTGGCTGATTATATAATATATATATATATATATATATATATTTCCCAGTAGTACTGTTGTTATTATTCAGTTTGTGGATGTCCTTTTTTTGAAGGTTTGAAAATCAGAGAAAGGTACTCGTGAGCTATATTTTTCCTTTTTTGAAAAAATTATTTTTTTTAGAAACTCAAAAGGAGGAGAGAGAGAGAGAGAGAGAGAGAGAGAGAGAGAGGGAGAGGTTCTGTTTATGTCAGTGAGCAGGGTTGGATTGGAAATGGGATTGCTATATTTAAGTTCATGTATATCTGTTGTGAATGAAAAAATGAGCCTCTATCCAATATTTAAGTATAATTCTAATTAAATTATATTTTTTATTTTAATTTTTATAAAGATCAATAAAATTTGTAATTAAATTTTAAAAAATTAATCAACTTTAATTTAAAATATTTATCTTTAATTAACTTATCAAATAAAGACTAAGAAAAAGAAAAAGAAAAGAAAGTGATACCTATTCATGTGGGTGAACCAATTGACCTTTGTACTTTTCCAAGGGACAGATAGTATGCATTATTCTTCTATTTTTTTCGTTAATTTCTTTTCTGTAAACTAGGTCAACTAAGGTTAGCTCTACTCAAAAAAAAAAAAAAAAAAGTGTTAGCTCCGTTTGTCTTCATCAATTCTTTTAAGTTCAAATTGGAACTTTTCAAAATGGGTTAATTAACTCTTAATAATTACCTTTTACGGTATAGTATGCCTTGCAAATAAAGTTAGGATTAAGTGGTCAAGTTGTTTAATTGGCTATCTATCATTTGCACTCCTTTATGAGCTCTTTCCATTTGTTTCTTTTTGGTTGATTTGAAATGTCAATTATTGAAGATATATTTATAGCCGGTTAATCATTTGAAGGGAAGGACATTAGAAAGTATATATATAGAAACTATGCCCCAAAAAAAAAAAAAAGAGGCAAGTTAAAAAAGAAAGAGAAAAAAAAAAAAAGACAGACAACAAACAAATCAATAGATCGCACAACAAGATGTGAAACATAGATCATTTTGATAAGCAATAGAAAAAAGCATTTTCAGCCAAAAAGAAAAAAGAAAAACTAGAAGAAAAATCTAGAGGAAATGAAATGACAATTATATAATCCAGTAATTTAAACAAGTCACTGCTCACTAGAAAGCAAAAAATAAAGAAAATATTGGATTGGATGTTGGGATTGGTGCCCATAAAATATATGATGCTATAATTTTATTGCGATTCATATAAATAAATGTTTTATTTCATTATAGTTGTATATGTATATATGTTTGATACTTAATAAATATTATTAAAATTCTATAATTATTTATGTGATCCTAAATAGTATAAATAAGAGTTATATATTAGAGGATCATATTTAAGGATGATAATTAAAACGGTCTGTGATAAATAATTAATTATTTAATTGATTAACTAATTAAATTATGGAATCTTTAATTGAATATCACTAGTGTATGTCATTACCATTAAGAATGGAACAGTCTTATCCGAATCGTGAATGTAGCAAGATATTTAATGAGTGCACTATACATAATGTGATTATGTAGGATGGGGACATTATGTGATATGAATTGCTAATAATTTCTGTTAAGTATAGCGGATTCTAATCACGTCAACCGATGATCATATATAAGATGATCTTAATCCTGAGTTATTAGCAGATTCCTATTTATAGAATCATGTCTTTTGATTTACTCGATACGGATTTGAGTATTAAATCTTATTCCTTATATTTTGAAGATTTGATGGATGATGGAGTATCAAATCTTATTCCTTGTATTTTGGAGATATAATGAAATAAGTAGCCACGAATATTAATATTATAAGATGGAATCCATTCTTTATTATTTAAGAAGTAGATAAATAATTTCCTTAAGCCTTGATCGGGTCTTGAATGATATGAGCGCTATTCGTGATTAACTTCATGAATTTATAATTCATTAGGGAATAAATGGTACTTAATGATCAAGATGTAATTAGAGAGGTTAACGGATTTCACCTTGCTCTAATTATGAATTATTTATGAAGGATCGATCTATATGTGGTGACTATATGAAATGGACGACTCTGTTATTTGGGTAATTTTAATATCTTTAATTTCAAGAGTGTAGTTCCAGGTTTTAGTAGAGTAACTCTAGGATTAATAAACTTGATAAATTAAATCAAAGAGTTTGATTGGTTATCAAATTTATTGAAACTTAAAATTATAGGTCCATTGTTTCCCACACCGCCTTCATTAGCAATTGAACAAGTATATTTGATGGATTATATTTTTGCTCACCAAATTATGTTATATAAAATATAAAAGAAAATGTCTACTTTTATTATTTTATTATCACAAATATTTATTTGTTACCCGAACAATTAATTGAGAAATAATTGTATCGTTTAAATATTAAAATTGAATGACACAGTGAGTGAGACCCATTGTGTATGTGCCTATTGCTAATGGATCGGACTCACTAGTGTATAGATTGATATCTACTAATTTCCTAATTATGAGAATATGAATATTTATATTTAAAATTAGATTTTAAATTAAATATTTATTATATATATTATTTTTATATAAAACTGAAAGGGAAAGAAGGAAAACGTATATTTATATGTGATATAATTATTTATATTATATATATTACAAAAAAAAAGAAGGAAACAAAGCACGCGCGCACACATATATGTGTGTGTGTGTTCGTATATGTGATATACTTAGATATATTAATGTATTATATTTGGAATACAATGTTATAACATGTTTCCAATTTAGATTTGATCTTAGATTTTGAATATTGGGAATATTCAAAATTCAAGATGGAATTTTGGTTATTCTATCTTGCTCTATAAATATGATTTATATCAAGGTAGAAAAGACTTTTGATTCAAGATTTTTTGTTGGCAAACTTTTAGTCAATAAGAAACCCAAAGGAGAAGAGTTCTCCTTTGCACTCTTTTTTTTTTTTTTTTTTCTCATGTATTAAGAGCCAAAACAAAGATACCAAAAGTGAGTGAGTGAATCAAATCCCTCGATATGAAAGCCCACCCATTCGTTCAATCAAGCGACGAATGTAAGATGTGGAAGAACGTAGTCTAGAAGGATAAGATCGTTCGTGGGTTCAAAAGTTTATTTTGATGAAGTCGACTTAATCGGATGACGGTACAATTTTCACTCTCTACCTCTTTTATATATTAAATTAATATATATATATATATATATATATAGAACGACAATGAAAGTTTGAGAAATTTTTGTTGTCTAGGGTTTTAGACTTTCGCTAATTTTTAGCTAATATCGGTTTTCGAAACCAGCAATTAGTATCAGAGTCAGGTTATAGTCCATATTAATTTAATATAATGATTATTAGATTATATGATAATCATGACCTCACTTTTATGTAAATTAATATGGGTAGACACTATGCATATGATGTATGTTCTATTTTATTTGGATGTTTATGATTCATGTGATGAATGTATGGATAACAGATTTGGTCATTAATTATATGGTTCCTGGGATAAATTTTATTTTTTAGTTGTAATATTTTTGTTGGGTTGTAATTGCTAGAGGGACGGTCTATCATCACAGTGTTTTCCCTACTAGTTCTTTATTGGTTTCCTATAATTTTTGTACGTCGAAAATGGTATAAGAATTTATTATATAATTTGATGGACGATCAAGAACATGAAGATTCAAAGATGGAGAACATGAAGATTCAACGATGGAAAATATGAAGACAATCAATAAATTTCTATTTTCAATTTTCTGGAAAGTTTGTGGGTAAAATTTTGAAAAAGTTTGATGTCCGAAATTCTTCTGGAACATCGAAGGACAAGAAAAAGCCATAAGTGGCCGGAAACGGCCATAGCCAGCCCATTGGCAGCGGATTTGCCCCCCTTCCACCCCAGCAAGTGGGAGAGGGGATAGTCCGTCATCGGCATGTTTTCGTGCTTCTGGAAGCATGATCTGGAAAGTCTCAAAATTTTCAAAAATTAGATTTTTGGATATTTCAATTTTCAAAGTTGAAAGTTTCCCAATAATTATCCTTAATTGAATGAGATTTGAATTTTGGAAATTGGATAATTATGAAAAAAAAAAGTTAAATATGATTGGATTCTCATTATTTGAATTTGCAAGATTTATCTATAATTTAAATTTTTGGAAATTTAAATTATGGAAAGTCAAATTAGATTCTAACTTTTATCTTTCAAATTTAAATATGAAATTTTGACTAAATTAGATTTGGTTATCAAATTTAAAGTTGAAAGATTCAACTATAATTTAAATTTTGAAATTTAAATTATGGAAAGTCAAATTGGATTCTGACTTTTATCTTTCAGTTTAAATATGGAATCTTGACTAAATTAGATTTAGTTGACATTTAAATTTAAAATATTTAACTCTAATTTAAATTTTGAAAATTTAAATTATGAAAAGTTAATTTATTTTTGACTTTTATCTTTTAAAATTTAGATATTTTTGTGAAAACTAAGTTTTGGAAACTTAATTAAATTTTGAATTCTGAACGAGGAAAAAGGTTATTAATTTTGAATTAGTAATCTTAATTTTTGAAATTAGAATTGTAATGAGATTACAATTCGGGAAATTTCAAAAAATAAAAAAAATTTGTGAGAGCTCAAGATATTAGTTTATTTTTTAATATTTTTTTGAGCTGTAACTATCCAAGGGACCTGATCAAAATCCGTTTCAATATTTTGATTGCATATTATATTTATTCTGTTGATAATATTTATTATATGTTCATGCATATAACATGCCATATATGATAGAAAAGTACATACTCACGTCGTATGGTATGATATGCATTCATGCGCATTCATTTACTTATTCTAAAGTTGTTTAGTATTACTTACATGATGTTGTGCTAATTTTAATTTAATGAGATTAATTAAAGGATTATAAATTTGATTTGCATTATGTGTGAGATATGCGAGATTAAATATTTACTTGTTAAATATTAGATCTTCACAGGATGATTTCTAAGTTAGTAATTTTAAAGCGTTTAAAATTTTGGGAGACTTAGAATATTTTAATAAGAATCAAATTGTTTGATTTTATTAAAAATTAATAAAGCTTGTGATGTTTTATAAATAAAATACATACATTGCAAAATAATGAGTGAGAGCGGGTTATATGATAATATGACCCATTGGTCTCCATCGTTGGTATAACACTGTAAGACTCAAATGGGGCCTTGAGACGCTTTGATTCCGTCCCCCTACGGATGGTGTTCATTTGGGTCAATACCAAGGTTGGCCTCCTTAAGATAGGATTTCTGGATGTATTTCTAATTTGACTTACCCAATAACAGCACTTTAGAGTTAAGTCTTTGGAATCTAAAATGATAGTTTATACTCATAAAGATGTAATTAAAATTGTTAATTACATTTTGACCAAAATTACAGTATTACTAAATATTGAAAATATGAGATATTTTGATTAACATTTATTAATGGAGAGGGTCTCGATTCAATTAGCAAAATATATTACCTACTAAGAGCTTTGAGGGACACCTTGAAGGACTATGATTAGGGATATGTCTCATTTGTTTTAGGGCAAGTGGGAGATTGTTAGGATTGATGCCCATAAAGCATATGATGCTACAATTTTGTTGCGATTTATACAAATAAATGTTTTATTTCATTATAGTTCTATATGCATGTATATTTGATACTTAATAAATATCATTAAAATTCCATAATTATCTATGTGACCTTAAATAGTGTACATAAGAGTTATATACTAGAGGATAATATTTAAGAATGATAATCAAAACGGTCCATGATAAATAATTAATTATTTAATTGATTAACCAATTAAAGTATGGAATCTTTAATTGAATATCACTAGTGCATGTCATTACCATTAAGAATGGAACAATCTTATCTGAACCGTTAATGTAGCTAGACATCTAATGAGTACAATATACATAATGTGATTATGTAGGACAGGGATATGACATGATATGAATTACTGATAATTTTCGTTAAATATAGTGGATTCTAATCACGTCAATCGATGGTCATATATAGAATGATCTTAATCCTGAGTTATTAGTAGACTCCTATTTATGCAATCATATCTTTTGATTTACTCGGTACGGATTTGAGTATCAAATCTTATTCCTTGTATTTTGAAGATATAATGAAGTAAATAGCCGCGAATGTTAATATTACAAGATGGAATCCATTTATTCTTATTTAAGAAGTAGATAAATAATTCCCTTGAGTGTTGATTCGGGACTTGAATGGTATGAGCGCTCAATTCATGATTAACTTTATGAATTTATCATTCGTTAGAGAATAAATGGTACTTAAGGATCAAAGTGTAATTAGAGAGGTTAACGGATTTCACCTTACTCTAATTATGAATTATTTATAGACGATCGATCCATATGTAGTGACTATATCAAATAGACGACTCTGTTTTTTGAATAATTTTATATCTTTAATTTCAAGAGTGCAGTTCCAAGTTTTTTGTGGAGTAACTTTGGGATTAATAAACTTAATAAATTAATCAAAGAGTTTGATTGATTATCAAATTTATTGAAGCTTGAAATTATAGGTTCATTGTTCCCTACACCGTCTTCGTTAGCAATTGAACAAGTATATTTGATGGATTGTATTTTTGCTCACAAAATTATGTGATATAAATTATAAAAAAGAATGTCTACTTTTATTATTTAATTATCACAAATATTTATTTGTTACTCAAATAATTAATTGAGAATTAATTGTATGGTTTATATAATGAAAATTATTTAAATACTAAAATTGGATGACATAGTGAGTGAGACTCACTGTGTATGTGCCTACTGCTAATGGATGGGACTCATTAGTATGCAGATTGATATCTGCTAGTTTCCTAATTATGAGATTATGAATATTCATATTTAAAATTAGATTTTAAATTAAATATTTATCATATATAGTATTATGTATAAAACAGAAAGGGAAAGAAGGAAAACGTCTTTCCTTCTTTCCGGTTAACGAATATACATATTTATATGTTATTTAATTATATATATTAAAAAAATAAAAAAAGGAAACAACGTTTCCTTGGAAACGTGCGCACATCTATATATATATATATATATATATATATATATATGTGCGCGCGCGCGTTTATGAGATATACTTAGATATATTAATATATTATATTTGGAATACAATGTTATAACATGTTTCCAATTTATATTTCATCTTGATTTTGAATATTGGGAATATTCAAAATTCAAGTTTTTGGATAATCTACCTTGTTCTATAAATATGATTTATATCAAGTAGAGAAGAACATTTGGTTTAAGATTTTTAGTTGGTAGACTTTTAGTCAACAAGAAACCTAAAGAGAGAAGAGTACTCATTTGCACTCTTTGTTTTTTCTCATGGGTTGAGAGCCGAAATAAAGACATAAAAAATAAGTGAGTGAATCAATCCCTTAATAGGAGCGCCCACCCGTTCGTTCAATCAAGCGACAAAGGTAAGGTGTGGAAGAACATGGTCTTAAAGGATAGGATTGTTCGTGGATTCGAAAGTTTATTTTGATGGAGTCGACCTAATTGGACGATGATATAATTTTCACTCTCTACCTCTTTTATATAATATTAAATTAATATAGCTATAGAACGACGATGAAAGTTTTAGAAATTTTTATTGTTCACGTTCTATGCTTTAGCTAGTTTTTCGCCAATATCGGTTTTTGAAACCAACAATGGAATGATACTTCCTAAAATCTAGAAATTAAAACAAATCAATAGAAGAGAACATTTCCGACTAAAGAAATTGATAATCTATCAACAATGACAAAGTCAAGAATTTTTCTTAACGAGGAGACTATTGAAAAAATTAGAGATGAATATGATACTTTATTAAAGGAAGACATAGTTATATTTTTTTTTAAAATATTGTTTGGGGGGTTCATTTATAATTTTTCTTATGAATTGAGGGCAAAACAACAATTTTAAATTTTAAATGGGCACATTTAAAAAGTTTCTTGTAAAAATTGGGGTATAACTGAAATTGCTAAAAACTTTTTAAGGGTAAAAATTAGAATCTCGCCACTCGTGTTAATGTGGTTTAACGACTGTCCATTATAATGGTATGATATATAGTTCCCAAAATTCAGTCATTAAGCAAATCATAGAAGACATCTATCTAGTAAAAAAATTGAAGAATAAACTAGTGGACTGGAATGATAATTCCTAAATTCCAATCAATTTGTTTTTAAAATGTTTGGTCAAGAAAAAGTTAGTAATAATTATTCTTATGGAATTGTTATTCCAATATCGAAATATTCAATGAGTTTGTATTCTTGAAGTGGATTAGTGGATGAATCATTCATTCTAAACTGATCACGTTTATTAATATTCTTTCTCCTTAAATTAGTTCTCACAGTGTTCTAGTTTTAATTTTCTAAACTGTGATAATTCTATTCAAACATCAATGAAGCTAGAATAATAAATCAATATTCATGAATCTACTCTACTCTACCAGTCAGATGCTTGATAGTTTTAACTCTTTTAACCCCTGTGCAATGTGATAATTTCATTGATTTGACTATCTTCGAAAAAGTACAAATATAGGCAATAACCGTATAGTTATAGAATATTAAGTATTAGCCCATACTAATTATACAAGATAAAATCCTCTTGAGACTTCATTTAATACACTAAGAATATGCGTCAATAAAGTCCGTTTAACTATTTAGTTTGTGAGTCCAGCAAAAACAGTGAGCTTCTTGATGATCCATCATCCTTCTGGCTTTATATAATAGATGAGTAGTAGTATATATAACATGATATATATATATATATATTTTACATAATGTCGATGATTTACCATCAGAAAAATTGCGTTGTCATTTCAACCAAAAAGAAACAAATGGGAGAGAGAGAGAGAGAGAGAGTGAATATGGTGTGATATTTGGGGAAGGGGACTAGCTAATTAACCCATATCACTTTCTGCCGGGTCAATATTATCTTTTGTCTTTTCCTATAATTGTGGTTGCATTCTTGTCACAAGTCCATGTGCGCCATTGGTCGTGTAATATCGACTAATGAATTCAGACAAATTGATGTGTCTCTCGAGCTTATATATATGAGTGAAGATATATTTCTCAAAAAACTTGTGATTCTATTAGTTTCCAGATTAATATGTATACTGTCATATTTGAATTAACGTAAGGATTAATTGACATGCAACTAAGATAAGTTATTATGGCCATAATTAAAAATCTCCCCATATTATAATTCTATCCCCTTACAAAAATACCCTTGTGCACTTTTAAAAAAAAAAAAAAAAAAGAAAGAAAATCCTTTTAAATTAAAATTCTATTTCAAGTCACTCACTTAATTGGTCAGTTTGCAAAAAATTTAATGTTTTTTTTTTCTCATTTTACCTTTAGTAATTAACATAGTTCAAACATTGAAATTGTATCTTATATTACACAAATCCAATCAGTAATGAAACCAAGAATTTTTGTCAAGATAGAACTGATAATTACAATAAAAATTTTATCAAACTCAATAATTACTAATGATTACAATTGTGGGCATAAAATTTCAAATTTAGGGGGCTTTATGTAATCTTGAGGGTTTATGATTATTAAATTTTCAAATTTTAAGACGGTTTTATATAATTTGTTGTATATATATATGTGTGTAGTAATTAAAAATGAAAACATAAAAGCTCCCCTGGATATATGGTGTCATTAATCATGTTCGTAACTTAACAAATAATGGTCAGTTTCAAGCAAAACTGTGTGCCCAAAAAAAAAAAAAAACATGAAAGCTTTGTTAAATTCAAAAAGTTGGATGTCTACCCACCGAAAAAATGTAGTTTATGATCAGTTATAATAAAGTAAAGTCGTTGGGGGTCATGAATAATATCTTCTGGGGTGGGTACCAGTCAAAGAATTTGAGACTCACGCCGTCGATTATGGCCGTATAAAATAAGCATGACGTACAAATGATGTCAAAACTTTATTTTAATCAATATTAAAGATATGCTTAAAGCAAAAGTCAGTTGAAAATGAAATTTTTAAGTTGAAATTGGTTGATTTTTTAAAAATTAATTATAAATTTTGTTGACATTTCAGAAAAAAAAAAATAAAAATTAAAATGAAAAAATACAGTTTAGTTGGAGTTAAACTTAAACCCTAAATGATTCGTAAAGTTTTAGAACCTAAGTAATACCTTACATAAAGATAATACACCGTAAAGTTGGACTAGCCTCGAAGATCGGGAGTTCTGCCCCTACCACCTGTGGCAAATGGCATAAATTTTGAAAAAAAAATTTCATTGTAAACTTTTCCCGATCGTTTTCAAAAGAAACAGTCGTGATAGATCAACATATCACGCCAATTTATTTTAAAAACCGTCGTGTTAATTCTATATACCACAATCGTTTTTCATGAAAACGGTCATGGAATCTTCCTGGTGAAAGACTTTCCACAACCGTTTTTGATAAAAACGGTCGTGGTAGATTGATATAATATGAAGGTTTTCTATAAAAACTGTCGTGTTATGTTAATATTCCATAACGGCTTTCAATAAAAACCGTCGTGAAATAGTCCCCTCTGTCCCGTATTTGACGTCAATTTTGTCTATTTTACGACGGTTAAAAAACCGTCATGGAATCCAAATAGGTTCCATGATCATGAATACGATGACAGTTAAAAAATCATCATGGTATCTTTTCACGATTATTAAAAACTGTCATGGTATTCTCTTTTTGTACTAGTGAATTAATCGGCAAGATCAACTCGATCATCATCTTCTTCTTTAGTACTTGGCTTTTGGAAATAATAAAAAATAAAAATAAGTGGCTACACGTCCATATTTGGGGGGGGGGGAGGAGACAAACAAAAGAAGGAAAGAACAATATTATTCTAAATCTAATTAGAATAAAAACACGAAACTCCAAAAATTTAGTAAGTTGTTAATTACTGGTTTTTTGTAATTATTAAATTTTTTTTTTTCAAAGAATTCACTGTGATACACCATTCATTTCCAATCCGAATTTAGAAACATCAAAAAGATATAAAAAAAATGTAAAAAAAATAATAATAATTAATCCACAATCACTCCATCCATCTCTGAGAGGCTTTGGTAATTATTAGTTGTCACCATAATATGTGTAGTAATTTACACGCTATAAAGTAAATGCATGTACAAGTTATTAGCTAGGGTAATATGTAAAACATGAAGTGGTAAATAACATGTTAGGAAACTAGAAACCAGAAAGGTACTCTCACCAACTTGGAGCCATATGGATAAAAAAGGGACCATATCGAAAGTGATTTTCTTCATTCAAATTGACAAATTTTGTGATTAGTAACTTGTGAGAAAATAACAGGGAGGTGGTGTCACATAGTACCCACTGGTCCTGGGTTCACATGGACCTACAAATGAATATGTTACAAAGATGGGTCCGCAAGATATAGCAATAATTGTTTGTTGGTGTGGTGATTATTACATTGCAAATATAGGAATCTAATCTTCTCTATCATTGGGTCATTTTCAAATGGAAGCGAGGTCCCCCCCCTACCACACCACTTAAAGAATCCAAAACTCCTATTCGTGGCTCTCACCTTTCAATAATTCATCAAAATCCAAATTTAACTCATATATAAATTAGATTATTCTTATCTATACTTCTAAATTTTAGGATCATCTATACTTTATCCCTATAATTTTGAATATTTAACCCCATTTTACTTCTTCTGTCATAATTTCAGTTAAAATATATGAAAACAACTTGAATTTAACTCATACTGGGCACCTTTATTAATTGGTTTATTATCATCTATATTTCTGAACTTTAGGATCATTTATACTTTATCCATTGAACTTTGAATCTAACCACATATGATCTCTTATGTCATAATTTCAGTTAAAAATATATTAAAAAAAAAAACAAATTTAGTACAATCATGTGATCATTTTCTGTTTGTTTTTAGCAGAAACCTAACAGCATAAGTTTAGTAGGACAAATTTCCTTTTTTTTTTTTGTATATTTTTAATTGAGATTCTAATAGGAGGAGTAAAAAAGGGTTAAATTCAAAATTCAGGAGCCAAAATGAGAGTTTTTAAATTTAACAGATAAAATGAAAGTAATTTTAAAATTCAGTGGACAAAAACAAAAATAATCCTTATTAATTATCCCGAGTAGATTTTAATCTTATACAGATGTGAAAGTGTTTTTTAAGTTTGTTTTAGAAGAAAACTAAAGCTCACATACCAGAGTCAATTTGAGATTTCGAACAGGAACACGGTTATATATATATACATGTATGTATAGCATTTTCTTATGATTAGTCAATCGTGGCAACTAATTCCCTCATGTCTATGGACCACATATATATCACCTACCTATGCATGCCTTCTGAGCAATATTTAGTAACCCTAGTTGTGACTCTGAAGTTAAGCTGATATTATAGCCAACCTTTAATATGCAGTTGAAGGGGAGAAAAAAAAAATTTCACAGCCGACATTTTTTTTATTGGAACGCACACAACAGTTGCCTTTTTAATTAATGCATAGGTGATGTATTTTTTTAAGTTAAATATTTACTTTTCACGTGTTTATAGGCCATGGCGTAGCCACACATGTCCTATTTAGATTTTAGAAAATTTTGATTTTATCTTTAATATTTCTCTAAAACTTTAATGTTCTCATAATAAAGATTACTCTAATTTTTGATAATGCTAATTAATATTAAAAACAACTTTATGGATAAAAATTAAAAATTTATAGTGGACGGGATACTCACATATTAATTGTTGAGGAAAAGGATAAAGACACAGCGGTGGACAACGGACAGTACCAAGGAGAAAACTAGTAACAGTGTAATTTGCTTTCTCTATCACTATTATAAGTACAGTGTTAGAAGCATTTAATGTATCGAGTGACCCCTTTTTTTTTATTATTATTTTTTTTTTAAAGATAAATATCCGCAGGTGTCTATAGGTACTTAGTAGCAAACCATAAAGAAATGTAAAAAGAATGAAAACGAAAAGATTAATAAGTAACAATCGGCAAATTCATCTACATTTAATATTGACTTGTTAGATTATGGAGTTATGAAAAACAATCTAATTACTATATGTTGTTTTTTACACAATTAAATAATCATTTCTACATTAACTTTTTTTTTTTCCCCGAAGAGGATATATATGTCAAAACTTACCGAGATTATATAAGTAAATTTGGCTTTCTAACACAAAATCAATATGAATTGATATTCACTTTCCTTCTCTATATGGTGTGGGAGACACTAAATTCTCATTATTGATCTTATAAATAAACACATGATCAGATAAGTAAATTAATCAATGCCCTTCATTTCATGCCAAGTAAACGTGCTTGTGTATCAACATTTTTTTTTTTTTTTCTGAAAAAATGGATTGCTTAAGACATCGTGCCCCCTAACCCATTGTCTATAAATTAAAGAAATATAGAGATCACCAATGGGATGGAAAAGACCTTATAACCTAATTTTACTTGAAAGATGATTTGATTTATGTATATGTCTCTTTATGTGTCCCTACACTATGATATATCAATAACTAATAGCATGACCTTTTAATCGATGTGGTACATAATACATTAATTAAAATGAAAATTTTAATTGATGAGTTATGATTTTATTAGAGGTTTTTAAATGTCAAAAGAATAAAGGAGTACGAGTTGAGCCCTCAAAAGATGGATCGAATTTACTCATATCATCATAAGTTCGATTCTTTACATTTTGTTAATTGGACATGATCATCTCTTATTGGAGCAACCATGTATATGTCTAACTTATAATTGGTAATAAGCGTTAAGAATTGGCATCCACATATAATAATGTATGCCATTGTCATATGTGTGGACCAGCATAGATATCAGAATAGTTAGTGGGGGCTCTATAATCTGTGCGCTTCTGAAGATAGAGTCAGGGTGACTCTAAGGGGACAGACAACAGACCAGACACATTCATAATTGACGTGAAATGCATGCAAAATGGTGGTACACAATAGTTACATATGTAGATCAGAGATGCCCTATAAATCAAAATAAAGCAAAATTTTATCTCCAACATAATTGAAAAGGTTGTCCATCTACGTCCTTTTGTTTACAAGTCGCTTTTGATGTGTCACGTGCATGTCGTTAATTTGAAATCAAGGGATATCCGTTTAGAATATTTATGATAAAAGGAAAACTACATATATGTATATATATATATATATATATATATATGAGAAATTGTAGCAAATAACATGTTATATATGTACCTTTGAAGTTTATAGTATATTTTTTAAAATATGATAAATTATAATATATATTTCTTGTAAATCCTTAAATTTTCTTGGATTTTATAAAAAATTCGGATTTACGATCAATTTTTAACAACAAATTTATGCGCATAGTTTCATGTTAGAGAAAAAAGAGGAAGAAGGAAGGATTTTTTTTTTTTTTGATATTATCATGTGATCATAACTTTAATTATATTATTTTATTATTATGTTTAAAATTTTATGTTATTATTTGTTATTACTCTTTTTAAAAAATACTATTTTGTTCTTTCTATATATATATATATATATATATAGTTGGTTAACAAAGAGCACAAGATGACCACAGGCATGCATAATTTAAAGTAAATTTATATTTAACTTTGAATCTCACTTTCAAATTCCAAAAAATAAATAAATTAATTAAAGTGCACAAGAATATTTAACTTGTAAATTTTGAATCACACGTTCTTAAGTTTACTATCAAAAAAGTATATTCAATTTCACGTTCTTCCTTGACTTTTACTCTTCCTCAGCCAAAAATAAATAAATAAATAAAAGAAAAAAAGAAAGACAGACAGACAGACAAAAAATTTATAATTGGGCTTCATCAACAGTTCCTGGGGTTGATTAAAAACTTTAAAGGTTTTCTCTCTCTTTTACTAAAGCTTTTTTAAGGGATTTTTTTCTTCTAGAGTTAATTTCTGTTGTCTTGTTGTGTGTCCAAGAATATTGTAGACATATTATTAGAAGACAAAAATGCTGAATATCTCCTAGCATTCATTGAATGGATTGCAGGAGATAATGCGCAATATTACGCATCTAAAGCCTTTCGTGTGTATATATAATTGTGTCGTAATTGTGCGTTTTAGGCAATAAAAGAAAAGGGAAAAATGGTGTTTGTCTTCAATTAATTATATGCATTTGAATCGATCAGATCAGTACTACACCGACTACTTAAAAATCAACCGTTGAATTTAACTTTTGCAAGACAAGACTAGCGAACAAATGCTATTGTCTCCTTTTGATGGATGCAAAATCATGATTCTTTAAGAACGATGCCAAAAGGCAAACTATATATATATATATATATATATATATATAAAATATGTGGAGAAGAACATTTTTGTGTCGCGTGGAAGTAGTTTTTGAAGGTTTCTGTGGTGAGCAGTAGTTTGTTTGGAAGCTATGTACGTATCAAATATTTCATTTTTGAGGTATGGTTGCGTATGCCAACGGTGTATATTATGTGCATAAATATATAATACATACAAAGAGAAAGACAGACATATATATACGTTGTTGTGTTGGGTTGTGCATATAGTTTTCTGTCATTTCAAAAGGAATGATTTTTTCAATCATTTCCACGTTTTCCTGTATGACAATATTGTAGGGTTGGTTTAGGTCCTTGGTCTAATCGTAGTTATATATATATATATATATATATATATATAAACATGGAGTGATTAAGAGTTACGTGAAGGAGTTTTTTTTTTTTTTTAATTCCTTTCCCTCCGAACGTAATTAGGCAATACATATATAGTCAGTGACGAAACTATAATTTTATATTAGGAGTTAACAACTATATATTATATAATGAGTAATCAAGAGCTATTAAGATGAGATTTTCATTTTTAGGAGATATTATGATTTTTTTTAAATATAATATTTAAAAAATAATAATGAGGCCCCTAGTCTTTTATTCCCTCCATATCCATGTATATCGTGTATATAATATGGCCATACAATGTAAAATTTGATTAGTTTCAGCCAAATTAAAGAGAATGTGTCAACAGTACATCATGAACTACACTTGATTGATTTGCATTAACTTTTTGTTATCGAATTTGGTTTCTTAATAAGGTGAAAAAAAGAACTCATAGGATTCATTTTTTTTTTTTAATTCTATTATTTCTAGAGAGGCGATGAAAGCGACTAAATTAATTAGAATATTGATAGGAGCATTAATGTTTAAAAAGAGCACATTTAAATGACTCGACTTGGATAATTGGGGAGTGGACTGTTTGTGGAGCCCCACTCCACTACCTCCCATATGTAGAAATCGAAAAGGACCCGCAACTAATAGAGGCTTAACCCTAATAAAGTCTTTTTATAGACAATATATTATTTCATCAAATCTGTGTCATCACCATGAGAATTCTATATATACCTTAAGGGCAATTATAAGAAAGCAAATTAGGTTTTGAATTTTCTTATGGTGTTCAAAAGTTCTTTTAAACCGTGAAAAGATCGACTCATCCAAATTAAGCCTAATGAAATCGTCAACTATCTTTGGATTATCACTAATATTGGTCAGTTTTGGATGGTTTTTTTTTTTTTTTTTTTTTTTAGGTCTAAATCCGAAAAATCAACCCAAACTAAATCTACCCATACAATTCTTACAAATTTTAGAATATTTTTATTGTGTTGTTTCATGTTATTTGGTTGTACAAGTGACTTTTTAATTTGGTAGTTATTTGATTTAAAACTTGGATAGTGAACTTTAGATATATATATATATATATATATATTTATTTATTTATTTTAGAATTAGTTTGTAAACTTTGGATATGATATTTATCTTTATATATGGACAATTTTATAATGTTTATGACGTTGTATTTATCATTATCTTTTGAGTAAATCAGTGGCTTAATTAATATTGTACTTTTATTTTTATTTTTGCTGAAAGGGTTAATTATTGTAACTTTTTTAATGTAGATTAGGGGATTTAGAGGTAAATAGCCTTTTTTTTAAATAAGTTTTTTAACAAATGGTCTAAGTTTTTAAAAATTAGTTAGAAGATCATTTTTTCTAAAATAATCAATCAGTTTTCTTAAATGATTAATCAATGATCAACCATATAATATTATTAATTTGGTCAATCAGTGATTGATTAACAGAAATCATCAAATTTCATAGTTAATCACCGATTGACCATTCGTTAATCACTGATTGACAAGTCAATTACTGATTAACCATTAGTCAATTATTGATTGATCAAATCAGGAAAAATGACAAAATGCCATTTTACTAAATAAAACAAAAAAGTTCGATCATAGATTAGATAACTAAAAAAGGTCACTTAACCTAATTTTCCGTAGATTAGTGGTAATATAGACTTTTCACCTCATGAAAGTGATGTCTATCAAAGATTTGCCAATAAATAAATAAATAAATAAAATAAAATAAAATAAAAAAAGAAGTAAAAGCTTATATAACCTCTGAAAACGATAAAACGGTAGTGCCACAGCGACGACGTCGAGTCGCCACAGCGAACCTCCGTGGAGAAGTGAGGCCCACTCCAAGAAGAGCAGGTATGCCGGTATGTAAGTCCATTAAACAATTTGGGTCCGACTTCCCGGTCTGGGATAATTATTCAAGCCCAAAGACGAGTTTCCTACTTTATAAATTTATTGTGTGTGTGTGTGTGTATATATATATATATATATATCCTTTAAAAGGACGAATGCTATGAACAACGCTTTCATCCTTACTCTTGGAATGCTACTTGACAATCCAATCACTCACCACATGGCAGTCTAGTTATCTGTTATGTAGATTTTTTTTTCTCTGATTTACTTATCTATTTTGTATGTATGGAACGCGTGCTCGCCAACTAATAAAATAATAATAATAATAAACACAATGAACATAAATCACGACGACGAAGTTATTATTATTATTTTTATTTTAGGTAAAGTTTAGGCATTACTAACATCAATTTTAAAACTTTAGAGTGGAGAAATTTAAATTTAAGTTAGTGTATACTTATTTTTTAGATTATGTATGCAATTATTATTAAAGTCAATTTGGAGTAATCAAAACATCATTTATTATTACGATTTTTTAATTTTTAAAAAAATGAAAAACATTAGATGTCACACTTTTTGGTTCTTAAACTTTGATCCTTTCTTGTGAAATTAAATATTTAAGTTTTACCAAAACTCCCTTTATTGCAAGCCACTAACTTTGTTATTGGTAATGTATATCTATTTTTTTCCCCCTCCCAAGATATATGTATTTCTTAAATAGTATAAATGATTATTTCCTTTGCCAATTCTTTTCTTCCTCTAATTCCATGCATGGTCCCTCATATCCTTCTCTTAAATTGTTTGGATCGAAATTCGACTCCCAATTGTTCGTCTCCATGTGGGATCCAAAAAGTACTCACTCTTTTACTCTGTTAAAATTACTTTTCACCAGCTCTTGTACTCACCATTTATATTCTCATTTTATACATTATGGAAAGTCCAAACCCAATGAACTTCGCTCTTGTTTATCTTTATTTTGTAGTTATATACATGACAATAAAAATAAAAACAGTCGTCAATTATCCCATTTATATAATCTATGATTTTTTTTTTTAAGTAAAAAGGGAATTAATGATATCCTTATATCCTTTTTTAGGATCATTTTAAAAGTTTATTGAGATCATAAGTGAGAGGGCTGTATATTACGCGTATCAAAACTCGAATATGATAGTTGATAAAAATAAAAACTTTATATAAGACTTCTTTACTGCCATGTCACTACTATTAATGGTAATCTATGATTATTTTTACTACTTGATGTAATTTATAATTGACCGTAAATTTCCACACCTCTCCTACTATCTCACCCCTAAGAAAGAAGAAGAGATAAATGTTAAAATTTTCCAAGGAAAAAGAAAAGAAAAGAGAAAAGGAAAATGTTCAAACTTGATAGGAAGTCTATCAATTAATTTATTTAGAGTATAGGAAGTCGTATCTCATTAAATTCATAGCATAATGGACGCAAAAAAACACGCATACAGATTAGATAGATGTATTCACACACACGCTGTTGTTCTCTAATTCTTCTATTCCAAACAAAGAAAAGGCTCGGAAACTTCTGATGTGATACGAATTGTCCAAAACACCCCCACAGTCAGCCATCCCAAATAGCACCTACCAACCGAGAATTCCCCCAACAACACCGTCAAGGACATTTACGTCAATTCACCAAAAGATGAGTGGGGGAAGTGGTAGTTATATTCCGCGTCAGCGTCCTCTTAGGACTCCTTCGATCCACGACTGTTTTAAATACGCCAACTTTCTTCTCCCAAAAAAATAATAATAATAAAAATAAAAACTCTGAAGAATATCTCAGAAGATTTTGAGAGCAAAAACTCAAAAAACAGTTTTTTTCTTTTTTTTTTTTGTTCATAGAGAGAGAAAGAGGAGAGAGAGAGAGAGAGAGAGAGAGAGGCAGAATGGGAGATTGCAGGCCTTTGGGGTTCATGTTGGGACTGCCCTTCGCGTTGGTGGCACTCGTTTTGTCTGTTTTGGGTGCAATTATCTGGGTTCTTGGGTAAGTTTTCCCACTTCTTCTTCTTCTTTTTGTTTTTGTTTTGCTTTGCGTTATTAGCCTTTTTTTTTTTTTTTTTGCTTTTGATTATTTTTGTTCTTATTTAAATCAGTTTCTTTCTCTCCTTTTCTTTGATATTATGATTGTTGAATGATCTTGATTTTCTTGCTTATGGGGTGGGTGACCAAGATTTCAGATTTACAGTGTTTGGTGGGAAAGAAAGAAAGCAGGGGAGAGGGGAAAAATGTATGAGGAAAAAAATAAAAATAAAAAACTTTTGTTTGTTTTTCCATAATTCCATTGGAATGCAGGAGGAAAGAAAATTTAATTTAATTAATTATTATTATTATTTTTTTTTTTTTTTTGGGTATATTGCAAGTGAAATTAGAAGGGAATAAAGTTAAATCAATGACTAAATGGGTGCTTTTACGAAAGGATATCTTATTTGCTATTATTAGTTTGAAACGGTTTAATGAAATCACCATTTTATCTGACTTTTCTTTTTTCTTTTTTCTCTCTCTAAGATTTTGATAAATTTCTGAGAATACTAATTTTGCTAATCTTTCCATTTAATCAGAGTTTTCACTTCATTTAATGAGAGAACTATTTTCCAAATTTCCTTAAAAAAAAAAAAAAATCACTCCTACAAAACAATCTACTTTCTCAAATTTCCTTCTTCCTTTTTTTTTTGTTGTTGTTGTTGTTTATCCCTTCTTGGAAATACCATGACATGCTCCAGATATATTTACTCAATAAATACAATGTTTATTTGATGAAATTAATCAGTGTTGATTTTTGTTTTTGTTTGGTTTGAAATGGTGGGGGGGGGGGGGATGCAGAACCGTGTTGAGTTGCTTGTGCCCGTGTTGCATATGCTGCGCAGGATTGGCGAATCTGGCGATGTCGTTGATTAAGCTCCCTTTCAAAATCATTACCTGGTTCACTGATCAGATTCCTTGTTGATTAATTCCTAATTATATACATTAGATACTAATTAATTAATTTTCCATTTTCCAACTTTTTTTGTTCTTTTTTTAATTTATTTATTAGTTTTTCACCATTTGTGTATTTGTTAGTCTTCAGTTTCGCATTATCCACATTAATCACAAGTTGAATACATAATTAGAATTCTTTCTTTTTCTTTCTTTCTTTTTTCTTCTTTTTTTTTTTTTTCTGGAAAAATATTTAGTTGATAAGAAGATGTCGTTTTGATCTACATTTTAACATGTTCTAGCCTTGAGCGCGCCCATGTTAGTCAAACATTAAAAGTAATAAAATATATTAATTTATTCCTAAAAAGCATAATGGTCAAAGAGTGGCATTAATTAAATGTTTTTGGATTAAATATTGGCCATCTCCAGCTAATGGCTGAATATAATTTCTTATCAAAAAATATATATATATATATATATATTTTTTTTTTTTTAAAGTTCGAAGAGGTTTCAGATTTCCCATCCTCAAAGATACAAATGGCTGTGCTGGCAAATTACGTGGGAACCTCGGCTTCCCTACATATGTCAAAAACTGTCTATATTTTAATGCAGGTCAATTGTGAAATTACTGTTATATCAAACACAAACGATAAAAGGAAGCCACGTTGTTAGTATAATATACATGAAAACCTTAGGGGGTGTTTGGCCCATAAGTCCAAACTAAGATTTTCAAACTTTTTTTTGTCTTTTTCCTAAAAAGTTTTTGTCTTTTTCCTAAAAAGTTTTTTGTCTTTTCTGAAAATTCAAAAAAATTTACTATTGAAATTTAAAAATTTCAACTCAAACTTACACACCAAACTCCCCCTAGACGCTAAGAAACATTTTCCAAACGAAAAAAGAGATGTTAGAGTACGAGTTAAAAAAAAAAAAAAAAGTGAGAAAGAAAGAGAGAGAGAGTCAATGAAAGAGAAAGTATGAAGAAAGAGCATGGAAGAGAGGCATTAAATTCATCAAGAGTATTGGAAGTTATATAGATTTTTAAAGTGTGCCAGTCATATTATAAAGTGTGTGATTTTTTATTATTATCTTTTAAATTTTCTTACAACCAACTCATCATCTCTCCATTTACGTCATTGAATGATGGTAACTTTAAATTAACAGAATATTTTTACTAGTTTTATAAATTGAGGGCTAAAACTATTTTTATTTCTTCATTTTGTGTTTATAATAAAACTGTATGGTCCGTTTGGTGTTTGGGTTTGAGTTAAGTTTTTTAAGTTTAAATAGTAAATTTTGTTGACTTTTCAGAAAAGATAAAAATCTTTTTCAGAAAAGGACAAAAACTTTTGAAGAAAAAGACAAAAATTATCTTAAAAAACTTGGTTTGAGCTATAACACCAAACAAGCTATATTATGTATTGGATGTTCTAAAAATATTGCCTGCAAAATACAATTTCCTACAAATTTATATCCTTTGGTTCAACAACTTATGTATACCCTTCTCTCTCTCAAAAATAATAATAATAATAATGATAATAAATAAAATTAAAATTAAAAAAACTTGTGTAAACCCTGATTGACGAATTTATACTCTTTATAGCTTAGGGATAAACTTGAAACCAAATAATAATCGATGAATTTAAATTTTTACAGCTTAGCTTGAAAAAAAAAATTTCTATATATAATTTTTTTTGAAAAGTATATAACTCCTAATTTTAATTTTGTGTATGTTTATATATAAGCTCAAATGATACATTCATCAAATTACGAGTCAAGATCAACCATGTCAACCACTAAATTAAAAAGTACAAATTAGAGATGAATTTAAATATAAAAGTACAATCTTGAAAACATTCAAAATATAAAATAAACGTTTGTTTTTTTTTTTTTAAGAAGAAAAAAAATATGATATGCTTAAAATGCAAGAGGTGAAATGGTCAAGTAAAACGCTTAAAATGCAAGTAGCTACATGCATAATCTAGTGATAAAACCATACTTGACTTTACCTAAATGTGTAGAGTTCGAATTCTCCACCCTCAAGTTCAAAATAAATAAATAAATAAAATGATAAAGTCTCATAAATCAATTACCCAAGCGAGGAATACTTGTGATGGCTGTGAATAGTGATGATACATGAGAAACCCGTTAAAAAAGACAAATGATTTACAAAAAGGTTGCTCCATTGGCAATCATCATTACTTCTTGTTGCACATTGGTCCCCTAACCTCTTTTTCTTGGCATTCTAATCCAGTGATCCTTAATACCCCTAACCTTCCTTTCACAATTGTATCTTTTGGTAAATGAGAAGAAATAAGAGAAAAGAAAATATATAAACTAATATATTTTACAATTATACTTTTATATAAATGAAAAATTGAATAGAAGTTGAGATTAAATTTATTATTTTACAAGTCATTTTTTGTTTAATTTTTCCTTCCATCTTTTTTTTTTTCAAAAATTGAAAGGATGAAAAAATTTATGGATCACATGAATTTATAATATCATTTTGTCTCTTCTTTTTTTTTTTATTTGGAAGGATTAAAAAATTATGGATCACATGAATATATAATTTCATTTTTTTTCTTAATTTTCTTTTTCTACCAAACAATCTAAGATTTTATTTTCCTCCCTAAAATCCCTTACTCGACTTCCTTCTCTTTTTTCCACTTTACCACATGCTTATGCAGTATTGGGTGTGTGATTACAAAAAGTGAAAATTGACCCTATCTTGCCAGTAGAACTGAATTAGACATTTTCTATTACTGTAATGAACTCCAAATACCAAAGTGACGAAGGAAACATAAGGGATACCATCAATTTAAAAGCATCTTCCCTTTTTAAAAGCACGAATTATGTATATTGGTTTAACCAATTTAGAGATGTTCTGTTGGTTAGATTAGAAGACATTCGTTACATATTAATTATTATGGGATTTTGTTGTTTTTGTCAATTTCTTAACCTGTTAAATAAGTGGATGGCAATCTTAAATAACTAGCAAAAGAATAGAAGGTTGACGATTTTTTTTTTAAAGTAAAAATTTCATTATATCATAAAAGAGATACAAAGACATTAAATAAAACAAACGACCTTACAATACATGGGAAAATACCTTTTAATATAAATAGATCAGTCTATAAAGTTTGATCACACTCAAAGGAAAAAAAAAAATATGCTTGAGACCTAATAACAAATATATTACCTCGACACACTGAAATCGATCACATATAAAGATATTTTTTGACAAAACTCAAATATTTAATGTAATTTCTCGATTAAACGAGATTCAATAGTATCATGATCAAAACACCACAAGGACTATCTGATAAATAAACAACCAACGCATAAAACAGGAAACTACGTTGATTAATAAAATTAATAAACAAAAATACAATATATAAATAAAAGACGACAAAAGCATCACCATTATTACATATAAAACTATATCACAAAAAAGAAAAGAAAAACCAATCACACATGAAGAAAGGTTGGGGATTTAAATGCTATGAAAATACATAGAGGCCAATATGCCACACGAGGTAAAACATTCGGGAATGGAGCACAAAATCCTTTAATAAAAAAGATAATGAAAAAAAAAAAAAAGCAAAAACAAAAACAACAGCAAGACAAAATTGGTTAAGAAAAGATCACGACTGTTTTAGGCTATTTCAGGAACCTTCTTCAGTATTCTCAAATGATCAAAACCCAACCTAATAAAAGAAAAGATCCACCACCACCACCACCGCCACCACCACCATACACATAAACAAAAACAACACTGATTCAATTACCATCATCATTCGGTGGAAAAGAAAAAAGCTTTTTAGTTTCTGTTTCACTCAACAGCACCACAAACAAAGAAACAAAGAAGAAGAAGAAGAAGAAGAAGATGATGATAATTTAAGAAAAACAAAAGTGAAGAAGAGAAAGAGAGAAGAATCCCAGAAACAAAACATGGGTGTTGATTACTACAAGATACTGCAAGTCGATCGGAACGCCAAAGATGAAGACTTGAAGAAGGCTTACAGAAAACTCGCCATGAAATGGCATCCCGATAAGAACCCCACTAACAAGAAGGAAGCTGAAGCCAAATTCAAGCAAATCTCTGAGGCTTATGAGGTATCTATTTATATACATATATATTATATATATACATATATGTTGTTATGTATTTGTATATATAATACACCGACTCAAATTCGAAGCTAAATCCTTTCTGGGTTTTTCTGTTTGCAGGTTTTGAGTGATCCCCAGAAAAGAGCGGTGTACGATCAGTACGGGGAAGAGGGGCTGAAGGGGCAGGTGCCATCGCCTCACGCCGGAGGACCCGGCGGCGGCGGTGGAGCGACGTTCTTCTCGATGGGAGAAGGGCCGACGTCGTTCCGGTTCAATCCGAGAAGCGCCGACGATATATTCGCCGAGTTTTTTGGGTTCTCGGGCACGTTTGGAGGAGGAGGCACGAGGGGCTCTTCGAGGTTCTCGAGAGGGATATTCGGAGACGACATTTTTGGGTCCTTTGGAGAAGCAGCTTCCGGTGGTGGTGGTGGCGGTGGCGGTGGCGGTGCTGGTGCTGGTTTCATGAACCATGGCCCTCCGAGGAAGGCTCCTCCGATTGAGAACAGGTTGCCCTGTAGCCTTGAGGAGCTCTACAAGGGCACTACCAAGAAGATGAAGATCTCTAGACAAATCGTTGATATTAGCGGGTGAGTTTCTTTCCTTTTTTTTTTTTTTTTTCTTCCATTTATTTTTGGCTACTCTTGAACTCTTAATTTAATTGGCTTTGCTTTGCTTTACTTGTTTTGTTTTGTTTTTGAGATGTTTTGGGTTTTCCATAAGCATATTTGATTTATCTTCTGAATTAATTGATGTTTCTCTGTTCTAATGATCTGTTTATTTGCCAACGCATTCAGAAAAACATTTGAATCTGTTTGTACCTTCACATCTTGTTTATAAGTTGCTACTCTGTTGTTGAATAACTAAAAATTATCAGAACAAGTCAGCACCTGTTTGTCATCAGTTTTTTTTTTATTTTTTATTATCTATATATGAATTTAATTAATATGTAGAAAACAAAACTAGATGATTGCTCATTGTATTGTATCACAGTCGTGTGTGTGTGTGTGTGTCCGTGATCCTGTCGATTTTGTTTTTGTTTTCCTGACTTGTCTGTTCTTAATGGATGCAGGAGGACAATGCAAGTGGAAGAGATATTAACCATAGACATAAAGCCGGGCTGGAAGAAGGGAACAAAGATCACCTTCCCAGAGAAAGGAAACGAACAGCCGAACGTCATCCCTGCAGATCTCATCTTCATCATCGATGAGAAGCCCCACAGCGTGTTTACTCGCGATGGAAACGACTTGGTTGTGACACAAAAGATATCTCTAGTAGAGGCTCTGACCGGTTACAGCACTCATCTAACGACCTTGGACGGTAGGAACTTGACCATCTCGATGAACAATGTGGTTCATCCCGCCTACGAGGAGGTTGTGCCAAGGGAAGGAATGCCGATCCCTAAAGATCCAACGAAGAAGGGCAACTTGAGAATCAAGTTCAACATCAAGTTCCCTGGAAGGTTGACAGCAGAGCAGAAGGCTGGAATCAAGAAACTCTTGGGTCTTTGAGATACACGGCTGGCATGGTATAACACGCTCAGGAAAAGGGTGAACTTGTTGTGAATACAGAGATAGATTGCTTTTTACTTCACAAAACAGAACTTGTTTGTTGCACTTTATTTTTTTTTTATTTTTTTATTTTTTTTGTGCAATTGAATTGCAACTTAGTAAGCAAATAAAGAGTTCAATACGGGGTTTCGATATTTGAGGTCTCATATCATAGGGGTAATACAAGTAGCACTAGTTCTAGCAGCCTTTAAGTCAAGCCTGTAGAGACAAGTTTCATGTTCAAACTAAAATGGAGATAATGTTTAAGAAATAAATGTGGCTGGAGAAGCCCAACTTAATTTCATTGCCATTCATTTCAAATTTTCCAATTTTCCAGCATAAAAATATGCGCTTTGCTTTGTAAATTACAATGTCTTTTCTCCGTCTTTGTAAATACACTATATATCATTATCTACCATTAGGGGTTCTCCCGCACCATTGAGACAGAGACAAGAAAATAAGAAAAATTGCAAAATGATCTAGGGAACACCCATTGTACTTCGAAACGTACCTTTTTTTTCCTTTTTTTTTTTTTTCCCTTTTCTTTTCTGCAATTATCGTCTGTTTCTAGATTCTACTTACTATAATCTGAAGATGTTGATTCGGTACCTTGACCGAGTTCCATGTTCGGCTCTTCCTCCCCTACCCTGTTTTCCTCTTCGTCTGAATCCCCATCTATGTATCTATCGACGTCAAAATCCCCTTGTTCGTCTTCGTCTTCTCTGATATCGTACCCTTCTCTGCCATCATACCCTTCGCCACCATCATACCTCTCTTCATCATCATCGTCGTCACCATCAACCTCCTCTTCAACCCCGCCCACATTGTAATCGCTTCCTTCCAAGTCACCCGACTTGCCATTGAAGCCACTGGCATAGTCATCCATCGCCATATCCTCGTATTCATCTCCTGATTCTTGAACATTTAAATCATCGTACTCGGATCTTCCTGAACTGCTTGCTGGTTCTGCTCCTTCCAACTGGAAACCAGTTGCACCTTCCGCACCTTCTTGGACCAGACTTCTTGGGTACTTCCTGGAAAGGCTCTCGGGGGTATTTTTCACCACACCAGTCTCAACCGTCCTCTTTGTTGGTTTTTGCCTGCTTCTGGTGCTACGGCGACCGCGTTTACGCCCTCCACGTTGTTTCCCTTTCCATCCAAGTCCTTGACCTAATGTCCCGTTGCTTTTCTTTCCAGATTCAACTCTAGAACCAATGGCTCTTCTCTGTGATCGGTTGCCCCAAGTACGACCACGGCCTCTTCCACGACTCCATCTTTCCTTTCCAGAGTCGGCTAGTCCAATTCCCAGATCAGGCCAGTAATCTTCTTTAAGACGATGACCTTGACCTGGAGTTCGCATTGTCTCGCCACCAAAGGAACTCTTCCCAGCAGCATGTTTTGATGAAAGCTTCTGACGAACAAAGAAAAAGGATAAACATCATATTCGTTATCAGTCAGTATAATAGGTTGAAAAACATGCGTAAATGCATCTCTTATTAATTTTCAACAAAAACATGCACAACTATGGGCCAGGGAAATCCAATCAAAATCCACTAATACTTATTTTGTGCAATGGAAAGTTCTCCTTTCCCATGAATAATTTATTTCTAAAGCATGGGTTCCTATAGTTTGGGTTATCTTATATGGTCGGATTCAGCAATAGGTTACTCACTATAACATCAGATTCCTCGTCCTTTTGAGACTCTACTTTCTGCTGCAGGACGTAAATGATGGCTGCATCAAACTCCATGACCCGTAAAGCCACAGCAGCTGTTGTCCGTGGTACCCATGGAAGAACAGTAATTGTTTCAAGAGAGACAGATTTAGTAGCAGCGTATCTTCCAGGATTCAAGGAATCCAGAAGTTCACTGGTAGTCTCAAAATCCGAGAACAAAAACTCCCTCTTAAAGGCTCCTTCCAATAACGTGAGAACCTGAAATCACAGAATTCTTCATGAAGGAAAGGGAAAACTGAGAGCAGAACCAAAGAATGAATGAATAAAAAACACCCCACGACTCTCGATGACTGTTTTGACTCACCGTGAACAAAAAAGAAGAATTTGCAAACAAAAAGCTTCAATGAACCAAAATGAAGGGTAAAAAAACTCTCACACAATTCCCCTTCAGAATTCTCGTACATATGTGCAACAAGCACCGTGGGATGATGAAGGAACAAAAAACTAATCAAATTTCTTGACTGCTTCTATTAGCCTAAAAAATAGCAGCGCAAAATCAACATATGTGCTTGCGCGTGGCATCCACACACCCACCAAATCAATTTTGAAACTCATTAGACAGGGGATCATATGTTTATTATTTTTCTATAGCCAATGGGGAAATAAAAGTTGTCATCATCCTAAGTAACAAAGCGAATAACCAACCAATGTTGCTCTATAAAAAAGACAGAGACATTGTTGGCATTTGCAGTGCCAATTCTCACCTGGAGAAGGTCTTCTGCTGATGATGAGGAATGTAACCTTGTACCCCATGATTCTCGACAGCTGTGAGTCCAAAGTGACTGAAGAGCTTCTGGAGGTATAGAAACCTGAGAGGCCACATCAAAAACACAATAAACTGCAAGAATGAGAGGGAAAAAAAAAAAGCAGCCCAACAGGTTGCACACCAAGTTTAAGGAGTCACCTCAATTAAAGCTAATAGGATTTTCAGTAATCTGATCCTCGGGGGGAAAGCGGGTGAACCAAGCAAAGAACGCTTTTGGTCCACCTTGAGTTCGTCTTTACATTTGGCTACATGTTCAGAAAATCTTGTGCGATTCTTCAAAGTACCATAGGTTATATGGCATGAAGGACAATGATCCTCTTCCGAAGAATAAATACCATGGCAATCATCACATACATGCAGGAGTTGTTTGCACCTTTTCTTCCCCTTCTTGCTGGCACATAACATTGAAGAACTACAGCATTCTTTCCAAATCCACCTCTCTAGATCTTGATATCTCTTTAATGCACCGATTGACTCGTTTTTGTTCCTCCCGAGCTCAATTACAAAAGAAGTAGAGGTCTCTGACACATCAGAATCAGCAATACAGAGAGCACTGCTAGGACTATCAGTACCAATACTGAAATGAGGATGAGGAGTCATTTCAGAAACTTCTATTTTCGCAGCGTCTTCAGTTTGCCTTTCTACGTTAGCATGTAGCATCTTCTTTCTAACAGCTTTCTTGAAAGAAATCTCAACCTTCTGCAACATCATTTGCAAAAGGGATTCCCTAACTCCACGTATGTCCAAAGATGCCAGCAGCGCATCAAAATCCTGCATTATTCGAGACAGTTAACAGTTCACAGATCAGACATGTCAATTTTCCAATAACACAACACTTTTGAACAGAGAAAGAAAACAAATAATCTACTCAAAAAATAGCTGGGATTCTTGTCTATTGATTATTACATCAAAGTTTAGAGAAGAAATACATATGAACTAGAAAAGCACAAGCAAACACAATAAAGAGACATATCAACTAAGTAATAACAGCACATGGTAGTATATTAAGCATAAAAGGCGAAGTTCAAAAATACTACCTCTTCAGAATCAATAAGCCTCCAACGACCATCATGCAACTCAACAAAGATCCGACCACAGCCAGGATCATTTTGAGAAGCTGATGTAGCAAACTGCCAATATCGATTGCGTCTACGGTCCTGACCAAGTGGCAGTGACCTATACACATACATTTCTTCTGCCTTGTGTCCAATATAAGATTTCAACTGGGATCGAGATCTTTCAGCAGCATAGCTCGGTTGCTGAAACACGTGATTTTCAGCACCAGCAGAGACCTCTTGCATTTGAAGGTTTCCTTCAGAAGGAAACCTAGTAAGACGGTGACTGTCATTCAGTGGATGACTTGTCCTCTCTTCCTGGACAGAGAGATTCTCTGTTGTCTCGTTATTTTTGTCAGCAACAGTGATTAAAGGACTTTGCCTGCCCTCTGCTGATGAAATTGCAAGATTAGGATCAAACATGTTAACCACAACTGATGGATAATGCATTCTCATCACAAATTCTTCTTTCATGCGACGTTTATCAAGTTGCATGTCTGCCCACATTTGCTTCTTTAAAGAATTTGCTGCTTCCAAACGTTCCTGAAACAAGCTCTCATTTCAAATACAGTGAAACGAATTAAATGATATTCACAAAGAAAAGGAAAAGAAGAAAAAAGAGAGAGCACACCTCAAGAACAAGACGAATGGAGTTTCCTTCAACTGCCACACCAATTACTGCAACAAGTGCATTAAGGCGCTCCTCAACACTAAGATCGGAGTATTCTCCTTCCATAAGCCCTTGAACCCATGGCTCACCATGGTTGCTTTCATCAACATCTGGATCTTCATGGTCAACAAAAGATGCATCATTGCAGCATCCGTGAATATCAAAAGGTTTACCCAAGGAAGAATCCGCATCTATTGCCATTACACAGCTTTCACCAATATTCTGGAGGTCTTTTTCTGGCATTTCAATACCTTCAACACTGCCCTTTTCATTTTCTAAAAGAGATATTGCATTCCATTTGTTTAATTCTTGAGAATCTTGAACATTCCTTTCTCGATTTATTTCAGTACCTAAATCATCAATATCTGGATCCTCTGCAACATCACTTTCTGAGTCGTCATCTCTTTCACCATCATCCCTTTCGCCATCGTCTGCATCTTCTCCATCCAAAAACCCACTTTTAAAAATCCCAATCCTTTCCCTGGCTGCAAAAAGTATTGCCTCCGCATCAGCTGGGTCCTTCCTATATGCTGCACGCACGCAATATGTTGAAGGAGCTGTCCTCTCAAAAAGTTTTGTATCCCTAGATAAAGCAGCAGCTATAGAGGCTTCTGGTGTCTTGCTAGTTGTAAGATCCCGAAGTCCAGATTTCTTAAATAATAATAATAATATAGAAAAATAAATGAGCATTATGCATAGAGTTAGCCAAAAGTAGAACAAGATGTCAAAACAATAACCAGACAAAAGATACCTGAATTCTGTCTGCAACCTCTAATATAGAAAGACCACTTTCCCCCTCAAAAGAGAGAACATGAAATGCTGCAAACTTAACAGTTCCAGGTGTCAATCGATGTCTTGATCTACGTGGATTAGAAAAACCCCTTTCTTGCATTTTAGCAAAAGCATTTTCTACAGCTGCTCCACTGCGTAGATTGAAAACTACATCTTTGCCATCGTTACCCTGTAAGGACGGCCCCAGGAAAATGTGATTTATCAAGAACATGATAAAACAGCAGACAAACTCTTCACACAAATCCACTTTATTAGAAGATTGGAAGGTCAAAAGATGGACCTAGAAAAGATGGACCTATCCCAAGCCACATAATTGCAGTAGATTTTGTCCAAAAAAGAATAAAGGCACAGTAGAGTTATCCCAAAAAAAAAAAGTAAGAATGTAAATGTTTTTCTTCTAGAATAGCTGACTTTGCCGTAGTCACATACAACTTTTGTTTCTTTTTTAGCTTCTATATTGAAAGGAAAATACCTCATGGTCATCACGAAAATATGATGGTTCTGCATTCCTTTTCTTCAGTTGAGGACCAAATCCAGCTGATAGAGCAAACTGCCGCAATATTTCAGGCCATGTCAACGGATTTAGGTGCTGTTGCCAACTTCGAATGTCAAAACCCCAAGCATATGCCTGGGCAGAGTGTAATGAAAAAAATAACTAGTCAGATCATCATACAAGACAAGGCATGGTTTCGGCAGTAGCAAGAACAATAGCTCACCCCTTCCACGATCAGTGGATGACCACCTCCGGGGTTAGCAGCACTAGTTTGATTTGCTCCCAACCCGATTGATGGTGTTCTTGCTACATCCTCAATATCTTTAATGACGCATCTCAGAAGAGAAATATGTATCTCACCCAACAACCTTGTGTCCTGGAATGTCAATGCATAATCTTTGACTCATGCATAATTCCAAAACAATTAAGAAAAAATCAACCAAATAAATAAAATAAAGAATGTGATGAAACTTACATAATCATGAAAGGCCTGAACGAATTCATCCAGAGTAAACGGCCAAAGTCCAAGAACATCCGCAAATGTAATCAAGAACCTCCACACCTAGGAGCATAAGTCATAATTGAACACCTTAGAGTAATAACCAAAAATTTAACTCACATAAATAAAGAAACAAATAAAACTAATCAGGAAAAAAAGACTTTTCAGTACAAGATTACCCCGCTCAAGCAATTGGGTTATGCCATCCACCATCCATGCACGTAAAAATGACAACAACATAGTTCTATTGATACAACGACACCATGCTAGTGCACCGAGAGGATAACATAAGCATCAGTGTCATCACAATTATATGTAATAATTTCATAAAAATGACTTTCAGACATTTCAGCCCATGAAAAATAGGACAAAAGAAAAACAGAGATTGTACCATGATATTTAACTATACTGAAAACAAATGACGCCCATCTGTTTTAGACACTAAAAAATACTATCATCCTAAATTGACTACAATAACAACAAGACGAAACAGAATTCCGAAAAAAAAAAATGGTGTCAGTATAAGATATAAAAAACTGTGATTCAGTAACATGTTTGCACAGACATCAGAAAAAAGAAAAACCAGAAAAATTACAACTATAGGCTTACTTTTAAAAACGATACATAACAAGGACACTTTTCTAAGTAAAGTCCCCCAAAACGGTATGAGATCCAACTTTCAACTCCTTATCAGGATATCTGATCAAAGAGACAGAAATCAACGTACAAACTCACCATGAGAAGGCTTCCAATATTATGCTCGGAATCTGTCCACGGCTGAATTGCATAAGGCTTTTTCAAATGCACAGACTTTGGCGGGAATGCAGTTTGCATGTCTGCATAAACAAAATTCCATCCGCAAAAGAAAATAAATAATAGTAAGATTCTAAAGGTCAAGACAAAGGGGAAAAAGAAGTCACTGGTAATCAGTAATATTAGCAGGCATTGGAACTGAAATAAGAAAGAAAGTTGAAAAAAGTGGTAGCGAGAGGAAAGCCTGCATGACGCATGTACTCTTGCCGTTCCTTTCCTACATGATCAGCTAATAAGTTCTCGCAACCACCCATGAAAATCTCTGTTTTTTTTTTGTCCTTTTCTTTTTTATTTTTGTTTCAAACGTATTCACACTACACACACGGACACCATGGTCTTCCCTTCCAAGCCAAAAAGTTTCACTTAGATGTGTGAATTCTTGATCACAATATTGAAAACAATCGAGACAACCACAAAAAACATATGCCAAAGTTGTCAAGACTTTTAAAACGGGAAAATTTTGAACATAAAAAATAGATAGGGCCAACTAATGTATGTCTACCTTTATATAACTCAAGATTTTGCAGAGTTTCATAATCAAGGGAAAGTATTGAAGGCAGCCCCTTGCTAGTTGCAGCCAACTCCATGAGTTCCAAGCGTTCATCCTCAATGAGTTCCATTGATTCTTTAGCAATTTTGCGAGCAATTGCCCTTTCATGGGCAGCTCTAAGCCTTGCGGCCTCCTTTTCTCTGCGTAATTCTTCTTTTTGCCTCATTTTCTCTGCCTGGGTGCATAGAACCAGTATACAATTCACTCTCACAAATTTTTTTTTTTGAAAAATGAACCGTAATATGAGATAACTGCAAACATACTCTAATTGACTCCTTTTGCAAGAATTTTTCCCTCCGCTCTAGTTCGCGTCTCTGCTCCCTTTGGTATCTCTCCTCCTCTCTCTGCTTTTCACGCAATAGTCTTTCTTCTTCCTTCCGCCTCTCACGTTCATGCCTCTCCATTTCTTTCCTTATTTGCTCCTCCCTCTTTATTTATTAAAAAAAAAATAGCATTAGTTTATGACAAGTTTTGGGCACAAGACAAATGTGGTTTCTAAGATCAAACCTTTCGCCTCAAAATATCCTGTTTTTCGAGTTCTTTTCTAATCCTCTTTTCGTGAGCCTCAACTTCTCGGGCTATTCTTGCCTCTTCACTCTGCAAGGGCCAAGGAATAAAGAAAATTGACTGAAATCAAAACACAAAGTCATAATTTAGAAAAAAACTTAGTGCAAACAATCAAATACCTTGCGCTTCCTTTCTATTTTTGAATTGTCATCCTCATTAAGGAGCCTCTTATCAGGTGCTGTAAATGGATTTTCCATCTGATTGATCGGATGAGTACTGAGATAAGCATCTGAACTAGCATTTGTTAGCAAGTTCTTCCTTTTAACATTGTCATGCTGTCCAGAAGCAGATGGCAAAACGTGATTCTGTCTACCTTGCTGGGGCAACAGATTTAGACTAGCTATCTGACCTTGAAATCCATATCCAGAGGATAAATGCTCGTTTCCATGCAAATACAAATGCCCTGCTGACAATGATGAAGTCCTAGCGTTTGGGCCATCAGCAGACGAGCCATAATAAGATGATGCATGTCTTTCATATGCCTCAGTCCTAACACTTGGCTGCTCCGGAATAAATTGGTATTCGTGGAGAGCCCTCGCAGCACCCTAACAAAGAATATTGGCTCTTAATTTTTGCTTTCTCTCATAGAAGCTATAGTAACCAACAACATTCAAATGTTCTAAATTTGGTACAAAATAATATCAGCAAAGCAAACGACAGAAATTGAAGTATAAGGATCGTCAATGATTAAGGGGGGAAAAGGAAAGAGGGAGGGAGGGAAAGAGAGAGTATGTGTATCTATAATCAACAAATGAAATACTGGCTTGTTTTATTTCACATTTTGAATATTTCTTACAAGACAAGATGGGATATATGAGGCAGAGAAAAGAAGATGAGAAAGATGGAACGAAGCACAAGACATTAGCATCTTCACATTTGAAGATAATACGATGGCTCTTTTCAAGGCACATCCTCACTACATCTTTATTATGTTACAAGATAACACTACAAACTAAAACAGAAAAAGCAAAATTGATCTTTGATGCATCTTCAATTGCACAGAAAAATTATTGAGGGAAAATGAATTCAAAATCTCCTCCACTGCGAGGTTTCGTTATCTTAAAATCTTCTATCTTCGGATTGTAGTTAGTAAAATACTTCCACAATCTCATGCATTCAAAGGAAAACAAGTTTTGGATCACAAATACGAATACATCATCAGAAGCAGCAAAAGATTCATTCTGAGTAAATTAACTGAGCTTAAGACAACATCAACAAACACAGCAAAACGGGGGAATTCTACTAGTTGTCAGCCAGAATCAAATGCACAAATTATAGCCCATGGCAATCTAACCTTCGTTGGTTTGGCATCAGAACGATCATAAATATTTGCATCAAAAGGATATCCAGATTGCTTCTGTTGTCCAACCAATGCTGCTTTCAAAACAAATTATTAAAAAAAAAAAAAAGGAAAGGGCAATTAGCCTTCAACCACAAATCTATATAGTAGGTTCAACACATGCAAGCACGTCAAAGTACATAATTCATGGAAAAGTGCTCTAAGCCTGTATATAAAACCGAAGCAAAAATAACAAGAATACGCTCGTAAGACCGTCCAACCAATGTTGCACGTTTCCGGAGAACAAACATGAAGAATTTTATTTATACGTGCAAAATAATGATAGAAGTATGCATGCTTAATTTCTCGTTGACGTTGCAGTACAAAATGATTACCGGCACTACAAATATATAGGAAAAACCAAAAATTTATACATACATATGCATGTATATCCAATGCGCTTGGCTCCTGCATGCATACTGTAGGCAGTCGTTTACTCAACAACTATGAGCTTTGATTTGATTAAGCTGATACTAGATATCTAAATGACCCAAAACACAATTCACTTATGCTCCAGTAAGTGTTAAACCACTGAGAAATTATGGTCAATATAGGACACTACAAATTTCACAAACCAACTTTACCAATAGGGGCGCCAAAAGCATCCGGTGGAAGCGGATCAAACTCCAGCCCCAGCATTGGCCCGTCCTCCCTCAGCGGCTCCCCCAACTGCGCCTCCACAAAGGCGATAGCTCGAAGCTCGGCAATCGTCTGCTTCGGCTCAAAGTGCCTCATCATTACCGGCGGCATATCACCTCCGGCTCTTGGACCAGCCCCCCGATGCCGTGGAGCTATCCGCCGAGGCTCCACGGCGTGCCTGATCGGGCTCAGCCCAGAAGCATGCTCATTGCCCAAGTTCCCCGCGGGCATTTCCTCTCCACTCCCGCCAGCAACCCCCGCCACGGCTGGCGAGTCCTTCCGCGGCCGCTTCACCTGCGTCGGCGCCGGCGTCGGCGTCGCCTTTCTGTCCTTCAACCTCCTGTGGCAAAACCACATTTGCAATTGCCGATCGGAAAGCCCCAATTTCACAGAGAGCTCCGCTCTCAACGACTCCGACGGGTACGCCTCCTCTGAACGGAATTCAAGCTCGCATTTTCATCACATTTTAACAGAAAATCGAAATTATACACCTCCAAAAACCCAAACACAATTAAAATTAAAACGACAAAAAAAAAACTTTAAAAAAAAATCAAACCTGCATAAGTTTTTTCAAGTATCTCCAATTGCGAAGCCGTCTTCATCTTGCGCTTGGCCTTGTTCTCTCCCTCCGGAGGCTTCTTCTTCTCCCTCTCCGAACCACCCTCCATTGTTAACCAAAAAAAAACCTCACAGAACCAAAAATAATAATAATAATAATAATAATAATCTTCACCTCCCCGTGTCTGATCGAGAATCAAAACTCAAAGAGAAAGACGAAAAGAGCAAAAAAGACATGGAATTTCTGCAGCTCCTGGAGAATTAGGGTTCGTCTTCGGCGCAGGAACTTTGAAGGGCCAATCCAGACTCTCTCTAAAAAGAAACGACTTTTGATTTAACTCATCACTTTCTCTCTCTAAAGAACAATTTAGTGAAGAGAAATCAAAAAAGAATAATAATAAGTGTGTGTATGCGTGCGTGATTGAGATGTGCGGGTGAGATTTCGGAGAGAATAATAATAATAATAGGAAGAAGAAGTAAATATCAAACAATAACAAATTATGATGAAATAAAAATAGTTTCGATAAAAGAAATCGGTGTTTGATTGAGAAGAAAATTATAAAATTAAAATAAAAGAGACCCAAAACCAAAAGGGACGAAAGGGATTTGGAATTTGGAATTAAAGAAAAACGATTATAAAAAAAACAATACCAACAACAATTACAAAAACAACAATAAAATCTACCACTACTACGAGTCGTACAACAAGGAACAAATGAAAGAACAGTCTCTCTCTTTCCCATTTTCCTCTTTTTTTTTTCTCTTTTTTTTGGATTTGTTTAGATAAAATTAAGAGAGAGAGAAAGAGAGAGAGAGGAATGGTAATAATAATGGGTTTGTTTGGTGTGGGGGAAAAAAGAAATTAAAAAAATGAGAGTTTTTAAAGAAGTTGGGTTGTTGTTGCATTGTCAGATGCCTTTTGAAATTTGGGATTGTGTGTGTGTGTGTGTGTGTGAGAGAGAGAGAGGTAGAGAGAGAAAGAAAGAAAGAGGAGAGAGAGAGAGCCATGAGTCATGATTCACGAACTGATTGATGATTCACAAAAATGGGTTTTGTGGCTTCAAGTGGTGAGTTTTCCCTCGTTTTTTATTTTTCTTTTTTTATTTTTCTCTTTCATAATCTTTCCTTTTTTTGTGATTTTATTATTGGATTTTGGATTTTTTTTATAAAAATATGTTGCTGGGCTTTTTCAGTTGCGTTTTTGGAGTATTCCATATTATATAATCTTATTTTGCTCTCGCCATGTGTGTGTGTGTTTTCCTTATTTTGATGTCCAAATCCAATCGTTCCTTTTTCGGACCATGTTTGTTCGCTACTTCGGTCTTTTTCTTCCCCACGAGCTTTTACGCGCGTGCCTGCCACACACCTCAGATAATTTTTTCCTTTTTTAGTCACTTTTTTTTTTATATTTTTTTTCCCTATCATCCACGAACATAACGTCCAAAGTTCAGAGAAAAATATAAAATTTGTCCAATTTTAATTTGTGCTTATGAAATGTTAATTTTGAAACTATGCCAAAAAAAAAAACCAAGATCAATTAAGAAGTTAAAAGAAATAGTGAGGTATTTAGACAGTTTAAAGTACATGGAATTTATATGTTTCTAGAACCAAAAATATGTAATATGTGGACTCTATATTTATAGGACACGTCTAGTTCGTCATCTTTAACTCAAAATTTCTATATCAGTTTTTATCTCTCTTTTTTCCTGAAAAGTCAATAAAAATTATAATAAAAATTTAAAAAATCATCCGATTCCAATCTAAAAATTTTATCTCTAACCAGCGAATCAAATAAAGACATAGTGTAGTTAAATATGAAATTAATGTTGGATTGTATTTACATTTAAATTTACATTATCTGATGTGACCTTGTAGGTAAATATTTATAAAAAGTGAGAAAATAAATTAGCTCAACCGTTTAAATATTTTTTGACTCATAATAAACCATTGAAAGATGGAGTTTCTCTCTTCGTTCAAAAATTCTCTTCTGATTTATTCAAATGAAGTGAAGAAGAGTTTAAAACAGAAAATTGTGAGATAAATCTATGAACCATAATATTTTTTCTGAGAAAAAATATATGAATTATAATTAGTTCCTTCCAAGTTTAAGGTCAACTTCGTTCCATTCCATAATCTACACTTTCCAAATATTTGATAAATTGTCGACTAAAAAAAAAAAACACTATTTTGTAGAGTTTTCTGGACCAATATTTCCATGCATGGTCGTCGTTTGTTTGCTTATCTAATCGTTAATTTGTGAAAGGCAATAAAGTATGCACAATTGGACATTGCCTATCTAATTTAGTATGGCAAACAAACGACTAAAGATAGAAAAAATTGCACTATCACATGAATTCACACAAAAAAAAAAAAAAAACATGTAAAGAAAGGTGATTGATAAGATATAATATGTTAATACATATTTTTGCTAAGTCGGGGTGTGTGAATTTAAACTCAATACTAATGATGAAATCATGTGTTGAATTATCTTGAAGCGATATTTGCAATCACATATTAATAATATTTTTAAGTATTTAATAGGATTTAGTACAAAACTATTTTGTTCCTTCAAACATGATAGCAAATACTCATTCAAAGTAAAAATGCCTTAAGCCTTAAGCTAAATTAGAGCCCCAAACAATAGCACCCGTCGAAGTAGCTTGAGCCTTCGACTCCACTCCGACATTTGGATTTAAGTTTTCCACTCCAAATCCAACCAACATTCAAAAAATTAAGACATTACTAAAAGTAATGTTTACCATAAATTTATGTCACAAAATACATGCTTTACTGAAGGACATTGAATGCCATGTGTTTGTGCTAAATTCTGACTCAACAACAAACTAACATAATACAAACTTTGATTAAATTTCTTTAATCTAGAGAGAAATGTCGTTTTTTTTTTTTTTTTTCAAGTCTTAGGTATTTCTAAAAGCGTATAAATCTTATATCTAAATCTCTTTCTCTTTTACTTGACACGTGTCATTTGTCTTGTTCTTCATCTTTCAGTTTTACTTGCTGACATGGTATATATTTTAGGCATGTTCTGCCCTTCGTTCCTTCTTAGTTCTGCAGAGCTCTCCACAATGACGTCGTTTTATCCCTTTCTTAAACCACAGTGTTGTTTCCGAAACTAGATAATAAAAAAGGTTATTACATTATACTACGGCTAGTTTCAAGGGGACGGTAATATCATTGTGAGAAATATACATATCAACACTTTTTTTTTCTCTTCTTAAAAGAGAAAGTACATATCTGTACCCTTGGAAAAAAAAAAAAAAAACACAAGTATACACCTGTATTAATGTTGCTTGGGATATATATATATATATATATATATATATTAATTATAGTATTTCCAAACAAAGCTCGTTGGAACTTCCGGTTTGTTTAGGCAATTAATGTTTATCTAATTTTATACTGGAATTTCCCGACGGTTTCTTAATCAGTTGTTACATGTAATTAACGTGTATATGTTATTATTTGGTTCTATATTTTCATTTTAGATAATCATATAGTTAGAGATACACATATTATATATCTTTTTTTTTTTGAAAGGACACATATTATATATCTGGATTGCTATACATTCAATTTTTTAATTTTTTTTCTTTAAGAACTTATATGTATATTTTTACTGCTCACCTTTTTTGTCCATTTTTATAACCTCCAAAAGTTTTTCCAGAAATAAATAAATAAAAAGCCTCAGTTCGTATTTTTTCCTCACAATCCATAAACCTTGAGGACAACTTTCATCACAGAATGTTACAATTTCAAGATCTGCAGCTTGTTTGTAATAAAATTATTGTTAAAATAATGCCAAATAAATAAATAAACGACAAACAAATATATCGTACTACATAAATGACATTATTTCTAAGCTAGTTTCTGGAGATTGGGAAGCCAATGCCATGGCGCCTAGAGGGGAAGGCAACAAAGAACAAGCTGCACAAAACCCCGACCCCCACCGGCAGCGCCACAAGCAGCTCCTTCACCTCCTCCGACGGTTCAGGGCAGAAGCACTTCACCACATTCTGGTCGAACGACGCCACCGCCGCGAACACCAGCAGCGACGCCAGCGCATGGAAGAAATCGATCACCCTCACCCGGTAATTCTCGGCCTCCTCAGCCGCAATCGCCTCCCTGCGTGATCCGTCTATGATCCACAGCCCCCGAAACGTGGCGAACCCATACCGGACCTTGCCCCGGGCGTCCCGGAAGCTGTCCGTGAAGCAGAGGAGGAAGCAGGAGGCTGCGCAGCAGAGCAGGAGACCGAGGGTAAGCGCCTGGCTTACCGCGCTGCGGCACTGCCCTTGGTGCGTGAAAGCCGGAGAAAGAATCTGGAACGCCAGAACCGACCCCGTGGGCAGGAGATTCGCTAAGTGTGCCGTCCCTTTGAACGTCTTTCTCATCGCCTTCTGGCCCAGCGTTTTCGCCGGTTTCACAGGTGATTCAACCTTGTTTGCAGCCAAAAGTGGCTGTTGTATGATCTCTTGGATCGCAGCTCGGTATTCTTGGTTTTCTACGTTTGCAATAGTATCCATGATAATATAACGTAAGAACACGGTTTTTTTTTTTTTTTTTTTGGGGGTCTTTTTTTAGGGTGTTTTTTATTTCATGAAATTTGCTTGGAGTTGTTGGAGTTTGGATGGTGCTTTAGTAGGGAGACGAAAATGAAGGGCAAGAACTGAAATAACAAAAGGAATGCTTAGATTAGGATGAAAATTGTTCTTCTGTTAATGTGGTTTTGGTAAAAGGTTAAGTATAAACCGTTGCCTTCTTTTTTATTTTTTATTTGTTATTTTTTTTAAAGATACATACACGTAGTTAAGTCTTCTTGAATGTGCAAGAGACTTCGGTAACTGCTGTTAAATTTAATTAGCTGATTAATGTGAGGAACGTTGTTTTTATTATTCTTATTATTTTGCTATAATAGCAGGAAATTTTCACCAAGTTCCATGCGCTTTTATAACGGATATGTATATTACATGTTAGGTAATTTAACAATATATTATTATTATTATTATTATTGTATTTTGAGATGTGTGAATTCAAATTCTGCACTTTTAAATAGACCAGATATATATTACGACTAAGTCAAGATCTGATGTCTCGGATTTCTTATCACGTTGGTTGTCCCCCTAATAGTATTATGTCAAATCATCTTAGGGTCCGTTTGGTGCATGAGTTTGAGTTGAAATTTTTAAGTTTCAATAGTAAATTTGTTTGAATTTTCAGAAAAGACAAAAAACTTTTTGGGAAAAAGACAAAAATTTTTTGGGAAAAAGACAAAAAAAATTTTGAAATGGTAAGTTTGAACTTACCAACCAAACAAAGCTTTAGTTTAAAAATTCAATCATATAAAAAATACTAAATACTAAAAATTCTTGAGCAAATTAATGAATTGTTAAAATACTATTGAGAGGACATCCATTAAGACATAAAAATGGGATAACAGATCTAAACTTATTAAGATTATATTATGCCAGGGTAATTTAACAATATTGATGATCTGAACTTATTAAGATTATATTATGCCAGGGTAATTTAACAATATTGATTATATAAGAGAAGAATATTGACACGAGTAAAGCAATATAACTGTGTTCTACTTACCCTTGTCTTTTCTCTTATTATTATTATTATTATTATTATTATTATTATTATTGTAGGTCATTTTTTTTAACTCTTAATTAGGATTTTAAACTTTTTGCTTTCTCTCAATTAGAAACATGACTTTATCAAAAGGTTCAGAGATTAAATCGTCCAACTCATATAATATAAATATATATATTTAACTTATGTGTATATTTTTTTTCAATTATCCCTCAAAAAAATTGATATGGTTTTTATGAGATTTGACATGATATTTTAATAATAAGATATTTTAATTAGCGTCTCATCATACTATTGAATGGATATGAAAATGATAAAAACAAATAAATATAACAGCCGAGTTGAATTAGGATGGGGAGTTATTGTTTGGAAGTTATTGTTTAACAAAAAAAAATGTTCGCGAATCATATCATAACATTTATGAATACTCCCCAGTTGTAGTCTTTTCACGTTTTCCCATGACATCTATTAACATATGTCCGAAGTGATCTATTTAGAATCTTATACCACATATGAAAAATCCATAGATATGAAGGCTATATATATAAGATGCCAGTTCTGCACGGTGTATCAAATTACTGGTCATAAAAGAATATTAATTATTCTTATTGTAACTTGGTGCATGCATTTGAACAGTATTTTAAAAAAGATAAATTTATTGTCGTATTCCATTAGTGATCACGTTGTTTTCTTTTCTATAAAGAAAAGTTTGGAATGTATATCAGTGTAAGCATATATTTATTGATATACCAAAAGTATTGTTACACATGATCACATATCACAAGAATGTTCAAATATGTTTGTGATAAGTATACGTGAAAACATGATCCTATACACACTAAATTGAGCATTTAGTTGACAAAAATAAACCTCTTATACTTAAGATTTTACGAAAATTATTTGGCATTCGAACTTTAGATTATAGATCAATTCACAAGTAATCGTTCAACTCAAATGAAATTTTCTCAAATCTTATAAATTGGAATGCTAAGAAAGAGATGAACCGTAATGCACTAGATTTGGTATAAAATCACTTTCAAAAACCAACTTTTTTTTTAAAAGAGTAATTAATCCAAAAAATCTCTGAATTCTTTAAAAGGTAATGGTTTGGTCGCTGTTTTATTATTATTATTATTTTTTGTGCCAAGATGACCCTAAACACTCTAAATGTTAGCTTAGTATTTTCCGTTCAATTCCGTTAAATTTCTAACGGAATCTTGTTGAAGTGATTAATTTTTATGATAAAAAGACCAAATGCCCCCCTCTCTCCATCTCTCTCTCTTTCTCAATAACCCCCCCCCCCCCCCCCCCCCCGGCCCCCCTAGAACCCAATCGCTCTTCTCCACAACCATGGTGATCTCCCCCCTCCCCCCCCCCCCCCCCAAACTCCAGCAACCCAGGAGCCCCCAACTCAGACGACGACCCCTCCCCCCCCGACCCCAAAAACCCCAATACGATCTAAGCCGCCTCCCATCCCCCCGAACCAAATCGATGTGGCCCCCCAACCGAACCAAACCCAGACCCAATCATTGGACCAAACCTAGCACCACCGGCCCCCTTGTCACTAAGCTCGGACCCTCGACCCTCGAACCCCCCCCCCCCCCCCCTAAAAACCAAATCCAAAGCCCCCCGGCCTCAATCCACGGATCTAAGAAAATAAAGAGAGAGAGAGAGGGAGGGAGGGAGATGGAGAGGGAGAGGAGCTTGCCTCGCCCCACGAATTTAAGACATTTGAAAAGTTTAGGGATAAAAATAAAATCCCATACTTTGACCATTAAAGATGAGATTAATCATTTTAAACCATCCATAGAAAAATGTTACATGTGAATAACTAGATTCAATAAGTGATGTATTAGACCTAATTCACTTGCTTCTTGCGACTCCAGCTTTAGCCCAATATTGGTCCATAACTTTCCTTTTACTTCAAAGTAGATTGTCGATTCTATGCAAAGCTCCTCAAACACTTTTCCATTTATTATTTCCTATTTTCCTTCAATTTCACTATTTACTTTTCCAAATTTCTTTTTCTCATTTTTTAAAAACATAAATTTTAAAAATCCATAATTATATATATACAAGTGACAGGTTGAAATAAGAAAATTTTTTTATTACAAAAAATTTCGAGAGCTAGCAATGAAATCCATATTGGTATCTTTTTTTTTAATAACATATTTTAAATTTTTATACTTTTTCACTTTAAATAAATAATTTTCACCAAATACATGTCTCCAAAACACTACTCGTCTCTAACCTCCAAAACTCCATCTCCAATATCTCCCTATCCCCAACTTGGTTTTTTTTTTTTTCAACTTAAAGATGGGAACTACATCTTAAAATAAAGTCAAATACAAAATTATTACTAAATAGATCTTTTTAAATCCCAAACGAGGAAATATACTAGCACCTTCTCGACCGATTATATACATGTATACTTATTACATGTTAAAAAAAAGTAGAATCATGCGAAAATTTTTTAAAGGCATGTATACCAATTATGTGTAACAGAATAGTACTGCCATGAGTAGCTAAAAAAAAAGTAGGACAGAGTAGGAATGTGAAAAATTTTTAGGATAGAAAATGTCCTTTTTTTGTTGTTGATAAAATACAGTTTAGTATATTTACAGGAAAAAAAAGAGTACATTAACTTTTTTTTTGTTTGTTTTTTTGGTAGAAAAGGATTCAATTTGATTAACTTTTTTTTTTTTTAATGATGTGATATGAGTTTGTTCAAATTCAACATAGCCTCTTAGACCGGTAAAAATCCCCTTGGACCATTAGACCTTCCGGGATAGTTCTCGCCCGGCCGTGAGTTCATGTACCAGGGTCCAGGGCTACCCATGATCAAACAATCAGTTGAGAGCGTGGTTGGCATTTCACCTTCCCAACAGTTATTCTCAATGACGAGTAGACGAGTCGAAATGGTCGGATGACTTGGCTAAATTAGGCCTCATCCTACGATTACATATATAGGGTTAGTTTGGTGTATAAGTTTGAGTTAAGATTTGTAAGTTTAAATAGTAATTTTGGTTGACTTTTTTATAAAAGACAAAAAAAATTTAGGGGAAAAAGACAAAAAACATGATGAAAAAAGTACAGTTTAGTTTAAACTAAACTTACCAACCAAACGGGCCCATAATTTTTCACTCCTTGCATTTTTTTCTCTCTCTTTAATCCAATAAAATAACACAAAAATATCAAATCACATCAGAAGTATTTTAAATTAAAAATTACAATTTCACCTTAATTTGGCATTCTATCGTGTCTAAAGTAGGTACCAACTGCCTACCACCAAAATTTTCGTGTGATTTTTTTTTTTAAATATAAAAACCAAGGGGAGTGTACTGTTAGTTTTATCCGATTATGAGGAGTGAAAAAATGGCCGTTAATGACTCAAATTCCATATCAGTGTACAGTAAACAACAAGGGCCGAATCCATTACATCAAACATTTGAAAAAGTTTATGGACTGTCATCCTCTTGGGTTATTATTATTTTTTTTTTGGTGGCATCTGTCTTGGTGATTTATTGGTAGAATAAATAATGAGAGTTTTGCCTGCTTCTTCGGTTGAGACAAATGGTCCATTTGAGATCACATTTGGAGATAGTATTTTAAAAATTAAAGATGATTTGAGTTTTGGGTTCGTTTGGTTCGTTAGTTTGAGTTGAGTTTTTGAAGTTAAAATAGTAAATTTTGTTGATTTTTCAGAAAAGATAAAAAACTTTTTGGGAAAAAGACAAAGATTTTTTAAGAAAAAGATAAAAATTGAGATAGAAAAGTTGAGTTTAAGAGAGTGAACCAAACAAAATTTCAGAAAAGATAAAAAAATTTTTGGGAAAAATATGTATTTATTGAAAATAAATTATTTGAAGTGAAAACTGTAAAAACTTAAAACATATTCAGAAAAAAAATAATAAAATGAATCTTGTTTCGTTTCTTATGAAATTCTATATAATTTAAAAAAAAATTATCTAATTTTGATTTAAAATAATAAAATTTAAACTTTTAAAACTTAAATTTTTTAAAAATATTCAAAGAAAATATAAATAATAAAATTAGGAAAAAAAAATCAATAGAATCGTAAATCCTAATTTTCTTATGAATAGCAGATTTAATTATATTAATATATATAATTGATTTCTTGAAAGTATTTGGAAAGGAAAAAGATTGCAGGACAACTTCGGTGCATCCCAAAATATCCGGATGGACCATGCACATTAAGAGACAAGACACTGTCTGTCAGTCAGATTGGGCAGATTCTCTTTCCCTGCCTGAAGGGCAAGAAGGGAAATGGACAAGAAAAATATAAAAACATATTAGATGTTTGGTATTACATCTCATTTTAAATTAAATTGTATTTTTTATCATGAGTTTTATCTTTTTTTGAAAAATTTTTTTGTCTTTTCTGAAAAAATTTTTTGTCTTTTCTAAAAAATCAACATAAATTATTATTAAAACTTAAAAATCTTAATTCAAACTCATTCACCAAACACCCAAAAAAGAGTTTAGGATAATTCTTTGACAAGACATTCAAATTGGTTTTTTTAAATAAAACAAAATAGTAGGAAAAAGTAGCTTTTTCCCTCCGCAAGTTGAGAGTTAGACCCGTCAAAACTTTTTTTTTTTTCTTTCACTTTTTTGTCCGTTTAGACATTCCAATTGTTTTAACATAAATTCTGGGTGGGTGTCGTTTTAGGTTTTTCTCTTTCGTCTATTCGGATTCGATTTTTTATTATTTTTTATTAGATTTTATTCCAGTTTTGATTATTGAAATATGATTTGATGATAACAGAGTAAGTCTTTGATGGCTGATTGAGTGAAACTAAGTCTTGGGTGACTGATTGAGTGAAAGTAATATAAATAATATGTCTCTACCATACCTAAAGAAATGAATTCCTGCCTGTGAAACTGAAAATTTAGAAATAATAGAGTTACCTCCAAATCTTTTTATTACCAAAAAACATAATTTTTTTTTTTGAAAATAAATGGCATTAATTTGTTAATATGTTATTGTAATGCTTTTTTAAATTTAATGAATAATTTTGAAACTATTGTCAATAATTAAGAATTCCTTATTAGTGCCTAAAAATGCAGAATTGTAAAATTTTAAATCTGGATATTATTATTGATACGTCATTTTTGTCGGTGTCATTAGTCATCAGCATGACCCAAATTACTTGATTTTAAAACTAATGTGACCACTCACTCAAAATGACCCCGAACGACCCAAAATATTACCAAACGGCCCTAGAAAACTAACAAACGACTCTAGGCTTGTTCCTTTGTTTTCAGGATTTATGAAAATTCTCTTGACTCCGTTATAGATTTTATTTTAATTTTCTTTTGCCTAAATAAATTGAGAGGAATTAGTTAGAGCGAATTAACAAGATTGTGAAAGACTTAAATGTCGCAAATTATTTGTTGAGTTGTATCTCGTCGGCATACATGGAGAAGTAAAATTTTATTTATTTTTTTCATTTATAATTTACCGCTAATATTTATTAGTGATATGGTTGGATCTTCTGGATTTTCTTAAAACACAAGAAGAATGTGTTTAAAGTGGATTACATTGGATTTGTTATTATTAATATCAAGTACATTAATTGCTACTCACTTCTATAGGTGTCATTAATCGTCACCATGACATTAATTACTTAGTCCAAAAACTATTTAATTGTGATCATCCACTCAAAATGATCCCGAATGATCCAAAATATTGTGAAAAGGTCGTACATTAGTTTTCGGAAGTTAGACGTGATTACCCACTCAAAATGACCTCGAACAATTCATAAAAACTAATGAACAACCTAGGGTCGTTCTTTGTTTCGGGATTTTATGAAAATATCTGTAGATGATTTTTTCTCAAGCAACTTATGATTTTTTTTTTAATAACAATTACAATTAAATTATTGATGCATGTCAAATAAATATATTGATAGATCTGTTATTTACTCAAAATAATTTAAAAACAATATATTTATTTTAAATTTTTTTTTCAATAAAAATGTTTTTACTACAATTTTCTTACTATTTATACGGTTGTTGGTTCTCCTCAATTTTGCAAGATTTTTAAATTTTCAGCCAAAAAAATTTGGCGGGCTTAATTTTGGTTTTGGGAGTTTTGAAATTTTTCTACAGCCGTGTTCATTTTTTTTTTTCACTAAAATTGAAAGCACCAAAAAATGGCCAAAAAAAAAAACAAAGGAAAAAGGTAAATTACTTTGACTTGACCACCCACTCAAAACAACCCGAACAACACAAATTATTACCGAACAACCCTTGAAAACTAATGAACAACCCTAGGGTCGTTCATTTGTTTCACTCTAACTAATGAACAGCCCTACATATAATTTGCAGCATTTGAATTATTTTACAATCATGTTAATTTGCTCTAACTAGTTTGTCTCGTTCTATTTAGGCAAAAATAAAATTTAAAAAAAAATCCATGTCATAGTTAAGAGAATTTTCATAAATCTCGAAAACAAAGGAATGACCCTAGGATCGTTTGTTAGTTTTTAAGGGTCGTTTGACAATATTTTAGGTCATTTGGGGTCGTTTTAAGTGGTGGTCATCTCCAGAAATAAAGGAACGACCCTAAGGTCGTTCAATAGTTTTCAGGGGATGTTCGCAATATTTTGGGTTGTTCGGGGTCGTTTTGAGTGGGTAATCACTTCCCAATAGTTTTTAGACTAAGTAATTTATGTCACGGTGATGACTAATGACACCTACAAAAGCGATGTAGTAGTTTGTGGTACTAGATATTAATAGTAGCAAATCTAATGTAATCTACTTTAAATACATTACATTCTTCTTGAAAATGCAGATGGTCTAACCATATCACCAACAAATATTAACGGTAAATGAAAAATGAAAAATAGAAAAATAATTTTTCACTGCTCTATGTACTCCGTTGAGATATAATTAATTTGAACCTTGATCTTATTTAGCATTAACTCTACATATAATTTGTGGCGTTTGAATATTTTTTCAACCATGTTAATTCACTCTAACTAATTCGTTTCGTTTTAATTAGACAAACTAAATTTTTTTTTAAAAAAACTATAACAGAGCTAAGAGAATTTTCCTAAATCTTGAAAATAAAGGAACGAGCCTAGGGTCGTTCGTTAGTTTCCAAGGGTCGTTCGGTAATATTTTGGGTTGTTCGGGGTTGTTTTGAGTGGTGGTCATTTCCAAAAACAAAGGAAGGGTCATTCATTAGTTTACAGGGGTTGGTCCAATAGTTTTTAAACCAAGTAATTTATGTCAGTCCAATAGTTTTCAAACCAAGTAATTTGTGTCACAGTGATGACTAATGAAACCTACAAAAGTGACGTAGCAATTAGTGGTACTAGATATTAATAGTAGCAAATCTAATGCAATCTACTCTAAATACATTCTTCTTGTGTTTTAAGAAAATGAATAAGGTCTAACCATATCACCAACAAATTTTAGCGGTAAATGAAAAATAAAAAATAAAAAATTAATTTTTCACTTCTTTATGTATTCCATTGAGATATAATTTGAACCCTTGATCTTGTTTAGCATTAACTCTACATATAATTTGTGGCATTTGAATTCTTTTACAATCATGTTAATTCACTCTAATTAGTTTGTCTCATTCTATTTAAACAAAATTAAATTTTTAAAAAAATCTATAACGGAGTTCAGAGAATTTTCATAAATCCCGAAAACAAAGGAATGACCTTAGGGTCGTTCGTTAGATTTCAAGGGTCATTTTAAGTGATGGTCATTTCTAGAAACAAAGGAATGACCTTAGGGTCGTTCGTTAGTTTTCAAGGGTCGTTTTAAGTGCTGGTCATTTCTAGAAACAAAGGAACGATCCTAGGTTCGTTCATTAGTTTTCAGGGGTCGTTCGACAATATTATGGGTTGTTCGGGGTCGTTTTGAGTGGTGATCACGACCAAAAAGTCAACATATAATTCGCAACATTTGAGTTCTTTTACAATCATGTTAATTTGCTCTGACTAGTCCCTCTCATTTTATTTAAGAAAAAAAGAAAAAAAAAAACTATGATAAACTTAAGAGAATTTTCATAAATCCCAAAAACAAAAGAACGACCATTGGGTCGTTCATTAGTTTTCAAGGGTCGTTCGGGGTCATTTTGAGTGGATGGTTTTGAGTGGGTGGTTTCATCCAAATAGTTTTTAGACCAAGTAATTTATGTTTGGTGATGACTAATAACCATTAGTTTGACTGTTAATTATACTTAAAGTACCATAATTGCCCCATCTTGTATTAAAAAAGTCTAGCTGTATATGGAGGTAGAAAATGACATTTTTACCTTTGTTAAATACCAAAAAAGATTTTTGACTGATTTTAAAATATATCTAATCATAATATGTGCATTCTACTAAAATAAGTTTTTCATTATTTTTAGAGTAATTGGTCAAAATAGTCCATGAATCTTTAGAATGTGACGATTTAGTCCCTGTTTTTTTAAATTTGTTCGAGATGACCCTAAACTCTCTAAATATTGACGATCTTAGTTATTTCCTTCCAATTATGTTAAATTACTAATGTAATAAGTCATGTGCAATGCATGTGACCTAATTTCTAAGGGTATTTTACTAATTAACAATAATTATTTAAAAAAATAAAAAAATAATCTCTTTCTCTCTCTCTTTATTTATCAAAAACCAGATCGACCACCAAGGGGGTGCGATCGACGACCTGCGAGTATTCGGTGGTAGAAGAAGGGGGAAGGGGGGTGGGGGCTAGGTTTTGGGACTGCGTTCGGCAAATGGCGGGGGGTTAGGTCACGTGGATCTGGCGCCGGCGACAGAGAAGACACCTGAAGAGGGGGGGGGGGACGGTGGGGTGGTGGAGGGTGAGGGGGCGAACGGCAGGGATGGAGGAGGGAGGGGAGGGGTGAATGACAGGAATGTGGGGGGGGGGGGGGGGGAGGGAGTTGGGTTGTCCATTAGGGGGGTGGGTGGGGAAGTGAACGGTGGGGCGAAGAGAGCAAACGGGGGGAGGCCAACGACTGGGCAGTGGGGGTCGAGGGGGTTGGGTTTTCTATTGGTGAGGTGGGGATGCAAACGTCAAGGTGGACAAGGCGTGCGGGGGTTGGGGGGGGGGGGAGGGCACAACGGCTAGGTTATGGAGGGTGAGGGGGCTGGGTTTTCTGTTGGGGGGGGGGATGAGGGCGCGAATGGCGGGGTAGAGAGGGCAAATGCGAGGCGAATAGAGCAAGAGAGGGTGGGGGGAGGCCAATGGCTGGGTGGTGGGGGTGAGGTGGTTGGGTTTTCTGGGATTTGTTAAGGGAGAGGGAGAGATGAGGCTTTTTTTTTTTTTAAAATGTTATTGATGTGAATAATAGTATTTTCATCTTTTCATAATTAATTGAGCTCATGTAATAGCCACATGACTAATTCCATTAGAAACTTAATAGAATTGGACGAAAATGACTAAAATTACCAACATTTAGAGATTTAGAATCATCTTGGCCAAAATTAAAAAAACAGAAACTAAATCGTCACCTTCTAAGGAGTTCATGGATCATTTTGACCAATTATTCTTATTTTTATTTTTACTTTTTGGAAAATCCCTTTTTAATTTTTGTGGACAATTTACAATTCTTATTTTTTTTAAGGTTGTTGGGTATTTATAATTGTTAAGGTTTATTTGGTATTTAAATTTAACTCTAATTAAATTATACTTTTTTATCTTAATTTTTATCTTTGTTTAAAAAGTTAATAAAATTATAACTAAATTATGAAAAGATGTATTTTTTTTATTATGTTTTTCCTCAAAAATACAATTTTCTGTCAAAATATTTTAAAAAGCATTAAGTTAGAAAATTGGAAAAGATTCAATGACCAAAACAGATTTGGAATTTGGGCGGGTGGGTGGGTGGGTGGGTTCACGGTGGGGAGTGATGGCGACTATTCACGTTGGGGGGCGAATGGCTCACGATGGTTTGGGGGGGGGGGGGGGGGTGGGGGTGCGACGGTTCACCGGTTGAAGCTTTGGAGGGGCAAGTTCGGCGTAGGGGGACTCCGATGCAGTGATTCCAGATTGGGTGAAGAGAGCTCTGGTTAGGGGATTTATGTAAAATTTATTAAATATTTATTGAAATTATAAAAGAATCATATTTAAAAATTAACTTTTTAGAGTGAGAAGGGAAAACTAGAGAAAGAGAGAGAGAAAGAGAGAAGAGGTGAATTTGAATTTATGAAAAAACTAGTTCAAAATATCCATATGATTAAACATATTTAAAAAAAATTATCTGAAAAGTAAAAAAGTATATAAATGAAAAATAAATAAAAAACAAACAAAGTACCTAAAAATATAAAAAGGAGGTATGAAAAAAAGACCAAAAGACTAAAAAGATTAAAATGTTAAAAATATATCAATACGTTAGAAAAGATTAACAAATAAAAAAAATTAGGGTGAAAGAAAAAAGAAAAAGGATTGTGAGCTTTCTTTGACAAAAATTTTCTCAATAGGAAACAATATATAAGTAAATACAGAAAACGAAACCAAAAAAAAAAAAATATCAACAAAAAACTTAAAGAGAGAGAGAGAGAGAGAGAGATGAAAAACAGACAAAAAAAAAGGTAAAAGGATTAAAATGTTAAAAATAGACCAATACATGAAAAATGACTAGAAAGAAAAAATGAAAATAAAAATTGGGGAGAAATTAAAAAAAAAAGAAAAGAAAACTGACGGACAAAAAAAAAAGTTTTTGAATACTCAACAGTAAATAAAAAAATTAAAGAAAGAAGAAAAAAAATAAAAAGATTAATAAAAAAAAAAGAAGAAAAAGAAAAGGGGACCAAAACGCATGTTTCAACGGAAACGTGCATTTCGAATGAAGCGCATGAACAGTACCATTTTTGGTACTTCTATTTATAGTGTCAAAAAATAGTAAGAAGAAGAAAAGAGAAAGGGGGGTTTTTGTAAAATTTATTAAATATTTATTGACATTATGAAAGAATCATATTTAAAAATTAACTTTTTAGAGAGAGAAGGGAAAACTAGAGAGAGAGAGAGAGTGTGTGTGTGTGTGGAGGTGAACTTGAGTTTCTGAAAAAACTAGTTCAAAATCACGGGCGATGTACATGATTAGACATATTTAAAAAAATTTATCTAAATAGTTAAAATATATATAAATGAAAAACAAATAAAAAACCAATAAAGTACCTAAAAATATAAAAAGAATGCAGGAAGAAAAGACCAAAAAACAAAAATGTTAAAAAAATATCAATACATTTAAAAATACTAAAATAAAAAATAAAAAAAATTTGGGGTGAAAGAAAAAAGAAAACTGATTATGAGCTTTCTTTGAAAAAAATTATCTAAATAGGAAAAAATATATAAGTAAATGTAGACAAAGAAACAAAAAAAAATCAACAAAGTACTTAAAAAGAGGGAGAGAGAGAGAGAGGGTGAGAGAGATGAAAAAAAGAAAAAAAAAAGGGTTTAAAATGTTAAAAACAGACTAATACATGAAAAATGACTAAAAGGAAAAAATGAAAATAAAATTGGGGAGAAAGAAAAAAAAGAAAACTGAAGCTCAAGGACCAAAAAAATAAATAATAAAGTTTTTGAATACTCAATAGTAAATAAAAAAATTAAAGAAAGAAGACCAAAAAAAAAAAGATAAAAAAAAAAAAGAAAAAAACAAAAGGGGGCCAAAACGCAACCGAAACGTGCGTTTTGGGTGAACGCATGAACAGAATCATTTTTGTTACTTCTATTATAGTATGGATGAGTAATTGATTTGTTTGGGGTCCACCACATAAAGTCATTGTCACATAAGACTTGTTTTATCTTCCTGCCCTTGCCAGCTCTAGTTCTTTCTACCCTGCAAACAGGTGGGACCCACGTTGTTCTTTTGAAAATTGCTCGATAAATTCAAAGGGTCAGGATCAATTTCTCTTCCAGATCAACGGTCACGCATGGGGAAAATGGTGCATCGCGATAAATTGGGTTGCACCGGAAATTGTTCCAAAAGATTGGCTATTAAAAAGGAGGAGCCTTGGTGTATTTATCAAGAGAAGGCACGTCTGGTTTTACCGGCATCGGCAAGGCCTTGATTTTTTAGGTATCCCTCCCTGTCTAATGCTGTTGCTGGCTGGACTGTTTTTTTACTCCATTACACATGTTTCCCATTGAGTAATGACAAAACATAACAAAAAAAAAAGTTTTTAAATTCATTTTACAAATTATAAAAATTATTGCTATAACTTAAGAAATTAATTAGGATAACTATGAGAGAGAGAATGAGTACAAATTTCTTTCAATTGGTCATCTGATGTCTATCATGTCATCACCAAATCATATTTCAACAGTCGAAATTAGAACAAGACTTAAGGGAAGACAATGGGAGTCGAATCCGGGTGGTTATTTTTTTCGAACTTGAAGTTTAAGACTATCACTACTTCAACTATTTTGATTGTTCATTTCCAAACAAAGTGAGAGGAGACAAATTGTTTTGAACGTTTTTGTGGGTATATATTTTATTTCTCTCTTCAAACTTACATAAATTTGAAGCATGGTTATTTATCACCACTAATACTATATTAAATTTTTATTTTGAAAATTAATGATGCATAATATTAAACGGATAAAAGTGTGACAGCAACACAAAAATAGTATGTAACAAAAAATCAATGACAAGCGAGCTTCACATGATTATCTTATATACTATTATATTTAGTGAAGGAGCTAGATATTTTGTTTGAAGGAGTTAGATATCAAAGTTTGGAAAAAAATATGGTGGGAAATTTTAAAATTTAGATAGTAAAATTGGAATAATCACAAAATTTACGTGACATTTAGTCCTTAAATAAAAGTAATTATTTATTAATCAAAAAATCACAAGAACAAAGGGTAATGCACCCAAATAAATTTTAGAGACTTATTTGTACAAATACCCCCCTGAACTTTTTATATTCGACAATTTAGTCCCTAAACTTTTTTCTTGACAATCAGGCCCCTGAATTTATTATTTTGGCAATTGAATCCTTTTTGCTTAAATTCGTAAAAATTTGAATGATTTTTCATACATAACTTGCACATTATAGTCAAAGAAGAGCATTGTTGATCCATTTTTTTTTCTTAACTTTAATAAAATTTCTTTTAAAAATTTGAACCTTAATTTAATTATACTTAGTCTTAAACCTAAACTTTAAAAGAAATTTGTATTGAAATTAAGCAAAAATGATTAACATTGTCCCTTTTGAGCTATAATGTGTAAGTATTCGGCAAAACAAATTGTCTTAAGTTTAATGAATTTAAGTAAAAATAATTGAATTGTCAAAAATTAGAAGTTCAAGAGGTTGATTGTCATGAAAAAAATTTAGGGACTAAATTATCAAATTTGAAAAGTTTAAGGGGCATTCATATAAATAAGTCAATTTTAGAAGATAAAGCATGGAGAATAACTAGTTATTTTATTTTATTTTGACCTCGTTTGGTAATCCATTTCAAATCAAAATTTTTATATCAGTTTTTGTCTTTTTCTGAAAAGTCAAAAAAAATTACTATTGAAATTTAAAATTTTCAACTCAAACTCATTTACCAAACGGACCCTTTATTTTTGCTTGAAAGGAGAATAACTAGTTAGTAACCAGCCAAATGACTGTTAACTAATTGATAACAAATTGACAACACTTAAACTTCAGAAAACAGCTTCACGTATTTCATCAGTAGACAGTAGTACACGACATCAACATGCATGATTGCTTGGACAGTAATTACTTCTTCAGTATTCCAATGAACAAAAAAAAGGACGAAAGTCAATAGCAAAAAAGCAACCTTGTTGTTTGGAAAAATATGATTTGTAGCTTTCAAGTTTCAACGATCCGATCATGTTAGAGTAAATCGAGGTTTGATCGAATTAATTTTACTGTTTTTCTGTTCTATGAAATATATAAGTGCTTCGTTATCAATTAGTAGGTTGCTTTGGGGAAAATATGTCCAAATTACGCATGTGCTTTGAGTTCTTTGAAGCTAGACGGTGCACCAGTTCTTGCTTATTATTGGGAATTAGCTGTATAAACGGTGCTCACTGTTTGTTGTTGTTTTTTTATTATTATTTTTTTAGTTCTTTTAAATTTATGAAAAGTTACAATAATTAATTTTATGATAGGGTATGAAATATTTTATTTATGAAGTTTGTTTTGAACTGTCAGTCAGATAACAATAATTTTATCGGTTTAACTAGATTTAACATTCAACAATATGTATTATAGATATAATATTCTATCTTAAAAAGCTCTTAATTTGATAAGAATAATAACTAGTATAATTAGCATACGATTCTTTACAAGATAGATCACTTATATCTTATATATTATAATTACACTAACTTGAATTTAAGATCTTATATGAAATCTGCTTAATTAACGAGTGGTATAAGGTGGTCCCTGTGCTATGCATTGATGCAGAAGAAAAAGAGATTGTGAATGAACGTATTCAATGGGTTCAATCGTTGGGACAGACTTTTTAGGATTAATTAGGCCACCAACTATAGGTGATCCGAATCATCTGATAATGGATAGATTTTGACTGCCTGTATAGATTATTGGCCACTGCTTAATTATCTCAAGCTTGACCAATTAATGCCTTCAATTCCCTAGTATTTATGGCAATTAGGTTTGAATTGTTGTTTGTTGTTTGTCAATATCTACAAAAAAAGTGTACAAAGTGAATACTTAAAAGACTGTTCCAGCCAAAAAAAAAAAAAAAAAAAAACAAACAAACAAACTCACAAATCACGTCACAAAAGTAAAATGCCTAATTTGGTTTGAACCTAGACGACATAAGAAAAAGAAAAAGGAGAATTTTTTATTTTATTTTATTTTATTTTATTAATCCGACTTCCGACATTGTTAATTCTGAAAATAGAAGTGAAAAATAAGGAAAACTTGTTAACTATGTAAAACATGGTTAAGCATGTTTAGAAAATATTATGTAGACCCTATGAATTAGTAACTACAGAATATATTTAACTACAGAATACATGGTTAAGCATGTTTAGAAAATTATTTAACTACAGAATATCTTTTTTTTTTTTTGGGGGGGGGGGGGGGGGGGTGTTGAACTATTTAATTGGCTATTACATAAAAGAAATATTGATCACCCAAAAAAAGTATATAGAAGGAAGTCAATGTGGAGGTGGTGGTCAATGTGAAGGAGAAAACAGGTGGAGGAAAAGTCTGGATTATTATTATTATTTTGGTGTTAAATATTGGGAAAGCGGGGTGAGTGACCGACTGACTGACTGGGACCTTTTGGTTGGACTATGCAGTTCGGTCCTGGAGAGGAGACTTTGAACAAAATAAAATGGCAGTTTTGAATCTTTGAAAGTTGCTGCCAATTAGGATAGTGGGTGTGCAGTTCTGGAGCTAATGTTTGGCCACTGTTAACTTTACTTTACTTTACTTTACTTTTTATTTTTTATTTTCCCTCCTTAGTTTGAAAAATGCAAAAACTAGTGTATATGGTGATTATAATATATGACAGTACTTATAATATGTTGTTTGAAGGAGTGTTCTAACATGCATATAAAATTATTGACCCCTTATATATTTTGATGTGGAGATAAATTATCAGTAAACTTAAAATCAGATATATCTATAAGATAATAATGAACATTAAAAAAAAAAAAAAGATTAATGAAACAAACATTGCAATGCAAAGAGGGAAAAAACTCATAATACATTGTGCACTTCTATTTTCCGTGTTAGTTGTTCCTACCATGAGTTTGCTTCCGTTACATAAAATATTGAGAATAATTTTAGAAACTAACATTTTTTTTTGAGGGAAATAGAAACTAACATATTAAGTATTAATTAACTTATCTTTGGGTAGAAACTAACAAATTAACAATTTAATTAACATGCATGTAAAATGCAATACAGATCAGATCATATAGTTGAGGTGATAACTAGCATGTCGTGAAAACGAGTACATAAACGACATGCAGATCATAGTCGTCTTTCTTGGCCATTATGCCAAGCTATCATAACCAATATGACAACAAAACATAAAAAGTCATATTGTTATTTTATTAGATGAGAGTTCGGATACACTGTTACCTTAAAGACAATTATATCATTACTAATAATGAAAGATAGTAATTTTTCTATCAAGTTAAATGAGAAATTTAATTACTAGGTTGTTTGGTTGACATAGTATATACTTTATATGCTATATTTTCCCCTTTTTTCTCAGTTCATTTCCATATACAAATTGCTAAATTTGTGTTTTTGACTCACTATTTTGAATCTAAAATTTTTAATTTAACTCAAATTCAGACATAAAATTCCCATTTTAAAAATCTTGACCACTCAACTGTAACATACTAACTTACGATTCAATCGGACGTGAAGTTGATGTTGAAAAATTAGAAAGTTAGGGATGTAAATGTCAGGGAAAAGAAAGTTGGAGACCAATATTTAATACAAAAATAGTGTAAAAGTTAAAAACCAACATAAAGAAAAAAAGATAATTTGGAGAAAAAAGTCTTAATTTAAATATGTATTTAAGTTCGATCTTCTATCTAACTTTAAAAGCTCACAGTCAATCGACATATTAATTGCGCGTTGCTTTAATCCAAAAGCCCGCGTAGAGTACAAGCAAAACTATAGTCTCGCCCGTCAGGTGAACAATGACTTACATGAATACATGATATTTATATCCTATTTATGATATGTTTACATATATTTTTGCGGAAAATTATGTTGAATGATATTTTTTAGTCATTTAATCTATTAAATGATCTAATTTTTTTATTTAAAAAAATGACCGCTTATTATTTTTTAAATTTGATTAATCAGTTATCGATTAATAATCAATTAGTAATTGACTGTAAAATTTAATGATTAATTAATATTTAATCAATGAGATCAATCATTAATTAACTATTTAAAATAATTGATTAAACATTAAAAAAAATATATTTTAATTAATTTTTAAAAACTCCAATAATGTATTAAAAAACTTCTTAAAAAAATTATTTAGTTATAAATCTCATATTTTTGTTACAGTGTGACCTATGGTTTTTTTTTTCCCTTCTATTTTTTTCAGTTTTCTTTTTCGGTGGAAACTTGAATGCTAGTATGCTAGTGATGATAATGATACATTAAATAATTTTTGAGGTTCCACTTTGTTCTACGACAACTGACTGACACGACACATGTCTTATCGTACAGTAACAAATAAGAATCTCTCTTTTTATTTACCGAATGACTCATAAAAGAAACAAGATTCATTCTCTCTGTTATTATTTTTCTTTTTCCTTGGTAATTAACAAATTAATCATATCCTAAATAGTCTTCCAAAAAAAAAAAAAAAAAAAAAAATCCAAATTCCAAGCATTGCAAATATTTGTCACCCCACGGTGTGACCCACTTCCAAGACAATACTGATTACTCTTTTTTCCTTCAAATTCGCAAACCCAAAAATCCTTCTCTTCCCTGCAAAACTTCACGAAAAACCCCATTTCTTTTCCCTCCTCTTCTTCTTGTTCTGCAAATTCCAATGCTGGGTCTTCTTCTTCTCCTCCTCCTCCTCTTTCTCTCTCCTCCCTTCTCTCTCCCTCTAAACCAGGAGGGCCTCTACCTCCTCCGCGCCAAGCGCGGCCTCTCCGACCCCGCCCAGTCTCTTGCCTCTTGGAACGACCGCGACGACACCCCCTGCCACTGGTTCGGCGTCTCCTGTGATCCCTCCACTCGCCTTGTCAACTCGGTCGACCTTCCGAGTTCGCAGCTCGCTGGCCCTTTCCCCTCCTTCCTCTGCCGCCTCCCCTCCCTCTCCCACCTCTCACTTTTCAACAACTCCATCAACTCCTCCCTCCCAGCCGACGTCTCCGCCTGCCAGAACCTCCGCCACCTCAACCTCTCCCAGAACTTCCTCGTTGGCCCCATTCCGGACCGCCTTCCCGGAATCCCGACCCTCCGGGAGTTGGACCTCTCCGGGAACAACTTCTCCGGCGAAATTCCGGCGAGCTTCGGCGAGTCTCGCAGCCTCGAATCGCTTCTCCTCTATGACAACCTCTTGGAAGGAGAAATCCCTAGCTTTCTGGGCAACATCTGGACTCTCAGAGAGCTCTTGCTGGCATACAACCCGTTCTCGCCGAGTCGGATTCCGAGCGAACTCGGTAACCTGACGAGCCTCGAGAACTTGTGGCTCACCGGATGTAACCTCGTCGGTGAGATACCGCCGGCTCTCAGCCGGCTTTCGAAGCTCAAAAACCTCGACTTGTCGATGAACAGACTCAGTGGAGCGATTCCGAGTTCGATCACCCAGTTGAAGAGTATAATCCAAGTTGAGCTCTACAACAACTCTCTCTCCGGCGAATTGCCTAAAAACATGTCGAATTTGACGACGCTCCGGCGGTTCGACGCGTCGATGAACCAATTGACTGGGACGATCCCAGAGGAACTGTGCGAACTACCTCTCGAGTCGCTGAACTTGTTCGATAACCGGCTCGAAGGGACGCTGCCGGCGAGCATAGCTCGGTCGCCGAACTTGTACGAGCTCAAACTGTTCAACAACAAGCTCACCGGCGAGCTACCGAGTCGACTCGGTGAGAACTCTCCGTTACAGAGGATCGACGTCTCTTACAACGGGTTCAGCGGCGAAATCCCTGGAAGCTTGTGCGGGAAGGGTGTTTTGGAAGATCTTATTCTGATATGCAATTCGTTTTCGGGGAAAATCCCCGCGAGTCTCGGAAAATGCCGGAGCCTAAGCCGGGTTCGGCTCAAGCACAACAAGCTTTCAGGTAATGTTCCTGAGCAGTTCTGGGGTTTGCCTCGTGTCGATTTACTTGATCTTGACGGGAACAAGCTCTCTGGTCCGATCTCTAGTAAAATTTCGGGTGCATATAACTTATCTACCTTGTTGATATCTAAAAACCAGTTTTCTGGACCGATTCCTGATGAGTTTGGTTCACTGGGTAATCTTGTCGAGTTCATCGGTAGCGATAATATGCTGACGGGGCAGATTCCGGCGAGTTTGATTAATTTAAGCCAGTTGGGAAGGCTTGATCTTAGTGGCAACGAGCTTTCCGGCGACATTCCGGAGGGAATCAAGGCTTGGAAGAAGCTCAATGAGCTCAATTTGGCTAACAACAAGCTATCTGGTGAAATACCAAGTGAAATTGGAAGCTTGACTGTGCTAAATTATCTTGATCTTTCTGGGAATTCCCTTTCCGGGGAAATTCCGATCGAGTTGCAGGACTTGAAGCTCAACTTGCTGAACTTGTCGAATAACCGGCTTTCGGGTAATCTTCCTCCACTTTACGCAAACGAAAATTACAAGAACAGTTTTGTGGGCAATCCTGGCCTGTGTGGTGACCTTCCTGATCTTTGTCCAAGAGTAGGAAGTAAGGACCTGAAATATATTTGGCTTCTACGAACAATATTCATCCTTGCAGCCATTGTTTTCCTTGTGGGAATTGTCGGCTTCTTATGGAAGTACCAAACTTTCAAGAAGAACAAGAAAAAAATCACAATCTCTAAGTGGAGATCGTTTCATAAGCTTAGTTTCAGTGAGCTTGACATAGTCCAATGCCTAAACGAGGACAATGTGATAGGAAGTGGGGCATCCGGGAAAGTCTACAAGGTGGTGCTCGGCAATGGCGAGGAAGTGGCGGTGAAGAAACTGTGGAGAGGAGGAACAAAGAAAGACGATCAACAACGCAGTGCAGAACCGGAGAAAGACGAATTCGAAGCAGAAGTCGAAACACTAGGAAAGATAAGGCACAAAAATATCGTCAGGCTATGGTGTTGCTGCAGCTCTGGAGATTGCAAACTTCTGGTCTATGAATACATGCCCAACGGGAGCTTGGGAGATTTACTGCATAGTAGCAAGGGAGGCATGTTGGATTGGCCGATGCGGTATAAGATCACTCTAGACGCAGCCGAGGGGCTCTCTTATTTGCACCACGATTGCGTGCCTCCAATTGTTCACAGGGATGTGAAGTCCAACAACATTCTGTTAGACGGAGAGTTCGGAGCTAAAGTCGCCGACTTCGGGGTTGCTAAAGTCGTTGGCGGGATCAACAAAGACGCAGAATCCATGTCTGTGATAGCAGGGTCTTGTGGTTACATAGCACCAGGTCTGTCTTCAATTACTTGACATTCCATAACTCATTTTCATTTCAAAATTTCAGTTACCAAGTTTCAATACTTCAATGTTTTCTGCAGAATATGGCTATACTCTTCGAGTGAACGAAAAGAGCGATATCTACAGCTTCGGCGTGGTGATTCTAGAGCTGGTGACTGGTAGACTGCCGGTGGATCCAGAGTTTGGGGAGAAACATTTGGTCAAGTGGGTTCTTACCACATTGGACCAGAAGGGACTAGAAAACGTAATAGACCCGAACCTAGACGTTGTTCACATGGAAGAAATAGGAAGAATACTCAACATAGGCCTTCTCTGTACCAATTCTCTTCCCATAAATCGGCCTTCAATGAGAAGGGTGGTGAAGATGCTACAAGAAGCAAGTTCTGATAACACCAAGTCCAGTAGAAAGGATGGGAAACTCTCCCCATATTACTACTATGAAGAATCTTCTGACCAAGGAAGCACAGTTTGAACTTTGAAGAGTAAATTTTCGACATTTTGTTAGAAGTTTTAGTTCAATACGAGGGCATTCGGATTAGGAATTTGTAACGTGAAAGTGTAAGACGTGTCAAAAGGGAGAGTTTTTGAGTTTGTGTATTTACTGAGAACAGCTGTATGTTACACGACTGGTTGGTGAAACTTGTAATGATCCTGAAAAGTGTGAAACGAATGTCGTTCCAATGTTGGTGAAGTTTCCTTCCATTTGTCTTCCTATGTCTGCAAACTATTACAGTGAAATTGTGAAATTACTGCAGAGGAAGGTTCCAACTGGCAGGATAACTTTTGATTTCGTTTTCCACCTTCTGTAATTTTTTTTTTTGGTGTGTTTTGTGTATTTTTTTTTCTCCTCTTATAATTGAGGAGTGACGGGACTAGGAAAACGACAGGGTTGTTGCTAGCTTTTAATGAAGGCGGTCTTGTTGGGCACCCTACTCCCTAGTCCTTGCTCTCGTTTACCTGTCGAGGCACTAAATAGTATGGGCGACTATGATGTTTCGTTTATTTATTTATTTATTTTTTATTATATGCAAATTCCCCAATTTCCTTGTTCAAATTATAAGTTTTACGTTCTTATTAAAAAAAAAAAAGTTTTATGAATTTTCTTTTGAGTTCATAAAGGGTTAATTGTCCGTTTGGTTCCTTATGTTTCGTTTATTTATTTATTTATTTTTTATTATATGCAAATTCCCCAATTTCCTTGTTCAAATTATAAGTTTTATGTTCTTATTAAAAAAAAAAAAAGTTTTATGAATTTTCTTTTAAGTTCATAAAGGGTTAATTGTCCGTTTGGTTCCTTATGTTTTTAATGAAGCTTCGTGAACTCTTTAAAAGAGTGGGTGAAAAAAAGTTCTTTTTACTAATAAAGGTTAAAATTTGATGAAGTAGATCATATATCATACATGTAAGTTGAATTATATAATTTTTTTAAAAAAATTATGCTTAAATTGGAAATCATGCATAATGCATGTGACATTTTTTGTTAAATTTTTAACGTTTATTTAAAAAAAAAAAGATTATTTGTAATTTTTTAAAAAATTTGGAAAACTTTTAGTAAACAAAAAAAAAATTTTGGATCAAATTGTAATTTCATAAAAATATACGCAGATAAATTATTCATTTATGAATTGGTAGGATGTTTCTCAATAAGAATACCCATGAAATAGTCGTTGAAATATGGGAATTATATAGCATAATGGGAAAAAGGTTAAAAGAAATTTGTTTTCTTATACAAACACTTGGATAAACTAGCATGTTGATGCCTTGGATCTACAAAGAGAGTGGTTTTATCAATAAAAAAAATAAGAACTCATCCAAGAATACCAAAAACAAACCCTCTCGTCCACTGATTTTGGATGGCACATCAATTTCAGCTCTCTTTTTAATAGGAAATTGTCCACCAATCATTCAAGGCTTGGATAGTTGTGTGACAAAAATATCAGACCAAAAGTGGGTCAAATAGTCTCTCCAGAGGTTTTCATTTGTCACCATCAATTTAAATTTTATGAATTAAATGAACGAAAACGCCTCAAAACAATCCGACATTTATGAGGGGCCTAGACGCCTGATTTTTTTCAATGTTTATCTCTTCTTCCTATATATAAATAATACATATGTATATACAAGGATGGGTTTGCGTCAAAATTTGAATCAATGACAAGTAATGAAAATATTAAATTTTATTAGAATCAATGAAATCTAGAGCGGTAAGAATCAAGCTCTCTTAAATAATTATGAATTTCTCTATTTCTCACCGCTTTCAAAAGTCTGTCAATTTCCTATCCTCATTCCTATTTATAATTTTTCTTGGGGGTTTGGATGTTACAATCATTGGTACACATGTTAATTCAATCATTACAATTATTAAGTGATGTGTCTTCTAACAAACTTCTGTTGACGTGGCATTCTGCTTCAGTTCTTGATTTCTAAGATTTTTCCTTTTTCTGGTTTTATTGCAACGACGTCGTTTCTCTACTTTACTGAAACATCTTCTCATAATTAATTCTTGTCCCCACATCAGCCCTCTTTTCCTATAAATTTGAAAGCTTTGTCTCAATTCTTGTTTTCAAATTTATCAGGAAATAGTGCTTAAAATCTCTCAGCTTTTCCAAGTCTTCATCTATTCTTTTTCGAATTTCCTCACTTCCGAATCTTTTAAATCTTCAATGGCTTCTTCTTCTTTTATTCGAAAAACTTCCAAAGACATCCAACTCAGATATAGACTCCCTGGGTCAGTTTCTGTTACTTCTTTGCCTGAAAATGCCAATGTTTATACTGGCGAGAACTTGGAATCCGATGTCCTTGTTCTTCCAATAGAGGCTCTGGTTCCTCTTCAATTTCCCCTCACGCGTATCTTCTAATAAACTTCTGCTGACACGGCCTTCTGCTTTGGTTCCTGATTTCTTGCTTACTAAGCTTATTTCCTTTTCTGGTTTGATAGCAACGATGTCGTTTCTCTCTTTTACTGAAACATTTTGTCGTATTTAATTCTTGTCCCCACAATACGTATATAACCATTTGTCGTGGAAGGTTGCATTGAATGATCCTACTTCACAGATGATCACTAGCCTGGGGTGGGACTCGAGTCTGAGACGCCATTAATTCGATCATGCATTCTCTAAAAAGATCATTATATAACAATCTGATCATTATATAATAATCTAACTTCTATATAACTGGACTCCTAAATCATGGTTATTATGATCTAAACAAACCATATAAGCAATTTATTGGCCAGTACCTTAGCGGACACTAAAGTATCTTATACTATATACAAAAGTGAAAATAAAATTGTCCTCACCGAATATATGAATATTTACATATACAAAAGTGAAAATAAAATTGTCCTCACCAAATATATGAATATATATTTATATATACAAAAGTGAAAATAAAATAATCCTCACCGAATATATTAATATTTATCAATAGTGCTAAATTCTAAACGTTAGATTTATTAAAATTACATCAAACTTAAAAATATGCAAAACTGTTGTATCTAATACAAATAGTTACAAACAAAGCTTTGTTATTAGATTTTTTTTTTCTTTTCCGCACTGAATCATAGAAATTTCATTTCCAATTTTTTAAAATATTTTTTTTTTCTTTCCGACGGCTGTAAGGCTTGTAGCCATTAAGGTATAGTTTCTGGGCTTAAATTGGGCCTAGAGACATGTAATGCCCTCTTAACAAAGAGCAGAACCAACTCTCTATGACTGTAGAAGTAGAGGAACCAATTTAGGCAGCCTAAAAGGAGAAAAGAAAGAAAAGAGAAACTAAAGAATGCCACTACCAACTTTTTGATTTGGTCGGAAATCATTAAGATATGAAATGGTAGTAATCATTAAATTGAAAAGTAGATTTGCTTAATCAAATTCAGAATCGTCCATTAAAAAAAAAGACAAGCACATAACCAACGAACACATCAGTATGACTTTGATTAGGAACTGCAACAAAAAAATATTGTAAGAAAAAAAAAAAATCCATTAGAATGGCAAACTAATCTACTTCTAATAATGATTTAGTCGACTTTTGGAACAGATAGCTAGTTTTTCAAGAAATGAATTTTGTTGTCAAAGTAGTTCCATTCCATACAAGGTGGCGACAGATAATTGGCAAAAAAAATTAAGGGAGGGGGATTACCAGCTGGGTGGGTAATATGAACTGTATACAAATAAATTAACATGATGATTAAGGGGAGAAAAGAAATTAATTAACTAAAGTTTAATGGGATCCATATATAGAAAATCGTGAACTATTTTATATATTCAAAAATATTTCGACTCTTGTAAAGTCATGAGTGTTTCCTTTCTTGTATTCTATAAATAGATAAGTCTTATAATCTTAAGTAATATATCAGGCTTTGGCATGTGGCGACAAAACTTGAACCAGACTAGTCTACAGCAGTTTCAAAAAAGATATTGGAAGTGGAAGTTGATGAAACTGTCATTTCACATATAGAGAGAGAGAGGTTTCTTGCTTTGTATGATAAGTCTACGTGAAGGAATAGAATAATGGTTGGGATATGAATTTTGGCTTCATATACTTTTATGGTTTCTGTGGTTTTTTCTTTTCTTCTTCTTTTTATACATACATATATATATATATATATATATATATTGGCTTCATATACACTCTAGGGCGACATAGGAGCTGTAACCTCTTTCTAATGTCATACGTGAGGTTGCTCCATCTCCACTCAACCTGTTTATATATAATCTGAAGGCATATAATATATTTAATATATATAAATATATGTTGGTGTGGTGTTAACAAATCAAGCTTTTGCCTTTGGGCAGCGTAAAAAGGAGGAACCAGAACAACTACATTTATCCTCCTACAAGTTTTCCAACACATATAGTTGTGTGTAAATTTTACAAAGCACAACCAAATTTACTTTGGATCTAAGCAAACCCCCTTTTTGTTCTTTCTTTCTCTCTCCTAACTCTCTCAGCACTCTATTTCTTCAAGTTTCAGTTTCTCCATTCTGATTTTTTTGTCTCTTTCTCTCTCTCTCCCTTAACTGATCTTAGAGTGAGAGAGAAATGAATATTCAGTCATGCATGCAAAAGACCTAAAAAAAAAAAAAAAAGTGAAGAGAGAAGAATTTCATTCCCTTCTTCATCAATTGGCCTGGAAAGGAATATAATTAAGCTTATATTCAGAAGAGGCAGCTAGCTTCCTTGTTATCTTTTTTTTTTTTTTTCCTTTTAAATGTTTTTCTTTCTGACGAATGCTTCTTTCTCTCTCTTTCTTGTTAGCATTGTTTATTGTTGAGAGCTAACTAAAGTATTTGTTATATCATAATACAATATTTGAGGAAAGGAAAAAAACAGAAGAAAGAAAAAGGTCAGTCCACAACTGTTGAATGGGAATAAGTGGAAAACAAAGATGACAAGGTGCAATAATATTGACGACCGTGGAGGAGTAGTACTCGACCACACAATCATCAATAACGCTCAAGGACACAAAGATCATCATCATGATAATCCAATTACCCGAACTTGTCCTTCTTGTGGTCATCAGATCAAATGCCAAGACCAGGTTTTTTTTTTTTTTTTTTAAATTAATTTTTTACATGCATTACTACTTCATGAATTTCTCTTGTTATACATATAGTTGCATTATAACAATATATTTTGTGCCTATAGCTTTGATAGCTTATTCTTTTGTTTATTACATATATTATTTAACACTCTTAGGTTTCAAATCTGGGAGGTCTTATCTAAACCCCTCTCTTCTCACATGCTGAGTTAGTCTTAGTAGGGATTTGTTCATTACGTATTAAAGGGATTTCTTTGACTAACAAGGATTACTTATTTATGCTATTAATGTTATTCTAGACTGGAATTCACCATTTGCCTGGTCTGCCTGCCGGGGTGAAGTTTGATCCGACGGATCAAGAGCTCCTTGAGCATTTGGAAGGGAAAGTGAGGTTTGAGACATGCAAAGTTCACCCTCTCATAGATGAGTTCATCCCTACTATAGAAGGAGAGAATGGAATTTGCTACACTCATCCACAGAAGTTGCCAGGTGCACCTGCTCATCAATTTTAACAATATCGTGTTCATTATATATATCTTTAGGTATATAAAACTATATCTTCATAATTTTGTTACCATGCATGTCTATATGCATGATAACAAAATGACACATCTTTCAAGATTGTTTTAAGGATATCATTGTTGAGAATTTGGCTATAAGAAATTATAATATATGATATTAACATACAAGATCATGTACATATATATACAATGTACTTGGTTATTTCTTGGGCTTAATATTTAATTTGGCTTTCATCATGTTAATTAAATCAAAGACATACTTGTAGAAATGACTACAAGTTTTGGACTTAATTAGGTCTTCTTGCCGACTTACCCACCAAAATGGAAAGATTGATCACAAACCACACTTGATTTGATTGTGTAGTACTCAATTCAACTCATCTCTAATAAAATGACACTCTAACTAACTTGGTTTTGATGTTTTCTCCACATAGAAACCCTAAAGTCAAGAAATGATTTCCATCAAATTAATAAGAGGTTAACATATTCTATGCATTAATTAATTAAATATCTCATTATACAAATCATTTTCTTTAATTGCCATGTTGGTAGGAGTCAGCAAAGATGGTCTTGTTCGTCACTTCTTCCATCGACCCTCCAAGGCCTACACAACCGGGACCCGAAAGCGTCGAAAGGTCCACACAGATGCAGATGGTGGCGAGACCCGGTGGCACAAGACGGGCAAGACCCGACCCGTGTTTGTTGGAGGGAGAGTGAAAGGGTACAAGAAGATACTTGTCCTCTACACAAATTATGGGAAGCAAAGAAAGCCCGAGAAGACCAATTGGGTAATGCACCAATACCACTTGGGAAACAATGAAGAAGAAAAAGATGGGGAATTAGTGGTGTCCAAGGTGTTCTACCAAACACAGCCTAGACAATGTGGCTCAGTCATGAAAGATTTGATGATAAAAGGGACGGTACAAAATGGAAACGACTCACTTGTTGAGTACTGTACTAATCCCGGCTCTTTCATATCCTTCGAGAATGGAGGCGAAAACGAAGGAAGTGCTACACCCGAAATGGTTCATCAATTTGCCGGTTCTAATTTCGTTTCATGAAAAATTATGGAACGACACTTAAAAAAATAAGTGAAAGTTTTTAGATAAATATACACAAATAAAAGGCAAATCCAGAGGTTATAAATATATATATATTTTTGCCGAAATGTTGGGTTTAATAATAATTGTGCAATATAGTACTACAAAAATGTTATTTAAAGTGATGAGATTTACTTTTAGAAAGAAAGGGTAAGGAAGGGGGAAAAGAATAAGGGGGGAGAGGAAAGGTGACTTTAGTTCTTGAGAGCCAGCTTCTTGTTCAAAGTAGTAGAAGTATGAAGCTTTGGCTTTTGACACTCTTTTTAATTCTTAATTTTTTATGTTTTGTTTCTTCTTTTCGTTCTTGTGTATGCTTTGTACGTTATACAGTGTGAAGAAGAAGATGTACATTTCACATGCGCCATGACCCCTTTAAATCTGGGGTCATGAGGTTTGTGTTATTTCTAAAGGCTGTACAAAGATTTATATTTCTTACCTAATTATGTAGTTTAAAAATATATTGGTATATATACATGGCACCTTGTTATGATCCTCCCGACTCTCACCGTGAGATATAAAAAGTGAAAAATATAACATGACAGTTATTTAACATTGTTAGAAAATAATAAAACATAAACAACGAACAAGTATGATATAAGAAAAATTACCACAACCGAAATACAACCTTAACTAGAATGAAACAACACAAAGATGAAGAACGTCGAGGCACGTGAATCATACTTTCCTCAAAACAGATTCGCCCCCTCCGATAAGTGTACGAGGTTTCAACGGATGTCTGTCTCCCAAGATACAATGACGAGCAATGGTAGTCTAGCACGATCGAGAACCGCATCCGGTGAACTTGAAACCAAAGTCTTCCCTCTATCACCAAACTACAAAACCCGACTACAAGAGAAAACAACAAGAATGCAAGAGAGAAAAGAACTTGTGATGTGTGTTCTGTGTGTGTTCATCATGCTTGTGGAGGCCTCCTTTTATAGGCTTTAAAAGGAGATGTTACAAAACCAAAATCAATAGGTTTTTATTCCGGATTAATGAGAGATAATGCAATTCATTAATCTTTTGATTAATTGTGGAATAATCATGCGCTAAACTGCACTCTAAAGCCATGGAATATGAACAGATGGCTATTGATATTCTGAATTTATTAAATTCAGATTTATGTTGAAAAAAGCAAAATAAAAAAAATTTTGCAAAACGAAGCCCGTACGAGGGTAAGCTCGATGGACCGACATTCGCTTTGCCCACACTGGACCCCTAACCTACTGGGGCGGTGATCTGCAACCCCCCTGCATGAGAGAGAGCCTCTTGGGTACACAATCTTATCTAAGTCTACAAGTGTAAATTCTTATAAAGTTCATCAAGTCTTTATGCCTAAGCAATATGTGACTCCGCATTTATAAGCAATTTTTTTAACAAAATTCTATTTCATTAGGCACATTTTAAGCATCAATTTCTCATTCACTCGAATACCATTTTGAGCATATGAATATACGATTTCAATTTTCTCGCGATGGAGAATGCAAATCTACCAAGACCCGTTGCTTTTACTAAGTAGGTCCCACTCAAATTTAGACCTCAAAATATAGTTCCCACTCAAATTTGGACCTCAAAATGGCTCCTCAAAATGGTTTAGAACATTTTTTTCAACAATCCCCTACATGAATGAAATTGGCCAACGACAAGGGAAAACAAAAGACACCACATGGTGATAGAGTTCTTCGGTTAATATCTACATAGGATAGGTAGGCGTTAACCCTTGAACCTTCCCTTATGAAAGTATATTTACTTTACTGGCTGATCAGTAGACGCGATGTCCTTAAACTCGTTCTGCCGTTGTGTAAACGATATTATACCTCATACATATATTTTCCTAACACAGTTTCAGTTCTCATGATTATGTCCATTTTGGCCGTGAACATCGTCCTGGTTCTGCAAGAGTTTTTAAAGAATTGAGCCCTAACAATTCTCCTTTGAAGCGGCCCCACTTCTCTCTCACATAGGTGATTTCTTAATTAAGAGTATCCCGCATTACTCCGCTCGGATTCCCGATGCTTAAGAATCATTAAAAGTATAGGTTAACCTATCTCGTACGGGTATCACTATTTTCATCATAGGAATGGGTTGGAGGGTAACCCCCACAGTGATTCTACTCGGTCAATACAATTTAGTTATCCCATTGAAACTAGATTTTGGGATCTCTAGTCAACTAGGTTGGGTTTCAACTGTTTCGACCTATTATATCATGGGGCTTAAGTCCCATTCCCTTTGATGATTTCTCAACTAGATCTCTATTCAACCCTTTTGGTTAACAGATCCGCAATATTTTCTTTTGATTTTACATAGTCAATTGTAATGACTCCAGTTGAGATTAATTATCTAACGGTATTATGTCGATGATGAATGTATCTTGACTTACTGTTATACATGACATTCTGTACCCTACTAATAGCAAATTGACTATCACATTGTTTACATATTGCAGGCACATGTTTCGGCCATTCTAGAATATCTTTTAAGAATTGTCGTAGCTATTCAGCCTCTTCACTACTTTTATCTAAAGCTACAAACTCAGATTCCATCGTGGATCTAGTTATTACCGTCTGCTTAGAAGATTTCCATGATACTGCTGCACCTCTCAGAGTGAACACATGTCCACTGGTGGCCTTAGAATCCTGTATATTAGATACCCAGCTTGCATCTGAATATCCTTCTAGAGCAACAGGAGATCTAGTATAGTACAGCTCATAGTCACAATTATATCGTAAGTACCTAAGTACTCTAACAATTACTTTCCAGTGGTCAGCCCCCGGATTACTCGTGAACCTGCTCAAACTACTCACAGTGAAAGTAATGTCTGGTCTTGTACAACTCATTAAGTACATTAGACTCCCTATCGCTCTAGCATACTCCACTTAAGATATACTTTCTCCTCTATTCTTGGACAGATGTTGATTTAAATCAATTAGAGTTCTGGCCAAACCAGAGTCATGAATTTATCAAGTATCTTGTCCATATAGTGTGATTGACTCAATATAAGACCATTAGGTAATCTTTTGATTTTAATTCCCAATATTACATCAGCCGGTCCCATGTCTTTCATGTTAAATCTTGAATTCAACATATCTTTGGTAGATTTGATCATCTGATCATTGCTACCTGTGATTAGCATGTCATCTACATATAGACAGAGTATGACATATCCGTCTTCTGTATTCTTGATATAAACACAATTGTCACACTAATTGATTTTGAACCAATTTGTCATCATGACACTATCAAATTTCTCGTGCCATTATTTTGGAGCTTGCTTAAGTCCGTACAAGGACTTTACTAGTTTGCATACTTTCTTTTCTTGTCTTGGAGCTATACAACCCTTGGGTTGTTCTATATAAATTTCTTTTTCAAGATCTCCATTAAGAAAAGGTTGTCTTTACGTCTATTTGATGGACTTCAAGATTCCGCAGTACGGCAATCGTCAAAATCATTCTTATAGAGGTTATTCTCATCACGGGAGAATATGTGTCAAAGTAATCAATGTCTTCTCGTTATCTATATCATTTTATTACAAGTTTGGCCTTATATTTATCAATAGTTCCATCTGCCTTCATTTTCCGTTTGAACATCCACTTAGAACCTAATGGCTTACTTCTTGGAGGAAGATCCACTAACTCCTAAGTATGATTTTACATGATGGAATTAATTTCACTCTTTATGGCTTCTTTCCATAGAAGACCCTCAGTAGAGCTTAGCTTTTTTATAAGTTTGAGGTTCAACCTATAGCATATAGGTCAGAAAATCTGGTCCACACCATTTTTCTATCCTTGCCTTTTTGCTTTATCTAGGCTCTTCTTCCTTTTTTTTTTTAGTTTCATTGTTTTGCTCTTGGTCCTGACTATTCTTTTCAACAGTCTCATACATTCATTTAGACGAACTTGAACCATCTTCCTTGGAATTACAAGGAAACACATGCTTGAAGAATTATGCATTCCTAGATTCCGTTATTGTGTTCTTGTGTATGTCAGGGTTTTTAGACTCATGCACAAGGAACCGATATGCACTACTATTCTGGGCATAGCCAATGAAGATGCAATCAACCGTTTTAGGATCTATTCTCATCTTCTTTGGCGCAGATACCAACACTTTGGCAAGACATCCTTATACTCTCAAGTATTTGTAGGAAGGCTTCCTTCCTTTCCATAATTCGTATGGGGTTTTATCTTCTTTCTTCCGGGGAACCTTATTTAAAAGGTAGTTAGCCGATAAAATGGCTTCCCTCCACAGGTTCTGTGGTAGCCCAGAACTTAACAACATTGCATTAATCATATCCTTTAAAGTACGATTTGTGCGTTCAGCCACACCGTTTGATTGAGGAGAATAAGGTGGCGTGACCTCATGAATAATATCATGTTGTGCACAAAATTCATTAAATGGTTCCACAAATTCACCACCACGATCACTTCTTACCATCTTAATTTTCTTAATAAGTTGGTTCTCAACTTCTTGCTTATAAAAAAAAAATTTCTCTATAGCCTCATCCTTGCTTTTAAGCAAATATACATAGCAATATTTTGTGCTATCATCGATGAAGGTGATAAAATATTTGTTACCACCTCTTGTTTGAACAAACTTTAAGTCACAAACATTACTATGAATTCATTCAAGTGGTTCAGTATTCCTTTCAATTATTTGAAATGATGACCTTGTTTGTTTTTCCTCTATACAAGTTTCACACTTATGTTTTGAATCAATTTCAAATAAGGGTATATGGTCCAAGTTAATTAATCTACGTAATATATCAAAATTAACATGTCCTAGTCTATCATGCCATAAGTTAGAAGACTCAAATATATAAGCGGAAGACTTTTTATTCTTATTGATGGATTTTAACTTAACAACAACTACATTCATTTTCTACATCCCATCTTTCACATAACCCTTCCCCACATGCATTCCATATTTGGACAAAACTATTTTCTGGGCTTCAAAAACCATCTTGAAGCCGTGTAAGCTCATCATTGTTCCGGAAATAAGATTCTTCTGGATATTAGGCACATACAACACGTTGTGCAGCCTCACTTCCTTCCTGGACATCATCTTCAGGAATATGGTCCCTTGACCCTTGATTTTAGAAGTTGTAGAATTGCCCATGAACAACTTTGCCCATGAACAGCTTTTCCCCAGTTTCCAAAGGTACTAGGTCAGTAAATGTAGCTCTATCATAATAGATATGACGGGTGGCACCAGTATCTAGCCACCACTTCTTTGGGTTGGAGTCCATCATGTTGACTTCAGAAACCACAGTTGAAAGACTAATGTGAGACACCTCTTGGGCGATGGTGTCCACCACGTTGGCCTCTTTCTTCTTGTTTCTTTTTAGCAGTCTGCAATCTGATGACTTGTGACCCATTTTTTCACAATTGAAACACTTTCCTTGGAATTTCTGTTTCATAGAAACTCCACCTTTAGGTCTCAGTTTGGACCCCGTCTTGTTGAACTTCTTGTTCTTCGAACTTTGACCATGCTCCACCATATTAGCCTTAGCAGAATTGGCAACATTATTGGAGAGCTTCTTCTCCGAGCCCCTATTGTCCTCTTCGATGCGAAGTCTCACAATGAGATCTTTCACGTTCATTCCTTTCTCTGTGCTTCAAATAGTTCTTGAAGTCTTTCCACGCAGGGGCTAACTTCTCTATAATTGCCGCTACCTGAAAAAACTCACTAATAACTATTCCTTCAGCATGAATCCCGTGAATGATAAATTGAAACTCTTGAACTTGACTGATGATAGTCTTGGAATCCCCATCTTAAAGTTCATGAACTGTCCCACCAAGAACTTTTTACCACCAGCATCTTCTGACTTGTACTTATGCTCCAAGGACTCCCACAGTTCCTTGGTTGATTTCTTCATGCTATAAACACTATAGAATGAATCAGACAAGCCATTCAGAACATAATTCTGACACAGGAAATCAAAATGCTTCCAGGCATCAAAAGCATGCAATACTTGAGCTATTGTCTTATCCTCTCTAATAGTAGGAGGATCCTCTTTCAGAAATCTCGCAAGATTCAGAGTGATCAGATAAAACAACATCTTTTGTTGCTAAGTCTTAAAGTTCAGTCTGGTGAATTTCTCTGGTTGCTCATTGTGATTCACAAGAATTGAGACCGCCAAAGGCTGCGTCGAAGACGAGACTACCTGGGGTGATGGCTCAGGTGTCACGGATGAATTCTCAGTTGGTACAATGTTTATATTTCCGGCCATTTCTGAAAACAAGCCAAATATTAGAATCAAACTAATTACCAATATATATATAACAAATAAATACTATAACACCAAAGCCAATTAAAGAAAGCTATAAATACATATAGCTAATTAACATAATAAATATTAATATATGTTATATATAAGAATCATAACAATCTGAACCAAAACGTTTATGCAAAACCGTTTATAAATATCTATAATATTATATACAAAAGTTCTAATTAAATTAATGAAAAATTCTAAATATATAATATGAATACAAACTGTTGGTAAGCAAAACGTTTACTTAAACAACCAAACATGCAAAGTAACTTCAAACTTATAAAACAATTTGTAATGAAACACAGATTAACGTTTAACAAAATATGAAATAATGTTAACAATTTCATTCTCGGATTCGTTCAATCTGTCTGTCGTCTATGGAATGAATCTGTTTTAAGATTGTTAGAAAATAATAAAAAATAAATAACGAACAAGTATGATATAAGAAAAATTTCCACAACCGAAATACAACCTTAACTAGAATGAAACAACACAAAGATGAAGAACATCGAGGCACGTGAATCACGCTTTCCTTAAAATAGATTCGCCCCCTTCGGTAAGTGCACGAGATTTCAACGGATGTCTGTCTCCCAGGATACAACAACGAACAATGATAATCTAGCACATTCGAGAACCGCTTCTGGTGAACTTGAAACCAAAGTCTTCACTTTATCACCAAAACTACAAAATCCGACTACAAGAGAAAACAACAAGAATACAAGAGAGAAAAGAACTTGTGATGTATGTTCTATATGTGTTCATCATGCTTGTAGAGGCCTCTTTTTATAGGCTTCAAGAGGAGATGTTATAAAATCAAAATCAATAGGTTTTTATTTCGGATTAATGAGAGATAATGCAATCCATTAATCTTTTAATTAATTATGGATTATTCATGGGCTAAATTGCGTATTAAAGCCATGGAATATCAACATATGGCTGATATTATGAATTGTTAAAACATAAATTCGAATTTCTGTTGAAGAAAACAAAAAAAAATTTGCAAAATGAAGCCCGTGTAAGGGTAAGCTTGACGGACAGACATTCGTGTCACCCACATTGGGTCCCTAACCCATCGGGGCAGTGATCCGCATCCCTCCTGCGCGTGAAAGAGCCTCTTGGGTACACCATTTTACCCAAGTCTACAAATGCAAATTCTTATAATGTCCATCAAGTCTTTATGCCTAAGCAATGTGGGACTCCACATTTTGAGCATCAATTTCTCATTCACCCGAATACCATTTTCAGCGTATGGATGTACAATTTCGATCTCCTTATGACGGAGAACGTAAATCCACCAAAATCCGTTATTTTTACTAAGTAGGTCCCACTCAAATTTGGACCTCAAAATGGCTCCTCAAAATGGTTTAAAACCATTTTTTCCAACAAACATAATGCGTATCTTAGAAAGTTATAATGCTAATCTGAAATAGCCACATTTCTTGGTGTTCTGCCTTTTTTAAAGTTCATATTATGGTCAATAACCATCATATACTACACATTTTACTTTGACATGTTATGGTTGGAGTAAAAAGGACCATAGCAAAACTTGTGCATATATATATATATATATATTATATATACGGATTTTGTAGTAATTGAAGGCTTTGTTTTAACTTCTACAAAGTGAAAAGGTAAGATTGTATTTGGTCCAAAATCTCAGGCATACTGTAGTTGAACTGTTCTTTGGTAGTCAACTGCCGTCTCATTTTTATTTATAAACGAATAATAGACAACGTTACCTAGGCAAATAAATTCGCGTATAAGTTCACGTAACGTATTGACGTCTCATATGACAAATCTTAAGTTGCTATCAATAGAAATCATGTCTTACTCGTTATTATAGATCAAAGAAAATGGAGTGTAACTGTCCCGGCGGTTTTTTGAATTAAGTCTTGAGTGTCTTTCCCCTAAAGTAATTGCATGACATAAGTTATTTCTCTCCTTCTTATTATTATTTATTATTATTATGAGTATTGTCCTTCAATGAGAGAGTTTATATAATATCGAATTTGGACCTTCGAATTTGGATGAGTTGTGATCATTTTGCAAGTAAGACTAAAGACCAAATGACAGCTTTGATCTGCTTCAATGAAAGGAAAAAAAAAAAACAAAGAAAGAAAAAAAAAAAAGAGAAGACCGCTGCCCATCCAATTTGACCCTGCTGTGCTGATTGTAGGACCATCTGCCCACGTGAATCCATCCGCCGCCCCTCTCTCCTCCCTCCTCTCTTGAAACTTACCGTGTCTTTATATCGTCGTTTTGAGACTTGTTTTTAACACTATTTATGAAAATTTAAATTTATTGTTCAAATTTATTTTTCAAATCTATAATTTAAATAGGAGATTAAAATCTTCCCCCAAATTGATGTTCACATAATATTTTGCTAAAAAAAAAAAAAAAAAAAAAACTAACTAATGGCGTCCTCACGGGTCTCTCATGGTATAGGATGCAAACAATCGAACATCTAACAGATAAACAAAAGAATGATAAAGCAACCGTCTCTTATAACTATAACACTATCACTAGTAATCAACAATATCTTGTAACTATAACACTATCACTAGTAATCAACAATGCATGTTACACATCTTGGTAATAATGGCGTTAAAATTTTGTAATATTACTATATTTTCATTACATAAAAAAATCTAAAGTTTCATAAATATTTACTTCCGGTGGGTAAGTTCTTACCTCATTGATGGGAAAGAAAATCATAGAGGGATAGTCTCTTATTAATCATAATAGATTATTGTTTTTTTTTTTAATTTTTAAATTTAATGATATTAGAATTAGATAATGTATAAAGTCAATTGAACTACATCAAAATCTAATGCTTCATAAGCATTCACTTTCACCATGCTAAAGTATTGATCCAATCCAAATTAAATTATTCACGTTTTCGAAATCCATACCACACTCATATTTTTCTCTCCCACATACTAATTCAATTTAGATTCCCAATTCAATTATTCAATTCCAACCCATATTCAATTATTCAATTCCAACCCATATTCCAAATAGAAGGATGCTAAACTAGTATATCTTTCTTTTTGGGATGAATATTCTCAATACTTCATATTTCATGAGATAAACATCAAAATCTAAGTGTTATTTAATAGTGACGGGGTTCCTGAATTCAACATATTTAAGACAAGATCAGCATATATTTATTGGTGGGACACAAGACTTGACAAGTTGTCCGTACCGCCCATCTCTCTCCCTTTCACTCGGTCTCTCCTCCTTGTTTGGAGAGATCTATATAAGTGCAATACAACACTAGTTTTCAAACTCCAAACCAGAATTTAGTCCTTTTAATTACTGAATCACCCCGAAAAACAAAAAAGATGGATTTCCACTACATACCAAACCAAGATACCTCAAAGCCACAGCAGCGCAGCAGAAGGCTAACCCAAGCTCAGGTCAGGTTCCTGGAGTCCAGCTTCACCACTGACCACAGGCTCCAATCCGAGCGCAAGCATCAGCTCGCCACCAGGCTCGGCGTTTCCCCGAGACAGGTGGCCATTTGGTACCAGAACAGGCGAGCCCGGCACAAGACGCAGACCATAGAATACGACTACCGGACAATCCAGCTGCGTCTTGAGGACGCCTTGGCTGAAAAGAGAAGGCTAGAGAAAGAAGTTGTAATGCTCAAACATGAACTGAACAAGGCTCAACAGACGCTGCTTGTTGCATCATCTGGTACCGCAAATTCGGCTGCGAATTCTGATCTTCCTTCTGTCTCGGTGTCCTGTGTGGATGATCATGCCAGTTCTGATCATAATTATAACTATGGGGAAGAGAATAATGTTGCTCTGTTGCAGGTGGAAGAGCTGTATACTTGCTTGTCTCCTTGGCCTTAATCAAGGGTGAATGTTGACCTCCAATGTAGTATAAGCCGCTTTGTTCATCAGTAGTTTCAGAAAGGTTTTTGTTTTTGTTTTCTTTAAAGTTGTTTGTTCAGTGCTTATGCAGAAATGTTTTAGAGCAATAATATTGATCAATTTAGCCTTTTTTGCGACTCAAAAACAATTCCCGTCTCGGAAAAGGGGAAACTATCTCTTTTGTATCCTAGACTTCCTTTACCAACAGAGAAATAAAATTAAAAAAGACAAGAACATACAAAAATCGGTATCGGCGCCTCCCCCCTCTTAAATATCATTAAAATTAGGACAACTGAAAATACAAATATGACATCACCAGTATATCCATCAAAAAGCCAGTTAGATTACTAATAAGACAATGATTGAATAGAAATACAAAATAGTACATTCTTTTCCCCGGCCGAGGACGATGATGTTTTGAGCAGAGTACTTCTATGAGCTTAACAAGGCCGCCGATTGTTTTCTGACAAACTTGTTGGTGCCCAATTCGTTCAAACTCATGAAGGTTTATGCAATTGTTAGTTTCACTTTCTTTTGCATTACAACTGTGTCTCTCTCTGCCAATTTTAGCTCTTTAATTCAAATACCCTAGACAATATCCAGAAATTTTGCAACCGATTTGAAATCAAAAGAGACTGCACAGCTTCAAACCTGAGTACATGCATCTTCCAGCCCAACCACTACACAGCGACTGAGCACAACTAAATGAAAGAAATGCATGCATTTTTCCAAGAGCTATGGTCCCATAAAATTTGTACGAATCAAGCTCCAAAAGCCCAGAGCCCTTATCCATTCTGTGGGTTCCATTGTTTCCAGGTTGTTCCTGCAATCAAACTAGGCCCCACCAAAAAACCACTCCCCTCTCTTCTTACACAGAAGAGACAGATGTGAATTTATATCCCTTTCGACAAGCTATTCAATAAGTCTTGCCCAAGTTGAGTGGCAAGTGGCAAGTTGTAGTATAAATCTAAGCGGAGAAAATTTTAGACGTCTGATGCACTGAAACGACCAGACAAGTCTTCTTCTGATAGAGATGTGTGACAAGAAACGATAACGATTCAAACAACAGCCATGGAAAAACGAGTTTCTTTTCTTGAGAAGAAACTAGAAACAAAGGAAAATTTTTGTTCTACGTTCCAAAATTGACTTTGCGGCTTCGGTTGAATTGTGTTCCCCGTGAAAGAAATTTCAGGCTCACGGTGTCCGGTCAACAATAACGGTAACACCATTGCTCAATGAAATGAAAGTATGTGCATCCAAAGTAGGTGCTTCAAAGATCGCAGCGAATCAATCAGTAGGATACGGTTTCCTAACGATCTTGAGTCTTGACCGTTAAAAACTGTATCCTTCTTATAATTTTTAATAATCTGTCATAGAATTCTCCGATTGGATGACCGACAGAAATATGTGATTTGCAGATAAGATTTCATGCCAATGTAAAAATGCTGGCTTATCACTCAGCTAATCCAGCAACAAATTTCATGTAACTTCACCATTATGACTAATACACAATTAAAACAAAACAGGATATATGAAGCTAGAATCCCAGAGAATATCATCATACAATCTTTATCTCAACCATCTTAATTATGGAATATTAAAAACCCAAACTTTACAACAAAACCACCATAAACTTCCCAGCTTGGGAAAATCAATTACAACAAGAAAGTTCCAAAAATTTCAACATGTAAGTTATCAAATAAAAACCAGGTTACTAATTGCACGGGGTAGTTCCAAAAACTTTACCAAAATGTGCCTTGGGATTTACTCTCCTTCCTTCTCCTTCTTCTTCTTCTTCCTCAAGACATAGACGTCGGTCTCTTCATAAGTGTAATCGGGATGCAAATCCTGATGCGGAACCTTCTCGATGTCGAAGACCGTCTCGCAAATTTCCCAGAACAGCTTGTGCGCCTCCGGCGACCTGACCTGGTATCCCAACAAAACGACGCCGTCGTCGGCCAAGAGAGCTGCCATGGCGTCAATCAGCGGGCCCACGGACTCCTCGATGTAGACGACGTCGGTGGCAACGACGACGTCGAAGGGAGGTCTGAGGGCGGCGATCTGGTCGACGTTGTTCCAGTAGAGGACCGAGTGCTTGAGGGTCTTGGCGAGGACGGGCTTGTTGCGCTTGAGGTTGCGCTTCAGTGCGGGCATGACCGGGGCAATGTCGGTGAGGACGAGATCCGTCAGGCCCAGCAGGTAGAGTCCCATCCCGGCCGCCCCGCAGCCGGCGCCGAGCTCCACGGCCCGTTTGGACCCGAAGTCGAGTATTTGGGCGTAGGGATTGTTGGTGGTGGTGGGGGGACCGCCTGGGAGTGGGGCCCAGCGCTCGGCGAACTTGACGAGGACGAGAGAGCAGGGCCAGACGGAGGTTCCGACGTGGAAGGAGCCGTTGTCTTGCTGGAGAGAGACGACGGCGCCGCGCACCGGCAGCTCTATCACCGGCGAGTCAGTGAACTTCATTTTTACCTGTCTTCAACTCTCTCTCTGATCGTCTTGTCTGTTTCTCGGGGGGTGTAGTTTGACGGCCCGGCCGACGCTCTCTCCAGTTTGGGCTGGGTGGTTTTTCTCTTTGGGCCTTGACGATGGCATTCAAGGCCCAATTTATTTTTGGTTCTTCTTAGGGCCTGAAGGAAATCGTGGGAATAATGAACTTTACACAAATGCGACAAAATCATTGATTTTTGCCACAAAAAAAATTATTGCAAGAAATGTCATAAGATAAGATGACATCATAGATATTCAATTATCTTTTTTGTTTTTTAACACCAATTGTAATTATTAATTAGTATTTATGATATAACCACTTGAATTATGAATATTTATCACTTTGATTTTCGAATTTTTAATTTTTGTAAATTAATCTACATATTTTTATTTTTTGGCAATTTTGATCATCGGACGATTTCTGAAATTTAATATTGATAATCGTATCCCTATCACATATTAACTACAAAATTTAAAGAAATTATTCCATTAAGTTCAAAAGGTTTTAATTTTTAATTTAATTGGAATAAGAAGGAAGTTTTTATACTTAGTATAGTTATTTTTATAAAATTTCATGTTAGCATGAAGTTGAAACATGAATATATGCACTAAAATAGAAAAGTATTTCATCAATTTTAATATCAAAGACTAAAATTATCAAAAATAAAAAATTCAGAGATCTAATTGACAGAATATACATAATTTAAAGAGTAAACCAACAAATTACCCTAATAAAACACCATTAACAAAGATTGTTCAGTTTCTCCAAATATGCCTGCAATTACATAATTATTTTGAAATCTAAAATATTTTACAGACCTTGATAGGCGTTTCAAATATTTCAAATAATACAATATTATTAGATAATGCTAGATTTTTTTTTATTTGTATTATGGTTGTATACACGTCATTATGTTTGTATGTGATGTCATTATACAGTAGTAGAGTCGTCATTTTACATAGGAAGATAAATTGTCATGATATAATGATAGTTGAACAATGCTAGACTTGTATACATAATGATAGAATTGTAATTGTAATGATATCTTTGTATAACGTTATAATGGTAGAACTGTAAAATAATATGATATCTTTATACAATGATAGAACTGTCATTATAATTTATACATCTTATAAAATTTTATTAAATACTAGTAGAAATTAGTTCTTTAACGTCGCTTAAGAAGCGACGTCTAAGCAAGGCACATTAAAAGTATTAACGTTTGATGTCGGTTTAAAAACGACGTTAAATATATACTTTAGACACCGCTTTTCTAAAAACCGACGTCTAAAGTGGCTATTATTAGAAGTCACTAATAAAAAAAATGACATCAAAGGATACATAGAAAAAATAAAAAATAAATAAGAACAAAATAAATCATTATTAATTTTTGATTTTTAATTTTAAAAAAATCTCATTTAATATATAGAAATAAAATAATAAATAGCTGACTGACTTGGCCAATTAGAAGGAAAATATTCTAGCAAAACAACAAGTAGTGGGAAAAACAAATAAACAAAGTAAATTAAAGCAAATTAGCAAAACAACAAGAAGTAGTGGGTGAAAAACAACCTGGCCGGGTTAGTTCCATTGAGCTCCAGCAGCGTGGTGCGGTACTCATGAATTACCCAGTTGGTCCTCTTCCCCTTCGGAGCACGGCCAGTGTAGAAGATCAGAGTCTCCTTCATTCCAATCTGCATATAGTACTTCCAGACTTTATCTTGCAATCTTTACGCATTGCCTTCCAATCCAACAAGAACTATTAGAAAGAGTGTCATGTATTCCCTTATCAATGATTGCACTGGATACACCTAATGCTCATTGTGCATACTAAATTAAAAATCCAACAAACAAAAATTGCAGCAAGAATTCCTTACTTGTAAACTGAATCACTATAGAAACGACACCCCGGCTTTTCGACATGGATCGGGACAAGATATCTTTCCAAAATACATCTCGTTTCCAACCAAATGACAAGATGACAAAAGGCATCAACAAAAACACAAGGAAACAGAATTCATATTACACAAAATTAAACATGATTTGATTACGCATGAGAAATCGACATCAACCAATCGAAAATGAATCCGACCTCTGGCTGCAAGCTCTGCAGTACATCCCTGCGGAACACAAAAACTATTAATAGTAAGCAGAACCGTTCCTAAGGACGAAACACAAGGTTATATTTTGCTTTTGACTGGAGAAACAGTGTCACAAAGTTCCCTGATAATAAACAGAGGCCCTAAGCGCTCCAGTTCATCTTCATTGCCAAGGTCTGTGTTCAAAGGCATTAGACACCTTAATAGTTAAAAAACATTAAAAAAAACAAAAACAAAAAAAAGAGTAATTGGCCTTAATGATCCCTGAACTCTTTAAGAGGTGACACTTTGGTCTATGTTCTTGTTTTTTTTTTTTTTTTTTTAGCTGTGCTGACCCTAAACTCTCTAAAAATGTGACGATTTGGTAATTTCCGTTCACATCCATTAAATATCTAACGGAATCTTACTGAAATGATTAATTTTTATATTAAAATGACTAAATACCCTCTCATGTCTCTCCCTCCCCCCTTCCCCTCTCTCTCTGTGTTTTCGCCCACCCCTTTCCCTTCTCACTCTCTCTCTGTCTGTCCCCACCCCCCCCCCCCCAACCCGACTGGGTTGCCCCCCTTCTCCCTCTCTCGGTTTCGCCCCCCTCCGGCCACCGTTCGCCCTCCACCCCCACCCCCACCCCCCTTCCCGCCGTCATTTTCTCCCCACCTCGCAACTGGGTCCCCCCCTCCTGCCTCTATTCGCCCCCACCCCGCGACTGGATCTCCCCTTCCTACCGCCGTTCGCCCCCCCACAACTGGATCCCCCCCTCCCCCCATTCGCGATCGGGTTTTTAGGGCCCTCTCCCCCCCCCCCCCCCCCCGCCCCTCTCTCTGGTTCGATGCCGCCGCCATTGAACTCACACCCCCTCTCTCCATTGCAGATCCCCCCTCCCCCCCGAACTAGGTTTTGAGAAAAGAAGAGAGAGAGAGAGAGAGAGAGAGAGAGAGAGGAGAGAAAGAGAGGAGAAAGAGAAATGAGAGGAAACTTTAATTATTTGTTATGATTTTTTTATTTTTGTTAAACTAATCACTGTTAGATTACTAAAATAACCTAACAAGTTAATGGATTTGGACGGAAAGGACCATAACGGTAAAAAAATAAGAGTTTAGGGTCATCTTGACAAAAAAAAAAAAACAAAAAAAACAGGGACTAAACCGTCACATTTGAAAGAGTTGAGGGACTATTTAGGCCCGAAAAAAAAGAAAACACACACAAACACACACACAAATTATCTATGTTAGATGTCAAGCATAACCATATGGGTTAGAGATACACATACATGTGTGTGTATGTATATATATATATATATATATATATATATATATATAAGAGGAGGAAGGGGGCTGGGAGCCATGCCCCCCTATCTTTTTTTTATTTTTTATTTTTTATTTTAATTTTAGTATAATAGTTTTTTTAATTTTAATTTTAATATAGTGAGTATGTATATAAGTTAGTCCTGGCATCTTTTAAAGATTTTTAATGTATTTTTAGCCTATAAGAAAATTATCTTAAAATCATTAAGAATGCTCATATCCTCACACATCTATAAATAAAAATTATTTTTTATTAAATAATTAAAAAACATACATCACATTAACAATAAATGGAAATAATATTTTTTTAAAAAATCCTAAGAAATTTTAAACTCTAAATTGCTCTTCATCAATATTTTTTCTTAAGAAAATTTTATAATTACATGAAAAATTTTAATGGAGGATTCAAGTGAAATAAAAATAAAAGAAAGATGTCTCTTGAAAAGCCAACAACTATGGAAATATGTATTTTTTATTTTTTAATTCATTGGTATTATGCTTTTTTTTTTTTCCTTTTAGTATTTGAAAATAATTCTCTGTGGTTTTTTTTATGATTATTCTTTTTGTTTATTTTTTCTTGTTATGTTTGTTTACATTATTTTATATTTATGTATTTTTTTTAAATGCAGTATGATATTTCTTGATTATTGATTTAGACATTACTTAAGTTTTTTTCTTTATTATTTCCTCTCCTTTTTTTCTTAGAGATACTTTATGTTTTCTTTTTGAGAACGAAAAAATATATATTTTTTTCTTATTTAGATTTGTTAATTTTTATTTTTTAAAAAATAAAATAAATTAAAAAAAGTAAGTGTATGAGAAGGTTAAATATGTTATTATATAAAAAAGTATCTATAAAATGATAGATTTGCCATGTCTCTGTGAGGAAACATTTCTTGGATGAAGATATTTATCAATATTGTGGGTACAAATATAACCACTCATATTTTATTGGATAAACAATTTGGATTTTAATGAATAAAATTGTTCATTAAAAACATAAATATTGGTGGGTTTAATAGCTTGACCGAAATTTTTTTTAACCCCCACTGTTGATAAATCCCGGCTCCATCACTGTACATATGAATGCATAATCAAATCATTAAACTAAAGGTGTATAGTGATAATTAAATGTTAACAAAGAAAAAAAAATCTTTTGCCATTGAAATATCCACTCCAAGCTGAATTATTATGAACATAAAGTCAATTAGTACTAATTTATGTTCCGTTTAGTATTCAAGTTTAACTCCAACTAAATTGTAATTTTTTATCTAAATTTTTTATCTTTTTTCTAAAAAGTCAACAAAATTTATTACTAATTTCTGAAAAATTAATCAACTCCAACTTAAAATTTCATCTCCAACTAACTTATCAAATGGAGGTTTAGTATAATTGTAAACCTGATAAAAGCCGTTGCTAGACCAAGCTGCTTGATTTTCGTTTTCTTTCCTTGAATCTTACTGAGAATAGGAAGAAGAAGAACAAATCAAAACACACATTTTTAAAATTAATTCCACTACTAGAGATGGTGATGATGATGAACCAACTTTGTCTCAGAAACCTCCATCGCAGAACGTCGTTGAACCGATGATCGGAGCCATCTGCAACAGCCTTAGGGCTCAACAAGCAGCGCTTTGAGGGAACAAATCACACTGCGAAACATCTGAAAACCGAAATCGAGTTTGAGAAACCTAAAAAATCAGAGAAAGAAAGCAATGAAGAAAAATTTTTTTACGACCTTGAGCCAGCTTAAGAACTTCTCTAAGTCTCAAAAGCTATTGCTTTCCTCTTTGGCATAAATCTCCACCATTAAAGCCAGGTCACCGGATCTTTTGTCTCGAACAAGGTCGCGGGTCCGTCGTCGGCGTCTTCAAGGGGCTTGCTTAGCAGGTTGTAAGGGAGGAGGGTCCGTCGGGTTCTTTCGTCTCAGACGGTGGGTCGCGGGTAAGTTGCAAACAAGTTCTTTGAGTTTTAGGAGGGAGGGTGGATGGAGAGGAGGAAAAAGAAAGAAATCGCAGGTTGTCGTGGGTCAGTCGCCGAAGTTTACAAGGGTCACACTCAGGTCGTGAGGGAGGAGAGGAAAGAAACAAAAAGAAGGGGAAATAATGTTTCCCACGTTTCCGAGAATATAATCAATAGTTTAAATTTTAAAAACCGTCCCTTTTTTAGTGGTTTTTTTCCTTTTTATTTTTTTATATGATAAAACTGAGGTAAAGTCCCTTTTATATACCCTATCGATAGAGTTCATTTTTAAATCGTTCAAATATAATCGAACGGCTGAGATGTTTCTTGTGCACGGTAATTATTATACACCTTACTTTACAATAGTATTTGATTAAGAAATTTAAAAAAAAATAAAAAGAAAAATTAAAAATTTCCGTCATCGGAGTCAAGGGGCCTCGAGCGCGGGGGTGGGGGGGTCTGGTTGATGTCGGGGGTTGGGGGGGGATCTGGTAGGTGATGGGGGTGGGGGTGGGGGAGGCTTGAGTGCGGGTGGGGGGGGGGGGGGGTGTCTGGTTCGACGTCGGGGGTTGGGGGGGGGCGGGGCTCGAGTGCAGGGGGGAGAGGGGTCTGGTCGGCGTTAGGGGTGAGGGGAGGGGGAGGGGGGGGGGGGGTGGCTCGAGCGCGGGGGTGTCTAGTCAGTGTCGGGGATGGGGGGGTAGATTTGGTCGGGGGGTCCATCGCCGGCGTCGACGGGGAAGTCGGCGGCGTCGGGGAAGGAAATGGGTGGTTTTTTTTAATTTTTTATTTATTTATTAATCTATATTAATATGAGGTAATGCGTATGATAATTATAATACACAAACAAGATCTTAACAGTTCGATTAAATCTTAACTGTTTAAAAATGAACTGTATCGATAGGGTATATAAAAGGAACTTTACCTTAGTTTAACCTTTTTTATATTAGTGGCCTTTTTCGGGGGGGGGGGGGGGGGGGGGACGTACATAACTGCCCTTTTTTTGTGATGGATTTTATAATATATATATATATATATATATAACAAAAAATACATTATTGGTTTTATAATTTTTTTAATTTTTTTATGCATTTCTTTTAAATTTTTTTGGAATGTTAGTTGCTATATTGGATTAATAAAGCTATAATTAATTTATCCAAATATAATAGTAATGTTTTTTGCAGTTTAGTTGGTCCTAGTTAAAAAAAAAAAAAAAAAAAAGGAAGTGAGAGAGATAAAGAAAAACGTTTTTGGCTGGAGGTTTGATTCATCACTGGGCCTAAGGCCATGAAATTTCATGTGTATCAAAGAATGCCAGAGGAAAATACATCTCTAATAAGCACAAAGTCGTTATAATTTCTTCTTGTAATTTGTCCAGCTTAGTTACGTCCACCACCTTGTGCAAATGGCATTGAAGAAATAGCACAATCTTGTAATAGCAAATCTTACCTTCTTGTCTAAAACTGAATGAAGTGCAATTGGAAGTATTTGTTGCACAAAGACGTGGCAATCGTGAGATTTCATGCCAATGAGTTTTAAATCCTTCGTTGAAACCAAGTTTCGAATATCTGAGGAGTACCCCTCAGGAATATTTACTTTAATTTTTTCCTCTTTCTACAGAGTAAAAACAAGCTTGGGGTAGACGAACTCGGCCATTAATGCGTTGAAGAGCCAACTCTTTCCTTATTCCAATTGCTTCTAGATCTTCACGGGTTGCACGTCAATCTTTGGCTTTCCCAGGAATATTAAGCATAGTCCCTATTAGACTATCGCAAACATTCTTTTCTATATGTATAACATCAAGGCTGTGTCGCACCAATAAACGTTGCCACTATTCTAATTCAAAGAATGTAGACTTTATTTTTTTTTTCCAAAGATTTCTAATCTTTCTTTCATCCTCTGTATCATAGCATACTTCTCTTTGTCTTTCTTTCCTTTACCAAAATGATTAGTCAATCGACACACTCTTTCATACACCTCTTCTCCACTCAATGGTACAGGAGCTTCTTCAAACTCTTGTTTACCGTCAAAGGCCTTTTTATACCTTCGATATGGATGATAACGCCCTGAGTACTGCCTATGTGCCCCCATGAAACATTCCTTATTTCCATGTTTCAACCTTTTTGAATGCGTCTTCTCACTACATATCGGACACGCTTTCTTTCCTTTAACAATGCTTCCAGACAAGTTACCATAAGCATGAAAGTCACTAATTGTCATCAGTAGTACCGCTCTCAACAAAAAATGCTCGTTCCTATATCCATCAAAGCAGTCTACTCCATTCCACAATTGTTTTAAATCATCTATCAACGGCGCCAAATAGACATCTATATCATTTCCAGGTTGTTTAGGCCTTGATATTAACAAAGTTAGTAACATGAACTTTCTTCTCATGCATAAATCCGGAGGAAGATTGTAAATTACAAGAAATACCGGCCAACAACTATATGAAGTGCTAATAGTACTGTGGGGATTGATACCATCAGCAGAAAGACCTAGGCGAAGGTTTCTCGGGTCTTCCTTAATTTTGGGCCACTTCTCATCCACTTTCTTCCATGCCGGTGAGTCTGCTATATGTCGAAGTTTTCCATCTTTAATTCTTTCATCCTCATGCCACCTCAAATTTTTAGCATGCTTGGGATTCCAAAACAAACTTTTAAACCTCGGGATAAAAGGAATGTATCATAAAATCTTTGTTGGGATCCCGACTTGTTCTTCCTTAGTGATCTTGTTGTATTTCCATCTCCAATACTTACACACAGGATATAAGCTTTCATTGGTAAATTCTTTCCTTATAAGATGCGATCATTTGGACATGCATGAATTTTCTCATACCCATTCTTAATGAGGACAAAATTTTCTTTGCTTCATACATAATAGCGGGCATCTCGTTTTCTCCAGACAATAAATCTTTCATGAAACTAAGCATTTCTGAGAAGGTGCTGTTACTCAAGTCATTTCGTCTTTTAAATTAAATAATCTTATCAGTGATGGTAATTTTTTACATTTTGAGCCAGGATAAATTAACTTCTCTGCATCTTCTATCAGCGTTTCAAAATTTGCAGCATGGTCAACCATATCATTGACCATAGCTATTGGGTGGTCTTCAAAGTCATCATATATTTTATCATCACCTTCTAACCCTTTTAAGAGATGGATTCTCACTGCGTGGCTTTTCACCATGCTTCTTCCATGGATCATAGTTCACATCTATCCCATCGCATATTAAATGACTTTTAATTTCAACCCAACTCATTTTCTTTAGATTACCGCAATTCACACAAGGGCAACTCATGAATTCTGGATTAGGAACATGTTCTAAAGCAAAGTTTATGAAACTATCGACCCTTCTCAATACTCTTTTGACAACCTATCCATCGGCATCCACTTCTTATCCATTCTTAGTAAGGTTGGCAATTCATGTCAACCAGTTAGGTTCGTATTGGGTTGAAGTCAACACGAATTGTCAAAACTCTAACACGGACCCGATCCATGACCTGTTGGGTCAAAAAATCTTAACACTAACTCGACTCGTCGGGTTGGCAGGTTGACCCGACCCAACCCGGCCAACCCGCAACACACTATTTTGGGTTGATTAACACAACACGACCCATTGACCTGCGACCCTTCGACCCGCCAACCCGCCAAAAATAAGGAAAAAATTTAAAAATATATATATTTTTAACATACAATTAAGTTCCATATTAAGCAAATTAAGCAATATACCATCATATAATATCAATATAAAAAACAAAATCATATATATATATATCCATAATTAGTTCATCACAAAAGGTTAATCAAAACACAAAACTATATAAACCCATAACTAGTTCATCCAAAAGACCACCACTAAGTTAATCTGAATTGTACAAAAATTTTGAATGGGTTGTTACGGGTGATTTCGTGACCCAAACCCAACCCATATTTTTATTGTGTCATGCGGGTTCAACCCAAAACCAACCCGCACCCTTTTTCCCAACCCTAACCCACATTTTTTTCGTATCAAGTTCGTGTCATGACCCGAATTTTCAGCCCTAATTCTTAGCAATCAAATCCACAATCTTAAAATTTTCAAGGTCAAGACAATGAACAATAATTAAAAGGTCAAGATAATAAATGAAAGACCTATTTTTAACTATTTACCAAATTTAATTAATTTTTCCTAATTAATTCAATTACTGTAAGTAAAGTAAATAGATAAACACAAGTAAATTTTTACAAGGTTCGGTTACCCTACTCCGCGAGACCACACCCAGACGGTGAATAATCCACTAACTGTTAAACGGTTACAAGCCCTAATGGACTTATACAAACTGAAGACTCCTTCTCCTTGTTGCCACCGGTCATCTTGAACCAAGGTAATGAATCTATTCTACAAGATACCCTCATTAGCTACGTTGAACTCCCTTCAACCACTAATGCCTTCTCCCGAAGACTTTAAATCTTTCTCCCGAAAGACGTAAGTATGCAACAGCTTCAAAAGGTCTCAAAGTACTCAGATATATCTCAAAGCTCGTACCCCACAATCTATTTTTGAGACTATAGATAAGCAACCATAGTTAATCTTCAAAAATCTCGTATTAAAAATAATTTAAATTTCACAGTGTTTTCTAATCTGTTGCAACACTTCCGGAAATACTTTGAAATTCAAATATAGAAACTTCCTCCATAATCTGAATTAAATTTCCTTCATAATAGCTACTGATAAATCACGAAAAATCTTCAAGAAATTTCAGATATAAAATCTTCCAACTTTCCAGATTTTAAATGCAAGATTCTTCTTTTTGGGATAGTTAGTATTTCTAATTTAAATAAGATAAGGAAACCAACTCAAATTAGAATTCTCTTTTTAAATGAAATCCCAAGATAATCTCTAATTTAATTCAGGCAACCACCCTTGACTTTTACCAAAACAGAAGCTATCATTTTGTAGATCAAATCAATTACACTCTGCCACATCAGCTTCCAAATCATGCAACTTTCCCAATTAAGCATCTAGTCACATCTTCAAAATGTACCAATTGTTGCAACACATATTGCAACGTCCAATGAAACTCCTAAAGCTAGCTTACGAAATATTGTTTTTGGTTTTTTTAAAAAAGTTGCCGTAAATGCCAACATACAAAAAACCTAACAATCTCCTCCTTTGGCATTTTTGGCATTTGTGACTTTGTATGCAAACTTTTGTGAAAGAGACCTTAGGACCTTTCTCACAAGTTTAGTCTCAGAATAATTTTTTCCAAGGGCAAAAGCTTCATTGGCTATGTCGCACAACTTAGCATTGAAATCAGCAATTGTTTCACTCTCAAGCGTTCTGAGATTTTCAAATCACATTGCCAAAATTTGAAGTTTTGACATCTTCACAGTAGTTGTGCCTTCATATGTTGTTTCCAGAATAATCCAGGCTTCTTTGGTAGTTTCACACGTGCAATGGCGCCAGGGGGGGGGGGGGGGGGCATGTCCCCCCTAGCTTTTTTATCCTTTTATCCTTTTTTTTTAATTTTAGTATAATATTTTTTTTTATTTTAATATAGTGAGTATGTGTATAAGTTAGTCTTGGCACCCCTTAAAGATTTTTAATGTATTTTTACCTTATAAGAAAAATTATCTTAAAATCATTAAGAATGCACATACCCCCACATGCCTATAATTGAAAATAATTTTTTTTATAAAATAATTAAAAAAACATACACCACATTAACCATAAATGAAAATAATATTAAAAAAAATCGTAAGAAATTGTTTTAAATTCTTCTAAACTCTAAATTGCTCTTCATCAATTTTTTTCTTGAGAAATTTTTATAACTACATGAAAATTTTCAATGGAGAATTCAAGTGAAATAAAAATTAAAAAAAAAGATGTTTTCTGAAAAGCCAACAACTATTGAAATATGTATTTTTTATTTTTTAATTCATTAGTATTATGCTTTTTTTTCTTCTTTTTTTAGTTTTTAGTTTTTGAGAAAGATTCTCTGTGGTTTTTTATATGGTTATTCTTTTTGTTTATTCTTTCTTATTATGTTCGTTTACATAGTTCTATATTTATGTTTTTTTTTTAAAATGCTGTATGACATTTCTTGATCATTGATTTAGACATTACTTGAGTTTTTTTTTTCTTTACCATTTCCTCTCCTTTTTTTTTCGGAGATACTTTATGTTTTCTTTTTGAGAACGGAAATATATCTTTTTTTCCTTATTTAGATTTGTGAATTTTATTTTTAACAAAATAAACTAAATTTAAAATAAAAGTGAGTGTATGATAGGGTTAAATGTAGTATTATATAAAAAGTATCTATAAAATAATAGATTTACTATGTTTATATCGGGAAACATTTATTGGATGGGGATATTTATCAATATTATGGAGGCAAATATAATTACTCATATTTTGTTAGGCAAATAATTTGGATTTTAAGAAATAAAATAGTTTATTAAAAATATGAACATTAGTGGGCCTAATGACTTGACCGAAAATTTTTTTTTTGGCCCCCCTGTCGATAAATCCTGGCTCTATCACTGCACACGTGGAAATCAATTTGAACTGATTGGAATTAACAACATTGAAATTGCATTCAGGCCTTGGAGTTATTCTTGGCCAACTGATCTTTATCACTGGTCCAAGATTCTTCAGACTTGAGTACAGATTTATTCTCATCATCTTTGGTAATAGGTTGTTCCCAACCGCTTAAAATAGCACGCCATGCTTTCTCATCAAGTGCCTTAATAAAAGCCTTCATACGAGCCTTCCAGTAGCGATAATTACTCCCATCAAGCAGCGGTGGGCGTGAAACAGATCCTTATTCACGTAGAAAATCCATGCCTGCAAAACAGATCAAATCCAAAAATCTAACCTAGAAAATAGCATTAGTAACCTGCTCTGATACCAATTGAAATATCTGTAACTATTTACCGAATTTAATTAATTTTTCTAAATTAATTCAATTACTGTAAACAAAGTAAATAGATAAACACAAGCAAATTTTTTACGAGGCTCGATTACCCTACTCCTCGAGGCCATGCCCAGATGGTGAATAATCTACTAAATATCAAACGATTACAAGCACTAATGGACTTATACAAACTGAAGACTCCTTTTCCTTGTTGCCGCCGGTCGTCTTGAACCAAGTCAATGAATCTATTTTACGAGATCCCCTTGCTAGCTATGTTGAACTCTCTTTAACCGCTAATGTTTTCTCCCGAAAGACGTAAGAATTCAACGGCTTGAAAAGGTCTCAAAGTACTTAGATATATCTCGGAGCTTGTACCCCATAATTTGTTTTTGACACTATAAATAAGCAACCATAGTCAATCTTCAAAAGTTTCGGAGTAAAAATAATTTAAATTTTACAGTGTTTCATGATCTGTTGCAATACTTCTGAAAATACTTTGAAATTCAAATATAGAAACTTCCTCACAATCCGAATTAAATTTCCTCCATAATAGATGCTGATAAATCACAAAAAACCTTCGAGAAACTCCAGAAATAAAATCTTCAAACTTTCCAAATTTCAAGTGCGAGATTCTTCTTTTTGGGATAGTTTTAATTTTTAATTTAAATAGGATAAGGAAACCTACTCAAATTAGAAATCTCTAATTAAATAAAATCTCAAGATAATCTCCAATTTAATTTAGGCAACTACCATTGACTTTTACCAAAACAGAAACTGCCAATTTGTAGACTAAATCAATTGCACTCTACCACGTCAGCTTCCAAATCATACAACTTTCCCAATTAAGTAGTTAGCCACGTCTTCAAAACATACCAATTGTTGGAACACATATTGCAACACCCGATCAAACTCCTAAAGCTAGCTTACAGAATATTGTTTTTGGTTTTTCTAACAAAGTTACCATAAATGCCAACATACAAAAACCTAACAATAAACTTATCAATTTGTAATATCCATGTAGGAAAAAAAAAAAAGAAAAAAAAAATCCAAATCAGCTACATTTGTTTGTTAAATTTAAAAAAAAAAAAAAAGTGAGTGCTTAGAACGGATAGTATCTTAAGTATTCTAATAGTTAGATATGCTAACAAGAAAAGTCAAAAAATATTTTTATATGACCTGATAAGAGAATTTACAGACTAGAAAGCATAGTATTGCAATGGATATATCACAGAGGAAATATTAAAAAAAAAAAAAACTGAAATACTTATACACTCGAATCCGCATATCTCAAAAGAAAAAGATTTAGCAAAAAGATTAAAAAAAAAAAAAATCAAGGAGGTTAATTAGGGCACAAACCTTCAATGGCGAAGTTGGGTTGGGAGGGGGAGATGGGGTGTGGGACGTACGGTTTGGAGATCTGGTGCGCGGGTATAATCTCTGTGTGAGTTTTTTTATTTTCTATTTTTCCACCTCACACCCACATTAATAGCAATCGGCACTTCGTGTCATATAAAGAAAAGAAATTCACATGAAAGATTTCCAGCAATTTCCAAACCGCCACTTTCCACGTATATATTATATTCTAATTTTTTTTTTCCTTCTAAAACAATATATCCAATCTTTCTTTAAAAAAAATTGTTTATTTATTTATTTATTTTATTATAATGGGAGGCCATTTAAATGTCAATTAAAATAGCTATCTAATATGTAAATAGTAATATTTATCAATATCGGAATAAGTTTTTTAAATGATAAGTCTCAATTTAATTATTAAAAAAAGTATAAATTTGTTTTCTAAAAAAAAAAAAGAAAAAAAAAGGACTTTATTGTGTTGACGATTACTATGAGAGAATAAGTCTCAATTTAATTAGTAAAAAACTCTAAATCTGTTTTTCTTAATTAAAAAGAGTTTATAATGTTTACAATTAAATTTCTTAATAATCTTAAAATTGATAATAAATTGTGGTTGTATGTATAATTTAAAGGTAATTCTATGCCTGACTTCTCGTAAAATATTGAGTTTGATTCTCCTTATATCCACAAATTCAGTAAACTAATGTGAATATGTTTATATCATTATCTCTCCACAAGAAAACGATGAAGGAAAAATTATTCATTCAACTGATCATGAATATCATTATTAGTGTTATCATATGAATCAATCATTAAAAAAACTTAATTAAAGCATCTCCCTTAACAAAGAAAATTAGATAAACAAATTGCTATATGCTAAAAATTGAAAAAGAAAAAAGAATAATGATCCTATATATGTTATAGAACAATATGAACTAGCGGTTATTATAACAAAATCAAGAAAAATTAATATTGATTGACATAGCTATTTACATTTACATATTAATGTCACCTAAATTTAGCCGAACCTTTTAGATGTCAGTTTTAAAAAAATGACGACAAATACATTTGATGTCGCTTTGCTAAAAGTGACGTTAAAAGCTTTTTAAATGGTTACTTAGACATCGCTCTTGAAAAAGTGACGTTATATTAGTGATGTTTAAACATTTGACGTCGCTTTATTAAAAGTAACATTAAAAGGTTTTTAAATAGCCACTTTAAACGTTACTTTTGAAAAAGTGATGCTATATTAGTGATGTCTAATGTTTGTTTTCTACTAGTATATATGATATCATTGTATAATGATAGACGTGTTATTAGATACATATTTACAAATTAAAAAATAATAATTTTTGATTCGGACCATAAGTTTAGATTTATACTGTAAACTAGAAAAAGAGTATAATAATGGTTATGGTCAATGTAAATACTAAAAGGTAAAATTCACTCTACATGTAGAACATATTTAAAAATCTGCTATTACTAAAATATTTCAAAAGTTTTGCTATATTTCAATTTCACAACTCAAATATGCCATCTTGTATAAGTTCTCCAAAATTTTCTCTTGTTAAAATATATTAACGAGCTTAATTAATTTAATTTCAAATTATTATAAACATGTAATGTTTTTATTGGACGACACACAGCTTTTTCTAGTTACAAACATTAACTTACTCTAACATAAAATTGAAAAAAAAAAAAAAAATAAAATAAAAAATCGCTGACTAGAAAATTACAACTTACTCTGTAGTTAGAAATTAGTGTTAGCTATTTCTAATATTCAGTACCGACTCGAAAATAACAACTCAAAGTTAGTATGTCTAACATATTTTTCAAGAAGTAGAATTTTGAATTTAGTAGGACACTGGTTAAAGCCTTCAACTAATGAAAATTAAAACAAAATCTGACATACAAATGATTTCATGTTTAGCAATTGTTAGAGGTGGCTTTTTTTTTTTTTTTTTTTCACTGGGGGACCCAAGTTGGGGATTGAGATAGGTTGTTTCAGATAAGAACAACAAATATTTCTGAAAAAAGTATATATTTTTTAAATGCATTTAATATAAAATTCTATTGTTTCATATGTGTGTTTTGCTATAATTAAGTTTGTTTTGTGAGAAGATAAGTTTTCAATTTGTAAGAAATTTTGTTGACGATGAATATTGTAATAATAGGGATTGAAATGGGCATGGATAAGGTCTCACAGGGGATAGAGATAGTGATGAAAGACGCATTCCTTGATCCCACTCTATCCCTTTGCATTATCATGCGTAATAATTGTGATTTTTCTCAATTTTCGTTTTTGGTAGAACCTCGTAATTGTAATTTAGTTTTAGCTTATGAATTTTGCTTAATATCTTTTAGTAAAACCAACCGGCTGTAGTATATGAATTGTTTGCAGAAGATAGAGTCCATGCATCATATAAATATATATGTCAAATTATTATAACTTGTTTGTGTTAGTTAAAAAGTCCCACATCGGTTATAAAGGATTGTAATTATTTGCTGATCTATTATAAATAGGATTATATCATCCACTAATTATTATGATTTTCAAAAAAATTCTAAAATAAATATATAAAAAATTGAACAAACACAATAACACAATGCTGTAAATTTAATAGAAGACATATAAACAATGTTGACAGAAGATCTATATTAAAAATGGTGAGTTCAAAAAAATGGTAATGGTGTTCGGGAAATCTTCTAGATATGAAGATTTACTATGTAAATTTCTACATTTTATTGCTTAGTCATAATCTTATATGATCATTCCCAAAAAAGAAGCAATCCTAAAAGTGTGTTCGGGAAATCTTCTAAATATGAAGATTTACTATGTAAATTCCTACATTTTATTGCTTAGTCATAATCTTATATGATCATTCCCAAAAAAGAAGCAATCCTAAAAGTTAAACGCTTATTATCTTATAAAATACAATTTTTTTAATTCGAAAATAACTGATAATGAATATCCACGGATTACAAAATCCAAAAAATAACTTTATCATTCCATAAATATAGGAAATCTTATACTTTTAAAAAACAAAAAAGAATTATATGTATATATAGACGTCAAAATTTAGAGTCATACATAAGAATGTCATAAATTTGATACCTTCTTATATTTATGCCCACCATAATATTAAAGTTGATAATTTTATCATTTCATAACACTAAAATTATCAACTTTAACATTAAAGTGGGCAAAACTATAACGGATACTTAAAACATGGCTCTCCACCTAATAATTTTCTCCAAAATTTATTTAAAAAGCAGTCAGATGCTAAGTGGTAAAAAAGGAAGTTGATTTGTGGCAGTTAAGAAAAACATTTGTTTTGTTAATAAGATTTGTTGTTCGATTATTTTCTTTTTTTGAACTTGAGAGTAAGGGGATTCAAATTATGCATCTTATGGTGGAGTCTGATGGGAAATGACCATTAGATTATGTCTGCAAGCACATTGTTCAATTTCTAAAGTGACTCCTCAAATATGATTAATTTGTATTGTTGGATGGTATTTTTGTCATTATGTAAAAATTATTTAAAATATTTTTTACTCAAGTCAATATATGTAGGAGCGTACCTAATTATGAGGAAGGAGACAACCTAGGTAGGAGCCTTCCTAATTATAAGGAAGAAGATAACCTAGGTAGGAGCCTACCTAATTATAAGGAAGGAGACAACCTAGGTAGGAGCCTACTTAATTATAAGGTAGGAGACAACCCAGGTAAAGGTCTACTCATTTATGAGGAAGGAGACTACCCTCAAGTATGAGTCTTCCTAAGGTTATATCAGACGTTAGAAGGAGAAGTTCAAGCGTCTACAAAGGACAACGTTCAACAATTAATAGGAGTTTACAAAGGGGACTCAATCGTCTATACAAAGACGTTAAACGTCCATATTTATTACATATCAAATCACCGGAATGTGAATAGTCTATTGTAATTAAAGAGAGAATAAACTCTCAAATTAATAGGAGAATTAAACTCCTACATTCCCAATGTATTATAAATTCTCTTGAATTGAGAAGATAAAAAAAAAGACACAATTCTCAATACAAAGCCTTGAGGCAATTATATTGGACTCTGGTTTTCTCTATATTGTTCTTAAGGTTCTTGTGTTTTCTTGTGTTCATGCTTAATGTTCTTGATTATTTCTTTCGTTTGATCTTGTTTTCTATTTCAAGAACGTTTATTTGGTGTTGGACGAAATTTTGCTCCAATATTTTGGCGCTAGAAGGAGGGCCTTGTGCGATTAATATCCACAGGTTCTTGCCAGTATTTTCAATCTTATTTCTTAAAAGATGGCGAGCGAGAACGTGTCAACTGCAAACCCTACTAATACAATTGGTGCTCAAACGGAGGGAGGTGACGCTGATAAAGGGAAAGGTAGAGGAATACCACGTCATCTGCGTCCTCCAACACGCATGGATAGGTTGGAGACGGGTTTGGAGAATTTGACAGGATTGGTGACTGAGTTTGTCAACACTTTCCATGGAGCACAACTAGCTAGAGCTCAGCCATCCAATGGCCAACAAGCCACACCGACAAACTCGCACAGTGTGAGGGGTGGTAGAATCCGACGAGGTGAAGAAGAGGTTTCTATAGAAAGGCTGCGACAAAGGGATTTACCTACTAGGCAGCAACCACGACAAGCTTGGAGACGTTTGGGAGCGCAAGGGCAAAGTGAAAGTCGACACTCACAAATGGAGAGAACACGAACTTCCGTGTTTGATAGGCTAGCTCATTCGGAAGGAAATGATGAAGAAGTAGATAGTACTTGGACTCCATCGGGATCAGAGGAGCTTTCTACTACTGATCTACGTGATCGACTCAATGCACGACGTAATATATCACATGGTGTACCCCAACCTCGGAATCCCCGAAATGGTCGAGTACCTTTAACAAGGAATGAAAGAGGTGATCGAGCCAATCCTCCGAGAGGTGACCAAACTATACAACCAAACCAAATTAGAACAAGTGGTGCGTACCATGAACAAGCGATTCAACAAGTAAAGAGTCAATCAAATCGTAGCATCCGAGAAGTACAACTTGAGCAACAACTTGAGAGGATGCAAAGGCGAATGGTTGATTATGAGGCAAATCGGAAGGTACCAGAAGGCATTAAATATATGATGGATGAAACCGAACCTCCATTCACCGAGGATATCCTAATTGAGGAGTTTCCCGCCGACTTCAAGATGATACCTATCAAGCAATATGATGGGAAAGAGAACCCTGCTGGTCATATGCATGGATATTGCACTTGGATGCGGATCCGGAGAGCGACTCAAGCTCAAATGTGCTTAGCATTCTCTCTGACATTAATTGGACCAGCGCTTCAATAGTTCCAACAACTTGAGCCGGGTTCAATTGGCTCATTTAAAGAACTAAAGCAATAACTCTTGGGTAGATTTGTGGTGGCAAAAACCCGCAAGAAGGATAAGCTCTACCTTTTTTCCCTCAAACAAGGGGCTGAAGAATCATTAAAGAGCTACATAGAGCGTTTCAGCCAAGAGATGAACTATGTGGAAGGATACACTGATAGTGATGCCGTTGCCGCAATAAGAGAAGGTCTTTTGGAAGGAAGCATGCTAAAGTCTATTGTGCACAAGCAACCCAAAACTTTTGCCGAACTTGTTACCCGAGCACAAAAATTTATCAGTGCGGAGGAGTATATGCGAAATCGAAGAGGTTCATCTCAGGCTGGGACATCGAAACTTGAAGGAAAGCGGAAGGTTGAAGAAGGAGCCAAGGAGTTTGATCAGAAAAAACAAAAGGCAGAAGCGCAACTGGAGACAAACAAGTTAAATGCTTTGACACAAAAATTTCAAGCTTACACTCCGCCTGATGAGACAAAGACTTATACACCGCTGAATACAACAAGAGAACAAATCTTGATGCAAATTCAACATCGAAATTTGTTAGTTCCACCAGCACCCATGAAAGGAGATCCCAACAAGAGGGATAGATCTAAATATTGTCGTTTCCACCAAGATTTTGGTCATGATACCTCGAATTGTTTCCAATTAAAAGGACAAACTGAGGCTCTTGTGCAACAAGGACAACTGCGGGAGTTTGTGGAACGAGTGATAGCAGAAAGGCGGATCACACCCCCTATGGTGCAACAGCAACAACAACAACCTGTACCACCTGCTCCGTTGGCCGAGAATAATAATCCGATAGGAGAGTTGAATGACGTTCGAACAATATTTGGAAGACCAGAAACAGGTGATAGTTCACGTGCGCGGAAGTTATATACCCGAGAAGCCAAAGACTTTGATGGTATACATTATATGAACATGACCGAGCATATTGCAAAGTTTTCAAAAATGGAGAATTTCGCCATAACCTTCACAGAAGAAGAGGCTAAGAAATTACTCCACCCACATAATGATGCCTTGGTAATATCTCTCCGAATAGCAAATAGTAGGGTCCACCGAATTTTAGTTGATAATGGGAGTTCTGCAGACATATTATTCAAAAGTGCATTAACACGAATAAATCTAGGGGGGGCAAAGCTAACTCCAGTGTTAACCCCTTTGTATGGATTTGCTGGGGAATGTGTTAGGGCTGAAGGAGTAATAACTCTCTCGGTTACAATGGGAGAAGATTTAGCACAAATAACACGAATGGTGAATTTCTTAGTAGTGGATCGCCCATCTGTTTATAATGCCATTATTGGCCGACCAACTCTAAATGCGATGAGGGCAGTTACCTCTACATATCAATTGATGATGAAATTCCCAACAGAAAATGGCATCGGAGTGGTAGTCGGAAGTCAAAAAGAAGCACGGATTTGTTATGTTAATGCCACCAATGGGGAATCAAGCGCAAAAGGAAAGGAGGTGATTTCAACCATTTATCAAATAGATGGAGATTTACTAACTGATTTGCCAAAAGACTTAAATGACATACAGAACTTTGGAGAACTCGATCCGCGTGAAGAACATGTGAAAAGAGGAGAGTCTGTTGAGGATTTAGTATCAATACCTATAGATGAGTCTATGCCCGAAAAAACAGTGCAAATCGGATCAAGGTTGTCGTCACCGTTACGAGAACAGTTGGTTAGCTTCCTTCGAGAGTACAAAGATGTATTTGCTTGGTCCTATGAAGATATGCCCGGAATCGATCCAAGAATCATGGTGCATCGGTTGAATGAAGACCCAACCTTCAAGCCCAAGGTACAAAAGAGGCAAACTTGTAACCCAGAGCGCTACATAGCGATAAACCAAGAAGTGGAGAAGTTATTGGAAGCAAACACTCTATGGGTAGGACTCCAACCAGAGAAACACCTTTTTTCTATGGCGTATGGTGTAGAGTCTGTGATCCCTGCAGAAGTAGGAATGCCGACGTATCGAATTGAGGCCTATCATGAATAGCAAAATAATGATGAATTGTGTACTGAGCTTGATTTGATGGAAGAGAAACGAGCACAAGCTTGTATTCGGATGGCTACTTATCAGCAAGCTACAGCTAGGTACTACAATTCAAGGGTTAAGGAGTGGAGATTTAAAGAAGGAGACCTAGTTTTGAAGAAAGTTATTCAAAATACAAAAAAGCCATGAGATGGGTTTCTAGGGCCAATTTGGGAAGGACCGTACAAAGTGATGAAAGTGATTTGGCCGGGTATCCACCGGTAAAACAAGTGGGGTGAGGTGTTAAAGCATCCTTGGAATGTTGAACACCTTAGAAAATATTATCAGTAGATGTTTGAGTTGTGTGGTGTGATTTTAAGTAGTATTAGCGTATTAAAAGTGTGTTTTTATTTAAGTTGGGTTTTTGATGTAATGCCTAGTTTCCAAAGGCATAAGAATTATTCAAATAGAGATGAAATTTTTGTCAATACTTTTTTGATTTTTTATTACCATGCTAGCATGTAAAAAGAAAATGGGTTCTTTTACCATGCTAGCATGTAAAAAGAAAATGGGAAGCTAGGAGGAGACAAGTATCCTCGAACGACTCCAAGAGATAAGTATCCTCCAATGACTCCAACATATTCAAAAAATATATATATATATATATATATATTAAAAAAATAATAATAATAAATATAGTTTGGCAGGACCAAACATAAACATGACGGCATGACCGATCATGAATTTTTCGGCAGGACCGAATTCAATATATATATATATATAGTTTGGCAGGACCAAACATGAACATGATGGCAGGACCGATCATGAATTTTTCGGCAGGACCGAATTAAAAATATATATATAGTTTGGCAGGACCGATCATGAATTTTTCGGCAGGACCGAATTAAAAATATATATATAGTTTGGCAGGACCAAATATAAACATGACGGCAGGACCGATCATGAATTTTTCGGCAGGACCGAATTTAAAAATATATATATATAAATATAGTTTGGCATGACCAAACATGAACATGATAGCAGGACTGATCATGAATTTTTTGACAGGACCGAATTATAAAAAAAAAAAAAAAGAAGTCAAAAAGTCCATGTCGTTTGACATACTAAACTTAGGGACTGTGGGGCTGATGTTAGATGGTATTTTTGTCATTATGTAAAAATTATTTAAAATAATTTTTACTCAAGTCAATATATGTAGGAGCGTACCTAATTATAAGGAAGGAGACAACCTAGGTAGGAGCCTTCCTAATTATAAGGAAGAAGATAACCTAGGTAGGAGCCTACCTAATTATAAGGAAGGAGACAACCTAGGTAGGAGCCTACTTAATTATAAGGTAGGAGACAACCCAGGTAAAAGTCTACTCATTTATGAGGAAGGAGACTACCCTCAAGTATGAGTCTTCCTAAGGTTATATCAGACGTTAGAAGGAGAAGTTCAAGCGTCTACAAAGGACAACGTTCAACAATTAATAGGAGTTTACAAAGGGGACTCAATCGTCTATACAAAGACGTTAAACGTCCATATTTATTACATATCAAATCACCGAAATGTGAATAGTCTATTGTAATTAAAGAGAGAATAAACTCTCAAATTAATAGGAGAATTAAACTCCTACATTCCCAATGTATTATAAATTCTCTTGAATTGAGAAGATAAAAAAAAAGACACAATTCTCAATACAAAGCCTTGAGGCAATTATATTGGACTCTGGTTTTCTCTATATTGTTCTTAAGGTTCTTGTGTTTTCTTGTGTTCATGCTTAATGTTCTTGATTATTTCTTTCGTTTGATCTTGTTTTCTATTTCAAGAACGTTTATTTGGAGTTGGATGAAATTTTGCTCCAACATGTATAAAATATGGCATGACTTCTCCTAAATATTTAAACATCCAAAAATTTTGCTTTATAGGCCATAAACTGAAAGACATCCAGAAATTTTGCTTTATAGGCCATAAACTGAAAGTCAATTTTTTAATGTTGTTTAAGTTACCATCTCGTTTTCCGTTTGTACTTTGTTATGCTTTCAGGTAAAACAACATGAACTAAGCTGGAAAAAAAAATAAATAAATAACGGACATATACTCATAAAGAAAAATAAAAAACAAAAAAGGAACAATGTAAAACGACAAGTATGCTAAAGGTTAAATTCAATAATTTGATTTATGATTTCTAATTAGAATTTTATGGAAAAATTGAGGTAACTGTTTCTTGTAGTATGTTGGCCATAGAAAATGTTGGCAAGTGCGTGACTGTTGATCAGTCAAGTGTGGCACTCACTAAAATTTGTTTTTGCCTTTATTTCGTTTGTAACTTTTGTAGGTGCCTATAGATCTCAGAAGAAATATTCACTTATTAATGAAGTCTTTTTGGCCAAAAATTGCTCTAAAATGTTTTCTTTTGACCCTCTCCTTTTTTTGCTAGACTCTCGCTCCAAAAATTGATTTGGTTGGACAAGTTGTTGTGTCGTTTATTTTTGGAATGGTAGTTGATTTTCAAGCTACCCGGCCGTGGTTTCAGAAAAACACTTGGTGATCCCCACATACATGATAACTACATGATAGTTTGTTCAAAAAAGAGGGAAAAAAAAAAAGGAACTTAAAAAACATATATATTTGTCGAAATCAAATTTGGACCCCCAACAAAATAATTGCTTTTGTCTTTTACCATCCTGATCTGAGCATCTAATAAATAAAATCACAGGGTTCACAGAGAAAAGGCTAGCCTGGCACAACTTTAATAACAAAATAAATAATAAATAAAAAAAAAATAAAAATCTGACCACCAGAACTGAACAAGTACTTAAAACAGTTACAAAACTCCTGAGATCACTTGGACAAAAAGTTTGACCTTAATTATTACTATTTACAATATCTAATAACACTGTGGTAAACAAATAAGCCTTTTATATATTTCTACTTATGGGATTTTATATATGTTAATATATATATATATATATATATGTACATATAAGCTGAGGCCCCATACCACAATAATGCTTTTGGCACTAGTTCCGAAAGGCAAACATAGCACGAGGAGAACACGTAATGGGTAAGATACTGATTTGCATGTCATTTCTTTTGCCTCTCGACATTCTTTTCTTTCTTGGTCATGATATCGACCATCTGATCTTTAATTGTTACAAAAGCTATTATTTGGAGCTTGAGACTTAGCTATGTATACTTCTCTGAAATATTTGTGGCCTATTTATACATATAAATATATATTATATGCATATCTATGGTAATTCCTTAAGCAATACCCTTGATTCCCTTTTTCAATCATGGCAGGATAAAAGTTATGGTTACAAGAGATGATCAGTACGTACATGCTAAGAATCTGGTTTTTATTTATCTCTTTTTTACCTTTTTCTCTTTTCTTTTGATTCCATATAGTTTCCCTTTCCGTGTAATGACTATAAAGCAATTAGTTGGTAAAGCAGGCTAGCTACTTGGAACAAGCAAAGTGCTTAGACGTGTTTTTCCTTTTACCTATGTAATTCATTTCAATAGCCACTAATGTCTCTTCAAAGCTGATATCCACAAAATTAGAATGATACGGAAAAGATTAGCATAGTTCTTATATGTTGTTCAATCGAAATGGTTTATATCAATAGCAACTAATATTCTTTTCTTTGAAAGAAGAGAGTTATAATTTTACATCATTAAGAGAGATGCATATATATATATATATATGTCTATATGTATACTTTCTTTTCTTCTTTCCCCCCCCCCCCCCCCCCCCCTCTTCAAGGTATCATCTTACCATAGAAGCAATTGTCTTTAGACAATTGATACTATGAAATGGTGCATTATAATCGACTTGTGTGATAAAGTTATTGTTCAACAAGTACAATCTCTAAAATAATTATGATGCTTTGAGTATCACAATGCTGGAGTATTGTTAATTGCCCTGTAAAAATGACACTGGCCAGCTGGGCTACGTGTCATTCCCATTTTTTCTTGTATGCATTTTGTGGCTAAAAAATCTTTTTAAAGTGCAAATCCCACCAAGACTAGCTCACTGGATGAAAGGAGAGAGATTTAAATACGAGCTCTCAATTCAAAATCTAACAGTATTTTCATTTTTGTTTAATATGTGAGAATCATAGAACCCGTATCGTAGGGGAAAATTTTTTTTAAAGTGTAAATATACACATACGTATATGTATATGTGTAAACATGATTAAGAAAAAAAGAGGAACTATTTTACATTTTAACTAATAGGCCTGTAACTTTGTACTACTACAATGCTATTATTTTACCCCTTTTGCCTCACATGTAAGAAATGGTCATAATTATTTAGCCCTCGTAGACAAGTAGTACCACAGCAGAGTTTGAAAGAAGGCAATAATGGAGCCCAAAAAGGGAGTTATCGCGTTGCTCCCACTAGTAGTCCCTCCACACCGCCCTTTTATCAAAAAACAAAAGCCACCATTTTTTCCTTTTATTTTATTTTTTCTTTGGCGAAAGGGATCATCTTTCAGGGTTCAACAGAATATGCATGGATATCTCCATCTCCATTCTGCTAGCTAGCTCTATCTATATATAATAATAATAATAATAATAATAATATATAATACTATATGCACAAACTTTTAGCCACCATCAAGCACTCAATTGCCACCTTTTCATTCCTGCAAAGTTCCCCAATTCTTAAATCTCTCTTTTTCTCTGTCAACTTTGCTTTTTAATTAATTTCCATTGAAAAAAAAAAACAAAGAAAGAAAACCCCAACCGATCATCATCTTCATCAAAATGAAAGTACTTTCATTATACGATCATGATGATGAAGATCAAATCCATCCGTTGATTGATGAAGGATGGCAAATGGCTTGCACGCCAACACCTAGGAAATCCCTAGTTTGCCCTCGTCCTCGTCCTCCTCCTCCGCCGACGGCGGCAGCACCCTCTTCGCTTCCCTGCACTTGGCGGCGTTTGGCGGCCGGGTAAATCTGCAGTAGATGATCACCTTCTTGGTTGTCCACATTGTTAGTTCCATTAATCCCATGACCAGCGGCAGTACTAGAAATATGGTTTGAGCGGTATAAACCGCAAGACTTGTTGTTCCCATCTTGGACTTGAGTGTTGTTGTTACGACACTTCAACCCGAAACTCCCTAGGAAAGATGACTCCGTGGAAGTTGCCCCGATTTGGGCAGCTTTTTGGAGCAAAGCCGTGGCCGACATGTTGGCCGAAGAAGGCGTTTGCTGAGGAGAAGTGTGTTGAGTACTGTACAAAGAAGGAACACTAACAAGCTGATTATTTGAAGCTGTAGCTTCCTTTACATTATTACTATTTCTCAATGGAAGTGAAGTGGTGGTGAGCTCTTCATTAGTAGTAATAGTACTGCTGTTTGAGGAGAGCTTGTTGTTGTTACTTGATCCGAGAACCCAGTTCAGCTGCTGATGGTAATCGGACGGTGGAGGATTCGAACACGAGACAAGAGGCTGATGATGATCACCAAATATTTGATGAATCTCTTGGAGAGCAGTAGTAGTGGTAGTAACATTGTTGTTGTTGTTGTTGTTGTGTCCGATTGCTTGATCTTGGCCTAATTGGGATATCCCTTGGCCCATCCATAGGGATAGACCACGAGTCGTACCGCCACCGCCGATTGTTGTGTCGTCGACGTTGGCTGATATCGGCTTGAAAACAGAGGGGAAATGCTGTGTCATGTTTGGCCCTAGGACTGAAGCTCCCATGAAATGGTAACTCATATTTCCTGCAGCCATTAATGGGTTGTTCATGTGATCTGTTGCTGCTTTTACTCTGGCTGTTTCTTCGGCCAAGGCGTCACAGAAGGCCCTGTGAGTTATGAAGCTGTCTCGCCTGCTCATACCAAATTTCATGAAAACGTTCTCAATTCAGAATAACAGGAGAAGCATTAAAATATCATAATTAAGCCGAAACGAAAAAATAACCAAAAAAAAAAAAAAGGAGAGAGAGCAAGAAAGTGTACTACAATTTATTGGCGATAAAGCTTTTATTTCAATTTGAATATACTTGGATCTAAATTTGAAGAAGAAGAATAAAGATTCCCATAAACTTGGTTAGAAAATCAAACGCAAAGAATGTCAACTTTAACCATAAAAGGCAAGACTAAAAACACACTAAACTAATCTTTTTTTTGTTTTTTTTTGTTTTCAACATCTTCATAGAAAGAGATATAGATCAACAAAAAAAAAAAAAAAACAAAGACATCTTTATAATCTGTGTACTATAATTTCAGCCCCAGAAAAAACTTTATAAAACAACTTATATATGTAAAAATATACCTTGAAAAAAGAGTTCCACAATCACATTTGTACTCTCTCGTTCCACAGGTCTTAGAGTGAGCTTTCCAATCGGACTGAACAGCGTAGCGCTTGGAGCACTTGTCGCACTTCCACTTCTTCTCGCCGTGTTTCCGGCAAAAGTGCTTTTTAATGCCGGTGAGGTCTCCGAGAGCCCTTGAAGGATGGTGATGAACACACGTCTTCTCTGGGCAGACGTAGACCCTCTTCTTCGGCTCTTTGCTGCTCCTTTGCTTCAGCTTCCATGGCAGGTTGTGTCCCCTCCTATGCAGTTGCAGGTTCTGATCTCTCTGGAATCCCTTCCCGCATATTTCACACAAAAACCTGTTCGTCGCCATTAATGTCTTCGGAGACAAAGCTATCACCTCAGCTTCAGGATCTGTATATTTATAACATAGCCAATATATTATTTACTACTTTTTGTATTTATATATACAAATATATAAACATACATGTGTTTATATCAGAAGTGCTTGCCTGGAGTTCCTGGGAGGTTTCTCTTCTTCTTGAGAGGAGGGTTGTTGTTGTCAAGGGTAGATAATCCTTCGATAATATTAGGGTTTTGGACAAACCCAATATTAGAGATTGCTTCTTCTTCAGCCATATTTTTGTTGTTCCAGCACAGAGAAAATAAGCCCTTTTATGTTCTTCTTCTTGATCTTCTTCTGATGACAAGCAGCAGTTTGACTCGATCGATAAGACACTACACCCAGAAAACAGGAAAAGGACAAAGCTTTGCTCAAACAAGGACAGTACTAATTAAGAGATGTGATTAGGAAGAGAAAACCTCTCAAGAGGATTGGTAATTATATATATTTGATTTCAACCTTAACGAAGAGAATATATATATATATATATATATATGATCATGTATATATGAAAAAAAAAATTTATGTATGCAAGATGGGATCTCTCTCTCTATCTCTTTCTTTTCTCTCTCTCTCACCTCTCTTTCTTTCTCTCTCTTTGTATGTTGTGCAGTGTCATTTTAATTATCTACTTTTGAGGAGGAATATAATATAAATTATGATATATATAAAAAAATATATATGTGTTGGGGGAGGCGGTGAAAAGTTAAAGTATTGGTAGAGGAAAGATTGAAGGGAGAGGGGATTGGAAGGCATAGGTGCATGATGACATATATGATGAGGTCCGGAGAAAGCTAATTACATGCCTTTCTATTTGGAATGATTATCTCATAATTTGTTTCTTTTTGTTTTCCTAATTTTATATTTCCTCTTTTTCTAATCTACTTTCTTCCAACACACACACAACATATATATATATATATATATATAGTTTAATTATGTATCTTTTATTTGATAATATAAAATAGGTTTCTTTCTCCTCAAGAACCCCACTCATATTTTTTTTATGGGACAAATTAACTTTCTCTAGCTAGGTTATCCAATGTTCATAGATAAGTTCAAAAGCAATTACCTAGTAGACTGACTTTTTTTCTTGTTGGGTTTTACCTTAGACCTAATTTTCTAGGATTGAATATATAATTAACCATGATCAACTAGCAAACTTATTTTTAATCTTTTAAAAACTTTATGGCTCTTTGGTAACTAATTTTTCAAATGGTCATTTTTTAATTAAAATATCTCGAGTCAAGGTCATATATAAGTCACTTTTCTATTTTCTTTTCCTTATTCTTTATTGATCTTCAATTACGAACTTTTATTTTGAGAAAACATTTCCAGACCTTCCAGTGCAAGAATTCTAGTCCTTTCTTTTTCTACTGTGTATATATATATGACATGAAAATCTTGTGTTTCACATTTAACAAGATATGTGTGAAAACTTATTAGCACGTCTACATTATTGGCCCAAAAAGAGAAAATATGGAAGAGTTCTTTTGTATTTACGATTGCTTTTGACATCTTTAATCCCTGCCGCTTAAAAAGAAAATATAAAACCAGTTTTAACATTTTTCTTTTCTCTTTTATACTTTTGTACATCTTCCAGTGAGTTAAAGTATATAAAGAAAAAGAAGTTTACTAGCTAGCTAACACATCCTTGGCGACCCTCATGAGCAGCACAAAAAATACATATATATATATATATATCCATCAGATGAAAAATATTTGTATATAGCCCTTTTAGGCTTAAAAATTAAACACATGACCTAAATCAATTTGCGCACTTAATTAGTTTTGTCATCCATAGTGCAAAGTTTGGTATGATATGCTCGACGGGCTTCAATCATTACCCTAAAAGTAGCTAGCTTAGTCATTAATTAAACCAAACTTATTATAGTTTAATAACAAGATTATACTAATGCAAAAAATTAAATAAGTTGATGATAAGGGAAGAGTGGCGTGTCGTTTTATCAATCCCATTATCTGCATTTATCGCCAAATTAAGCAGAAAAGCACAATCTTTTTCAATAATTTTAGTTCTAGTCAAAGGTTGGTGAACCAAAGGCATATATATATTTCCAAAGAGAATTTATAATAGTAAAGTGTGGTAAAAAAAAAAAAAATTGCAAGTCATATAATAGGAACCGATCATTCAATTTGGTTGCACACGGTCTTGATTCTTAGATTTGTCATTTTTTGTGTGCTGCAGGTTAATTTGTTTTATCAACCAAAGAAGGTTGTTGATTAAATCCATGGCAAGACAATCTTGCAAATCTATTATGTATATATATACTCGTGTATCCATGCACGTGCCCAACTGTCAAAGGAGGTAAAATCCAAAGGAAACGACGAAATGACACATAAAAAGGGAATAATCGTCCCCCATGACAGAATGACCATATTATAGCACCCCCAAGCCACCTCATATTCGACTAGATTTGTTACCCACTTGGTCTTAATTTATTGTTTTCTTTTCTTGAAATTTTTTGCTGGAACTAGCGTTTATATCTGTTCTTTTATTAATACTAATATTGTTATTTGATTAAGAGCTCTTGCTTTAGTTGTTACTGTTGCTATCACTTCAAATAAAATTAAAAAATCGTTTTAGTGTCAACTTTTGCTATCACTTCAAATAAATAAATAAATAATCCATTCTTATGGGTGTTAACATTCAAATACTTTCAGGCATGAAAAAAGAGCTTCAAAGGTTGGTTTGCTTGCAATATGGGTGATTAATTAGTCATGAAGGGTAAATGATAGACTTTATATCTTATCCTAGAATTTTTTGTACTTGGAACTTTTGAACCGATTTACATATATATATATATATATATATATGTGCATATATAAATTATTGTCTAATTAGGGTTTATGATTGATGAATATTTAGGATGTGACCCACCATTATAATGGAGGGCTTGTAGGGATTATTTTGTGGTTTTGTACAAATCGCATTAAAATTTATTGTTCATGCATGCACAAAATTTATTGTCTAAACTTCTTTTTTAATTATTAATTTATTATGCTTCATGAAAGGTCTATAGATCATTAAGCATATATAAATATTTTTCAGAAAGACTAAAGAGTACTACTGGCAATACATATATAATGATTTCCCTTCCATCAATTTACTTATATGTGTTGAATTTTACTTTTAGGAGGATGACATGAAGTAGTTTAATTAATGCAGATTTAAAGTTCGAGGGCTTTTATTTATTAATTTCAATTACAAATTAGGTAAAAGAAAAGAGGCTAAACATTACAACAGTCAAGATAGAGATTCCTCATGGCGACAACTGTTGGATATCATTAAAAGATCCGAAGATAAGTATTGGAAATGCACAAAATAATTGATAAATTTAATTTTGTTTAATTAATTAAACTAATGAGTAAAATTATAATTACTAGCGAGCTAGGGATGCGAAAGGAGGTCGGGGATGGCTATGCTTAATTAAACGCTTAAATTAAAGACAGAGAGCTGACAAAGGCAGTGAATTTTTGGAAGTTTGAGCTAGTCGTCTCGTTGCGGGCTGACTTTTCCTGCTCACACCCAGCTTCTCCCTTAATCATAATCTAATGATGTTGCTTAAATTTGCTTGCTTTCTAACTTTGTTTAGTCTTTACGTTTTGGAGTTTAGTTGTTGTAATCTGGTGGCCCCAGAATATTCTCTCCTTCTCCAACACTCCCCCAAGGGGTATTTCTTCAACTTTCAAGGCCATTTTAGATTCCTATGCAAACCCCACATACATCTATACGTATATAATTTCTTTATATCAATATTCTCTCTCTCTCTCTCTCTCTCTCTCTCTCTCTCTCTCTCTCTCTCTCTCTCTCTCTCATATAATTAGTTGATTTAAAACAATATTAATTATTAGAACTTGTGTAAGCTAGAACCCATATGTTGACATTTGAATAGAACGGGTGTTTGGGGAAAAGTAAAGTGTTTGTCACCAAGGGTTTGTTTATTTTTAGTTGTCTTCTTCCTTGAAAATGAAGGCCCGATCAAAGATCTATAAGAACTACTAGTTGTTCTAATTGTTTGTGCAATTCAAAACAAGCCTCTCACAAGACTTTTCTTGTTTGTCTAATTTTAAGGCCTTGGACGTTTTCCCAACTCAACCATTACATATATATACACACACACACACATACACCAGACTCCCACAAAAATCTAATCTTAGTAGTCCAAATGTGAGATTTTTGTATGCTTAGTTTAGTAGTCCGCAAACACACACACACATAGGATGAGTCCTTGATGAACGAAAATCCCATAAGGCATAACCAAGTAACTAATTACACAAAGTAATATTAAAATGACTAAGTTAATGATAATGGTTTAACATTCAACTTCTCGGGGCAATATTGTCAAGTCATTAATTTGGAAACAAGAAGGAAATTGGTTTTAGCTTTTGAAATAATTTCCTAAGAGGAGAGGGGATTTTATTTTTTATTTTTTCGCTTAAAGAAAAGGAGAGGGGATTTGGTTCTAGGAACCCAATACAGAAACCCACATGCTTTGGTTAAAAAAGTTGGAGAATATGTGCCTTTTTACGATCCCTTCTTTCTTTCCTTTTTTTTTTTTTTTTTTTTTTTTTTTTTTGTTCTCTTAATTTTTTTTTCCCCTCTTCTTTTCTCACTTTTTTATTCTTTGCAGTGCACGTGGCACAATCCTATTAGAAGAGCTTGTTTAATTTTGGTCCAACCTTCCTTAGAGGTATTGACGTGAATATTCTTTTGGATTTGAGCTTCTCTTCTTTTTATATTTTAGTATATTAGTAAATTTAATATCTCTCTTGAGCATTGGCAATAACTTTTGTTATTATTTATTATTAGAAAAATAATAATAATAATAAAAAAAAAAACAAACAAACAAACAACTTTTGTTCATTGTATTAAATAAATCTAATTATTTGGTTAACTCCCTAATATTTGTCGTCTGTCCACCATATTCAAACTTAAAACCACTTAATTATCTAGGCATTGACAATTCACCAAGGTTGGTCGATTTTTTTTCTTTTGTGAACGATCGTACATAAGTTAACTTACCTGCAGATAGCCCTAATTAAGTCCACATCAAAATATACCAAGAGCTCCTGTCTACTCAATTAGGCAGATAAACCATATATTTTAAAAGTTCATGTCCAGGTCAAGGTCGGGGTCATCAGGTGGACCCAATATTTTGTGAGAATCCGACTCAACCCATTGCGCTGAATATAATTTTTTTTCCCTTGAAAGAAATCTTCATAAGAAACAACGGTTTTGAAGTGAACAGGGTAATAACTTTTGAATGACATATTGTACAGTCGGTCAAGGGCTGGAAAAAAGGGGGAAAAATATGCAGATGCAATATGCGGATAAAAAGAAAAGAAAGGTGCTGGTCTTTGAGTTTTCTTTTTCCCGATCAGATCATGATTGATTTGATTAGAATATTTTTATAAAAGAGTGGAATGTGGTTTTTTTTTTTTTTTTTTTTCCAATGAAGTTGAAAATGAAAGAATGGTGAGATTGATTTATTAAAAATGTGAAATTCAGTCGCATGATACAATATTGTTTCACAAAAATAGCCATATAGTATCTTAATTTGTTGCTTGGAGATGGAGTATTTTTGGAAGTAATTGTAGGTACTTCTCTACGCATCCATTTATCAATGATCGATGAACTTATAGCAATAGCAATAATCAATAATTGACTGAGTTTGATGAGTTTCCTGATGATTAAATGTGAGTTTGAGTACTTGCCCCTATCTTTATCTCACGGACTTTACTCCTGTACGGACTCACAAAGTATTTTCGATGAAAAGAAAGAGCAAATTTACTTCTTTCTTGTTAGAAGTAAATAGCTCATGCATTCTTAATTTCTTTCATAATGCATACATATCATGCATGTTTTATTATTATATCCTGGCTAGGTTAACATGCGAATAATGCACAAAATTAGTAGAACTAATCAACGTGCGAAGATGCATGTACATTTGACACGTGGCAGATTACTATTGACTTTAGTTCTTTTTTTTTTTTTTTAAATTGACCAAGTCACTAATTAACCCCAATATTACTCACCCTCTCTATCAATTAGGCCTTTGCTCAAATTGAAATGACATGTTGATTCGAGGATTTTGTTTAATATGAAGTTGCTTTCATCTTCCCATAGAAAAAAGGAGGGGAAAAAAAAGTTTTAGCTTTTATTTGTTGAGTGTAACTTTTAGGACACCACGTCTTCCAGGAAATTGCACTAGCAACTCGCATGAAAGAACTTTTGCAACTCTCTCCTTGACATACATGTAGATAGAACGATAATGTATAAAGTTGTATTAGAAACAACAATTTTAATCCTAATTTTAAGTATCATCAAGTCACGTGTCAGTGAGTATTAGTCATTTTTTATTGGTAGATACAATCAATTTATATGACGATCATTTTAAATACCTATTCGCATGCAATATAGATTGGTCTTTAAAAATTAGGATTAATGTTTGTTTCTTTAATATATATATTTTTTAACACATTTAGTCTAAGGCTTTGTTTAGCACATTGGTTTAATTATAACTAAACTGCATATTTTTTTGTTTTTTGTCTTTTTTTTAAAAAGTGAATAAAAATTATAACTAATTTTTAAAATGTCAACTAACTGCAACTTAAAAAAATTAACTCTAACTAATGATCCAAACTGACGTTAATTATAAAAACTAAAGTATTTGGACCAAATAAAATCTTGTGATTGGATATTGTTGTTTACGCGCCTTAAGGCCGGGAACCCCTTTCCAACAATAATCATCTCAGGATATGGAATAGACAAGCACTATAATTAAGCTCAATCAACAAAGTTATTTAAATGATATTGTACTCAAATGTGCAAAATTAATGCCATGTAACAAAGACTAAAGATTCTCTTTTTGGCTTGGAGAGAAAAGCAAAGCTTAAAGCACACCCACTCTCTCTCTCTCTCTCTCTCTCTCACTCTCACTCTCTCTCATAAAGGCTAATTCGTATCTTTCCATTATAGAAGAGGTAGGGACCACATGTTCCATAAGAGAGAGAGAGATACATAGTGAGAGCAAATAATCCCCAAATTCCAAACTATGAATGGAGATTGAAATCTTAAACTAATGCTACATATATTAATTAAGGTAATCAATTAAACGATTAAAGTGAACATTTTTATCAAATTTAATGAGCACTACAACTTCCACTAAGGAAAGAACAATATGTAGCAAAAATATGAAAGATATATAAGTTGGTGATGGTCCATAGTTGTAGAAAGTAATTATTTAGTAGATTAGGTTGGGAGGAAACAAAAGACAAAGACAATATTGTTCAAGGGTACATCTTCACTTAAAGAGATAACAAGCATTCAAAGGCAGACCCACCTTCCACTTGGTTTTCTATCACTAAAATGGTTCAAAGGCAACAAAAGTGTGTGATAATGAGATGGGAAAAGGAGAAAAGGGGAAGGAGGAGGTTAGATGAAAAGCCATCTCTTTAGTCTCCCAATTAACAGTAACCTCCACTCAATTAGAACATATAGGTATTTATATATATATATATATATATATATAAATAATATATGATTAAGAAAGGGAGATATTTTTACTAACGTGACCCTTTGTCATTAAAGAATTATATGATTGCATTTACACTATTTCTTTTCACCATATCACGCCTATTCTAGCTTTTCTGCCCCATTAACATCCATCCTAAACTATTTAATTAAAATAATGCATATTCATAAAACCCTTAGCTCTAGGTATCGATCGGAAGTACCAAGGGATATCTCTTCCTCCACAATCATTACACTTGTAGTTCGTTTCGGTAGAACCCTTTGTACTCGTAGTCATTTCTTAACTCTTCATTACTGCTGCAATCACAGAAATATACAACTCCTAAGAGTTGAAAGATGCAGTACCTTTAACGATATGACGTATCATGAGTAAACGTCGTGATTTGACGATGATATGTTGTCATTGAAAGAATATTTATCCATAGTAAATTCCTACTCGTTCCTAAATGTTTTTAGCAATGACTATGTCTTCATTATATGTCAAGCTGGGAAAATAAATCCTCCAAAAAAAAAAAAAAAACTTTCTACGGAGGATTTTAGGCAACCACATTTGTTTTGAGTCTAAAAATTTTCATTTGGATGGCCATTTTACGCGCTTTTAATTGGTTATGAAATTCAAATTGGCTTTTATTTTATTTTATTTATTTATTTATTTTTTTTAAAGTAATTCAAATTGGCTTTTTGTCTGCTTCTCATTTTTCTTCTCTTTTCCTATGCTTTTTCTCCATCTCCCTTGTCGCCGCTCCTAGTCTGGAGTCTCTTCGCCGTCCCCTGCCGCCTCGTCACAGCATTCTGCCACCTCTTCACTGTCATTTTCTCCCTTACTTTCTCTTTCTCTACCCACTCACTCACCATCACCACTTGTAATAGTTACAAGTCCCTGTTAAGAAAATGATAAACTATATAATCCTATATAATAAGAGAATTTAAACTCATCATCTTATGATAAAGTCAAGTATAAAATTACCATTGATTATACCTGCAATCTCTGTAATTATAATTATGATAAAGTTAAGTATAAACTTATCATTGATTATACCTGCAATCTCTGTAATTCTAGAATTATAATGATTGTTATATAATGTGATGGTGAATTATATTTATGTGTTAATGTTTTTTTTCTAATTATTTAACATAAAGATCACGATGATTATGTATCTATACATATTATAAAAGGAAGAAAAAAAAAATTACTGTGTATACTTTTTCGTCCAAAACGGTGTGTTTTGTACGAAAAACTTTTTTATTTTCTTTGTAGTCCTTTAATTTTCTTTTTTTTTTCTTTTGGCCTTTTTTTTTCATTTAAGCCCTTTTTTTTTGTGTATTAGTCCTTTATATATATATATATATATATATATATTTTAGTCCTTTAATTCTTTTAGTATTTTTTCATGTTTTTTTTTTAATTTTCAGGTACTTCATTTTTTTTAGCTCTAAGTGCATTACTGTGCACTTTCAATTTCATTCAAAATGATGTGTTTTCAACGAAAAACTTTTTTATTTTATTTTAGGTTCTTCAATTTTTTTTTCTTTTTGGCCTTTTTTTGATTATTTTTCTTTCATTTTAGTCATTTTTTCCTGTAGTCCTTCAATTTTTTTTCCTTTTGGCCTTTTTTTTTTTTTCATTTTAGTCCTTTTTCTGTGTTAGTCAATTTTTTTACATTTTAGTCTTTTTATCTTTTTGGTATTTTTTTTAATGCTTTTTTTTTTTTTAAGTTTTCAAGTACTTCATTGTTTTTTTTAGTTCTATTTTTTTTTAACTTATTAATTTAATTTCTCTCTACTCATATTAATTCTCTCAAATATATCTAAAATGTACGTGGCACATGCTTTAGACTAGTATTATAAGAAACATGAATTTTTTTTGAATATGTAAATAATTTCGTTTCATTTAGGAATATTAAATAATTTTTAGATTGTTTAAAAGAAAAAAAAATAAAAATAAAAAACACTTTTAAATTTTGTCGTGGTTAAAAGAGTCATGTGTTTGGTGCACGGGTTGAAATTGAATTTCTTTGGTTGGAATGTACGTTTGATAAGGTGTTTGAACTACCGAAACCAAAAAGTATTAAAACTTGAAATATGTTCGGAAAAAAAAAACACTATGGAGCTTGTTTTGTTTATCTCGAAATTCTATGCAATTTTTAAAAAATGGAAAATTAGGCTGAGTGATATTTTTTAATCACCTAATCTAATAGATGGCCAAACTTTTTTTTTTATTTAGGAAAATGGTCGTCTATCATTTTTTAGATTTGGTTAATCAGTGATTGACTTTGAAATTTGATAATTTACATTACGGTTAATCAATAATTGATCGTAAGTCAATCACTTATAGATTATTATGCGGTCAATCACTGATTGACCATTTAAGAAAATTGATTAACCATTTTAGAAAAAATGGGCCTTTTAAAAAATGTTTAAAAATTTTGCCATTTATTAAAAAAACTTCTTAAAAAAAAGGGCTATTTAGCTATAAATCCAAAAAAAAAAAAATCCATCCCATTTGGACTTGTATATGCAAAGTTATGGATTTTTGAAGTTGAAGTTAGAAAACTGTTAATAGTAAAACTAAAGTGGACTTTTCAGAAAAAGACAAAAATGAGCTGAATTTTTTGGGTTTAGATTGAATTGGACCTTAGGTCTAAACACATGCTAACTCTTTATACTGAGAACTTCTAAACTTGTATATTAGATGCGAATTTTTAAAATCTAATAAAAATCTTATCCAATCAAACATATATTGAATTTGGAGCGGAGAAATTTGAACCGTCACCTTATGATAAAGTGAAGTGTAAAATTATTGTTAAACTATTCCTGTAACTATAATTCAATACATTTCTATTCTGTAACATGCACAATATATAGAAGTTTGTATAATGGATTGAACAAAAACCATTCTATGTCCTTGACCCTTATTTAGCATGACTAAGATATTATTCGTTTTGTGTGTTTGAACCAAAATTTAGAATTTTTTTTCTACAATACATTTTCCTCACAAAACTTTAATTGAAAAATTTATATTCAAACCTGTAAACTGGATGTCATCTAATATGTCTTTAAAAGTGAAGGGGCTAAACTGTGAGGTCTTAAAGTTTAGAGGACCAATCTGAAGCATGCATCAGAGGACTGTAATGTTACGGACAAGAGGGCCGTTGTCCACAACCTTTCTTCAACTGGGCTGCTCACCATGCTTGGGCCTGAACCTACAATACTGGATGGGATTATTTACGTCATGTTTTGAGATATGTCCATTTTTTCTTTTATTTACATATATATTTAAAAGTATAAATATAAAGACAATATTATTCTTCTTAAAGAAGAAGGATTACCATATAAATAATTTACGAAAAAAAAAAGGAAAGAAGAAAAGCATGGGATTGCGTTTACTAGCTACTTTTTTTTTTTTTTTTGTGCTTTTATGTTGAAAATCATCTTTGCAATTAAGAAATTTTGTATCTTAAAATTAAAGAATCCGTCTTTCAAATAATGAATCATTCTTTCCCATAAAGTTAGGTTTTATTTTATGTCAACTAGTTTATATAAATAATAGTATTTTTTGGTAAAGAATTCAATACCATTTGATGTGTTACTCATCAATTTGTTTAGTTAAGGTATACAAAGCTTCCATTTGATTTGTAGTGGAGTTTATAAATAAGTAGTTTTTAACCTAAAGAATTCATCTTTCTTTTAATGAATCGGATTTTATCATAAAGATATTTTTTTATTTCATTTTTACTAGTATAAAATAATCATTATAAAAAATAATTGATCATTACTATAAAGTAACAAACGGCATATATAAACATAAAGAAATATAAAAGACCTTAAAAGATGAAGGTTGTGAATATGAACTACATACCCAGAATTGAGCCAAAAAAAACTAAAAACTAAAACTAAACTATATATATATATATATATATATATATCCTCAAATCATTAAGACGGACAAGTAAGATTCTTGCAGTATGGAAAAACATGGACTGTATATAAACAACATTCATGTAAAATGAGTATAATAATCACGTTCAAAAGAGGAAAAAACAAAGTATTGTTCTTGACATCCCCGGAATACAAAACACAAAAAATGAAAGATGAAGAAATGAATATCTCATAAAAAGAATATAAATAGGGTTTTTTCATAATCAAATTCAAATTTCAAAAAAAGGAAAACACTAATTTGGGTTTATTAAATGTAATTATCATTTGTGAGCAAAAAATAAATAAAAATTCCATCATTAAAGTCAAAAAATAAAAAAGGAAAATATGAGAATCTGTATAAAAAATGAAATGAAATTAATTATGATAAAATGATAAAATAAATACTACATACATATATTTCATAAGAAATAGAACATAATTTAAAACGGACCTAAAGAGAGACATTTTGTAATAACTTCTACTGGATGTGGATCAGCCCAATTGTGAAGAGGGCAACTGAACAAAGAAGCTGTAAGCAGCTTTCTGCCCTTATTATTGTTATAATTATTGTTGTCAGCGTCATTTTATTCTTTAGGAAGGAGATTTGAATTATTTACTTTTTGATAAACTTATATAAGAAATTACCTATATAATTACGGTTAGGTTATAATCACTCTGCTTTTGTTTATTAAGGAAGGGAAAAGTAGTTCCTAGTCCATAACCTTCTTCAATATGATCAATTTTCAATTTACATTTTATTAGCCAAGTTATTTACGTCTTTCTTTTTTAAAATTTTGTTCTCCTTTATAAGACTACACCTTAATGACAGATTGTTCAAATATCTTTTTACAAAATAATAATTATAACAACAACAACTACAACAACAACAATAATAATAATCAATGTCAAAGAAAGGAAGTTTTTGGGGACATTTTCCTAAAAGAAAAAAATTAGACTTGTGTCACAAGGAAAATATTCAGATATTGAACTCTAATGGCATTTAAGAACGAAAAATGAAAATCACATGGGGTCTAATAGCTGCATAGTAGAAACTGACCCAATTGTAAAATTTTGAAAGAAATAGTTATACAAAAGTATGTCTTTAGAGTTCCATTTTAAAATAGGTTCATTTTTTGATAATATTACGTAAATATTTATTTTTAAAAAAATAAATATTTGTAGTACTTATTTTGTCATTTTACTTTATTTAACATCATTTTCCTTCATTATGATTTATAATTTTTTTCTTAATTTGTTCATCATTATTGTATATTTTTCTTAATAAGTAGTTTTTTATTATAGTGATGGCTTACTAGTATAATTAAGGTTTTTTATAAATATATTTCTTAAGTATGATTAGATTTCTTAGAAACCTATTTTTTAAGTATGATTTAGGTTCTTTATGATAATTGTAACATTATTGTGATAATTTATTTATTTATTTTCCTATTATAGGTATTGTTTTAATAGTTTCCAAAGTTTAAGTATATGATGAAATTGTTTATTTCTTTATGATAATTACTATATCAATATAATGTTTTTTTAAATGTGTTATGTTTTTTTTTCTTAATGGTATTACTATATTATTATGATGTATTTTTCTTTATGATAATTACTATATTATTATGATTTTTTTTTAGGTTTTAAAGTGTTTTTTATTTTTTTACAATATCTATTTAACTTTTTTTTATAAGTTTGTTATGAATTTTATTTTAATGACTAATTATTTATTATAATGATTGTTTTTCATGTATCATATAACTTATATCATTATGGTCTTTTTTTTCTTTATAATAAAACAAGTAAAATGGTATTTTTTTCCTTTTATAAAAGATTTGTTTAGTTTTACATTTTTTTAAAGATATTTTCTTTTATTTTTTAATCAATTTTTAATAAAAGGGTAATATGATCTTTATAAGTATCAATTCAGACATTTTGTAAATAAGAAAAAAATGAATATTTTGTAAATCATAATTTTCAATTTAGACATTTAAATAGATAATCCATTCTGAAAATGGGACCAAAACAGGTTGTCTAGATTTTCAAAATAGAGACCCAAAGTGGCAAAGGCCGGGACCAAGAAAGAAACCCATTAGGTGATCGCCGGTCACCATTGACTTATTTTTTCCTTTTTTTTTTTTTTTTTTTTTTTGGAAATTGAGAGTGAAAATTGAACTTTTACATATTGTGATAAAACCATGTACAAAGTTTTCTCAAAAAAAAAAAAAAAAGTCATGTGTAAAGTTATTACTATATTATGTTTACAAACATGTTATTGGTTGAATTTTCACCCAAAAACAATGCACAAGAAAAGGTATTGGTTGGGAAAAATTATTTACAAAAAAGAAAATGATTTGTATCATTACCATTTTAATTTTAGTTGCTTTGTATTTTCTAATAATAAGAAGTGATAAAACAATTATCCTTGAAAAAAAGAAGTGACAAATTAATTTGACATTATAGTTCAGCTAATTAATAAAAGGGAGAATAGTACAAATAGCATAATCAAAGTTTAAGATTTAACAAAATAAAAAAAAAATGAAATTATAGCATATGTAAATTTCAGAATTTTATAAAATTCTGAAAATGCTCCCAACCATCCTTCTCTCCCAGATCTCACTCCTGTCGCCTCGCCGTTGCTACACAAAGTCCGGCATCGTCTCAGGCAAAATCGCGGTGCCCAGGACGGAGCCTTGCGATGGTGACATCGCGACCGGGCCTCGGGCGATGGCTGAAAGATCGATGGAAAAGAGCGAGAATCTCGTGGAGAATCTCGCGATTCCTCAGGCGACGTCCCCAGATCGCAAGAATCTCCTGCCATAGGCTCGATAATCTCCATCGGAAGACTCTCCTCGTCATCGTTGTCAGTCGAAGGTGCGCGTGGATTGATCTCCATCGAGATCTGATCGCGATTTCGTGAAACGCAGCTCAACAGCGATGGCCGACAAGCAGCCACCTCCCCAAGATGACGGCTTCGTCTCCGGCGACGACAAAGCTGCAGTGATCGCGCCGACTTGGGTTGGGTTCGGTTAGGGTTTTTTCAATTTGGGATAATTTTAGGATTTTTAGTAAATTGGGGCTTTTTAAGAAAATATTAATTAAATTGTGTTATTTAAAAATTTTAATTCATAAAAATTAAAAGATGAAAATAAAATAAAAAAAAGTAAATTTTATTATTACTAGTAAAGAGAGAATTTATTAGTAAATATAGTATTTTCATTGTTCTAAAAATTAACAATTTTTAAATAAATCACGTATTTTTTAAGTAAATCTTAGCATTTATTTGTAAATCTAATATTTTTTAGTAACTCCAGTACCAAGTATTATTAATAAATTTAGTATTACTAATAAATCTAGTACACATTTATTAAAATAGATTTACTAAGTAAAGATTATATAACCAGCAATAAAAAAAAAGTAAATATTATACTAAATCGGTAAATTTAATTATTTACTCATAAATAATGATGTTTACGTGAATTTTTATAACTTGATATTTACCAATTAATTAGTTATTTTTTATAGTAAATCCTTTATTTACCTAAATTTTTTTTAGAATTCTAGTTTTTTTTTTAAATAATATGTTATTTACATATAAATCTAAATATTTTATGATAAATCTATTAATCCTAGTTTTTCACTTTCATTGTCTTTAAGATATGTAAAATTATTTTCCTAGTAATTAAATTTATTTACTTGGAAATATTTTATTTACTGTGAGATGATTTTAATAGCAAATCTAGTGTTTACTAAAAAAATCCAATACTAATAAATACAATACTTACTAGTAAATCTAGATATTTACTTTGTTTTCATTTTTTATAATAAGTAAATACTTGGATTTACTGTATTTACACAATTTTATAAAATTTTACGTAATTAATTTGTACTAGATTTACTAGTAAATACCTGAATTTATTAGTATATACTTAGATTTATTGTATTTACATAACAGTTGTAAAATTTTTTGTAGTTAACATGTAATAGATTTACTAGTAAATACAAATATTTACTGTATATAATAATAAATACGTGATAAATTTCAAAAATAATAACATATTTAATATTAATATATACTTGGATTTACTCTATTTACTATAATAGATTTATTAGTAAATATAAGTATTTACTGTATATAATGATAAATACATGATAAAAACTAGTTTTGATAATATGCAAATCTTTGTATTAACATTGATGTATCTTGTATTTCCCGTTAATATTATCGATATTTTTTAAAAACTAGTTTTTTCTGATTTAGATAATACGAGTTTAATACCCATGCAATGCATGGGGAAGGAAGAAAAAAATAAATAAAAAAATTGAATATTATATGATAAAAACAGTTGGTTAAGATAAATATGATAATTATAATAAGTATAATTTTTCTCAAAATCTTTCTCAACAGTGAAGATGCAAAATCAAAATGACAATAGTACTAACAATAATAAAAACGAAAACAAAAGCAAAAAAGAAAAAAATTTTCTGTAGTTATACTCATTTAAAGAAAAAAAATTAAAACAAAAATAAAGAAGAAAACAAAAAAAAAGAACAAAAATCTTTAAACTCAAAAGAACCGGAAAAACTAACCCTAAAAAAAATATTATAACAAAATAAAATATATATCTCATTTTCTCTTTTGTTTTACTGTTTTAAAAAAAAATTATCAGGTTATATACATGTAAAAACTAAAAAAAAATGATTTTTAAAATATAAAACAAAACAAACAAAAAAGAAAAAAAAAATTGCATGCAGAATCCTTAAAAAAAAGGGGAGTCTTTAAACATTAGAACAAAAGAAACAAAAAAGACAAAAAAAATTTTGAAATAAAGATAAAAAATTTAAAGTAAAAAATCATTTGAAAATAAAATAAAAAAAAAAAAGACAAAATGAGCAAAAACATAATACAATAATCGATTAGAATTTAATGTCTAAAATTTAGCAAAAAAAAAGGTAAAAATAATATTAAGGAAAAAAAACTCAAAATAGGGTAAAACCGGCAACACACTGTAGAAAAAAGAAAAGGAACTAAAAAAGAGACGTGAAACGGTAATTATATTGTATGGGCAGCTGGCAATTTCTACATAATAGGGGTAAAAATGTAAACTCACTGTAGATGAAGGAAAACCAACTAAATCAGAGGGGTAAAAAAGTCTCTACATTGTAGACAAAACAGTAAAATATATGAGGATAAAATCGTCCTTCCACTGTAGATAAGCTAAAATCAGCACATAGGATAAGGGCAAAATCGGTAATTTAATGTAAAAAAAAAAACAGTTACCGTGTATTACTGTAAAAAAAAAAACTATACAATAAAAGTAACAAAAATTTAAAAAAATAAAATAAAAATCACTGTTTATTAAATAGTGAAATATTACAACCTTTTACTGTAACAAAACAGTAAAAGTTAAAAAAAATTATATATTCACAGTAAAGCAATGCAGCAAAAGTAGGAGGAAAAAAAAAAAAACAACAACAACCACCTTAGCAAAGTAGTAGCAGAAGAAAAAAAAAAAAAAAAAAAAAACAACAACAATAACAACAACAGCCGTAGCAGCAAAAAAAAAAATGCTATTCATTAAACAGTAAAAGATTACATTAATCTCTAAACAATAAAGTAAGCAGCAGCAGAACAAAAAAAAAAATATTCACTAAACAGTAAAAACTTAATTCCTTTCGTATATTACTGTTCGGCAAAATATCCTAGGAGGGGTAAAATAGGCATTTCACTGTGCTGATCTAAGAGAAGCCGCTGTTTTGGAGGGCAGAAACGTAAATTTACTGTGTAATAATTAATATTCACTGAACAATAAGATTCCCCATCCTTTTAGTATATTAAGTAATTGTTTGTCTACAATTTCAGAATTACTTTTTAATTTAATTTAATTTAAAATACGTCCCAAAAAATTGAAAATTAAAAAACAACACCATATGCCTAGGTTTAGGCTGCTCTCTCTAGACCACCCAGTCGCCAGAAAAATCCATCGCCGGAGAAGATGGAATCGGAGAAGCGGCCGCAGGGATGGTCGAAGATTCTTCGCTGCTGCTGACGACGACGAAGGGCCTGGGTTCGCTCGTGATCAACTCAAAATTGCGATCTCGTGATTTTTCACCGAAGATCGCAAGCTCTGTGGCCATTGCAACTTGTGATCGATCTCAAACCTACGCCGCCGTCGCGACTCACGACCTCACTATCGCCATCGTCAAGATTGAGACAGTCTTTGGGGTGCCCAATTTCTTCCGCCGTCGTCGCTTGACTGCACCCGTCGGAGTGGTACCTCGCCAGTCGAAGTATTCAGAGAAAGACAGAGAGGAGAGAGAGAAGATGAGAGAGAAATGGGTAAAAATGGAAAAGAATAATTAATTTTAAAGATAATAATAAAAGGGTGATTTGCAAGAATGTCATAAATATGACACCTTTTTATAATTTTACCGTCCATAAGAGTAAAGTTGATAATTTTACCGTTTTATAACATTTAATTAAAATAATTAAATTAAAAAAAATATTAAATAGACAAAAATACCCATATTTCTATCTTTTCTTCTTTTTTATTTATTGGAATATTTTTTATATATCTCCGATTCTTTTGCAAGCTGGTCTTTTGCTGCCGGTCGTCGGTCATCGGAGAGATTCTATTAGAATCTAAAATAGATTCTGATAGAATTTTTTTTTGTATTTCAACAAAGATGACCAGGACGTATCCAACTCTGGTTACCGGCGTCGATGCCGGTTGCCAGAGAGATTCTGTTAGAATCCAAAGAGGATTCTGATAGAATTTCTTTTTCTTTCTTTTTTTGTTTTTTGTATTTCAACAAAGACAAATCAGACGTCTTTGGCTCCATTTACTGGCACTGTTCGTGGAGATATTCTGTTAGAATTCATAATGGATTCTAACAAAAATTTTTTTTTATTTCAACAAAGATTGACCAAACGTCTTCGGCTCCGGTCACCGGCGTCGATGCAGGTTGTCGGAGAGATTCTAATAGAATCCATAATTTGTTTTTTTGGATTTTAACAAAGATACCGTAGGTTTCGGTCATTAAAGAGATTCTTTTAGAATCCAAAATAGATTATGTCATTTTTCTAAATTTTAATAAAGATGCCGTAAGTTCTAATTGTCAAAAAAATTCTGTTAGAATCCAAAATGGATTCTACAGAATACTTTTTTGATTCTAAAGAATGCATATTAAATTCTACTAGATTGCTTTCGAATTTTAATAGAATGCTATTTGAATTCTACTAGAAGACTTTTTGAATTCTCTTGGAATTCTTTTTGAATTCTACTAGAGTGTTCTTTGAATTCTAGTAAAATACTCTTTAAATTCTCATAGAATATTTTTTAAATTCTACTAGAATATTTTTTAAATTATCTTATAATGCTTTTTGAATTCTCTTATAATGCCTTTTGAATTCTAAATTCTTTTGATATTCTAGTACAAAGTTACACCAATAATAACAAAAAGAATAAAACAAAAACACCAAGACCTCGTCAGCGATAGACTTCGAGCCTTAGTCGCTTGCTTTGACGGATCTGATGAAGTAGTTAGCAAATGTATATTGGAGATTGGAGATGAATCTTGCGTCAGACTTCCCAAAGCGCTATTGGAGATTGCAACCACCAGAGATCTCATTCGCGTTGGCCGGTCACCGAAGAGTGCCGTCTGCAGAAAAAAAAATTCAAACAGATCATCTATTGTTAAAAGTCCCTCTAGAGTGCCATCTGCAAGAGAGAGACAAAAAAAATCCATGAAATCACATGTTTATTCCCACACAAAGAAGAAATCAAGATTTATAGACATACACAAGTTGGAGAATGAGAGGAGCACAATTCTTCTCATAATCGTTTTTTTTTTCTCCCTCTGCAGCAGCGTTGTCGAGAACACGAACAATTCGGTGATCCACGGTCAGATCATGCCGAAGCCGAACAGATCAAGATTGATTTGGCAATCCACGTTCAGATCGCGTTGTATCTAGGCATATCACGAACAATTCGGTGCCGGAGTCGGTTAATTCTCCCAATCCATAGCATCCGAAGCGACGACTTTTTCCTAGCTAGAGGAGGTGACGACTGTAGTGGTTAGAGGAAACGGTTGCTCCCAGCGAAGAGATTGCAGCTCGCAGTGGGAGAAACCGACGACTGCAGATGAGATCGGCCACCGAAGGGCAGTAAGGAGGGAGATGGATCGTCGGAGGGGACGAGAGAGATATGGTCGTCGTAGTAGATTTGTCAATAGTGTCGTGCCGTGCCGTACCAGCCCAGCCCATAATTAGCTAGGTCCATGCGTGCTTCGTGCCGTGCTAGGCCTGGTCCGTTGAAGTTTCGTGCCATGCTCGTGCCAGTCCAAGATTAAACTTCTTAGGCTCGACACGGCCTATCGGCCCAGGCACATCTCGTGCCCGTGCCGTACCGTGCTAGTACTTTTATCATACTTAGCCCAATATAAATATAGGCCAGCCCAACGAACCATTACTTATTCTTCTATTGAAAAAAGAATTTGATACTTTTCGAGTAAAACATAATATGATAAAAGAAATAATTTCATACTTTACTATTAAAAAAGATATTATGTTATCAAATATCATAAACTGAAATTTACACTTTTTCTTTTATTACAACCATTTCAAATGAAAGATAAAGACTAGACGAACTTTAAAAAATGAAAATTATCATGTAGGATATACCCAATCTAAGAAGAAATGAGACTTATTAAAACCTTTAAAAGAAAAAACCTGAACGAAAAAGGTCCGAAAAAAGAGTGCATGATCCATTAGTAAACCTATGGCAACTCTCTTAAAAAAATAATAAAAAAAAAACAATCAAACGAAGAAAAAACAATAATGTTGCAGTAGTAGCATCATAAAGTGTCAATCAATAGCATTGTTTCAGTCACTGATTGCATTATTCACTTTTGTAAAATCTTCAATCATGTCATCTTAAAATTAATATAAATATGTTTTAGATTAAATGACTCAATTACATTGATAAAAATATGTCATTTTTTTAATTATGGAGAATTAAAAGAGATATTACAAATATTAAAACAATAAATTGTGTTCGTCGTTCTAGCCCATCGTGCTTAACAGACTGTGTCGTGCTTGACTCGTGCCAGTGTCGTGCTCGTGCTTAACAATGTGCCGCATCATGCTAAATCCACATGTTTAAAACTATGAGCCTGGCACGGCCCACCATCTTGTGCCGTACTTTGTCTGGCCATTTATAATCTCATGTTGTGTTATGCCTAGCCCATAATATTTCGTGTTGTGCCATCATGCTCGTGGGTTAACCCAACCCAATTGACATCTCTACGTCAAAAGGGAGGAGAGAGAGGGGGGCTGGGATTCACATTTGAGGAGAGAAAGAGAGATATAAAAATAGAGAGAGAAAGAGAGTCTACGTTGAAGAGAGAGAGAATGAAAAAAAAATGAAAATGTTTTGAATTTGATAAAAATATTTGAAAAGGGTAAAAAGGGAAGAAGAATAAAAAAATTAAATGACAGGTACCTGATAATCATCTACAAAATCGTCAGCCTGCATCATATGTGCGATAATCTCCGCCTCCAAGATATCGTCAATCATACTGCCGACTGACCTCTCCAGCATGGGTGTTGGTACAAACTGTCGGATCTGGAGCAGTACCCTATTCCGCAAAATCACTAATGCCTGCAGCTCGGGGCTGGGCAGGTCCTGAGGAATGTACGGTAACATAGCCTCTAACGGCCTCGGTTTTGACAAAAATCCGAACCTGACCGTGCCCAGACTTCATGCACGGCCAGGTGAATTCAACAGGGGAAATGGACGGGTTAGAGCCCGAACCAGATTTTGGGTAAAACATGAAAGTTGTAGGATTTTTCGAGATCTAAAACTTTGGTGAGAAAACTTTTTTAGATTCAACCTGTATTTTTAAAATAAAAATTAGATTTCAAAAACTGTACAGGAAACAGGAAATTCATGTGCAAGATTTTCTAAAACAGTGCAGAAAAAAAGATAACCTTGCATTAACACTGATAAATTAATTATGGAAAGCTGTTCCAAAGGCAGTTTCCAATACTTAATGATTTTACTCAAGAATTATAATTTTTCATATGATAAACAAAGAAATTTTTATAGTAAGTATTGAGTTTTTCCAAAAGAAAACAAAAAAAATGGGTTTTTTAACCAAAAGTCAAATTTGATCCAAGAAGGGTAAGTTTTAAACCCTAGGGTTACTCGATGTAACCAAATAGGTTAGTAGATGATTTTTTTAACAGGGGGACGTATAACTCAGATTTTGTAAGAATGTTGGTTAAATCACCAACGTTTATAATATTTATTTTTGTCCTTTAATAGAAGGTTGAGTACTGAGGTATCCTGACCGGATCAGTACAATATCGGATATAATAAACAAGGTAAGTACAACTCCGCCTACAGCATAGGCTTTTGGTTGTGATACTTACCCAAGTATGATCCATGAATGTTATAATACATGTTGTGATTGTTCGATGCTAGGATATGCTATAGGGTATGAAATGCTGATGTTATGTTATGTGATATTGTTATGTCATGATATACGTATGTCAAGTTCATGATTATGATATGAGATATACTATGTTAAGATATGATTATGGCTTATGTATGTCTGACATCATGAGGCACGTTCACCATTACTAAGATAAGAACAAGATCAAGTATGAGACAATGACAAGTAAGCAAGATGGCAAGCAAGCTTGCCTGTGTCGTACCGACCCGCGTTAGATCGGGTTGGACTATGGTTTGAGTTGGATTGGGTTGGCCGCCCCAACCACTCCATAGTTGCGCACCCGGTACGAACACTTATGTTAAGGGACCCATAAGATAAGTTAAGTCAAGACAAGTTAAGTCATGAAAGTATGTTATGAAGAATAAGAAAGCATAATGAAGCATAAATGGCTCATATATGATTATGATAGGATAAGTTATGATATGTAGATTTAAGTTGTGTTTTGTATTATTTGTGTCGCGGTTGTCAATGTTGTACTTGCTGAGCGAAAGCTCACGTCTTACGTCTATGCTGTAGGTAAGCAACTTACGGACACCTGTTGATACAAGATGGCGAGCGTGGCAGGGCGAGCTGTGAAATGTGAGATTTATAACCGCTACGCATTTTGTTCTTTTATGGATTATTCTATTTGGTATTCGACCATCGTAAATAATTATCGCTTATATGCACATACGCTTATAAAAAAAAAAAAAAATTCCGCTGTTTACCTTAAGTAAATATGCATGATTTGTATGTATGTACGCATGTATGTATGGTAATGGCCTGTGCTAGGCGGGTCATTACAGAATTGGTATCATAACGGTTCCCTGCTATCCGATTTCACAGCATGCCTGTCATCGCCACCATCATTGTAAGTTGAATTTATATTTTTATATTTACGCGTAAATATTTTTTACCTGGAGACATTTTGATCTTACTTTTACAAAGTTTCTGGGGCTGCCTACACCAATACTCTTTTTTGTACACTTTTATGAAACAGAGTAATATATACCACCTCTTTTGGTCCACAAGCAAGCGTGTGTTCTAAATTCCATGAAGCTATGTATCATACTCGTAAAAACCAATGCTAAGAAGGAATAGATAATAGTCTTGAGGCATCATATAAAAATCTGGACCACCTCATGGGCTAGTTTGGTAATGCTTTTGGAGACCCCAAACGTCCTTTATACAAACTACGATGCAAATATTGTGTTTGGTATAAGTGCTCAAGAGTCGTTTACACAAACACCAATGGATTTTAACAATTATTTGGGGAAGTTAGGATTTGTAACTTTTGCTTTTAGCTTCTTCTTCTCCTTTTGCTAGTAGTAAAAGTAGAAATTCTGTGAAAAACACAACCCAAACTAATCCGTAGGCTCCCTTTGGTTAGCGTGTTCGAATGGTTGTAATTTAGATGGAAACATTTGAATGGAAAATTGAAACAGAAGCATTTGAATTGTCATCCGAACTAACATTTGGATACTCACAATCTGAATAGAGTAACTTAAACATAAACATTTGAATGCATGTCCGGATAGTGTTCATCAAAACAATCATTCATGTTGATTATCTGAATAACGCCTAAATAATATTGTAACAAATATGTGTCAAAACTTTGGGATGGTAGTTTCATTGAAATATTTAACCTCATAAAGAAATTGAACATCACTTTGGATCCATGCTTGAGGGTTAAAGATGGAAAGTAACAAGTTCTATTGGTTCTTATTGGGTGTTGGTCATATAAATTTCAAGTGGAAACTTATATAGTGAATGATAGCTTCAAAATTGTCCAGGTCATTAAAACTTATTACTTAGCACGGGTTATTGGGTAATGTTAGGAAAGGTTCGCACTCGGCAGTCTAGCCTATAGCCAACGGTTGTGTCATCCAACATAAATATAGTTCCATGCATGCTTCACGCCATGTGTGCCTAACCTTTACGCCCTTCTGACCATCCTTAGCTCAACTCAAGGCCGTGCCACTTACTAGCATGCCTTGGCACCTATGCCAGTGGCCTTGTGCATCCTGCCCTGAAGCCATCATGGATGTCAAATACAAGACCACTTTGGAAGAAGCCGATGTCCTCATTGGCTAGGTTCTCATGTAAGAGTTGATTTTGTCCTCAAACTATCATAGTGTCGTAGCCCTTTCCCATAGAGCATCAGCAACACGATTTATCCTCCACGAAATAAGATAACAGGTCCTCCAGTTCTTCTTGTTTGGCCCCAAGGTTATATGAGCAAAGCAACTCTCTCTCTCTATATCTCTCAAATTCATTCCTAGTCATCAGAGTTTTTGTTTTTGTTTTGTCACTTTGCTATCTTGATATATAATTGGTCTTCGGATAACTTTATTTCAAGCATCATTAGTAATTAATATATAAATCTTATCAAATTTGAATGAAAACCTTCTACCTAAGACGCTGCCAGCAAATTATTCTCCTCCTTTTTCCCCCCCTTTATCTTCCCTCTTCTTTTTGTTTCTTTTTCCACTTGACCATTTTCTTTCTTTTTTTTTTTTTTTTTAAGGACACTTGACCATATTTAATTTCATTTTATTTCTCACTTTGAATCTACAAAGAAGAAAACTTTTTTGTGGAAGGCGTGATGATTCTAAGTTATTATAGCACATCAAAATTGTATCAAAATCAAAATAGTATGTAAACTTACGTTTCGAACATCGTTTTGGAATGAAATTTTTTCGTTGAACTTGGTTGATTTTTTAAAAATTAGTTATGATTTTTATTAATTTTTTTAAAAAAATTGAAAATAAAAAAATATAGATCCGAACTTGAGAGCCAAAGGTAATAAAACTTGATGTAAAAATATTTAACAGTTCGAAATTGGATATATCGATTTATAGCCTAATAAATATTTCTAGGTTAAATCTTTATTTAGTCTCATTCTCATCATTGACTTTTAACACGTCATAAACAAACATCAAATCTATCAAGTTATTTCAAAATAGTCCTATACTAAATAACAAAATTATCGATTTTACTAAAGAGGATAAAATTATAAGAAGGTGTTCAAATAATGATTCTTTCCCTAATTTTCTCATAAAATATGCTATTATTTACTATAATTTGAAAAATATGTTATTATGTACACTAGTATATTTTAAATATGCTATTTAGTATGATTTTCGTTAATAAAATTAAATAATTTTTAAAATTTTTTGAATAAATTGATAATTTAATTTAGGACGTTCACAATTGGGGGTTTTCCCCTTATTTTCATGAAGAGATCAAAATTAAGGCTTTTCGCTTAAAAAACAAAAATTAAACTTAGGGCTTTTTTCAATATTTCTATTTGTAATAAGATTACAAAATCCTAATCCTTGAATAACTATAAGTTCTAAAGTCTTTGGTTAACTATAAATTCTAATTCCTCCTTATATTTTCCCTCATGGCAAACCAAACAAGACTCTTTCGAAAGAAAGTGCAGCCACTGCACACAACACTGTGTAACAAGCTTCTTCAAAAAGTGCAATTAGTTGTTTTACAGTTCGGACCTAGTTTTCTCAAGTAAAAAACCGAGCCCAAGTCTGGTTTTTGTTCACGGTACAGATTCTTTCCTTTTCTCCTTTACATGTATATGTACATATATATATATATATATATATATTTGCTCCGATTGGATGCCGGGGAAGTCAGGGAAATAGGAAAGCAGAAGTTTTTAGGCTGTTTTTAACTTGTTTCACAAATTGGGAATTCATGAAAACCTAAAAATTTAAGCTTTAACCTTCAATTGTTTGTCCTTTTTTTTTTTTTTTTTTTTTTTCTTCTTCTTCTAGTTATTTGATTGCCGGTTAGAGAATTTAGATTGCGATGGATACAAAGGCATTGGCAAAATCCAAGAGAGCACACTCTCTGCAGCATAGTAAAAGACATCACCACCCGAATCAAAAGCCGAAAGCCCCATCTGGTGGTGCTACTGAAAACGCGAATAAACAACCATCTGGCAAACAAGTTGTCAAAGAGAAGCCCCTTCAGCCTCGGGGTAAATCGGGGCTGCCCTCTAATTGGGATCGGTACGAGGAAGAATTCGATTCCGGTTCAGAAGACAACGCATCTGGTATCGGTGCAAATCGAAATCAAAACCCCGATGTCGTGTTGCCGAAGAGTAAAGGCGCAGACTACCATCACCTGATTGCCGAGGCACAGTCTCAATCACTTGTTTCTCTGGATTCCTTTCCTTTTGTGGATGATGTTCTGGCTGGTACATTGTTTTCCTATTCGTGACATTTGAATCTTTTATGTTTTTTGTGTTATCTGGTTAGTTGCTTTTGTAAACTAGTGGAAGAATTCACTGTTTTCTTTGTCTGATAAGCCTCACATCTAGTGGAATTACCAAAGACAATGTACTCAAAAGACACTAGGATGATGCGTGTGGGGTAATCGGATCGGATAGATTACGAGGGTTCTTTGTCGGTTATCATATGTTTAAAGATATTGAACATCTTTGTTATTAAGATTCTTGATTGTGAGGATGTAGTTTTGGTAAGACTGTGTTGAATAGTTTCGAGGATTTGACGTAATCTCTCGAAATGGCTTGCATTGGCTATCTGTGTGTTTTTCATCATCATCGTTGTTATATAGAGAAAGAAAGAAGGAAGTTTCGTTTTTGTATTTTCAGAGTGTTAATTTATTTTTCCAATCAAAGTGCAAGATGTGAATTTTTCATGCATGGTTTGACAGGGGAGTTCAGCCAAGCATTTGGTTCTATGCTTTCAGTCAAGGGAGAGGGCATCCTGGCATGGGCTGGAGACGATAATTTTATTGTGGAGGATAAATTAACTGCGCAGCCCAAGGTAATAAAAATCCTGTATGTAATTGTATTTTTTTCTCCTTCGGTTTATACCTTTTCTGAATAATACCTGTATAAAATCATTATGCACCAGCTAGTGAAATGTATCTTTTATGTTTGCTTGAAGTCGAGCTCTCCATTGTTATTCTTACGCCTAAGAATTACCTAGATATTCCTTACACACACACACATCACTTCTTTATTGTACCGAGTGTCGTTGAATTGTGCTTTGAGATCTTAATACAAATTTGGTGATCTCTATGCAGGCAGCATTTCTATCCTTGAATTTGAACGCCCTTGCGGAACAGCTTGAAAAAATTGACTTGGCGCAGAGACTTTTCATTGAAGCAGATCTCTTACCACCAGAGCTGGTATGTTTCCTATATTTGGTAATTAAGATATCTTTATGAACACGTGGTTTGGTGGTTGTTGTAAAAAGCTTGCTATTTTCTAGTAAGGAGAAAGTGAAACCAATATTTTCTTGTTTTTATATTTCCTTTCTTTGTTAATATGTTAAGAGAACAAATCGATGCAATATTTCAGTGTTTAGATCTGTACGTTATAATTCACATTAGAGTTGTGTGCTAGTGCCGTGCATAATGTTGTTCTTTCAACAGCGTGGAGAGTTATCTCAGGCAAGCAGCACTCAGGAGCATTACCAAATGCTGGCAACCAATGATGTTGAAGCTGTCAGAGAGCCATCCAAAGAATTAACCTTTACTGAGGTTTCATCATCTGCCTGCCTTGGTGGTGGTTATCCAGACCCTTCCCTGTCAATCCGAGGGTCTAGTTCCGTGAGTCAGGTTGTCTCTGACGTAAACAGAGCTTCCCAATACGATTATCAAAGCGAGACACCAGATTCTGCAGCACAATCTTTGGTGAATTCCTTTGCAGAGACGGAAAAGAAACCCCCCGAGTTTGAGACTGTAGCTGCAGAAGCAGAATTGGACATGCTTCTCGACTCATTTAGCGAGATAAAGATTCTGGATTCCTCTGGCTTGAGTTCTGCCGACACTCTTCCTGTTCAGAAAGAAGCATCTGTGGCCGCATTTCAACCACCAAGAAAGGATCCAGATTTGTCGGCATCAACTCCTTTCAACCTGGATGACGACCTCGATGACTTACTGAAGGCGACATCCAGTTTGACGAGCCAAAACAGTGTATTTCCTCCCCAGGGAGGAGCGGCTGACCCTTTTGTTCAATCTTCTTCGCCTAAATCTGGAACCAAGTCCAAAGCATTAGATGACTTTGATTCTTGGTTAGATACACTCTGATTTAAGCAAAGTATCCTCATGTAACCTAATTTATCGTGCTTGTTCCATTTCAGGGATTCGTTCATCCTTTCCATTTTCATTTTAAGTCCTTGAAACCTGTGTGGTCGAGTTTGTAAGTTGAGATTTTTGGCAGTCGATCGTGTTTTATTTTAGCGGCTTTAGCCAATGGTAACCGAGATGAGTTTAGCTCTTAGTGACAAGTGAAATTTGTGAAAAGTGAAAAGGGTGGGCGGCAATCCCATGTGTAACAATATTAAATCTGGTGAGTATTTTTCAGTAATGTTGTTTGTTTACGTATGAATCCCTCGTTGATTGTAGTACTTTCAATCTGATAATGTCTTATTGTTCGTCTTATTCGACATTTCTTGTAGAGTCGTTGAGTTTACATTTTATTAGTCATAGATGAATGTGCTTTAACTATTGTTTTTACAGAACTTTTGTATTTAAAATTTCGTTCCAGAATCTTAGGAATAGAAAAAGGAAATGAGATTGCAAGCTGCAAACAACTGTCCACTTAAACAAATCACAGAAAGTCAAAAGCGCAAGTCTAACTAGCAAAAGAACAGCGCTTGACTTGAAGGCCTTCAAGGTTCAAAATTCTCACATCTAATTTGGATGCCAATTAATTTAAGAGAAGTTGTTATATTCATATAAAAACAATAGTAATTAGTAATTTAAAATTTTAATTCGTATTATAAGCGATGCTTCCCTTACTAAAATTACATTTTTTTTTTTCCTTCTAACTAAACACCAATTGAGCCAGCTTACTCGGCTCAAAAGATAATTGTTTTTATTGTATTCTAATTTAAAACAGTAAAAGCCACTTAAACGGCGTCATGACATGCCGTTATAACACACATTGAAATTGTAAAGTACCGATCTTCAGATGTTAAAAAATAAAAAAAAAATAAAAAAATAAAAGGAAAACACAGATTATGATAATTTTTCCAACACCTAAAATTTGGACAAGAAATTACAGAAATTCAACTATACTTGGATGATGATTTTTTTTTTGGGGGGGGGGGGGGGGGGGGGGGGGGGGGGGGGCGCGGCAAGGAGGAGAACTTGAGGAAAACTGAACTTAATTCATTTTGTGCAACAAATTGTTAAATTCCAGAAAAGAAGAAAAGAATTTCATTTCCTCGGCTACAAATAGTCAGGGAAAACAAATAGAAAAACGGAAAAAAAAAAAAAAAAAAAGAAAAAGTGAGAAAACTGAATTTATCCGATTAATCTGTCAAAGCCACAAAGCCCCAGCTTGTTTCAAAAGAGGAACCAACTCCCCGGAAATATGAGCCGCCATAACCCGATCCAAACCTCCGAACAGCCTCCCGCCGATGAACACCGCCGGAAACTGCACCCTCCGGCAGCTCCCCTCCGGAACCCCCCGTTCCCGATCCTCAGCGGAGACCGCCGTCGCCGATTCCAATTCCTCAATGACGGCGGTCTCCTCGGCCTCGTCGACCTCGCAGACGGCCGGATTCGCCCCGTGGCCCAGCAGCAGGTGCTTGACCACGTGGCCCATGCAGCAGCCTCGCCTCACGAACACCGTCACCGCGTTCTCCGTCACCCAGCTCGCGACTTTATCATTCCCCTTTACTCCCCCCAATCCGCCGGCGCTGTTGAGGACCAGCGACGTCGTCGTCGGCGTCGCGTGGAGCGGCAGCCACGATTTGTACGGGATCGCTTGTTGCATGATTTGTATATAGAAATATGGTTCAATCTAGAGAGAGAAAGTTAGAGAGAGAGAGAGAGAAAGAGAGAGAGTTGCAGTGGGGGGTGAAGGAGGGGGAGGAGGATATATAAAATGAACATGGGAGATCAAGAGAGGATGACTTGGAACTTGGAAGGAGTCCGCGTCAACGGCAGTTAGGCTTTGTGTTTGTTTTTGGTTTTTTTTTTTTTTTTTTGTTTGATTTCTGACGTCGGTGTTGTGCGTATACAAATACGATTATGCGACGTGTTTTGCGACTTTTTCCTTTCTTTCTTTCTGTGGGTGATATATAATTATATATACATATATATATATGGATATATCTATATGTGCATGAGAATTGAGGTCATCGTTTATCTCTGTTGAAGGAAAATGATGACGTTCCGGTGCTTTTGGTGTGGGTTTTCGGTCCAATTAGATATATATCTGAAATTCAAAAGAAGAGCTGTCTGGTGGGGTCCACGGGACAGAACAGGTGAAATGGAAAAAAAAAATCATGTGGTTACTTCATGCAACCCCTAATGATATATATATATATATATATATATATAAAAGATTATGTATGTGCATCTCTATATCCTCACACACGGCGTGTATCAACTTAATTATTCCCTATGAAAAGAGACGAAACCAAAATAATAACAACAATAATAATCACAAAATAATTCAGACAATAATATAGTTATTTTTCCCAACAGCTGCTTAAACATAGGCCAAGCCAGCAAAAATTTTCACTAAAATAATTATATATTTCATATATTAAGAGAGAATCATTATAAAGATATAACTAAAATTAATGAGGCACAATTGAAAATGTAAACAAAATTCTTAGGTTTTATTTGAGTCTCAGGTTCAAGCCTTCATATCGATTTTTATTTTTATTTTTTAAAATTAATAAAAATAATAACTAATTTTAAAAAATTAATAAACTTTAATTTAAAATTTTCATTTTAAACCATGTACACGAAATACAAGCTTAATGTAAGTAGTGATACATGTCCCTATTCACATATGAAAGTAGCTTCATTATCACTTAATTATACGAACATCTATATGAATTTTTAACATTTTAATCCTCTCGTTCATTGGTCTAAGGAAGGGGAAAAAAAAAAAACCCACATGAAGTGTTCTATTTTTATCGGGGTTTTTTTTATGGGAGTTTTTTTTTAAGCATGCGTTTGGTGTACGAATTGGAATTGAGTTATTTGGTTATGCATTTGATAAGGTATTTGAATTGTTGAAATTAAAAAATATAAAAACTTAAAATGTATTCAGAAAAAAATATCTATGAAACTTGTTTCATTTGGCTCAAAATTCTATATAATTTAAAAACAAAAATCATCTTATTTGGAATTATATATGCAAAGTTATGGACTTTTAAAGTTTGAGTTATAAAAATTGTAATAATAACTGTGAATAATAAAGATTTATTGACTTTTCAGATAAAGACAAAAAAATTATGATTCAAATTAAATTAAACCGGTACACCAAACAAATTATAAATACCATTCTTATATAGAATAAATTGTTCTTTTAATACATAAACTTTTAATATTATTCAATTTTGATTCAAGAATTTTTTTTCATTATTAAAATATCTTTAAAATTTTAAAATATTACATAATAATCTTTTTCATCAATTTTTAAACAAAATTTATTAATAATTTAATCAAAATATAATACTAATTATAAATTCTATTTAAAATTTAACGATAATAATTAATATAATAATATTTTTAATAGTTTATTATCCTTCTTATTTTGAATAACGGGAGGATGATGACATGAACATCCATGAGTCATTGAACTCCCCTATGCTTAGCCAAACATCCACGTCAGCACAGCAAGAGAAGTTTTTTATTTTTTTATTTTTTTATTTATTTTGAAAAAGCAAGAGCGAAGATTTTTATTTGTTTTTATATTTTTGGCCAAACAAACATCATCATTGCAGTCCAGTGGCCCCACGGGACGTCACCAGCCTCGACAGTATCATCATTCAAAATACAGAATGACCTGTACAAAATCTGCCACGTTCTCAAAGTGCGTCAGCTTCCCGCGTTGTGACGTCAGGTGCATTATTTGGGTAGTTTCAAGTAATTTCCAGCTAACGTCATTTTTTGTTTGGCTCCTGGCGTTTCTCGCATCCCCACGTGTTTCAAATGCGGTGGGGGGCTTCATCAGCTGCTTCGTCCTACAGATCTTGTCATGGACGTAAGGTTAATCCAACGGCTCTGATGTTTTCTTGTGACGAAAAGAATATTATTTACTCACTTATAAAACATCCAGCAATTCTTGGAACAGAAAATTTGGTTAAAATTTATAAGGAAAAAAAAAAGATTTGAACCTTAATGTTAAAAGTTAATTTCATTAATAACACCTGTAAAAATTTTATTATTAAAAATAATATTATTATTTTTTTCATTACTAACACTTAATATAAGACCTAATAATATTTAATATATATTAAATTATGAATTTATTTTTATTTTTTATCAGTTCAAATATTCCTCTTCCTCGCATTGGGCAAAAAAACACGGCAGCCATGGATAGAGTTGAGTCATGGGTGTGGCCTTGGCCCTTTCTCATTAATGATAATATCTAGAAAAACACGTCAAAGCCGCCTGATGTAGGCGAAACCAATCAAGATGAAGCAAGTGACAATTGGCACAGATGTAAGCCTAAGGAATATTCTCATATCACAACCCTAGTTTATATTATCAAATTGATCTTTACGTCACTCTAATCCCAATTTCCTTCATTTAAAAAAAAAAAAATGAATTCCAAAACATGGTACATGTCACGATGATTCCCTAGTTGACAATTTGTATATTGCCTGCCTTCATATCTCATGTTTTCTATATATATATATATATATATATATATATTTGCCCCCTAAAGTAAGCCTATTTATTCTCCCTCGATGACGAGTTGGTTTTTAATTTGTTTTATTTCCATTTGGCCGACTGTATCTAACATTATTTTATTGATTTCATAGTTCTAACTCTGGCCGGATCTACAACAGCCGCAAGGGCACAACTGTTTTGAATTTTTATTAATCCTAGAATTCGTGACCCATTACAATAAGATTGCTGTTTTTATTAAAATAGTAATCATAATAACAATAATACCACGAGTTTCAGCAGTTGCATTTGATTAAAGTTCGTGAAGACAACAATATATATGTAGCTATGGGGCGGCCATGTTAAAGTACTGTGTCCAGATTCGTTCCATACATGGTTTCAATATATGCTAATGACCGAAAAGCATGTAGATTCATGTCTTTCATAAAGCAGTAAACACGTTACGTTCATATTTTCTATTTAATTTTAGTGTTTTTATAATAAATATTTAACCAAATATATTATAATACCTGTGTAATCAACTACAACCATGTGGGGGTCCAAAGATTGTTGGCCTATCGCTAACTCAAATAGATGGATGTAGAGCTTTTTTGTCAATTTTAGCTCAATTATATTACGTCCAGTAGCTGCACTCGGTTGATACTCACAACGTGCCTCAGGTACTCATCCAATAACGCATTGATCCTTTTGGCACTAATGAAAGAGGGGGCAAAAAAAAAACTCGGTACTAAGGAAAGAGGGGGAAAAAAAAAACTTTGTACAACCGAAACGAATAAGAAGAAGAAGAAGAAAACTTGCGGAAACAAATGAAAAATAAAGGAGAAGTTTTTCATAAAAAATAATTGTTTTCACATTTTAAATCCTCCTGCTACGAACTCTAGGTTATAAGGCGTGTGACAAACACTAAAAAGAAAAGAATTTTCAGTCAAAATATTTTCTTATAACATCTTTAGTCACAATATGTTTATGCAACTAAATGTCATTTTTAATCATAATCTTGTGACTAATATCAATTAGTCATAAATTTTTGTTTTGTTACTAAAATTTTTAGCCAAGAGATGTTTGACTAAAAATGTTATGATGTCACTAAGTAAATATTATTTGATATACAAAAAATTAAATAGAAGATTTGGGTAATATATATATATATATATATATATATTTTCAAATCAAGAGTGAAAAGATTTAAATATTATATTTTATAATGTAGTTAGATATGAATCATAAGTTCATGAATAGGGGAAAAAACATTACGTGCAGCTGATGTTCAAATGTTAGCTATAACAATTAAGCACATTACAAATGCAGGAAAAATTGGGTTTTAACTTGTAAGAAAAGAGAGAAGGGAAAAAATAAAAATAAAAAAAAAAGTTGCGGGCAGGTAAGACTATGAAACACGTATTTATGCCGACAAGGGCCTACATGGCATCATCGTGTTCCTGATGATTCAAGGACATTGATTATAATAATTTATAATGTAAAGATATGCCCATTTTTGGACGGTAGTTATCACTTTTTTTTTTTTTTTTTTGAAAATTAATTATTGTGTTCAAAATTGGAGCAAAGTCTCCTTCTGGAAGAGACAATGAGAGAGCCTCGTTTTCAATAATTCCAGACTTCACTACGCATCCTGGTAATACTAATTATACCATATACCACTGATTTGTAGAGTAGCGATCAGCCAAATTCAGGGGTAGAGCTATATTTTCAGTATATGCTTTTATTTTTAAACATCATAATATTAAAATTGATAATTTTAGTATTAGAAAAATAATAAAATTATTAATTTTAATATTATAGTGAACATAAATATAAGAAGGTGTTAAATTTATGATATTTTTGTATATAATCTTTTGTAATCTGAAAAATCTGGAAACCGATTAATTCGACTCTTGTCTTGTGTTTACTGTTTATTTTTCAATTATTAGTTATGTTCTTTGGTTATTTTCTTCGGGCATTTTTCTTGACCTGGATATGAAAGAAATACGAGGAGAGTTTTATCCCTCTGTTCGTTTTAATCATTTGACAATGTTTATGTCATTTTAATTGAATCAGCCATTCAAATAGATGTTTAGTAAATAATTTCTTAATGCCATTCAAATGATATCAAATGATCCATTTGATCATTAAAAAAAAAAAAAAGTTGGCCGCCCCTTTAATTTTGATTCCATTTGAGTATAAATCCAATAGTAATATTTGAATTCTCTTTAATAAAAAACTTTCTCTCTCTTCTATTTAAGCTTCAAATGTCATTATTATTATTATTATTTTTTTGTTTCAAATCCAATTGTGACGATTCTTTCTTCTATATGTTTAGAGTAAAGAGATAAATGCAATCATATTTGTGTCTAATTAAAATATTGTTATAGACATTAAGGTTTAATAAGATTTGTTAGAATTATTTCAATATCGTCCAAATACACATTCAAATACTCCGTACAAATGTTTCGTTTCTTATTGTGAACATCCAAATATTATTTCATATAACAGTTCAAATCATTTAATTCAAATATTTTTATTCAAAATGTTATCATTCAAATGACTCTATCAAATAGACCTTTATATCTTTTTCATCCATTTAGGTGTATATTTACAATCGGCTGTGTTAGACATATGATGTGGACTTACTAATCAAGTTGAAATATATTAAAAATAAAACGTGAAAATCATTAAAATAATTATGATGTAATTTTGTTATTTCTAAAACATTTTCTCAAAAATTTCAATTTCACTTTTATAATACATGGCGTGGCATGTAGTGTAATTTCCCCTGCTCCTCAGCATAGTTTAGTGGGGTCCAAATTCCAATGGAGATTCACCCGGCTCGCAGCCCACTTCTGAAGGGGTTGTAAGACCTACCGCCAGATTTACGGTTTTTTTTTGTTTTTTTTTGTTTTTATATCTTGAAAAATCATGATGTTTTTTTATTTAATTTGAGCTGTTGGATGATTTGATCTGCTTGATTTTGGTCTAAAATGATTCTTCGTAACCTGATGTCTAAAGAAAGGTTAAAAGTGTGTTTTTGCATTATAAATTTGATTAAAGGTCGTCGATTGAATGATTTTAACATAAATACGCATAGTATCATCATCATGTTTTGAAAATATAAGGTAAAACGTGGTGTCTTAACTAAAAAAAAAAAAAAAAAAAAAAAGAATCCCAAGAAACTGAAAAAGAAAGAAGGTAGGCCAACTTCTTTTGGTCTCCGTATGGCTGCTCTTCTTCTGAAAGCCATTCTAGATTAGGGCAGTTTTGCCTTTTCTTGACTACTCTTGTTTTCAAGGAAGTTTAGGATCCACAAGCCTTTATCCGAAGAAAAAAAATCATCTCATTTTGGTTGCTCTATATATAACACACACACACACACACACACGCACACGCACACGCACACATATATATATATATATATATATTTATATATAAAACAACAAGAACAATGAAGTGATCTTGATTAAAGATAAAATAACAAAGACTTGGAGAGAAATCAATTGAATGGGTACAAAACATTATTTCATGCCCTTGCATCTAAATTCCAAAAGTCCCAGAGTATTCATTTAGCTTATGGCTTAAAAATGCAATGACTTAATCAAAACTGGCCAGTCTACATGGAAAGAGAAAACGCAATCTATGAAGATATATTGAGAAATTGTGCAATGTTTTGAATTCCAACAGAGAAGAATCCAGAAGGATTAATCTCATGAGATTTCGAAGTTTTAAAGTTCGGCTTTCTACCCGCAGTAGGTTGCCTTGAAACTGGGGATTTCCTCGTTTCTCACAGTCCTCGACAAAAACAAAAAACAAACATGACTACCTTCTTACCAAATCTAGTCTGATATTTGATTTCCATGCATGAACAATCTTGAAAATAAGGGGAGTCACAAGTTCTGGCTGGTGTTTCTATTTCTTTGCGGTCTCCAGATTCATCTCCTGAAGGTTCAGCAACAAATCGTCTGAATTCAAGAAAACTTTGTTCGCCGAGTTGGAGATGGTATGCGCAATCTCTCTAGCGGCTTCTATCTTCCTAAGCGTGATAAAAGCTGGATTGTTGGCAATGGCTTGACCAATCAGCTTGGCACTTGTGGCCTCTCCCTGATACACATTAGGAACAAATGTAAAGAGTCAGAACAGTGCCTTGATATGAAAAGTTAATTTGGATAAATGCCCATATTCATAAATTAAATCCGCAGGAAGTGAAAATATTAACACGGCCATTTACTCATAATTTATTTGGGAAAAATTTTGGCTTTTAGAAACTTTGACCATATCCAGGTGATGCGGGATAATTTCTTCAAACTCACCTCTGCTCTGATAACGGCACTTTTCTTGTCTTGTTCCGCTTTTTCCACAACAAATTTAGCCCTTTCAGCTTCTTGTGCTGCTACTTGTTTGGCTTCAATTGCAGCAGTGAATTCCTTCCCAAATGTCAGGCTGGTGATCGACACATCATCCAAGGCGATGTTGAAATTGGCTGCCCTTTCAGTTAGAATCTTCCGTATTTCTCTGCTAACGTTCTATAGGAAACAAAATCAGTAGCAAGCTACAGATTAACCTTGTAGAAAAGCAGACTGAAAGTTTCAATGCAACAACTCAAATACATGAAAAGAAACTAGTATTAACTACAAAATAAAACAAAGACCTTGCTCCAGAACAGTGTAATTTTATCACAATTTTTGATAGCCAAACATGTTGCTTTAGGTATATGTATTGCGACGTACCTCTCTCTGAGTAATGAGCTGGCTAGCATTATATTGTGCAACAACAGCTTTTAGAGTCTCATGAATGATCGAAGGCAGTACTCTCTCATTGTAGTTTTCACCAAGAGTTCGGTAGACAGAAGGTAATTGGTCTGCCACAGGACGTGTAAGAACTCGAAGACCAATTTTCACCTGAACGGTAAGGGAAAATAGTCAACATGCATCTTTCTTATTGACAACAAATACCTCTCAGAACTGTGATTGTGCAGATTAAGTAAACATTATGACAGTACTTTCTGCTGATTGGTAAATGGTGCAAATGTAGGACATAGGACCAAAAATAAAAGAGCATTATGCTTAAACTAATACTTACCCCCCCCACCTCACTTCCTATGCCCTTAGTCCAAAGGGTCTGAGGCAAGAATAAGCTAACAAGTTGATAACTGGAAATACACGGTTTGGAACAACAGCAGCTAGTAAACATGACATACGTCACAACCCTAACAAGGAAATTAAATCTTCCTGCAGGACATACACAGTCGGAGGTAATCCCACAATTCAAAACCTCTCCGCTAGCTAGTTGGTGTTTTCAGTGGTATTATTATATTAATTGCGGAATAACAAGGTAAAACCAAGCAAACAAATATCCGCGCCCCCCCCCCCCCCCCCCCCCCAAAACAAAAAAAAAAAAAAAAAAAAAACCTGAGAAAAGCTTCAAGATCAATTACTTTAACAATGACTAGTAGATAAAACATAAATTCATTCGATTTTAAAACTTCAATAGGCTAGGTCAAGCAGTGTCTCTTCAAGAGATTACAACAAGGGTATCAGGAAGTGTCTTAAAAACATCATGGGCACACATATTCTGCAAAATCTATCAAAGCAATAGAAGAAACCGAAAAAAAAAGAAGTACATGATGGTAGAGGTAAACATTTGTTATTGGGTTGCAGATGACTTGACAGTTGGACACACCGGTGTGTGTTCATCCGTTAATAGTCGCAACCATGGCATTGAGCATATGGCAAAGACATCAAAAAAAAAAAAATTCCTAGAGCTTGCAGCTCACAATTAAAAACATGAAACTTCACTAACCATTTGGAGGTCACGACTTCCTGAAGTGCTTTCCACCAAATGAGGTCGTGCTCGGACATCGTAAATTATTGGCCTCTCAAACCATGGAATCATAATGTGTGTCCCTTCTGGATAGACCTGTACGCCCAATAGATTATGTAAATACTAATATGTTACAGACATTACAATGGAAAAAATAAAACGACAGGAGAAAAAGTGTCATCTAACACTTTTATATGCAGATTAAGTAAAGGAAGGAAAAGTTGCAAGATCCAGGGTACATTCAAGAAGAACACCAGAGGGCTATAGGTAACCAATAACTACATCTTAAAACTAACAACCTTGTCTTTGATACCAACTAAACGGTTGAATACAATTGCTCGGTGGCCTCCCTCAACATTGTAGAGACTGTTGGCAGCTGCATATAGACCAAGCCCACCAATAATTCCCACCCTAAGCAAAGCCGAGGCCGCACCTCCTGGAACCTTAGGGACTTTAACGTTGTTCAGGTTCATATTTCTTCTTCCTGGATGTATACCCAAAAAAAAAAAAAAATCCTAAACATCAGGCTGTATTATATAACAAGTTAGAACAAATAAAATTCAATCTGTGCATAACAACGAAGGGTAGCAACTAAGGGCGCAGGTCAGAGAAATGTAGGATTAAAAATTATTAAGGAGAACAATTAAGGAGAACAACAAAAAACAACAAAGAACAAAAAATCTACAAGTCAGCATCTAAGTTACTAAAGCAAAAACTAATTCGAAAAACTTTATCTTTATCTTTATCGTCAAAGATTTATGTCTAAATTCCAAAATGATCTGATATGTGAAACACCAAACTTTATAAATATTATAAAACCAAATTTAATACTTCAAACAATACATTTATCTGAAAGAAAACACAAAACACTAATCCAAATTCGAAGAAAACCTCATAGCATCCACAAAACCAAAATCACTTCAAAATGATGATTTTTTTCTTCTAAAACATATGAAAATGTCATTTAACTTGACTGAGCTAACAGGTAGGATAAATCGAACAAGATTATGAAAACGAAAATAATAGCCGAACTTGCAGATTCCAAGAAAATGAAGAGCAAATAACAAGAAATCCCAGTTCATAAAAAACCTAAAACCGAAATGTTCGATTTTCATGTCAACTTACGTCGTTTCCTTCGATCAATCAGATAAAAGAAGAGAATTCAACGACGAAAACGGAAGAAAAAACAGAGAATTAAGAAAACATTGGGGTACCTTAAGGCCGCAAATACTGAGATGTCGGAGACAAAGGGGTTTAGGTCGTGAAGTCACAGGCAAAGAAAGCGAGAGGAAGGGTTTAAGGCAAAGGGAATGAGACGGGGTCAAGAAGCGTCAGGCTTAGAACTTTTATGGGCCGAAACTAAGTACTGGAGCCCAATATAGCTACTGCAGCCCGCTTTAACGGCCCTTTTCTTGAAAAAAAAAACAAAATTTTCCATGGATAATGAATGTCCTCTCTTTTTTTGAATTTTTTGAAAGAGAAAATTATCAAAATAACAATCTTTTTTTTTCAGTTATTGATCAATATGATACAAATTCTTTATTATTGATCAACATGATACAAATTTTAGTTAACGTTAGTTTAATTTTGTGTCATATTTGTGTAGTATAATTTTGTGTCATGTTGGTAAAATGTTCTTTAAATTTATGTAATTTAGGTGCTTTTCCCCTTTTGAAAATGGTAGCAAGTGTCATTTTTACAAACTAAAAGGAGTAAACAGAATAATTTTAAAATAGTAGAAGTAAATATTAGTAGTTAGTAGATTTTATTAGATAGTAATTTATTTAATAGTGATAAATAAATTATTTGTTTAATAAATTTATCGTTCATTATTGTTCAATCCAAATATTTTTAAACTTGTTGATTGTTGTTTACTTCAATTATTTTCTGCAAATAAAAAAAAAGAGTTATTTACTTATTTCTCCCTTTCGATTTTGTTGTTATTTTGAGTGGAAATCATTTGTCATTGTATCTTTAATGGAACACCATTGTTATTAGGGTCTATGCAATACAATATTAACAATTGAAGAGAAAAAAAAAAGAAAAAAAAGAAGAAGAAGAAGATAGCACAAATGCTTGTGGTGGTTTGATATCATGCCTGCATCTATGAACTAGGAGAAGACAAAAAAATTCTCCTTTGAACTCTATACCCTTACGATGAAATCATGTACTAATTTATCATTAGATTATGTCTACAATAATATTTAAATAAGAAACTAGAATTATATGATTTAAACTAAATTTTAGTTACGTAAGACTTTACTTATTTGCTTTCATGAATTCTTTTGTCGTTGTGACAAGAATAATTTCCCAAAATAAGGCTCGGTTAATGTGAAATATTATTAGCTATGTCATTGAAGTGATATATATATATATATATATATATATATTCATTCGTTTTCTTGCTACCAACCACAGTTTATCGGGACACTTAATTCTTTAAATACTTTTAAGAGAGCTAGAGTAAAACTTTGTCAGTTGAAACTCGCAAAATTTGTCAGACGATTTAAAGAGAGCTACAGTAAAATTTTGCTTAAAGAGAGCTAGAGTAAAACTTTGTCGGTTGGATTTTTTTCCCTATTCATTAACAAACTTGTCGGCGCATCTTGCCCAGGTAGTAATGAGACGCGTTTATAAGTTTTAAATATTGCAAAATAGGCTCAATCCATGTCCTTAAGCAAAATTAAAAGGAGGTTATAAGCTATATTAAATTTTATTGACTATTGCACATACGTAGTCTTTGTTAGTCGCTTTCAAGAACAAAGGTTTTGGTTGAAAAAGTTAAAACAAAAGGAGCGAGTTAATTAATTAAGGATTGTGAATATTTAACTAAGAAGCATCATGATTTTGGAAAAGAAAATATCCAAGGAAACATCAATCGCCATCCAATTGTAATTTAAAATAATTTTAAGATCCTTCAAATGCCAATACATATACGTATATATGTATGATGTAGGTGGTCTTTCTTTTTATTTTATTTTATTTTTCTCTGGCAGATGGTGGCAAATGCGAGAATAGGAACTAACAACCAATAAATATATAATTTTTCAGCAAAATAGAAGATGAATATCTTAATTAGATACAGTCCAATTGAAATGACTAAGCTTGTAAGTCAACTACTGAGGTGGATGCCACCTACCATATGTACGTCTGGATTTTAAAATCAACGAATATTTTGAGCCAAAAAAAATTTTGATTTTATATTCATCCAGCTAAATTAATTGTCTTGGCACGTTCTGGCTGCATGTGGGTCTGATGCCGATTTAAACCACAATAATCCTTAAACATCAATTCAATCGTAAATTTTCATTTCGTTATTTTGTCAGAGATTTAGTTGGATCACATTATCGTAGGGGAAAAAGTCTTAGTTAGGACTAAACCACGTCTTTTAAAGAAGATTGACGGGTTTAATAAAGAAATAAATTAATTACCTCTTTTTCTCGTAATTTTTTTTGGATCTTTCTAATAATGATTTACCAAAACCAAAGTTTAATATTTATTAATAAGCATCTCCACTTTCTGTTTGAGTGTCTTAGATGGCCTATCACCGATAGATGATATAAGAAATAGGGATTTATAGGCACTGTAAGTCGGACCGTTATGTTTTAATTTTTCTGTCCTTTGATAACTTACCTTTTTATAAACTTCTAATTTCGACAATTCATCCCTTAGACTTTCTAAATTATCACTATATGTTCCATTATGTTAACTTTTCACTGAATTGAAACATTTAAATTTTGAAATATTTGCATAAAGATTTGTATTAATTTGAAAATTTTTAGTCAGAAATTGGAGTTTCAGTCTTCACACAAGGTACGTATACGTGGGGTTTCCGTCACCAATTTAATAGGAAGTTAAACCAAATGGGACACATTACCATAAATTAGAAAATTCACATGGCAAATTGTTAAAATTAAAATTTAGCGCAAAATAAGAATTGTCATGACTATTATTGTTTAGTGATAATTTCACATTTTAGTAGATCAAAAGATATAAAATATAAAATGTAAATTATCTCATGCTAAGTTAAAAAAGAAAAAAAAAAAAAAAAGAAGAAATAAAGTGTCCATCTTTCGTTCCGGTAACAATTTGTAGAAAGACAAAGACCCAATTATGAAGAAAGGGTGTAGGAAACTCGTAAAAATAAAAAAATTAACAATCCGATTCAAAGAGAGGAAAAAAAAAAAAAGAAGAAAAAAAAAAGGGAACAAGGTACAAAACGGGAAAAGAATACAAAACAACAACAAATTTTTAGATACAAAATATACGCCAAAAACCACCACAAAAGGAACGTCACAAAGCCCTTATCTCCATTAATTCTCTCCTGATCATCACGAGAGAACCCCCATGCAAACCACTAAAAGTCCAGCAACCAATCCCAACCCCACATTCCTCTTACTCGAGTCGCCGGTGCTATTCTCCGACGGCGCCGCCGCCTCCTTGGTCTTGGTCTTGTCCCCGCTGTCGGCGGGAGTAGTACTACTGCTCTTCTCCGGAGGAGGAGCGGATGCCGGCGACTTGGCCCCATAGAGCGACGGGGGCAACAAAACGGCGTCGCTTTGGTAGACGGCTAAGGGGAACTCCGCCCACAAGGCATTGTTGATCTGCGTCTCGACGAGGCCGGTGGAGACGTTGAGTTGTTGGCCCTGGCTGGTGAAGTTGAGGCCGTCGTCGGAGAACTGGGTCCTAACGGGGTTGGAGACGGTTTGGAAGTCGTCTAGGGTGTAGTACTTGGGGAGGACATGGTAGAGGATGAGATTGACTTGGTCCTGCCTCGAGAGGCCGTTGAGAGTGCCGGCCTTGAGGTTGTTGAAGGCGTTGTCGGTCGGAGCGAGGACCGTCAGTCCTTCCGTCGAGCTGTTGAGCTGGTTGTCGATTTGGTTCCCTACTTGTGTCTCGGAGAGGAGGCGGATAAAGGTGGTGTATTGGCCGTCTTTGGTTAGGATTCCGGTGAGGTTGGCCGGACCGGAGGATGGGGCCGGGGCCTTTTGAGCTAGGGTTTGGTGGTGGGAGAAGAGGAGGAGAGGAGTGAGAGTGAGGAAGATGAGAGAGAGAGTGGAAGCCATGTTGAGTGAGCTAAGGGTATGGAGTGGTGGGGATGGTGTTATTGAGTGTCGGGGAGATGAGATGGGGATTTATGGGATAAGATGTTGGGGTGAACCTTTGTTGGAATGAGCTGGCCAAATGAATTATATATTTGGCATTAAAAAAAAATTGTAAAAAAAAAAAAGAGTGGAAAAGTAATCCAAATTTGGAATTATATTAGTAATTATATTAATGTATATTGATTTTTTTTCGGTTGTATTTGAATTAATGATAAAAAAAAAAAGTGGATTAATGAGTGGCATATATGTAATGTGCAAGTTCTATTTTATCATCCCGTTGTGATCATGTGGATGAGAATGTAAATCAAATCGATGGCGAATTAAAAATTGACCAAGACATCTCAACTAACAATGCAACCATGTTGATTGGGGGCCTTCAAGATTGATGATAGAATACTAATAATATGCATTTGCTAATAGTTAAGGGAACCCATTACCAATAATCTACAAACTATATTTACTTTCTAAGCTTGCTGATAATTAATAAGTTTGCAAAAATATTTACCCTAAAAAAATTGCCAAAAAAAAAAAAAAACTAATTTACCTACAATGTTTTTTTAAAATATATATATATATATATATATATATATAAATTGCGAGTGTAACATGCATATGCGCGCAGGAAAATATATCCGTTTGAAACCGGCGAATTTGTTTTTCTCTTGAAACTGTGGAGACATTCCATTTGTTCCTATTAGCTAGGGAAATAGAATTGGAATCATAGAGACAAAGAAGATTATGTATACAGAAAAAGAAACAAAAGCTTGTGGGAAAATGCATGTTTTGATAGAATGTACTATGGCAGTGCCAGTAAGGCAGCAATAATATTGAGGCAATTTACTTTGTCCCATTTTAGATCCTCTAACAAAATGTTATAAAAATCCACATCAGAAACAACAATATTTTTAGGAGGGAAAAAATTATGTCCTGAAATAATCCTTTCAGAATCATATATATTGCTTTCAACGGTTACTTTGATGTAGTGGACATGTAACATGCTATAATACTTTATACCATGTTCATAGCTCTTGCTCAATTACAGATCTGACAAAACATAATGGGACCCCCGATTCTCGCTTTGCAAGTTGCATCATGCGATCTGTAGTTTGAATTTTAATCAAATTTCAGCAATAAGGTAAATGTATTTGAATTAATTTATAGTCGATCATCCTTTCAGAAAACACTTTTTCTCAGTAACATATAAAAATATTCAAAGTATCAAGGATGTGATCTATAATCTAGAATAATTAAAATTTATTAGGGTTGTGATTAAAATGAAAGAATTATATTATATTTCTCACTCTATATGTTCGAGCAAAGTACGTGTAAAGAATCATAATCAAAGGCCCTGTTTGGCAAAATAGTTTAACTCAAGTTAAATTGTACTTTTTTTTGTTTTTTTCTGAAAAAGTTTTTTGTTTTTTCTGAAAAGTCAACACAAATTACTATTGAAACTTAAAAATCTTAACTCAAACTCATTCACCAAACACCCCAAAAGTTTTTATATACATAGAGAGATGTTAATCAAATTTTACAGATATAGGTCATGATATTATTCTATGTTTGGCAGCCTGGAGTTTTCGTGGCATGTCGGATATTCGTTATAAATGAACCAAATGTATACATGCTAACCACAAAATAATACCAACGAAGAAAATAATTAACAAATTATTGTGTTAGGAAGCGTCCAATTAGCAGCTAGTCGCTAGGGCCTACGTCACCAATATATATGCTGGCTTATTATCATACTTTAATATCTTGACCCAATTTTCACACATGCATTGTACTTAAATATAGTTTTGTGACTAATATATAGTAGGTTGATATTGAGATTTGAGCACCTAACATATAGGTATTTTTATAGTTGTGTACCAAATTCAAGATTCATTTCTTCACTATACATGTGTACACACACACACATATATATATGTATGTATGTCATTATCTAGGAATTGTAGGACCAGCAATCAACAACCTAATGGAATTGCCGCATCTTCTGCTGGCCTAACATTTTCTGTACAGATAGATAAATACACTAGTCTTTCTAATATTTATAGATTTATGGCCGTTTTTCCCATTTCAATATTATAATGAATGGACTAAATTTCTCCATTCTTTTAAACAATATTTGACTAATTGGTGCATCTATTGTTCAAGACTACTCCAACTTTCTCATCTTTTTGCTTAAATTTTCCTTTCTTGCAAAACCCAATATGAATTATATTGATAAACATATTTCCATACTATATGCCAATCCATCACTCTCTTTAAAAAATTAAAAAAAAATATTAGGATCAAGATGTCTGATCTGAAATTATGGGTATGCATTCATTAAAAGAACAATTTGAGGATTAGTCCTTTGCAATAAGATGATGATGTATAAATAAATAAAAAAGGAGAAGAAGAAGAAGAAGGTTTTCTTGGACTAGTTTGATATTATTTCTAGTAAATTGGGGATCTCCCTCCTCAAAACTATAGGTTTATATAATAATTGTCAAAACTATAGTTTCAAATTTGTGTTAGGTAAATTTACAAAATTGTCAAATTTAAAAGAGAAACCGTGACCTACGGTGTCCTCAAAATGTATGAACATGTAGTGCGCCAAAAGAAGAATTTCTTCATCCAATTTGACAGCCTGGCACAAACATGCTTGGCATGTGTAAACGTGCTCCTAAGGCCTAACTAATATATATCTATATATATATATATATATATTAAAAAGACATATATATATGGGTATGGTTTCAATGGTTATACTTTTTTTTATAATCATGGATAATTACAGATAAAATTATAAAAAGAAATGTATTTTTTAATTACATTTGATGATGTGATATTTTATATAATTTGCTATTGTAAGTTAAGCAACTTACTAACTTTTTTAAATATAATTAAATAGATTTTTATATTTTAAATATAAACAAAGTACAAATAACATCTAACCTCTGCTCCACCTACGACCTCTGCCCAACAATAAGTTGTTTTGCTCCTTTGTACATGCTTGCTCCATTTTTTTTTACCTTGATGTTGCCGGTAGAAACAAATTTACCATTTTTTTAAAACCAATTTTTGAAATCCTTAAATAAATTTTCGGCAACTGTGTCATTGTTTAGATAGTGTTTTTTTCCCTATGTTATTTTTTTCAGTTCACGTCAATTTTTATAGTTAATGTTGTTTCTTCGATAACAAGTGCATTTTTACTCTCTTTCTTTTTTGGTATATTTCAGTTGATTTTTTTTTATTTTATTTATCGTTTCTATGTTGATAATATATTTTGGGAAAGAAATGTCGTTTAATAGTTTTATTACTATATTTGTATTAATTTATTTAGAAATAATTGTTATTTTATTAAAAATAACCAAATACAATAATCTACCATTATCAGGAATCCTATTAGGGGTGCTTCTTCCGTCCGACGGCCTCAAGTGGAGTTTTGAAACTCCAAAAACAGCAACGCCTGTTGATGTTGATCTTAATGGTTGGCAGAGGGCAAGGGGCATACAAAATTTTAGAAACCGGTATCAATTTGTGAACCGTTTAATAGGGGGCTTTTGGTAATTATTTGTTGTTTTTTTCTTTTTATTTATTTCAGTTATAATTAAAGTAGGTTCATTTTTCAATGTCGTTTTACAAATGAAGACAGAGTGATGAAAGGAAGAGTGGAGGTATCATCTTGAGATAGCAGTGTGGAGGAAGGGGCCAAAAATAGGGACCGGCAAAGTCGCAATCAAGATCAAAACATCGATCTTTAAGCGAAAAAAAAGATCAAAACATAGATAGTTGTGAAAATGTGGATACTTAGATTTTATTGAAATATTGACTATTTATGAAAATATCGACAGAAATATCGATATCGATAGAAATTCATGTAAAATATGGAAAACTATCTTAAAATAATTAATTAAAAAAAGAACTTTAAACTCTAAAATAATTAATGATTTATAAATTAAATAAAACTCTCAATTAAAGTATTGAATATTGATAAATATTCTTGATAAGCAGTGATCATAAGATAATAAATGACAAAATTGCATCCATAGTTAATCTAATGGGTACATTACATTCATGATTCATACATGACAAGAAAATTTCAATATCAAAAGGAGCTTTAAGAATGCCCAAAGTTATCTACAATATTCTATTAGTTTAAATAATTGATACCAAGAAAGTGTGATCGGGTAGTTTATAATTTTTGGACATCTTATATATGTGTCTCTGGATACTTTCTCTTCATGAATCCAGAGACATTGCGAGTAAAGTAACCAAATTTTCTTTTTATTACATTAAAAAATTACAGTAAAAAAATATTAACGACTGATAATTTATGGATTTTTGTTGATATTTCTACTTTGTCATTAACTACTATATTTTTCACGGAAATGGATATTTTCATAAAAAATCAATATTTATGGAATTTTCCATGAAAATTTCGTGGCTATTTTGTGGAAAAGATACTACACTCCTGTTTCTTTATCAGTACTTTCAAAATATAGAAATTTCCGTGAAAATATTAGTGGAAATGTGAATTTTTCAATCCTTGGTCGCAATACATGATGTAAGTCAATGACGGAAGTGAGGGGATGATGATGGCTTAAGGAAGGCTACGGGGATGAGCTAAAGGACATGTAATAGTTGGTGGAAGCAGTTTCGGTCATACATGACAGGTGAAGGGAAGTTGCCGGTGGAAGTTGGAAAGGAGTTAGTCCACATACTGGGCATCCTCAAATTGGATAGGTAGGGTTTTATATTACTACTGGCAATGAAATGAACATGTTAAAATTGTTCTTAAGTTTGAAATATTAGTAGAAGGCTTAGGTCAAACCTATCTTAAAAGTAAAAATGTTAGGGACATTAAATCTAATCTAATTTTTGAGTATCAATTTATGTGACAAATGAGTTGTTGTTATTTTATTGGTAAGTGTATAAAAAATTATCGCATCAATTGATTGCATCTATTAATGAAAATATGACACGTGAGTTGATAATGAAAGAGTTGAGATTAGAGTTGGTATCTCTAGTACTGCTCTACTGAAAGCGTGGGATTGGAAATGTAATTGTGGTAAGTAGGATCTGTATGTGATGTGTAGTAAGGGTGGTCGTCGAAATGTGTGTTTAATTCCTTAAAAAAAAATAAAAAAAGAAGACATTGGATCTGTTTGACATTGTTTTTAGATTATTAAAGAATCTACGACAGGTTATGGATGTTTGATAAACTCTATTTTTGACCAAAAGATTCTAAAAACTATTGCAGTGCAATATAATTTAAGAAACAAGTTAGTGATTGCTTCTGCACAATAGCTTCTGCTGTCATTATATAAATTTATGAAAATATTCTTAACAATAAATAATCATTCCAATCTACACAATTTATATGTATCTCCATAACAAATAATAAAATTTCATTCAACTATTTTTTTTTCTTAAAATATATAAATTCTTTTCCTCTTAAAACAGTTAAAAAATGTAGATTATAATTTTACAACATTTTTTTTAAATTTTTTTCAAAGTTTTTATTATTGTAATATTCTGTGTATTTGAAGATGATAATAAATATTTCAAACAAAAAAAATCAGATAGTAAATAATTTCTAAAAAATAGTAGTGTAAAAATTTACTACCATCACATTACTTTTATTTTATAGAACAAAACATTACTGTTGGAGTACGTCGTTCATGCATCTTATAAGTGTTAGAGAAAAATATAATATACCCTTTTTTGTCATTATAAGTCTGTAAAACAATTTTATTCTTAATTTACAAAACACTTTAAATTTTGCTTCAAGTATTCACAACATCTTTGAAAAATATTTACCAAACGCTAACATGTTTTTGGGCACAAGAACATTAAATTGGCAACATAATTAGACCAAAAAATTTTCATTGTTTTTTTTTCCCCCTTATCTCTGAAAAAATTTGTGGTTCGGTACGTAATTCACGCACTAACTGACGAAGTTACTTGGACAACTAAAGCCAGTTATCCTATTCTTCTATTATGTTTACCATGTCGTTTCCCTCCACCTTTTTTTCTTGGTTTTGCATCAATTTGTCCTCTCTTTTTCAACTTATTTACATGAATACCACATCTGCATGAAGGATGCTACTCCCTGCAGCCGGTTTCTCATCCCTCTAAGTGTCATACAGCTCATCAATTTCAACAATGCAAGTTTTCTCCTCTGTTGACACGTGTGGATGTATTGGTGCGACTGATGCACTGAAGTCTACGCCTCTATATATAACCAAACACTATTATCCACTACTTTTAGGCATATGATTACTTTAAAAAATTCCCAAATATGTGATTACCCTTAATTAACTTCAACCAAACACCCCCAATAGGGAGTGGAGTGTAATCTTTTTTTTTTTTTTTTTGAGGTCTATATATTACCACCATCATTCTCCTTTCTCCACCCCTTTTCTTAAACCACCCACTAATTAAATTTTAAAACTAATTATTATTTATTACACCTCTCTTATTATTCTAAAAAAGTCCGTACAATTAGATTTTGTCTTCTTTTTTTTTTTTCACCTGATTATTAAATAGTCCATTCTTAAAAAACAATCTTTCTTTCCTTTTTTTTTTTTTTTTGAACTTGGGGTGGGGCATTTTGATGTTACACGTCACATTATATGAAAACTTCTATTATTTTTTTAGGAAATTTTTTTTTCTAATATTACATTAACGGTTTTTTTTTATAGGTAATCCTTAAAAAACTTGATGAAAATTGAACACTTTTTAGTTATATGATCTTTGATTAAGGGTCAATTGTAACCAAAATAATAGGGATAACGATACCTCCAAAATATTTATGAAAAAAATTATAAATCTTTATTAAGGTATAATTTACTTTAAAAAAATATCTCTAATAAAGATATATGTTCCCTCTAGAAAACGTTCATTTACAGTTTTTTTTTAAAATTTTTATTTTCACTAAACCTCATGTTGTTATAACATGTTCAATGTCAATCTAATTTTTAACAAAATACGAAAATATGAACATCTTATGTGATAATAAAAGAATTCAGAGTAATTTGACGTATAAAATTAAAATTCAGTAATATGATATATGATTTGAGAGTCATTTATAAAAATAACCTTTAAAATAAGAAGAAAAAAAATGACATTACTTCAAAGTTTTGATTGTCACTCTCTAAACAATGCCACATAATGCTTCACTTAAAAAACTTAATATATATTGTTTCATACCATTAAGCAACATCAAGATAAATTTTATTTAAAAAAAAAAAAAAACTCTCAACAGAAACGACATGATATTAATTGTCATTTTCCTAACCATTCACAATTCTTTTGGAAACAAAATGACATCTTCTTAGCTAAAATGACATCTAGCAATACGTTCTTCTTTGTAAGCATTTTCCTTTTCATATTAGCCGTTAGTCTCCCATCACTATCTTATATTAATTTTTTTTCTTCTTCTGATTACATTCTAGCCCTCCCCTAAATGAACTCCACCTATTATAAAATAACAACAAACCCATTAATCCTTATTTTAATAGGTCAAATATACAAAAACAACCTGTCTGTACACCACTAACTCCTTACATGATGGTTGTACATCGATTCTGTCCGGTTATTTTCAAAACTCTAGTGTGCCATGTGGTAAGACAACTTTGTGGAACTAGTCCCCCAAATTTAAAGTGGGAGATTGGATAAATAGCCAAGTACTTAAAAAAACCAAGCAAGTTAACAACAAGTTGCCATCTAAATCTTATTTAATGGGTTCTCCAAATTTCATGTTCATTAATTATCATTAATTTTTTTTGGTCAACTACTCAATTTGTGACAACCATCTAATCAACATCCATGACGCCCTCGAAATTCTTAAACTTGATTTCATAAATTATTATCATGGATTTCATTTATTAATCGACTTCTAATGAATTATTTTGATGAATATCAAATTTTAAGATCATGAATGATTTTATATGTATCATCCATATGATGATTTTGATACTCTAACAATGTCAAATTTCTCTTTTTTAAATGATAAATTATAGATACATAAAATATAGGTCGAATGACATATAAATTTATACATATAAATTTATACGAAAAATTATATGTTATATTATAGGCATAAATGTCAATTTTTCGAAAAGAATCCCAATTATTATTAGTAGGTCAACTTGATGGTCTTAGTATTTATTTGGATCATATCAATATTTAAGTATTGAGAGTATAATTGGAAAATTAAATGTGTCACATAGATAGGAAATGAATAGTTAAAATTAACTATAATAAATCCAAAGGTGGAGGATTGATCAAAAGTTGTGATTAGATTTGAAATTAATGGTGTAGATTTTATGTTAAGGGATCTTAGGTAAATCAATGATCAAGCTTTTGATGATAACTGACCAATAAGAGTTTGGGACAAGGATTGATACGGTGGAAGATCTAATGGATGAGAACAAAGATGATCTTGATTAATGGTTGGAAAATTACAAAAAAGAAAAACAAAAAAGTAAATGGAAGAGTAAGAGGGAGGATCGGATTCCCTAGTCAACAAAAGCAAGACGGAGTTTTGAATTAAGATGAAAAGGGAATGTTGTACATGCATGCAACATCAAACAAGAAATAGTGTGGGTTGTTTAGGCAAAATGATATATACAAGGTACACTTGATAGTGACCCTTTCTCTTCCACTTGGTACTATAAAATTTCACACCACCCTCCTCCCTTAAAGTGGCGACAATGCAAGGTGGATATTAGCTAATATTGTCCACTTTTACCCCTCAAAATATAGCTATTTTAAAGCATGCATTGGCTAAAAATACCCCTAATGTTTCATTTCATTCGCACACAAGTTAAGCTCAAAAAACCTAGTTCTTCTAGCCACCACCAAGCCTAAAAAATCACCAACACTATTCCTCATTCTCTAACACCCCTCTAGCATCCTTCTCCCTCTATTTTCAAGCTCTAAGCAACCCCATTAAGAAGTGTGAAGCAGAGTTAGAGGATGTATTACTAGAGGTAACCTAGTAGTTCTCTTTGTGTTTTGATCATTTTTAGAGAACTAAAGCATGTTATATAGTTAGAATCTTAATGTTAGACTTCTTCTTACCTAGGAAAATGATTTGAGAAGAAATTTGAAGGTCCGAGGTCTTAGAGGATCCATGGAACATTTCGGTTATAAGATTTAAGAACTTTGTTAGAGCTTGTAGTTGTTGTGATAATATGGCATAAGTTAGAGACTTTGGTATAAAAAATAAATCATATGGTAAGATTCTACAGAGAATAAGCTTCATTTTGGACTTTGGAATCACTTAGTTTGCTTATGTATGTCTCAAGTTATGTTCATTTGAAGTTGTGATACAAAACTAGAAAGAAAATGAACCTTTGGGATACAGAAGAGACATGGGTTTTATGAAATCAAAACCCCTCCTATACTCAAAATTTTGGATTATAAGTTGTATATCTAAAACTAGATCCTTTAAGTTTTTTACCAAGGTATCTTGCGCCTCAAACGGACAAATATGCAATTTTTGGTGAATTTTATAAGTTAAGACTACGGATCGAGAGGTTTTTATAGAACCCTATACTAGTCAGGTTTTGTATGTTTTGGTTAGTAAACGATAATATTTTGTAAAATTGTTATTAATATATAAATTAGACATCATAAGCTTTCTAATGACATATCTTTTGCCTTATTTGGACTTGTGAGTGAATTGTTATGATTTTACTAATTTTAACCAAAAATCTAGGCATATGGTATATAAGTGAGACCAACAGTAACAAAACCTCATTATATGGTATGTAAAACTCAATAACTTATTCAAATAACTTATGGTTGTAAAGTAAACATCCTACAAAATGAGCTATCTACGTTTAAAACAAATGTGTACGTAATTTTTAATAAATAACCCAAAATTAAATTGTCATCTGGTAAACCGAGATTTTACTATGGGACACTAAGCAAAACGTCTATATTAAGGTTTGAAACCTTAATATTTTGGAAAATAAATTATAAGGACAGAAACTAGATACTTTAAGCTTTTCAATGAGTTATCAAATGTTCAGAATAGAATTATACACAAATTTAAATAAATCTTATAAATTAAGATCTCATACTGACAAAACGATTAAATATTAAAAATGTGACATAAGCATAAGTCATAACAAATGAACACAAAAATTGATAAAATGATTTGGTATTAAGTGTATGATCAACAAAGTGTGGAAATTTCTAACTCCATAAAGTTGAATCATAAGTTTTTAGATGGACTAAGATAAACTAAACTAAAGGATTACTAGACATACACGAAAAACTACTTTAGCCCAACTTAAGGACCATAGCTAATGGGATTGGGCCTTACAATCCCAATACTAAATGGAAGATAACCCACTTAGAGATGTGATGTAGATTTATTAATTAATTAAAAAATAAATTAATAAGCTAATAAATATATGACAAAGTATAATTATGTTAAAAAAGTTAATTAAAGTAATTAATTAATTATAAGAGCTAATAAGTGATTATTAGTTGTGTAAGTAATATTATTATATTGAGTAACTATATAATTAAAATGTGTGAGTAATTAGAGATTAATTAATCATTAATTATGAATATAATTATTACTATAATAATGGATTAATATAATTCAACTTAGGTGCAAATCTAGACTTAGCGAAATTTGGTGGGTTAAAAACCATTCCTCTCTTTAAAGCATTCAAGTTTGAAACATCCAGGCCTAATATATACTGGAAAATTGCAATAATGGCAAGTAGGAACGAACCTCTTTTGTTTACACCTAGGAGGTTTAGGTTCCGAATTCATACCTAATTGAGGACTATGTTCATGAATAGGTATACCTTTGACAAACACGGTCTTTGATGAAGAAGATTCACCTGTGTAACCTAGGCCATGATGATCATCACATGATTTTCTAATAGAAAGAATGCAATCCAGTTTGGCTGAGCCAGAGTTAAGTATCTTTAATGACTTCTGTGTTTCCTCTAATTGAGTACGAGCCTATTGAAGTTTCTTCTCCTTTTCGGTTGCTTGAAGTTCATAGTTGATCATGGCCCTCTTTAGAGTCTCTCTCTCTTTAACTGATTCAGTCACACAATCCTCCAATTTCTTGTTCAGTTTACACAACTGGATCCACTTGGAGTACATCTCTTGATATGCCTTTCGGATTTCTTCATCGCTCAGATCATTATCATTGCTATAATCAAGTCCGGAATTGTCAAATTCAGCTTCTGTTGTAGACGATGTTATACGAGGTATTGCAATAGTACCCAATGTTATAGTAGGTGTTGCAACAGTCTTTGCAACAATAACGGCATAATCTTTCATAACATCTTGATCAGTCACAGTATTAAAAGCAACGTAGTTTTTCTCTTCATCTTCATCATACTCCTGGCTGCCTTTAGATTTCTGATCACTCTAAGCGGCAATAAGTGATTTACTCCTTTTCTTAAAGTATTTGCACACTCGGATTGAATATGCTTGAAGCCTTCACACTTACAACATTGGATTCCTTACTATTTTTCTTGGAATCAAAGGTATTTGCTGTAACTTTTCCTTTATGAGAATTATTAGACTTGCCGAAACTTGAACACTTCATCTTATTCATCTTCTTCAAAATTTTTCCTAAATTTTCAGTAATCAAGGCAAATGATTCGGTCAAGTCTCCATCATCTTCAATGTCTTCTTCCCCGGTAGATTTTTGGACTTCGACTTAAAGAGTGATGCTTTTCTCCTTCTTGTTGTACTTCATGTTCATCTCAAAAGTTTACAACAATCGCATTAATTCATCCAATCTCATCCTGCTCATGTCTCGGACTTCTTCTATGGTAGTGACCTTGTAGCCAAACCTTTCAGAAAGTGATCTAAAGACTTTAGTCACAAGCTTGGTCTCATAATATTTCTCTCCAAGTGCAAATGCCTCATTTGCTATATCACAAACTTTGACAATATATTCGGCAATAGTTTCACTCTGCATCATCTGTAGATTGTCGAACTGAGTAACCAATAATTAGAGATTTGACACTTTCACCGCAGATATTCCTTCATAGGTAGTCTCCAAGATCTTCCAAGCAGCCTTAGCACTTTTGCAGGTGGAGATGAGCATTCATATGTCTCATTTGGCACTAACCTACTCGTCCAGAGTACAGAGAAGTAGAGAATTAGACGATAATGGACGGAGAAGTAACATTGGCAGAAGTTGAGAGAGTTGAACATATATCTCATTTTCGCAATTTGGATAACTTCGAAGAAGCTTTGCTGGAAAATTGGTATGGAAATGCCACAAAAAGGTTGACTGTTTTTTCGGTATCATACTACTGAATTCAGTTGCAAAATCTGTTTTTCTTTCTTGCATTAGATTATTTTTATTCATTAATTTTCTCTGTTCCAAAGGCATGTTTTATGGAGCATCAACGGTCGTTATAGTAGGATGCTCCAAACGTATAATTCCCATTTATTTTGAACCTCTATCCTCATAAGCTATGCCTGGCCTCGGAAAATGGATAGAATCAAAGACAACGCATGACAACTTGGTTTGGCTCATCCCTAGTGTAGCTGTGTTCAATTTGTTTGTTTGTTTGTTTTTCTTTTTAAGAACTGACAACTGTTTATCGTTTCGAGTTTCAATCTTTGGAATACATATGTACATCATAGAATTTACAAGACATTAACATCTTGATTGATAGCAGAGGTGTCTTCTTCAGCAATGGAAGTGATTTCTCCGCTGTCCATTTCCCTGCTGAATTCCTGTCCCTTCCAGCTGCTTCCGAATGAGATCTCTCCGTCATAGATTCCTCTGCTGGCAACTGTCCTCGGTTTCGACCATGACATGCACGTTATGTCTGGCTTTCCAGAGTGGTACTGCTCACACGGGACTTCCTCTTCTGTGATCTCTGAAGAGCTAGAAGCAGTTGCAGTATTAGTAGTGGCGGTGGTGATCACAAGTGTTGAAGCGGGAAGGTGTTGCTGTTCTGGGATGTTCTTATTTTGCTTGTCTGAATATGAATGCTCGGTGGTCATGTCGGTGTGCCAGGAGATTGATGGTCTATGAGTTGAGATGTTGGAGTTGTTCTTTGTCAAATTGCGTCTTGCATTTTTGAGCCATACTTTGAGGCCTCTGACCACGTTCTCTGTGAACACCGCTCTCCTCATGCCCGAACCCATCTGCGAAAATTTACTGTGTATAATTACTTTACGTCGCCAATGTCTCAACTGATTACATTTAGTACTACCATGTCATTCATGTATGATACATAGTACCTGAGTGACAAGTGCATAAAGAGGCAAGGTGAGGTAGCCACAGAGGAATTGCACAAGGACTCCCATGGAGATCGTTATGGCGATGTCCTCCCTTGCGCGGTGGAAGCAAGATCTTTGACCATATTCAAACTGTTATTAATTAGGATCAGCATTTTTAGGATTATTACAAATTTTGAGCTCACCAACTTAAGATACCTACCCATGTCCAAGTGAAGAATGCCAGTTGAAAGGAGTTCTGCAAATTAAATTCAACCGTCTTTAAGGATGACGCATATTGGTGAGCTTTCTTTTACAAGAAAACGCTTTAATATATTTTGATCTATGACTACTCTGTTGGGATTTAAAAATCCTACTTTATTCTAGTCGAGAGCAATAAAAATGGGGTAGAAAAACAAACTAGTACACGTAAGATTCATGCGGTTCACCCTTAAGGTCGATCTGCATGCTAAATCTATGTCATGCCAATAATTGGGCTCCACACGCTCAATGCGTTTATGCCGTCTTTTACACACGTAAAATTCCCATTAACTTCAGCAATTTACATGTTATAGTTTGGTTCTGCTTTTACATGATCGGTTTCATAGAACCCTCAACTTCAGTAGTATGTCAGTAGTATCACATACATGTTTACCCGTTATTGTCTGATGTTTGAAGCAAAAGAACAGAAGTAAATCATGTGAAATTTAAATAGTCGAATGCTAGGCTAAAAACTTTTGGATTGATTTAGTAGTTTCAAGAGTTATTTTTGAACTCTACGAAAAGCGAAAAACAATAATTTCGCATTTGAGTACCTGGATTAGAACAAACTGGAGGAGATGAAGCAGCCAATGAGGTCGGCCAAACCAGAACAGATCATTATTTGGTTTCACAACAAAGGTTCCTCGAACGACAGGGTTCTGCTTGTAACTCTCCAAACCCATTTGGGTTATTATGAGTTGCAGCTTTGTTCCCACAACCAGAATAATCTTTAATAATAGAACACATGGAGTGGAGAATGATCAAGACAAATATCAAATTTACTAAAAACAAGCATGCCAAAATAAAGGAAAGCTTCACAATTTTAATTTGGAAAAGATTATATATAGTTTCTGTCGTACCACTAGAGGAAGGAAGGTTAGCCAGTAATGGTTGAAAAACACTGCAGAAGATCGGATACAACGTTACCGATCCAATCAAAACATTGTGACTATGCAAAATTTTAATGCAAGAAATTTAGAATAAGGCCGAAATCATCATACCGTGCGCGCTGAAGAATATGAACAGAATGCAGAAGATCCAGATCCAAAATCTGCAACATCGAATGCCAGTGTCTTATATTCTCAATATTAATCCTATACTTTTGTTTCTCTATAGTAAAATGTTGTTTATATGTTAGCCTTAACCCTTTTCTTTCCCCTCTTTCTTTAGCAACGAATTTGTTTTTCATTGTTCGAATGATCATTACCTGACTCCAACAACCTGCTCAAAATCATCGTCGTAAGCTCTGGCAAGAAATTTCTGGAAGTTGAAGTCCCTGGTTTCGGCAATGTTGGCCTGTGGAAACCAAAGAAGAATACCTTCAGAGCTTATGCTGTCTAGTACATAGGATTCCTTAAACATTAGCCTATGCTTAGAAAGAACAAATATCTAAACTTTTCCGGGATTAAAGAAAGGATTTCGCCTTTCGGGACTTGTGATTATTTTCCAAGAGAGAAAAGAGAGGGTAACAGACTAGGACCGATTTCAATCTTTCAAAATATCTCAATTTTAATCTCTTCCAAAATGGAAGGGATTAAGGCAAAGAATCCATACTTGCTCTCCATAAATTTTATGTTAAATTTTAATCTATATATGTGTGTGTATATATATATATGTAAATATAATAATGCTTTGTTTGGTAATCAATCTAATCTCAAACTAAAATGTACTTTTTTATCTCAATTTTTGTCTTTTTCTGAAAAGTCAACAAAAATTTTCAACTCAAACTTAAAATTTTCAACTCAAATTTAAAATTTTCAACTCAAACTCATTCACCAAACGGACCCTTAGTATAGTTCTGATAAAGCTTACAGTAATGAAACCATTTCGAAGAGTAAAGTAGTCAATTTTTGAGATTGCTGAGCCACTGAATTGCCGAGCCAGACAAACCTACTCATAGACGATATATAAATATATAGTCAAAATTATTGTTATCACACTAGGTATAGACCGTAGACTAACATAAAACATATTGTGAAAGAAAAAAAGTAGATTCTTCTTAATTATTTAACCGTTTTCCTGATAAACATGTCCTGATCAAGTACTAATTTCAAATGCTGAGCAAGTTTTTTCAACTTTTTTGAAAATTTAAAATCTTTGAAATCCATTTATTCAAAATAATAATAATAATAATAATCAAAAAACTTTTTTGAAAATTCAAAATCTTTGAAATCCATTTATTCAAAATAATAATAATAATAATAATCTTTGAAATTCATGAAAATTAAGCATACGATAAACATGCTTTTTGATATGTAACCTGCAATTTGTGATTAAAAATAATTGACTTAGAAGATAGGAAGAAATTAATAAAAGGCATAATAATAATAATAACAACAATAACAATAGTAATAATAATAATAATGGCTGAATTATTATTGTTATTATTTTTTTCCATTTGACTTTTGGTGCCAACATGTCATATGGTACTGACATATATTTTATAATGTGTTGCCATCTGGGGATACTGACATTCGACTTACTGGGCCAAGTAAGAAAGGGTATTTACTCCAGAATTTCAAATGTCGTTTCCCAAAAGTTGTTTGGTCGCCATACTGGAACCTCCTTGGATCTGTATAACACCATGTACATGACATTAAATTCTACTCTTATGAAGAAAAATTTGCATCCGTTTTTATACAAAAGATGAGCGATATTATGAAGGGTAATGTGAAAAATTGCAACATAATTTTTTTTAAAAGGTCCAATTTTGATAAAATTAAAAGTTCCAGATCCAAATTGCCAAACACCGGGAAAAAAGAAAAAGAAAAAAGAAAACTTATATAGAGTGGGTTTATTGTTATCCTTCAGACTAATATTCCAATTTCGCACACTCCTTTTTAATGAATTATTTTATTACTGAATTATCCATTAACAAAATTGCTTTTAAAACAAAAGTGTTAAAAAAAAAAAAAAAAAAACTCTTTATACAAGTCACCATAAATATTGGTGGAGTCAGAAATTTTTTTCAGGTTCCATGAGCTAAATCAAAATTTTACAGTGCATTTTTTGAAGTTCGTATAGTCCTTGAAATTAAAAATTTCTACAATCTAAAAGGCCAAACTATGAGTATAGTTAAAACTTTTTTTTTAATTATGTAAAAATTATAATTAAAAAAATATCAGGGTGAAAATTATTATAAAAAAAAAAGAAAGAAAGAAAGAAAGAAAGAAAGAAAGAAAAACTTTGTCATGACTTTTTAAGGGGTTGAAATACAATAGAGTTGCTGGGCCCCAGGAAGGTGGCTCCGCAATTGGTGTATTGAATAGTTACGTATTCTTTTGTAGCAACTCCAAATGAATATGTACGTGTACATAGTTGATCTACAACTTTTCCTAAATGATCCATAAATTGGTAGTGTCCCTTACAAACAAATCCATTGGTATTTAATGGTCGTTTGCCGACGGATATTTATAAAAAAGAAAAAGAAAAAGAAAAATTGGAAAAATTATATTGAGGGTAACAATATACCAAGATAGAAATTATACAACGTACTCACAGATAAGGTACATGTTCTAAAAATAATGGTATTTCGCATTGATAGTGCACCACGCATTTTTCTTAATAATATATGTATATTTGCATCTAAGAGTATTAGGATTACCATTTAGAATTTGATACTCGAGAGTTCTAGTCTCGTTCTCCCACGTTTTCCATCTTTTCATCTGCTCATTATATTTGTCATTAGTCATGCAGGTATTTACAAAGGTGGGCCGACCCTATTAATTAAAGATTGTTGAAAAACCAAGGCAAAAAAAATATCATTGTATAGCATCTCATATTCCTTTCTAATCAGTCATCAGATAAACTAAATTATGTGCATGAAAACTTTTTTTAACACAACTTGGTGTTTCTGATCTATAACCCTTTGTGATTTTCATCAATTTCCTAAATTCACTTTACAAGATATATACATATATATACACACACACACACACACACACACACACACACACACATATTACTGATACCTTGGCCATCCCAAGAAACATTGTGATGAGGCAATAAAGAACATGAAACACTGCCAATACGGAGATGAAGATATTCAGCTGCAAGATTCCTTCCCTTGACATCAGAGAAACCATACCCTGAAACATCACAAATTTTATTTTATTTCTTATTAATTACGATGGGCCACAATAATTATTACTTCATTATGCTTTTCCCTTAATTTGATTAAACTTTTTTTTTTTTTTTGGCAAACGGTTATGTAGACTACGCCATCGACTTTGCAGTCAGCCGAAATAATTGGTATCAAGAAGGAAAATTTATTGATACTGTTATAAATACGTGGGAAATAATTCTTAATAAATCACCATTGACTCGCAGTAATTTTGATCATTGTCATCGTCGTCGTCGATAGGCCGATCATCAGAGTATGGTGGCGAAGCTTGTGTGGCCGATGCCACAGCTGGTTCCGCAGACTCCAAAGGTTCTTCACATGGAAGGAAAGAGTTTGCCACGCTATGGCTAATACAGATTTTCGATATCGGAACTTCCGACACCGTCAGAAGCAATGATATCAACCCCAGCTTCATCATTTCTGCAGCCAGATTCAAAACAGTTGATAGCAAAAAGATTTCAGTTAACTAGCTTAATTAGTTCTAACTCAAAGAAAAGAAAAGACCATGTCTAAATATATATATATATATATATATATATCATGTCTATGTGTGTGTGTAGTTTTCTAACCTAATTTGGACTTCTCCAGAGCCCTATTGAGAGACTTCCTTTTCCTCCTCCTGAGAAACTGATAATCAAATTAACAAAAAGCGGTTAAATCCCACCTTCAAATTAGGATTAAAAATCGTTTCTTCTTTACAAGTATGTAATATGTATGTATATATGTATATATGTATGCATGTACAGATATATTACCTTGGTTAGACAATGAAGACCGGCTTCTATGAGAAACGATAGGAGGAAGAAAAACAAAGCAAATATTGAAACAGCCCAAGTTGGCGTGTATTCAAGGGTATTCCCTTTGGCCATCTCTCTCTCTCTCTCTCTCTCTCTCCCAATTTCTGAATATCTCTCTATCTTGTTCAAGTATAGAAGTCTGGTTATTTTCTAAACCTTTATAGGTCAAGAGAGAAACAAGAAGTGAACCACATAGCTTGTATTTATATATGCTTTTCAAGTCATATATATATATATATATATATATATATATTATGGGTGGTGGATTATAATTGTCAAACACATCACTTTCTTAAATTATTTGTTATCATACGTACACTACGTACGGTAGTGGTTTCGTTAATTTCTCTTGCTTTTTTGAAACTTTTGTGTGTTCACCATCAACAAGTATGCACATCAAGAAAATTACAAAAAAGAAACTAATTACGTAATGAAGGAAAATTAATGCATCAACCTTGACCATTTATTTCTTTATCCGTGTGACATATGTTTTTATTTTTTTCGGATAAAATTAGTAACTGAATTTTTTTTCTCTCTCTAGAATTAGTTTATGTGGTCACTCTGCTAGATTTTTGGATACAAACTGTTAATTTAGATTATAGTTATGTTTTTTAAGAAATAAATCATGAAAGGTTATCGAATTTTCTTGTCTTTTCAGAAACAGTCTATTTATTGAAAGTTGCAAAATTTTAGTTCCTCAAAAAATGTAAAATTTTTAATAAATAGACAGAAAGGTTAAAAGTTTTTGAAGCCATAACAAATCTAGTCACAAACTTTAGTTTAAAAAAAAAAATCTAGTCACAAACTATAAAATAAGTCGAAAGTTAAGCAACTCTATGAGATTAAATGACAACAAGGATTAGTTCTAAAGATCGAGAAAAAATTTAGGAACTAATAATTATGAATATATTCCTTTTAAAATTTTTTTTTTGTCCCCATAATCAAATCAGTTTCTGCAGTGTCTCTTTTTTTTTTTTTTTTCCTCCGTCCTAAATTTACCCATAAAGATTTGATGTCCAGAAACGATCAAGTTTGGTAATGAAATCTAATTTTCAAATTTTCTTTTCTTTATCGGTATGTTTTGTTATCCTTATTATTATTTTTTTTAAAATTTTCTGGTAAACTTTTCTAAATAAAAAAGAATGATATTGGTGTACGTGGGTATCACTCGGAGGATGCAAATTTGGCCCCACTAGATTGGCATATTTTTCCGGGTCGAAAAAGAAAAATTAAAGCAAAAGTCAAAACTGATGAGAGAGACCTTAAGCCAAAGTCATCATGCTTATCAAGAGTACTTACTTTTTATATATTGGCTGAAAGGGTCAGATCAGCCACAGACAAAAGGACAGCATGAGGGAGGACTAATAGAAGAGAGATGTGCTCCCTTTGACTCGATCAATTGGTATCGTTAAACCAAAAATCGATTATGCAATATGATATAAGGACATATATGACACCCATGGGGAGAACGGGTTGGCAAATAGATGGGATATCTTTGTTAGATTTCTTTCTTGTCTATCCAGGTTTGATTTATGTTATCTTTTTTTAGGTTTCGCTCCTGTTTTAATTATTGAAGTATAATTTTATGATGATAAAATAAGTGTTAGGCAGATGACTGAGATAAATGAGTATAAAGAAATGTCTTTATTATATCTAAGAAAAAGAGTTCCTACCTATAAGGCTGAAAGTCTAAAAATGATGGAGTCACTCTCAAATCCTTATATTTATTCACCAAAAAATAAGGACATATATGTACATAGTATGACTGAATTTTAGTACATTTAATTGAAAAATTAAGACTTTCGATACCATGTAAATGGATAAAAATTCATTAATTATTGTATCGATAATAATCCCTATTTAATTTTCTTTTTTAGAAGACATATATGGTATAGATTAGGATAGAAGGTGAACCAATATTGGCCACTATTTGGTATCGTGTTGATATGGGCTCTAGTCGATTAGTAATTTGGATTAATTAGACTGAATTATGACTGATCAACACACATATAGCTAAAATTAAAAGATTGAATTTGATCTCAACAACTAATATCATTCATCATTTAATCTTGATAGTAATGGTGTCTTAGACGATGTTAACACTGATGATTGTCAGTACCACAGATGCATAGAAATGTGCAAAATCAGCTAAATCCGCTCGCTTATAAGATATGATTTTTTTTAACCTTAATTAATTTTCCCTTAACAATGTTAATTGCATAGGTCTTGGTCAAATGACATTTTTCTTTTTATATATTGAAAATGTCAAGTGAGATCAATTAGTCATCTTATATTTAACTTTATTAATATCGACCGACTGATTATTATGGATATCTATTGGATATATAGAGGTGTATACATATTGACCATATATGTACACATACATATAAACACTGTTGGACTATTTCTTCAATTTTTTTCATTATCTATTATCTTAATTAAGGATAGAATGCTAACAAAAATGCATAAAGTTTCAGTACTTTGAATTAAAGAGGTAAATTCCCTTTAAAAATAAATTTCAATCAAGACTGTGTTCAATATAAAGGAATAGTTAATACCATTAGAAAGGGAAAGTAAACGATTATATTTAAAGATTAATAAAGAATTTAGCTTCCATTTGATTTGTAGGTTTGAATCTTAAAGTTTTCATCTTAGTTTTTGTCTTTTTATGAAAAGTCAATGAAAATTATAATTAGTTTTTCAAAATTTAATCAACTTTAACATGAAAATTTGATTTCAAATTTATACACCAAACGCAAGTTTAATTAGTCAATGCTGTAAGTACGGATCCATTTGATGCCATATGCTTTCATTAGATCTCTGTGGACCTATATTAACTAGTAAAAATATATATATATATATATATATAGAGTAAATTATTCCGTATCTTCATTATCATTTTTCTAAAGAATTCATTGACGTACTGAAGCAAAAATGTTGGACCACTCTTGCACATATATACTAGCCCGGCCCTGATATATATTTATATACGTAAATGTGTGTGTATATATATATATATGTATATATATATATATGTACAGCCCTCTTGTCAACATGGGCATTAATCAATTTGATCAGTTACCTCTAATTTCATTTGGAATTTTTGCTGGCAATTCAAAGTTCAAAGTTGAAACTAGTATAGCTAGTAAATTGTGGTCTTGTGAATGAATATAAGTAGCGTAAATCATTTTACTAAGTAAATGCACTTATACAACTATGTATATATGAATTTCAGCACCGTAAACAAAAGTCTTTTTCTCATCACTTGGTAATGCACATAATTACGCAAATACCATTGGCCTCGGATCAAGTTATATAATCACTATAAATGTGTTTTGAAAAGAAAATATATATATGTCATTCTTTTAACCTTTTTTTTTTTTTTGGTGGTGGGGTTAGAATGTCATTCTTTAAATGTTGTTATTACTATTTTTGTAAAACTTTAATTATCTACTTTGTTGTATTGCTAATGCGCGTGTCTCACATGTTTACTAATAACTAAAACTTCTTTTTTCCCTATATCTTATCTCTTTTGATCTTTCTAGTTTATATAATAAAATTTCACAGGTTTATCAACGAAATAGAAAGTACCTTAACTAGAACAGATCTTAAAATCGGATAAACCAGGATATGAAAAAAAAAAAAAAAAAAAAAAAAAAAGGAAGAAAGAAAGAAAGAAACATCTTAATTAACATTGCGCAACCAACCCAAAAAAGTGGTTGTGATCTTTTATCTTTGGAGAGACTAAAAGGTTATATATTCCACGAACCAAATCAATCCTAGAACATATTCAAGCGGAAAAACTTATAATTATTAAAATTGTTTATTTTTTGGTTGAATATAATAATATCCAATTGGTTTCGTTAAGGTTGTTCCATGCACGCGGCTTATACACGTTTAAATGAAGGAACAATCATTCTTGGAAAGACACGTACAGTTACAAAAAGTCCAACCTCTGCTGTGCCCATTTGTCGTAATCCAAAACTGAAAAGACTTCAAGAATATTGTGGTTATCATCTTTGAAAAAGGACAAAAAAAAGTACGTATGTTCTTGATAACTTCAATCATGGTAGGCGCTTATGTAAAGCAAGGAATGTTAGATCTTGGTAGGGAAAATATCTTTTCATTGTTACTCATAATCTTGGAAAATAACTAGGTTTATTACGAGGTTCCATTTTAAGTTTATGTCTCAAACTAGTGTTTAATGGATCATGTTATATTTATATTCTTTAAAAAACTTAAAATGCTTTTTAATTACTTTTTTGTGCTTTAAGATCTAAAAGGTCACTTGAGTATAGAAGAATCATACTTTTAAAAGAGTCCAACAGTTAAAAATGATTTTAAAATTTTTCAATAACTAATAAATATTGTTAGAAATCCAATTAAAAGAATTAAACTTTAACAGATCATCTAAACACTTTTGGATGTAATTTTTGGATCAAGAACAATCTTTTGAAAGTTTTATTAAACAGATTCTAAATCAATCAATAGTCCATGAAATATTATTAGTAGTTAGGAAATTACGAGAATGGTCTAAAACTGATTTTGACATACACGATTAGTGGGAAATGAATGAAATTGGAGGTTCCGGGGCTTGGCGGTTTGATCCACTTATAATATTGCCGATAACGATGTTGAAACTGGTCCATAAATTATTAAGGGAACTATATCTGTATGAGGTTCGTTATATACATCTAGATATGCAGAGATGCAAAAACTTTTCCATTTGCGTAATGTTATCGAATCAAGAACATAAGAAGTTAAGACACTTTGCAAATATATAGACTCAAGATTTTGTTGTAATTAAAAAAAAATCCTAAACTAAACTAAACTCGTGATCTGGAATATTCATAGTATTTCATTATAACTATTTCATAATTTGTTGTTCTAAAAAGTAAATTTTATATAGATTTTGTAAAGATGTCATATTTTGAAAAATTAAAAAAAATAAAAAATAAAAATAAAAACTCATGATCTGGAATATTTATAGTATTTAATTATAACTATTTCATAATTTGTTGTTCTAAAATGTAAATTTTATATAGATTTTGTAAAGATGTCAAATTTTGTTGAAATAGAGAAACAAGAAAAAAAAAATGGCGACGAAAAACTAAAAAGAAGAAGAAAAAAAAAATTTCCTGAAAATCTCTGAGTGGCCTAGCTAGCAATTTAGCAGCGACAAAGAGGTCTGACGTTATTTCTCATATAATTTATTTATTTCATACAAACCTCAATTTATCATTTTTCAAGCTCAAATATCTTGTATGCATATATATATGTACATACGTACATACATACATATACATACACACACATCGATATATACAAGGTTCGGTTTTTTTTTACCATTACATGTAAACGTAAAATACAAATACAAAATTTCAATATATATGAACGGGGTACTTAATCTATTTTCCATATTTGGTTACTAAATTGACATTTGAGAGAGAGATTATCTGACATAATTTTGCTGTAGTGATTTAAACAATGACAATGTTTTATACGTTTGATATCTGATTGTTGATTTAACTTGTAGTAGAATTCTTTGACATAGGTTAGGACTAATTAGGATGACTTTGCGGTGAAGAAGACAATTTTGGCAAGTAAATCTACCAAGTTAAATTTGAGCAAATGGTCCTTAATATAATTGCTATTCATTGAATTTGAACGAGAAAAAAAGTTAATATTCATTGAATTTATTGTGCAAGTCAAATAATACTTAAGAATGTTAGAAATTCTGTAGTCAGTTGGGTACAGCTGCCTTAATATATATGCTGCTCTAGCTAACTAGGTTCTCGTCCTTTACTTCTCTCTTTATTTTCTTTTTTGATTTTTGATTTTTCTATTTTTTTAAGATATTGAAAGTTTCAAAGTTAGATGGATATCAAATTAATTAATTAAATGTGAATGTGAAGTTACCATTAAACTAAGAGTGTAAGATTATATGATCAATCATGTCTAGATCTTGTTTTTAGGATTGTTCCTAAGAATTACACAAATAATTTATTTACAAATTTGAAAAGAACAAAAAAAAAAAAAAAAACAAAGGAGAAAAGAACTTGGAAACAACTATAGTACGGACAATATTGCATTGCTAGACACCAATCGAACAGATGAGTCGTATTAGTATATGGCCGATGAAAAGAAGACAAGCATAAAAATCAAAGTTCTACTGAAAAAACTCATAATTTTGTGCTAAAGTTTTAGAATCTTTTATGTAATTTGAGTTTTCTGTCGTATATATGACATCTATTAAAATTGATACTCCTAGCTTTCACAAATATACGGGGTAACCCCTTTGAAAAGGATTTTATCAATAAAAAAAAGTACTTTGTACCGTTTATTAAGATATATAGGTAAACATTTAGAATCCGTTAAATTAAATGAGGAAGCAACAAAAGTCTGACTTCAAGAACAAATTGTCCTTTTCAACTTACATCATTACTGCTCTTGCTAAATTAGTTGAACATATGTTTTTTAACAACTGACTTTGTGTTTGTTAATGGTGAAAAACGTGATTCTTGAAAAAAAAACAAAAAAACAAAAAAAAAACAAAAAAAGGGTCAAATAACACTCCTAATTGTACGGATTGTTTACCAGTATATTGTACGAAATGCATATGTTTGCTATTTGAATATAATATTGCTAAATTAGTGCTAATTTCCTACCTAAGATATTTTACGGAGATTCAAAAGCCTAATGTGTTGGGATTTTATTAATTTCTTATTACGGACTTACATATTAAATGATAATTATATTATAGGCTATCTAATTTAATAGGGTCAAATAAGTTATATATTAATTAAGCTCTAGAGATATATATTGTCTATGGGCTTTAATGTATAGAAACCAATACTAATTAAATTAGGATTGATGCGAATATAATTTAAATTAGTACAGGAGTTGTAGTCCCCAAGTCAAATCTTAATATGTAATATTTGCTCTCCTCCTCCTTTCCCAATAAAGAGAGAGAATCCATAGAGCATCTTAAGACCTAAGGAGTTTGATTTCTCTTCCAGCGCAATATAGTCAGTTTAAAGTGAGTTACAATACTCAAAAGGACAAATGAATTCTTAATGAGCTTATATCCCATTGTGTGCAAGAAGACGAAAGACTGAAGCGAGAAAACGTTGAAAGTGCTAACTTAGCATCCGCCTCTAAGGACAAGAGTTGAAATTGCTAACTTAGCATCCGCCTCTAAAGACAAGAAAAGGAAAAGAGGAAAAGAAGCTGCAACTGGGACATCACAACATAAGGTGCAAAAGAAACAGGATAAGGAGTTTACCTATTACTTTTACAAGAAAGCTGGATACAAGAAGAAAAAATGTCCTAAGTACGTCAAATGGCATGTCAAGAAATGTATGCTTCTCACTTTAGTTTGTTCTGAAGTTAATTTAGCTTCTATACCTAAACACACTTGGTGGATAGAATTCTGGTACTATTACTCACATAAGCGTGTTTATACAGGGTTGCCTGTGGAGTAGACATCCAAGTGATGCTGAAAGATTCATCTATGTGGGCAATGGCAAAATAGCTGCAGTAGAGGTTATAGGAACATTTAGGTTATTGTTAAAAACTGGTCATTTTTGAATTTGGAAGAGACTTATATAGTACCATCTTTTAGACGGAATTTGGTTTCAGTTTCAGTTTTGGACAAATTCGATTATTCTTGCTCATTTGGAAATAATAAATTTAGTTTTTTTTTTCAAGGTTTGATTCTTATTGGTACCTGTTCTTTATCTTTGTATGATAACCTATATTTGTTTGATATAATTACCTTATTTTATGAAACCTTACATACAAGTTTACATGGTACAAAACGAAAATTAACTGGCAGAGATTCCACTACACTATGACACAAACATTTATAGGCCATATCTCTAAACAAAGAGTTCAGAGACTTATGTCGAGGGATTCTTGATCCCCTTAATTTGAAAAATTTCCAAGTTTGTATTGAGTGTATAAAGGGGAAACAGACAAACATTAAGAAATTAGGCGCCAACAGATGTTCTGATGTTTTAGAACTGATTCATAATTATATTTAGACCAAACATTAGGGGATTCAGACAAACATTAGGAAACAGATTTCCTCGATTTAGGCAATATCTCTAAACAGAGAATTTAGAGACTTGTATTTGACGGGATTCTTGATCCCCTTGATTTGACAGGTTTCCAAGTCTGTGTTGAGTGTATAAAGGAGAAACATACAAACATTAGGAAATTAGGTGCCAACAGATGTTCTGATGTCTTAGAACTGATTCATTCTTATATTTGCGGACCATTCCCTACAGCTTCTTGGAATGGTCAATAGTATTTTATTACGTTCATAAATGACTATTCAAGGTATGAGTACCTATATTTGATTCATGAGGAAATTAAGTCTCAATCCATGGATGTATTTAAGGCCTTCAAAGCTAAAGTTGAAAATCAACTTGGCAAGAAAATTAAAGCTGTCAAATTTGACTGTGGTGGTGAATGCTATGGTAGATATGATAGATCCGGAGAACAATGTCCAAGACCTTTCGCGTAATTCCTAAAGGAATGTAGTATCGTTTTGTAGTACACAATGCCAGGAAAATCTAACATGAATGGTGTTGCTGAGAGATGAAACAGAATGCTTAAGGACATGGTAAGTAATATAATTAATCATTCTTCTTTATCATAATCCTTCTGGGGAGAAGCTCTAAAGACTACAGCATATATCTTTAACAGGGTTCCAAGCAAAGCGGTAGCTAAAAACTCTTATGAAATATGGACATGCAAGAAGCATAGTATTTGACATCTACACATTTTGGGTTGTCCAGCTGAGGTAAGGCCTTACAGTCCAAATGAAAAGAAACGGGACTCGAGAACTGTAAGCCGCAACTTTATTGGGAACTCTGAATGGTCAAGGGGTTTCAAATTTTACGATCCCACTACTATGACATTTTTCGAGACGAGAAATGCAAGATTTCTTAAGGAAGTTGAGTTTGTAAGGGGATATAAGGTTAGAGCATTGTCTTTGAAAAAGAATTCGATTCTCTTCCTGCTATTGCTATTGATAATGATCAGGCTCCTATTCATGACATTATTTAAAATGCAAATCTAGAATATCAAGACAAAGTAAAAGAGCTCCCTGTGCAAAATGAAGAAATTATACCTGAAGTACAAACTCAACAACCTTAAGAGGATATGCTATTAAGAAGATCCACTAGAGAAAGGAAAAATATGATTCCAGATGACTATGTTGTTTTTCACCAAAAACATGAGGTTGATATAGGAGTGGTAGAAGATGATCCAATCAACTTCTATCAAGCCAAACAATGTTCTAATTCTCAAAAATTGATTGATGCCATGAATGATGAGATGAAATTCATGAAGGACAATGATGTTTGGGATCCCATCGAATTGTCTGAAGGTGTGAAATCCCATTAATTGCAAATTGATATTTAAGACCAAAAGGGATTCAAAATGGTGAGAGATATAAAGCTTGTCTTGTTGTGGTTTCACTCATAAGGAAGGCATTGATTACAAAGAGACTTTCTCTCCAGTTTCAACGAAAGTCTCTTTCAAGATCACAATGACATTTATGGCTCATTTTGATTTGGAACTACATCAGATGGATGTAAAGACTGTGTTTCTCAATGGTGACATTGACGAAACGATATATATGATGTAGCCAGAAAACTTTGTATCCGGTGACTCAAAGAAAATGGTCTGCAAACTGAAAAAATCCATCTATGGTCTCAAACAGGTTTCCTGTTAATGGTATCATAAATTTTGTCAAGCTATTATCTCGTATGGGTTTGAGGTAAATAAGGTTGATGATTGCATATATCATAACTTTAGTGAGAGTAAGTACATATTCCTGGTGTTATATGTCGATAACATACTGCATGCTAGTAGTGATATAGGCTTATTTCATAAAACTAAGAGATTTTTTAATAAGAATTTTTAGATGAAAGATCTTGGGGATGCCTCTTTTGTATTAGGCATATAGATATATCGAGACGGCTCTCGAGGTATCCTTGGGTTAGCGCAAAAGAGCTATATCGAAAGAGTTCTTGATAGATTTGACATGAAAGGTTATGCACCAGGAGATACCCCTGTTGCTAAGGGAGACAAGTTCAGTATCAGTCAGTGCCCCGAGAATGTGTTGGAATGGAAGGAAACACAAAAGATTCCTTATGCATCAACTGTAGGAAGTCTTATGTATGCTCAAGTATGCACGCGTCTGGACATTGCGTTCATAGTGAGAATGTTAGGCAGATATTTAAGTAACTTAGGGATGGATCATTGGAAAGTAGCCAAACGCATTATGTGTTATTTGCAGAGAACAAAAGATCACATACTCATTTATTAGAGATCATATCATTTAGAGATCATTGAATATTCTGATTCCGATTTTGTTAGATGCTAAGATAGTAAAAGATCCACGTTGGGCTATATTTACCTGTTAGCTGGAGGAGCTATTTCCTGAAAGAGTGCTAAGTAGACACTCGTAGCTTTTTCTACTATGGCAGCTCAGTTTATAGCCTATTATGAGGCATCTAATCATGGGATATGACTACAAAATTTTATCACTGGACTGCTAATTGTTGATAGTATTGAAAGACCGTTAAAGATATATTGTGACAATAATTTGGCTGTGCTTTATTTCAATAAGAACAGAAACTCTCCGAAGTTGAAACACATAGACCTCAAGTTTGTTGTTATTAAAGAAAGAGTTCAGAGTCATCAAATGGTTACAAAACACATCAAGATAAATTCCATGATTGTGGATCCGCTTACTAAGGGTTTACCACCCAAGGTCTTTCATGATCACACTGCTCATATGGGTGTTGTTTTATTTGACAATGTGCATGTTTAGTGGGAGTTTGTATTTTGATGTTCTTTGTTACATACATGTTTTTTATTTATTTTCTGCAGAATAAAGTATATGGTTCATTTATAAATTTTGAATGTTATTCGTGTTTGATCTCACTAAAGAATAAAGCTGGACCAATAGGAAATAGGCATGTTTAATATCACAATGTATGTAATTTCCATGCTACTCATCCATACTCGACCTATGTCATTAAATATATTAGTATGGTGACTATTGATGGGTCTAGTTACGAATATAAATGAAGGTCGCTTTAATCCCATGCTAATATAGTAGATGAACCAAATTATAACTAAAGAGATATTTCAGAATAGATTGCTTTTCAGTACGCACTCAAGACTCTATATGACATAATTATTTCAGGAAACATATGTAGCCCAAGTTAGGGATTGTTGGTATTTTATTAATTTCTTATTATGGGCTTACATATTGAATGACAATTATATTATAGACTATCTAATTTAATATGGCTAAATAAGTGATATATTAATTAGGCTCTAAAGATATCTATTGTATATGAGCTTTAATGTGAAGAAACTCAATACCAATTAAATTATGGTTGATGGAAATCTAATTTAAGTTAGTATATAAATGTTATTATAAGGGTTGTGGTCCTCAAGTCAAATCATAATACGTAATATTTACTCTCATTCTCCTTCCCCCATTAAAGAGAGATAATCCATAGAGTATTTTAAGAACCTAAGAAAATTTGACTGTGGATGATTCCATCATTCTACAATTTGTCTCAATGAAATCAAATACGCTTCTGATTAATTTCTCTTAATGATTTAACATAAGATCCTGATTTTAGTAATAGTTTTCATCAATTAAAGTTTTCCTAACATGATGGCGCTAGCTAGCTAGCAGGATGCCATTCATGAACAGACAAAACATTATCTACTCGTTTGGATGATCACATTGACTCAAATATAATGCACACATATATATTTATTTCGAATAAACACGTAAATTTACTGGTTAAGTGTTTATATACTATTGTCCACCACTGTGGATCATGCATACATATATATATTTACTCTTTTTTAAGGGGGATAAAATTCTGTTGTTTTTTTGTTTTTTAGTAGGATCAATTATGATATCATCGCCTATATATTTTCTTGTTGGATATTGCTAAATGATAATTCCCAAATAAGATATAGTTTTGCTGAGATTCAAAAGTCTGATTGTGCTATGATGCAGCCCTTATTGATCCCAAAAATCACTAAAGTCGTCGCAAATTATTAATGATTGTTTTTCTTTTGCCACATCATTAAAAAAAAAAAAAAAGGGTTCGGAAGAAAAAGAAATTTCAAGGAAGCTTCCCGTCTTCAAGATTTCGTGTAGGCCGGCTTGTGGCGCACCAGCTTACTGATGGTAGCCTGGAATACTACTCCGGAGACATACCTGTAACAACTCTAGGGTAATTGCATAGGGGTAATTTTACCTCAATGCCCAAGGAAAAAAAAAAAAAAAAAAGGCAAAATTCTAATAGTTGATTTGGAATTTAACCTATCCAAACCATCCCAAAACAAGCATCAATCCATCCAACAAAATTCGAGTTAAATTGAATTGGTAAAAACTATTATTCACTTAATCCATCCATACATTATATCAACTTCAAATAAGAATGTATTTATATATATATATATATATATAAAATTAAAATTCATAACCCCAAATATTTCCATCCAAGTTTCAATATCTAGTCACATCCTCGAAAAAAATTACAATGAAACATACATAAAATAAAGGAAAATTAGGCTTCGTGGCATATTTAAATTATCTAATCTAATAGATTATCCAAAATTCATTTATTTAGTTAAATGGCTTAATGTATATGTTTTGGTTAATCAATTTTAATTTTGCCTAAACACCCCCACTCTCCTCCTCCTCTTTCTCTCTGCTTATTTCTTCCATTGACTAATTGGGTTTCATTTTTCCTTATTGGACACTTCCTCTTCCTCCTTAAATTCCTTTCCACCAATTGGGTTTCATTTTTCTTCTCATATCTTTTTAAGGTTTTAGTTTCTTAGAAAATTCTTCTTTGCTTTCTTCTCCAACATGGGAAATTGCTTCCGACAACCTACCAAGAGTGCAATGCTTCTTCCATCAACTTTTCTGGTATCAAAATTCTTTTTCTTTTTCTTTTTTTTTTGGAAATATATATATATATATATATATGTGTGTGTGTGTGTCCGTGTGTGTGTATGTATATTTTTTTAATTACTATTTCTCTATGAACAACTTTTGGGATTTGCTAATTTTATCTTGATTTTGTTATGGTTAACATGTTCTTGATTGGGATATGGAGGGTGGGAGATTGAGAGAGAGAAAGGAGAGGGGGGAGCGGGGGGGTTTTGCATTTTTCATTTTTTATTTTCTTAATGATAAATCACTGATTTACTTATAGTCAATTGATTGATTGACTAAGAAAATTGGTTATTTATATTTGTCAATAACTGATTGACTACAAAATTGATGATATATTATGGTCAATCAGTGATTTATCCGAAGTCAATTAGTGATTTACTCAGAGTCAATCAATGATTTATCCGGAGTTAATCAAATATGGTCAATTAGTGATTGACTATTTACAAAATTTATTAACCATTTTAAGAGAAAAGTACCTTTTAACTAATTTTTAAAAACTTGGATCGTTAGTTAAAAAAACTTGTTAAAAAAAAAAAAGGCAATTATACGATATACTAGTTCAGGTACAAAATTTATGAATCACAACAAAAACTAAAAATAGATATTCTCTCATTCAAATTTAAGAAATATAAACTGCATGTGCAGAATATTTGTTAAATCCTACCATCACTGTTAATGAAATGATAAAACTAATACATGAATTATAATTTTTATATTTTAATGTATTTTAATAAATACATAAAAGTTTGTTTTTGGTGTACTAGATTTTTAATTTTCTCCATGGAAAACTTGAACTCAATCTCACTTTTATAAAAGCTTTTGGATTGGATGAATTAAGTCGACTTCAAAGACTGGATTTAATGTCAAGTGTCAACCCTATACATTACACAAAATTTGCAGAATTCTATAAAAAAAATACCTCATCTAATTTAGGTTTTTCTTGCTGATTTTAAAATTTAAGATTTGTGGATCAAGAGGAACAGAAGGAAGGGGAGAAATATAGAAAAAAAAAATGGTGTATATATAGAGAGAGGGAGAAAGAAAGAGAAAGGGGGAAAGAGATAGAGAGAAAAAATAAAATATATATAGAGAGAGTGAAAGAGAAAAAAGTTATTATTATTATATTTTTATTATAAAATAACAATGATAGAAATTAGTAGATGCATTTAGATATATTAATTAAGTCGACACTTATTTAACATCTTTATCATCTACCCATCTCATAAATTATGTATGAGATAAACAAAAAAGTATTACAAATACTCAAAAATAAATAAATATGGGCGTAGGAACAAAACAAAAAAAAAATCAAAAAATGCATACCACAAGTAAGCAATGATGTAAATCTAAAAACAAGTTAAAATTTGTGACGTATCACATCTTATTTTCTATAATTCAAGTGGGTTGAGTGAGTTATTTGGGTCATTGAGGTTTATATTTTACATTACTACTGTTACTATTAATTTTTTACAGCCTTGCCACAAGTACAAGCGGTGGAATTTTCCAAGGATTTCTCAATATATATGCCTTCAGTATAATTTGCATGTATAGGATACGATAGAGAGTGCAAGAGTCGGGGAGGTTGAAATGAGAGTTTGGGCTGAGACAAGCGCAATGAAAATATTATTCGGGCCAGATGGTTCAATCCCTTTGTCCCTTTATAATCAGGTTAAGTGTGGATATATTGTTAGATTATGCTGTGCAATTACTGTTTATTTTACATTTTTATATTTTTTTAATCTAATGTTGACATATCTTATAATAAAGATACTCTATTGTCAGTATTTTTTTAATGAAAAAAATAATAATAATAAATTGGTATTACATATCAAGTAATCGTCTTATCTATAACCATTAAAAAAAAATGGCCTTGTCTATCAGGTCATTGATTTTAATTTACGCATTTGGCACTTGGCCACTTCTTTTACAAATTCAACTTGAAGGAAAAAAAAAAAAAAAAAAAGAAGTCGGGGTGGGGGGGGTGTGGATTCTATTATAAGATAAGGTTTTTATTATTATTATTATTATTATTTAGATTACGAATCTAGATGATTTAATGAAACACTTTTTAACACAATCTATTTTCGTTCATTAGTTCCCCCCACAACCCCCCCCCCCCCCCCAAAAAAAATTTTAATACCCAAAAAAAATTTTAATAGAAGACAAAGGATTTTGCATCCTTTAGTTAAAAATAAAAATAAAAAAGATGTTTAGACACGAAGATTGAGCCATCCATGATCGAGTGAAAACTTGCATCTCTAATGAGTTTTTCTTTCTTTTTTTTTATTTTATTGTTAAAAATTTTACATTTTTATCATTTTATCCCATTAAAAATTTATTAAAAATCCCTAATAATTTTATCTTCTAATGTACACTTTTATTGAAATAATAGATTAATCCCGCCACTATAAGTAGACATGTCCGGGTGTCCCTATTACAAATGTAAACTTTATAATTTTGAGAAAACTACTCAAATAACCATTTTTTTTTTTATCTATTAACCAACATAACATAAACTCCTCAATCTTGATTAATATGACACAAATTTTAATTTACTTTAATTCAATTTTATATCATATTAATCTAATATTACTTTTTTATATCATATTAATACAATACTTATTAAATTTGTATTATACAAGTAATTTCCCTTTTTGTTTTTGGAACTACAAGAGTCAAGAAGCAAAATCTTTCTTAAATTATTGTAATCGGATAAAACTGCTTTGGAATTTACACGCATAAGGCTCATGTCTAGTCTTCGGGTGATAGGTAGACTTGAGAAACAGACATAAAATAAAGTGAGATCTCAATTTGTTTCTTCTAATAATTGAACAAGTGTTAGCGACAATAATGGATGCTTCAAAACCACATAGTTGTCCCAAAATCATGTCTTTCAGGAACCCATCAATTCAATCTCACCACGTCACTAATCCGTACAATAAACACTAAAAAATTCCAATTTCAATATTTCCCTTTTATAAATTCTTTTTTCTCTTTTTGTTTAGGGAGCGCTTGTATTTTTGTTTGTTAAATTCTTTGGCAAAATAAAATGATTTAATATAGAGTTAAATTTTTAGTATTTAGAAATCTAAAATATAAATTGTTAGTTAAAAATTATGTTGAGGGGCCTATTGCTGAATTTGTGAATATGATATTTAAAGAAAGGAAATTAGAAATTATGATGACAAATAACTTAGATCTATGTATTATGTTTATGTGTGCATATTATTGTTGAATATACATTGTCCATGAAATTACATGTCATATGCATTTAAATTGTTTATATTAATAAATATCCGACATTGTGAAGGGTGGAATATTTGTAAAGTTACAAATACAAAATTAGAAAGTAATGTTTGTTTATGAGAAAAGAATCTGAGAAGAAATATCAGTCACAGTGAATCTTAGATATTAAAGGAAAAAAAAAAGGTAATTAATGATAAATAATAATTTATAATATACATGTTATAAATAAATATTTAGAAAAGAATATTAGAAAAAATAGCGACTGTCTGTCAGATATTAAGGAAAAAAATGTAATCAATGACAAATAATGACATAAAATAGATTATATGAATAGATTTGATATACCGTTTATATTGTAATGGAGAATAGAGAGTAGTTGCAAAAAGTAAAACAAAGCAATTTTGTTTTTTTAGCATACATAAATATAATTGCAGTAAAAAATATGCAAATATAAAAAACTTTATATTTATTTTGACTTACATTTAAGTGTCTTATAGTTTTAGTGGATGACAAAGATTGGTTATCCTACTTGGTTGAAACAGGACATAGATGGTTAATTTTTTACAAAGTTAATCTATGTTTGTAACGGACATGATTAAAACTTGAAAATCGGCTGCGATACGAAAAGTCATGTTGTTATCAGTATAAGGTGATACCATTAAGTTAAAAAAGTGATGACCATTTGATTTAAATTTTTCTTACAAAATTAGTTTCGAGTGTAGCAATTTGTATTAAAAAGTCGCAATAATAATCTTGACCAAGCAAGTACTCAAGTGAAGGAGAACATGTACATGATGGATAAACTGTCGTATACTGTGACTAGAATCTCTCTCTTACTTCAAGATGAGACTCAAAAGCTTTTAAAAGATGTGTTGGCTCTAAGCGGCACCCTTGGCCTGGGCGAGCTCCAAAAATTCAGTTTGAGTCATTGATATTAACTTCAACTCTTGGCCTATGAAGAAAACAATGAATGAAATACTTGGTTACATCTATTAAGGTAAAGACATGAAATAAATAAGATGTTATAAGCAAAAATGAATTGTAATTGAGAACGACAAAGAGCACATATTTGGTTATTGATTAGCAAAGCTTATATTTAGGAGACAATGTGCTTGTTAGTTACAAACACGAACTATATGACTGTTTTAAGTTAAACCATACACCAACTCTTTTCTGAGAGCAGAGGAAAGGCATGAAAGCTTAACAACCTCAGCCCTTTTACTTCAGCTGATATTAGTCACAATTGCCACTAAATAACAAAATGATGTTTCTAAAAGAGATACAGCATGAACAAGCAATATAGAAATAATATATATAGTTTGTCTAAATCTCTTCTATGGTTGGTGCAAAAACCTAAAAAGACGATTCTATCTAAAAATGAGAATCACATTAAATTAGGCTAACGAATGAGACTGTACTCGGAGCCCAAAAAAATAAAATAAAAAATAAAAAAAATCCTCAAAGGAGAGTAAACTCGATTCGTTGTGTCTACGTAAATAAGCATAATGCAAAGTCTATCTAATAACTAAATTGAAGAAAGTTTGTTCTTTTCTTTTTTTTTTTTTCCGCTAAAGAGAGATTTCGTTAAAAACAAAGAAAAACAACCACAATAGAAGACAACAACCAAGAGAAAAGGAAAAAAGAAGTTAAAAAACAAAAAAAAAAAAGACAAAATTTAAATATAGGCAACAAAAAATTTGATATTAAAATAAAAAAACTTGCAAAGAAAGGAGTAAGAGTAAGGATGATCTTTAAGAGATGAAACTAAAATAGATGGAATGAACTTAGACGACGATATGGCATATGTTATATTGTAAAAGAAGGCTTTGGCTTGTGATTGTTTATGAACAATCTGATTTTTAGAATTGTAAATATGCCAACAATGTGGTTGATATTTCAATAATAATTAACTTTCGATATCTTAGGAAGAATAACTTTTTGGCTTGCTGATAGATTTGTTGCTAAATATGTTACTATTGGTAAGTATTAGTTTTGATTTTTAGAACATAGCTGAACAAGATAATTTGTTGTTTTGTTAAATAGGACTGAGATGCATATAGTCATTGCGAAGCAAAAAAGAGAGAGATGTGGGGACCAGACATGCTGTTTTAATTAGAGTAAGTTATGAAGAGTTTAATATGAACTGTGAGATGGCTAGTAAGTCATTATCAGGGAATCGCCTTTTCTTGAGAACTATTGCAGAGTAGGCACTCAAACAAAGTGTATATTTTTGTATCAGTAACTTTATGGCACCCATCGCATGAAGTGTACCAAAATGGTTGAGCAAAGTTGCTAATGGTTACAGTCCTTCGACCCAAAATGTTGTCCTCTGCTCCATTGCATGAGAATCAATTGGCGTAGAAAAAGTGAGATTAACGTATATATTGCATTAATGAAATATTATTGGATGCATGATTTCTATGTATGAAGTTTGTGAACGATAAGATTTACCATGAGTAGCATATCAATAATATCCTTGATAGGAATTCTGTGTTCTGGAAGAGGAGGACGCAAAGAAATAGCTGCTGTGTGATAACTTTTGTGGCTAATCATGTTGTCCACCTGAATAGCATTTTCTGTTATCCTGACATTTTGTAGCAAAAAAGCTCAAGTGAATAGAGGTAGATCGTAGACATAAATACTTAGGAAATGTAAGGAAAAAATAAAATGTTTAGCATGAGCTATAGAAAATATTGTGTCTGTCCGTAGTTTGAGACGAACCAATTTTGAAACAATTTTGCAGACTCAAATTGGGGGTCAATCATGAAGCAAGTAGAAGGTTTTGTCTGCACAATGATGTTGCCTGCAATATGTGAAAATGATAACAGTTAGTGTGCATTACTATTTTTAAAGATGTGTAATTGAAAAGGAAAACATATTTACCATTGTGTGATACAACACGAAGTCGAAGGCCAGCAACAATTGGTTTTCTGTGAATGGTGCTTGCAATAGTGTTGCATTCGTTGAAACGAATGCATCCCACATGGTTAATGTTAGCGTTTGGAACCTGAGAAGATAATTAATATTTATAGTGGTGATTCAATCATTGTGTTTGGATATTGTTATTTACTACAATGATGTGAATATAATGAAGTGATAGGGCAATTTTTAACTGTTCTTAAAGTCTTCATGTATAGTATTGTAAGAAATTATGAATTATTTATTTTTTGTGAGATATGAAATAAATCAAAACTATAAGTAGTTTCATTATAATGAAGACTAAATACACATAGATATATGTGTATACGTGTGTGTCTCCCGAAGTGAAGTTTAAGTTAAGCGGTATACTTTAAGTGAAGTTTTGGATCGATGGTGTAATACACTCTGTTGATATAAATTCATAAGTACTGACTCTTTTTTTTAGTTCATAAGCAAAAAAGAAAATAGAAAAGAAAAATATGTAGTTTAAATTTTAACACATAATCTAAATTTTGGGGCCAACAACATGTTTTTGTACAATGCAGATGCCAAGCATAGAGGGGACAAATTTTTGGGCAACATTTGGGTGAAGACTTGGACAGTATTAAAAAACAGGGCAAAGAACTCGTGATAAAAGAATTCGAAACAACAAACTAACAACGCACCCCAATCATTGATATCCAAAAGGACACGGATTGATTTCATTGAGTAGATAATGTTGCTAACAAATTGATCAAAAAATAGACAAAATTCCCAACAAATAGTTCAGAATGATAATATGAAAAAGAAAGTTTTACCCTTTGTTCAGAAGAATCATTTCTTGGATTGTGCTGTCTCCTTCACACTTTGATTGTATTTTTCGTTTTGGACGGATATCTATGATAACCGCTAAGATATGTGCAAAAGATGAATAGCGTTTAATAATGAGATATAAAACAAAGTCATTAGAATGGGTTTCATCACTCAAAAGACAAAAATGATTTAATTGAGTGCGTTAAATGATACTGATATCTGTGAGTTTGTCCATGTGAGGTTGGAGCTCTGCAAAGGTTGTGAAATTATAAGCACACTCTAATAAGCCATCATGATTTTCATTAACTTCTTGGATGGTTGTTCTTGAGGTAATAGTCCAATGGAGCTCGTCATTGCGTTCCCTATATTCTGGTTTTGCTTCCTTAATACGTTTTGGTGATTTGGAGCATGTTTTGCAAGGCATTGAGGGCATTAGCTGCATCATTTAGTCCACTTAATTCTTGTCTTGTATTGAGGACAATATCTTTTAGATTAAAACAAGAACTCATTCCACCAACGGTACAATGACTTTCACAGACAGTACGACAAAGGTTTGACAATGTAATATCACCGAGAATAATTTTTGAAGAATCACATTCATGCATAACAATTACATTAATTTTAGAAGTAAAAGAGGCAATAATCGTTTCAATAGAGCATTCATTAATTTGGTAAGCATCACATTGGTTAACACTCAAGGACTAACCTCCTCAAGCGCTCATCTCCTCAGGTGACCCCTAATCAGCGTGCAAAATTATTCACTGATGAGCTGCTTCGTTGTACCCTATTTGAAAAATAGATCCAATAAAATAAATAAACAAAACCTTGAACCCAATGAGAATCATAGATAAATGACAGCAGAATGGTGATTTTTATTTTTATTTTTATTTTTTTTAAAAAGGTGGTTGTTCGTTTGAGGACGTCAAATAAATGATTTAAAGCATAAAGAGAAGATATGGGTGGCATTTAAATCGAGCAATCAGAGTAACCACAGCTTGTTTAGCCTAAGTTTTACAACATGCCTTTATCAGTTAATGGGTCTAATAAATCCAAAAAGGGAAAAATGACAAAAGAGAGAAGCGTTACCAGGACTGAGAATCGGAGGGCCTCAGGTTCTGAATCTGATCAATGGGCAAGAGGCAATAAGGAAAAATAAGGGTAAAACATCCTGTGATGTACTTCTTTGGCATAAAAGAAACAATCACATGAGCAAGACGATACCCAATGCTAAATTAGCATTCATTCCTCTAATCAGCTGGAACGAAATCATAAAAGACCAATATCATGTTTAAAGCCACACTCGATCTTAAAGACACTATGACAAGTAAACCAAAAAATGACAAATAGCAAGCACATATATAGACGCAAATCAAATGCATTTAGTGAGACAATGGCACGTGTACTTTTGTGTACTTGAATAGACAAAAGTTGCAAAATTTTGTTGAGGACACGGAGGCGGTGAGAAGCATACGAGCTGGTTACTAGAAGTTTATTCACTTTCTTCAGCTCCTCATGCACAGCAGCCCTTTTTGCTTCGGGCCCAATCGGTTGTCGTTCATATGCAGGTTGAGCACTTGCAAGCAATTTTGGAGAATGAATAAACAAAGGAGCGAGAGAGTGAGGGGAAAAAAAACTCTTTTGCATAACAAGTGAACAGAGCATAAAAAGGAAGGAGAGGTTGAAGAGAAGAGAAACCCACCCCCCCCCCAAAACAAAAAAAAAAAAAAGCATGTCTGAGAGAGAGCGAGAGAAGGAAAGGAAAAAGAAAGAGAAAGAGAGCGTGACAGAATGAAGCGAAAATGGAAAAGAAAGAGAGGGGGGAAGAGAGCGTTAGACCATCTCCAACCCATTTACTCTATTTTAGAGTACAGAAATTCTAAAATAGAGTATCTGTCACTTCAAATACTATTTTATCTCCAACCCATTTACTCTATATCATACTCTAAAAGGAATATTCTATTTATATTCTTTTTTATAATCATTTAAATATTATTTTATATTTATTCCCTATAATCTTTGTATTTTACAAATTATGCCCCTATATAATCTTTTTAACATATTAATCCGTTGATTATTTTTATTTTTTAGAATAATCTTTAAAAATAGAAAGTTATATCAAATAACCAAAACACTATAAATTTAGTGCGATTATAAAAAACAACTTAATATTGAGTGAAAAAAAAAACTACATGATTTTCTTAATTCCACACAAAAAAAAAAGGAAACAAACTGACATTCAATATTTAAAAAAAAAAAAAACTTAAAATTACATGACATTTACGTCTTTACATTATGTATTTTGTGTTTTTTTTGGTTTATCACATGTAATTGTTTAATGTATTTTTATGTATGCTTATTTATGGTTTGTTTATGAATTAGAATATCTTCTCAACTTTTTAATTTATGTAAAACTTGTATGTTGATTTACTATCTTACAAAATTTATTCAAAATAATAAAATAAAAAAAGGTATAAAAAAATAAATATAGCTTAAGATTTGAACATACAAATACTTTACATATAGAAAAATGGGTAATTTTGAAAGAAAAATTAAATTAAGGGTAACTTTATAATTTTTATTTTTATCTAAATATTAATTTAAAATTTAATTAAAAAAAGAAAAAGTAGTTTAGAGTATGAATAGTGATACTTCAAATATGAAGTATACTATTCATACTCTATATTTAGAGTTCCATTTAGAGTATGGGTTGGAGAGCTCCCCATACTCTAAAATGGTGAAAAACTCTATTTTAGTGATGGGTTGGAGAGGCTCTTAGGGTTTAGGGATTTGGGAGAAAAAACAGAGCAGGAAAGCAAGAACGGGAATGGGCTAAAAAAAAGGGTGGTCGCAACTTACAACGGGGAATCAAAAAGGTTAAAAAAAAAAAAAAACAGAGAGAGAGAGAGCGAGAGAGAGAAGGGAGAGAGCGACACGTGGAGGCACATGGAAGGAGGAGTGGTTGTTTTTGCCTCTTTTATGTATGTTACGATTAAAGTTCCAATATTTTTTTTAAGAAAATAAAAAATTATTTTAAAAAAAATTTCAGGAAGATCAATTTTAATATTTATTTTTAAATCTCAATTTATGTGATATGCGGATTGTGAATTCTCATTCTTTATTTATAGGTGTTTAAAGGTTTGATATATCATTTGATTGTAAGTATCAATCAAAATATGATAATTTACCTCTATATAAGTTAGACCTAGAAATTAAAATTAGAGTTTAGTGTTTATAATATTACTCTTTTAAACGGTTATATCAATGCATCTTGAATGTTTATTGCTATTTCTTAATTAAGCTTTAAATATTTAATTCCAACATTTAAGTTCTAAGTTCGAAAATTCTTTATAATAATGTCCAATGAATAGTGGATGTTATTAAAGAGATTGTAATTATAGTTCCAAATGCTAAAATTAAAAGATTAAGATCTGATTCATCTGAATTACCTACTAACAAACAATGTTAGATGCATCTAGACAAAAATTATAAGCATTTTTGTAAATTAGTTAACGTCCATTAGCTATTAGACTGTATTTATAATGGATTTTCAAATTTAACATTCAAAGTTTCAACGGAAAAAGTTAAAAATGCAACTTGTCAGTATTAATTTGGTCAATTTTATATAGAGCCTCCGAACTATATATAATTTTTCATATAGATCATTAACTTTTAATTTACAATTGCACTTTTTAAAACTTTTCTACTCATACAACTACAATCCTTTTGTCAACATTTTGCCAAAAAATTTTGACGAAAATTATACACAATATGATGATATAAGCTTTATTTATAAATAAAGTTGTAGCTAAATATATTTTTTGCATGAAAATTGTCCTTTAATTAGAGATATTTTGAAAGTAACCTATATTTTTATTTAAGATATTAAGGTTATCAAATATATATTGAAGTTATAATTTCTTTCTTAAAAAACATTTAATTACGATTTAATTAAATTTCATATGATCTAAAGTGTTTAATTTTCATTGAATTTTTGACAAAATACTGATCTAGGGATCACTTATATAATAAAAAAAATTGAGATATTTTTTTGAGATATTATGACATATAAAATTAAAAGTCAAAGATCGATAAACAACTCGATGCCAAATGCATAATTTAGAGGTTACTAGTTTAATACCCATGTGTTGCTAGGCGATAGAAAAAAATTTAGAAATAGTAAGGAATATTGATAAAGATAAATAACATATATTAAGAGCAGTTAATTAACATAAATGATATAATTACAATAAGTCTAAAAATCTAGATGTTTTTTTGTTCTGTACATTCAAGTTTATATTTATATGTCAATGTTATAGATTCAAATATATATACATATGTATATACACATGAGAAGTCTTGGTGGATGAAACTTTTTGTAATTCTTTAAACTGTTGTTACGCATATTTGATTTTCTTCATTTTTTCTTCTGATCTGTCATAATGGAAAACAAAATAAATATATTAGTTATTTGATTTTTGTAATTAAAATTGAGATAAATATGGTTATGTAATATGTAATTATATGTAAAAGATAATAGTACCTACCACTTTTCGTTTTTTAGATGAGTCACTTGAAGATGTTTAGATTTTTATTGGAAGGTGGTATTATTGAGAGCTGAAATAATAATAAATACAATTAGATAATAGTTAATAATTTATAAATATATATATTGAGTAAGGTAGTTACGAAAATTTAAGATAAAATATAGGTAGTTATGTACCTTGATTCAACTTCTTCGATGGTGGATTCATTGAAACTGAATTGTTTTTTTACTTTTTTTTTGTTTTCTGGTTGTGGTGTTTCTGGATGCAAAGAAGCTAATGCTGGTAGGATTTCTTTGGGGGATTCAGTTGGTGGTGCATATAGTAACATTGGTGATTCATTATCATCACAGATTTTTACAATTATTGCATCAATAAAAACATCTTTAGGACGAAATTGAATCAGAAATATTTTTGAGATGCCATTAAGTTGATCAAGGATAGGAGGAATGATATTTGGATCAGTGTATCCTTATTAGATTGTCAACTGAAGCAATATTTGTTTATTAGTGATTGAATGGTTTTTCCAAACATGACAATATTCATTTCTCCAGTACTATCCTCGATCCGTGCATTGATTTTGTATCTATTGTAAATATTGTAAATTTATTAAATTTTTAATTGTATGGAAATATTTTTTTTTCTTTTTTTGTAATAAAGGTGATGAATATTACCAGGTGATCGGCATTGAAGTTAGGTACTCGTGAGTATCGCACCACTATGAAGTCCTTGATTATTTGACCTGCCTGTAGCATATTGGACAAGCATTATAAAATCAACCTTGGCATGCATTAAGTTCAGTAATGCTTTCTTTTGTAGTAAATTTTGTGTCTTGTTGTATGAATAAATATTATTTAATAAATTATATTTTATAATTAGACAGTAATAAATGAGTATTTACTTGATTTTTATATGGATCTAAAGTTCGGAGTTTAGCTATTGTAACTCTATTCATAGTCTTCTACTATTCCAATGATAATGGTCTTGTTGTTGATGCAGCAATAAAGTCGATTCCTTGGATAGAATGACTGAACCTAAAAATAGATAATATATTAATGCTTTGTTTAGGGTTTAAGTTTAACTCTAATTAAACTATACTTTTTTATCTCAGTTTTTGACTTTTTCTAAAAAGTCAATAAAAATTATAATTAATTTTTGAAAAGTCAATCAACTCCAATTTTAAAATTTTATCTCCAACTAACTTACCAAACGAAGGCTAAGTAAAGTATTTTTTGTCAAAAAATCAAAACATATAAATAATTATAATAATTTCATGGTAAAGATTTGTAATACCTTTTTTTATTTTTATTTTTTTAATTCGGTGATATCTGGATCAAAATAATATGAAGTTCCAGAAGTGCTTGCAACATAGAGTCCGCCTTTATATTTGTAATTATGAAAATTAATGATTGAAAATGTTTATTAGTATTATTTTAGAGAAAATAGTATTATTTTTTTATTGTATATATAGTTACCGAAGTATTGTTTAGTTGCCATGGCTGTAAAGACGATTACAACTGGTTCGGGTATTTTTTGAACTGCATTTTCATCGAAATTTTCTCCAATTTCTCCCCAAAGAGTTATGTTAAGTGTTTATTGTTGGAAAAACGAATCCGATATCAGAGTTACGGCGCAGCGGAAGTTTTAAAAATTTTATGCCGATTCAGAAAAAAAGCTCATGATGTATATAATAATAAATTAAATACATAATCAAGCGTACCTTATTTCTTGGATTCCGGAATTGCTAGAGCATCGACCAACATGTCTTCTCTATTATTCTCGAGTCCCCACGTCTCAGAGTGTGTGTGGGCATACGTGCTATGAATCTAAGTGACCGGTAATTCTTCCGAAGTCTAGATCCCACATTCTCAATCCCGATGTACCTCGTTGAGAATTCGATTCGAATTCGTTCTTCAAAACTACAAAACAGGAACCGGTTAATCTTTTATGAAAAATATCACTCAGCTTAATGTTCCTCACAATTTTGATTCAATGAAAATTTCTCTCTTTTTCTCACACCCAAAAAGGACGAATTTTCTTAAGCACAAAAAACCTAGTTTTTGTGTTTTCTCTCTCTCCCAAAACCGTCCACTTTGAGTATAAGATGATGGTTAGCTTTTTTCAAGAACCCCTAGCCTTTATATAATACTCAAATCATTTTTCAAAAATATCTCATACTTGAAAAATAATTAATAATTATTTTTCTGGATAATCCTTTGAACCAAATAATCATTCAAATTTCGGGCTTGGTTATTTAAACCTTATGAATGGTTTTTTGCTAGGAAAAGGTTCAAAAAATTCGTGTTCCACCTAATGTGGAGATTGATTAGTGGTTCAAATTTAAATCAAGAATCTAGACTAGTCAAAAAGTCCTAATCCTATCTAGATTCAAACTCCTTTTAAACCATTTGAATTTAAATAATATTTTCTTATTTGAAATTAAATAAATATTTTCCACAAATATTATCCATATTTAATTAATTTAAATAAAATGGAATATTTTAGATTTTCTTTCCACCAAAAAAAATGTGCACCATTTTTTAAGAAAAGAAAATCTATCAGATTCAATTAACCAAAATAATAAATAAATAATTATTTTATTTACAACCAATCATATATTGACAAATCACATTATTTGTCTACATTAATTTCACTTGTCCAATCCTTTTCCGGGACTGCATGTAAGAGAGTATCGTGTCTCAATAGAAAATTTTAAATTCCTATTTTATTTACCAATCTCATTATGAACAAATCCTGAAACGCTTCGTGGAACTATATGAGCTAATAGAGGGACCCAATATAAATATGTAAAGAGGCTTCTATAATTGTGAAAAATTAATCCCGGATTAATTATTTATCAATTATCAACTTCAGGACTATTCCACTAAAAGTCTGAAGCTGAACTCCCGTTTACATACCGTATTATGAAAGCTCTCTAACGCAGCGCTGCTTCCATGATTTATTTATCTCTTACTTAATCCCCATATGTTATCCATGATTGAATTAAGGACTTTTTCCATTTTACATTTTCAATTATTTTAACTTAAAGTTCCATTATTCTCCCTTGAAAGAACTACCAATTGTAAAGCCGTACAATCGGTAGACCATCAGAGAACACAAAGTAAACCGATAGCTAAGATCTTATTATATTATCTTTCAATTCCCGAATAATGCCTTTAAGTAGATAACATGTACTATCATTAAGATAGCTATGGATTTCGTATCTATGAATCTTGATTTCTCCATCCATAAGTCATACACCCAAAATATAAGTATATTGACCATCAATTATCAGTGTCTCACCTATAGTGGATCAAAATGTATAAGTCATGGATGCGAACTCAAGTATTCATTTCAAGATTAAGATTAATGCATGATGATAATCAAAGCGTCATTGATTCTTATAAACAGAATTATTAAACCAAATCAATTAACACCTTAGGTCCAGTCCAATTTATACCTCAATACTGGTATACATTAAAGTTTCTACTCGGAATATATCCGATGGTCAAGACAAACTATCCCTCCAAGGAAGTAGACAACCTTTACAATCTTATCATGAATAAGATCCCCAAATCTTATTCTATCTATTACGTACCATTTATTTAGACTGTTATCAAATTACCACATCTTCTATGTATACCCCGTATATATATATGGTAATCCAATATATTACCAACAACCTAGGAGTATTTTATATTTGCTCAAAATAATCATACAATCAACAAATGAAAGTAAATAAAATACAACTTATTAAACATAAATAACCTCTTTTTATTAATATCAAAATATCATATTTACAGAAAATCCCTAAAATTGATTTGCTATCCTTATGGTACATATAGATCCCAACATCTTCTATGTGAAATATAATAAATTTAAATAAATAATTTATTAATAATTGATTGTGAATCTTTGCAAATATATTTATAATAATATTTCATTCATAGTTACCTGATATTTTAGATTGTTAGATTTCACCTTTTTAGCAGTCTGTCGCTTATATTAGATTTTTCAATACCCTTGACAGATATGAGGCGACCAATGACATCTGATATGATATAACAAATATAAAGTTGTTATTTATTGATATTTATATTATGAATTTATGAATTTTTGGTTAATAAATGTGAATATTATATGTAATTTACCTGAAAAGAGGTCGTTAATGTTAGCTAGTCGAATTTTACAAAATTAAATTTATATTGGGTATTTCATGAAAGAAGATGTCTTTGAAAATTGTGGACCAAGCAAATTATAACATTACTCTATGGGGGACAATTTTATATCTTTGTTTATTGTTCGTGATAAAAAAGTTGTTGATTTCATATATACTACCTACTTTTATTTTATTTGTTATGAAATCAACATCTTTTACACGAACAAACCCATGTATTGTCTCATCCTTGAAAAATTATATATAAACATATATTAATTTATTGTTATTTATATATTTAATAATAATGTAAATTGTTTTTTGTTAATAAATATAATATTTTAAAAAAATCAATTACATGTTCGTCTACTAATAAGCATTCAATGCTTATTAGACAACCAGTTTTATTATCTGTGTTTTTCAATAAACGACATACTCGAGCACGGATAGTTTGATGTATTTCATCTGGCTTAAACACTCGTAGTGAATTGTACATTTTCTATAGATAGTAGAAATATATAAATACATTTATTTAAAACTTTATAAATAGAATTTGAATTTTGAAGATTATAACAATTATTTTATAATATAATTAGTGAGGGCAAAAAAAATTTTTTGTAGTTATTTTTTTTTGCTTGTAAATTACTATTTTTGGTTAATATTTTATAGTATTTCTTTGTAAACGATATTTTTTATATGATTTGGGTATCTATTAATTAAATCATATATTAAAATATGAATCGTGTATCAAGAGAATTGTCGTCTTTTTAAAACAAAAAGGTCATTTAGATTCATTTATTGTCATTTCTATTATTGGTATATAAACTTTTTGCAGTCATGCCATCAGAATTAATAATACGTCATTCAATAATTCTATTTGTTAATTGTATAATAATAAGTCTTCTACCATTATATAAACTCATTGATTGATTAAGATTTCGGATCAATATGACAGAAACTCCAACTTTTAATTCTAATTCATGTGGTGGTAGTCCATTAAAATTAAGCGTGTGTAAAAATTCAGGAGCTTACAAAAGATTTAGTTAATCAAGATTTCCAGATGATGAAAGAATAGTATCATAATTATAATAAATTTTTATTTTTGTAGGTACTAAAGATAACAAATATTTATTTATTTCATTAGTTGTTTTATATCTAGGTGTAACAATTGCGCGTTATTTTAAATAATCATTATTGTGAAAATTATTACAAAAATTTTCGTATATTGTGGTAGAAATGAATTGAATATAATTTGTATTATATGATATTGTGTATTTTTTAGGTATTTTGATCCAAGTAATATCTTCATTTTTGGGATCTTTTATTTCATTTACTGTTCCATTACCAATATTTAAAATCTATTCAGAAAAGTTAGCAATTTCTATTTGTTCATTAATACAATAGTTAGATTTTTTTAATCACGTGTTTTCTGTTAAAATAAGTATACAAAAATATGGCCAAAGATAAAAATTATTTATAGTTACATCAATAATATTTTCTTTTGTACCGTTTGGAACAACATGTAATATTTGTCTAAAGTCACCACCTAATATAATTGTCATTCCTCCAAATGGATTATTAGAATAATTTTTTAGGTCTTGCATTGTTTTATCTAAAGTTTCAAAACAATATTTAGTAGTCATAGGTTCTTTATTCCATAAAATTAATATTGTTTTTTCAATAAATTTCGCTAGTTGAGTAGATTTTTTGATCTAACAAATTGAGAATTTGTTAATTGAAAGTGGTATACGAAATCTTGAATGTGTAATTTGGCCTTTTAGTAATAATAATGATCTCATTCCAGATGATGCAACAGCAAATACAATTTCATCATTTGATCTAATTTTACTAATAATCGCATTTCATAAATATGTTTTTCCTATACCACCATAACTGTATATGAAAAATAAGTTATTTTGTTTATTTTCTATCGCTTCTAGAATTTGGTTGTAAATAAATTGTTGCTCTTGATTTAAATTTCGTACTAATTGAAATTTTTTTCTTTCAATTTGTATTTATCGTAATTGAGTTCTTCTCTCAAAAAATTATTATTTAAATATTCAAGTAATGCTCTAGTTGGAAGCGGAAGATTATAATGTGATAAAGAAAATGAATTTAAATTCAGTAATTTTTCTAATTCATATAGTACAAAATTATATAAATCATTTTCAGAAATTTTAAACTTTGGGGTATTAAATAAAAGTATACTCTGTATGAAATATTGTCACACATTAATTTCCAATGGTTTTATAAAATTGGGTCAGAAATATTACAAAATAATAGTATTATAATAAAAAGTTGACGAAGTTGGCAGATGTTGACCAGAATGATACATCTTCTATTGATTCATCTCATTCTTTATCGTCCCCTAATAAACCTAGTGCATGACAAGTTGTTTGATTTGTAGGATAAATTATATTATTTACTGTTCGAAGTGATTCATAACTTGTTGAACCACTTTGATGGTTTAATAATAATTTTAAGTAATATAACTTACCAGAACCCAGATAAATATAAAACATTCTTCCTATATTATGTCCAAATTGCTGAGTCCAAATCTTATCTTTATTATTCCAAACCCATTTTGTTGGAAATTCTGTATAAGTAAGTCGTCGAGCATTTTCATTTGTTTTATTAATTTCCATCCATTCTGTTAATGTTATTTTTTGAATTTGTGATTGTCGTATTATATTATGTAGCTGTTGATTTTTAATAAATATAATATTTTACATATTTGGTAAAATAAATAGAAAGGCATTTAATAGTTGGATTTCTATAATGGATTGAATATTCAAATATTCTCCAAATTGCTTCATAGAGCATAATATATCAACAGTTAAGATAAATTTTTATTTCATCAACTTTTTTGTAACTTGGTTTTTTCGTTATTTTTAGTAATAACATTATATTTAATAACAGCTCTTATTCTATCTGAACATTTTGTTAAGTATTTGAATCGATATTTAATAAGCGTAGATTGGAAACATATTTCAACATTAATATGCGCATAATCTTTTAGATATAAAGTTTGGTTATAAGGAACAACGTATCTATTGTCAAGTTTAATTCATTCTTGATAACATTGAATTCTGTATCTCTGCAACGATAAGTGACAAAATCATTCTCTTCTATAGTTGTTTTATTTTTTATTTATTTTGAATTTTTTTTTGAACATTTTGAAATTTTTATGCATGATGCAGATGTTTTGGCATATCCAAAGGATTCATGTATCATATATTCACTTATAATTTTATAACCTAAATAATTTGTTGCTGGATCTGGAATTTCGGCATAAATAAATTTGTCTATTTATATAGGATCATGGTATTTATATTCAGGATGTAGCTAAAATAACATATAACAATGAGTTAGATCACGTTTCTGAAACTCCACCACGTATAAATCTAAAGTCAAGTAAAAAAACAAAGAAAGAAAAATTATAGATATAAAAATTATATTAGTTTTGTTTTTTCCTTTAATAAAAACTTATAATAAAAATCTATAATTTTTTTTTATGTAAAATAAATTAGCTCACTTGTTATTATGGGTCCAAAAATAATTCCTGACTTTATTGTATTTAATAAATGATCTAATTTTATATTAAATATTCTACTCACGATATCTGGTTTATCTTCAGTTTTTTGTTTTGTAATTATAGATAGAGTTCTTTTAATTTCTGGCCATTTAGGGTTACATCTAAATGTTAAAAATAGATCAGGATTTCCATAATGTCTACAAATTACCATTGCATCTTGATAATTTTGAATCATATATCTTGGACTTCCTGTATAAGATGATCGTAAAACAATTCGTTTCCCAATTGCTTGTGCATCTGTATCGCCTCTGATTATAGCATCTTGAATACCTCTTATAAATTTTAGATCATAAATTATTTTGATTATGTTTAACATAATCTAGATGATCTTCTTCAATAAAAGCATAGATATCTACAATATGTTGTTGGAAAAGTTGGCCAGGTCTAAATATTGTATTTCCTTGATGTAGTCGTTGTTGAAGTTGAAATGCAGAAAATGATCTCATTGATATTCGATTTCTACATAGTTGTTTACCAGTAAAATTTGGATTCCATCTTATATCGATTCTATATTCATCTTCTCCATAAGGAAATAATAATGGATATCGTAATGCCATATAAGATGGATAAAGTTTATTGATTTTTTGTAATTCTCCAGTTTGATTATAAATAATAATATCTTTACCTTATTCATGTTGACCAATATCTCTAACAATTAAAGTACCTATATTTGTTGAAGTTGGAAGATCATATTGTGTACTATCTTCTTGTTGTCTTCCTATTAATCATAATTTCATTGATGATATTTGATTATTTTTATAAATATCCCTAATAGTTCTAAAAAGTTATACTAATTTATTTGTCTCATCTAGCATTGTAATTAGTTTTTGAACGATAATCTCATTTAAATTGTTCAAATCATTATTATTTGAAAATATTACTATTTTATTTTGAATTTCATTTTCCGTATCATAAATATATAGTTGTGCAAATCTTGAACGGTTATTATTTGTTGAAAGTAAAGATCCAATTAAATGATATATTTGACAACTAATCTTGAAAATATAAGGCGTTGATGAATTATTTATATCTAATTGAATATTTGCTCCAAATGAAGTAAAAACGAATATAGAATTATAGATTATAATATTTTTTCTGAAATTTACATTTAAAGGTCCTCTATAGTAATTTAATAGTTGATCTAAAATTGTTAGTGTCTTCCTATTTAAAGGTATGCTAATTTTTCTATTTTGACAACATTAAAAAAAATGTGGAGGATATGTATTTCGTGTTTATTCATTTTTTTCAAAATAATATTCCATAATATTGACATGTATAATTACAATCTGCAATGTCAATATATTCATCATTTGAATCTGCAGAAAAATTTATATGAAAAATAAAAGGAAAATCATGAACTATTAGTTAAAAATTTTATTTAAATTAATAATCTTAAAAAGAAAATTGTGATTAAGAATTTACTTTTTTCAATTGATGGTGAATTGTAGGCATCTAAAGATTGATTTAATGTTCCTTGATTTGTGATGGAAATTAGAGATAATTGAATGAGTCTAGTTCGACGATCAGGTATAATCTCTATATTCAATTCTTCAAACTCATTATCTAAAGACTGTAAATTTTTAGATGGAGATGCTTCACTATTACTTGTATCATTTTGGTTTTTTTGCCGTTTTGAACGTCTTGAATAACTAATATTTTTGCGACAATTTTTCTTCATTCTTATTATTTTTATGGTTTGTATGAAACAAAAGACAACATAAAGAAATGTCATTAAAAATATAGAAATTATAAATAAAATTCTGAGGCACGAAACAATAAATATTTTTTTATAATAAAATAAAACTAACATTAAAACAAAAAAAATATGATAATAGTATATGTAAAATAAAATTAAATATTAACCATTTTGAAAACTTTTTTGAGAACTAAGCAAATATTTACGGTAATTTTATTTTGAGAAATTTTGTTTTCCCTATAAATATTTGGATGGCATGACATTTTATTCTTTTTTTTTTTGGTACATCATATAATAACTAAGCAAATATTTACTTTGTATTGTATAGTTTTTTTTAAATATATTTTTATGAATAACAGAATAAAATGTTTGTTAAATAGAATAATAAATAAATTAATACATATGTACCCTTATGTTAAATAAAGAAAAGTTCTTTCCTTACATAATAAGATTGCATAGTAAAAAAAAAAATTACATCATACTACTAAAATAATTACATTGCAAAGTTTTTTTTAAGTATTTTTATGATTAATAGATTATATTTATTAAATCAAGTAATAAATAAATTAATACATATGTATTCTTATTTTAAGTAAAGAAAAGTTATGTTCTTACATTATAAGATCACATAATGCCAAAAAAATTAAATTAGAAAATCAAAATTACAACAACTATTAATTATTGAAATGTCTGTATATAAAAATTATCATAATAAACTTAAATACATAATCATTGAACTGAAAAAAATAAAAACCCCCAGGTTTGAAAAAAAAAAAAAAAGAAGAAAAAATTATATAGAACGATAAAACAAAAAGGAAAACAATAATGACAAAGAAGGAAATAATACTATGAAAAACTAAAAATTTAAGAATTTAATATATTATGTGATACTAAGGCAAATAAAAAACACAATATGTAAACTAAGAAAAACATGTATACTACATATTTTCAACAAAAATAAAACCAAAATAGGAGGAATAACTTTTTCGATTCATAATATATTCAATATCATGTATTGAAATAAGTTAAAATCTCATATTTTTATTATATAGAAAACTAAAAATTGTTAAAATAAGCTCATATCTCTCCTATTATTATCAATATATGCTAATAATTACAAAAATATAATTCGACGTCGTCTTTAACTACCAAGTGAAATGTTTAGGGATGTTTATAGTTTTGTTTTCTCAAAATTTGCAGCAAATATAAAACAAAAACAGTAACGATAATATGTGTTGAAATGAATTAAATCTGATATTTGTATTACATAAAAGGAAAAAGCTATTAAAGTAAACTCAAATCTTTTGTATTATTATCAATATATGTTAACAATAACAAAAATATAATTTGGACATGTCTAGAAATATATACAGGCTTTTTTCAAAGAAGAGTAACAGCCTAATATTTCCATGATTTTTTCAAAGAACAGTAACAACCTGCATCCTTTTAGTATATAGTTATAAAGCAGTAAAACAATGACTAAATTTAAAAGTAAAATAATATGAATGCAGTACCATAATCAATGTCACTAAGAATTTTGAAAACTCGAAAAACAACTCAAATCCCGAACATTTACAATAATAATAAAGACTGCCAAATCATATTTAACAATTCTCTAAAAAATGATAACAATAGTATCATTTTTATCAACATATACTAAACCAAATAATACATCTAATATATGTATTAGTATATACCAAAATAGAGATCATCATAGCAAAATTAAATCTTTGTACAAATATTCTTTGGAAAACTATTTATAACAGAGGAAAAAAAAAAAAACAATGACAATAACAGTGAGAAAACAACATCATATAGATACATAGGTAAACAAACAAAACAGAGTCAGATTTCCTCATATTTATAGCAATCATATAAGAAACTAAATCTTATTTCATAATCATTTAACTTATCATAACAGTAACATGAACAAAATATTTCCAAATTAAAATTTTAAGAAAATAGAGTTGGTCACGCCGTATTTAAAAAAACAGAGACAAAGACTAACGAAGAGAACAAAATAATAAACCAAAATTCTTTTATAGCATACTAATAACTATACTTGAATAGTGGTGAAAACAGAGAAATGTTACAGGAACAAATAAACAGAGAATAAAAAAAAAAAGAAAAAATATATTTAACAAAGAAACAGAAACCAGTTAAATAAAAACATTCAATAACAATCAATTGACATAAATAAGAATAGTACCTTAGTCAAAAAGCCTCTATTCATAGAAAACGACAGTTGATTAATCCGAGTTCTTAGAAAGCAACAGAGTAGGGAATAAGAAAATCAGGGTAGCAATTAAAGAAGGTTGAAAGGAGAGTAAATAGGAGGATATTGCAGAGATAATAATAGCTAAGATACGATTGCAAACAGAGTATATAAGAAAATATTGCAGAGGGAGTAATAGTTAAACATATGAATAAAGCAGTAAATGAAGAAACAAGCTATCTATAACATAAAATTTGTTAAATAAAATATTAGGCTTTTTTTTTTCAAAGGTCAGTGAGGATAAAAAGCAAAAACACCACACAAATAGCAGAGTTATCTCAGTGTAAAATAAAATATTAAGGTTCTTTTTTTCAAAGGTTGGTGAGGAGAAAAAACAAAAACATCACACAAATAACATAGTTATCTCAGTTAAATATCTGAGGAAAACGTGGTTAGTCATAAAAAATAACAGAGTTTGGAAAAAATCAGGATATTACAGATCTAAAACCGTAGTCCATAACCATTAAAAACATAGTAGCAAGTGTAAAAAGACAGTCAAACTGAAGAAAGTAAACAATAAATCACATAATCATTGGAAATAGGATAATTGCATATCACAAAAGATTGTTTAGAAGTATTAAATATATGAGACAGATCAGCAAAAACCAAAACAGCATATCTCAGTAAAAAGCAACAATTAAGAAACAACATAAGAAGTCGACAAACCTAAAGAATAAGATAGTCTAACAATTCATTCAAATCTAACTAAACAACAGTACATATAAGAAAATATAATAATTCTTTCAATGAAAACCAACAAATAAAATATCATCTGAAAAGCAAATGCCAAAAACAACAAAAAATCATAAACACAACAATCAAGTCATAAAATTTAAAAATGAAGCTGAACAAAATATTACCCGGGGAGGGGGAAAAAAAAATGCAAAAGACCAAAATATCACACAAATAAGTACTTCAATTTTCCACTGCATATTCCAAATCCACCATCTTTGCAGCATTATTAATACAATCTACAAAACCAAAATCACAAAAATAAGAAATGAAAAACAACTTATATATACTTAAAAAAAAAAACAACAAAATCCAGAGCTTACCTATTTTTTTTTTTGAATTTTTTCCTATTCATCTCTTCTCATAATTTTCTCCAATCATGCAAATGCAGAAAACAAAAATGACAATTATAATAAACAAAAAAAATAAAAATAGAAGAAAAAAAATACTTTTATCTGATTATATACACGCAGAAGGAAAAAAAAAACCATAAAAAAACATAAAAAAGAAAAATCACCCAAAAACTTGGGGGAAAAAGGGAAAAAAAATTACGGAAAAACATGCAAGAACAAAAAAAAAAAAAAAAAATCCATAGCCAAAAGTATATAGAAAAAAAAATTCTTCAATGACATATACGTAGGGAAAAACCCTACTAGTAATAATAAGGGAAAAAATCAAAATCAACAAAAGCCAACCCAAACCCAAAAAAAAAAAAATAAAAAAAAACACAAGAAAAAGGCCACCAAAACAACAGTAAACAAAAACAACAAAATAAAAATTTAAAATTTAAAGTTGAAGAACCAAAATCGAAGAAAAAACTTTGGGGAAAAACTGGGAAAAATTCAAAAAAAAAAAAGTGGGAGGAAAAAATAAAATAACAACAGAAGAGGAAAATGATAATGCAAAAAAAAAAAAGAAAGAAAAAAAAGAAAAAATATTTAAGGTTTAGAGAAAAATAAAACCCTAAACGAAAAATGAACAGTGTAGAGAAAAACTCAGAACAAAAAATCAACAGGAAAAAAAAACAGGAAAATAAAGAGAAAAAAGAAAACAACAACAAAGGGGAAGGCAATGCCGGAAAAAATAAAAAACAAACTGGCGATTAGAAAAACACAAATCAAATTTTAGGATGTGGAGAAAATAAAGAAACTGAGAGAGAGAGGAAACAGAAGAGAGAGAAAGAAAAGAAAAAGAATGTGCAGTGAAAAGAGAAAGAGAGAGGAAAACCTAGAGTTGCAGGGGTAAAAAAGTCCATCAACTGTGAAGAATCCCAGATTCAGTATGTCTAAGAAGGATGAAATCGTCAAAGCACATATACCAAGGGCAAAACCGACAGTTTACTGTAGGGGGTAAAAGCAATATTGACCCAGGGGCAAATCCATCCATGCAATGAGAGGAAAATGGTAAATATGTCCAGTCACTGTAGCTACAGAAAAACAAAATGATTCAAGTGGTAAAATCGTCCATGCACTGTGAAAATAAATTTTTTTAATAGCCTTTTTTGGGAGGAAAAGAAGTATAAAGTTTGACATTTGAGTTTAAACTTCAAGTTTAAATTCAAATTAAGGTTTTTTATCTTTTCTAAAAAATCAATAAAAATTACTATTTAAACTTAGGATCCGTTTGGTGCATAAGTTTGAGTTGAAATTTTTAAGTTTTAATAGTAAATTTTTTTGAATTTTTAGAAAAGATAAAAAACTTTTTAAAAAAAAGACAAAAACTTTTTGAGAAAAAGACAACAAAAATTTTGAAATGATAAATTTGAACTTACCAACCAAACAAAATCTTAAAAATTTCAATTTAACTCAGACTCAATTCAAACACCAAACACTCCTAGAGTTACTTCGGACTAGGGAAACTTGCGAGTACAAAACTAAAAATAGTCCACGAAATCGAAAGAAACCGAATCACGCACAGTGCTACAGACACAGAGATACCGTCCCTGTCCTTCTTTTCTTTCTGTTCTTCGCGTCCTCCTTTTCACTTCCTTCTCAGATCCCCAAAATCCCCCTCTCTCTCTCTCTCTGTTTCTGAGTCGCTGCACCAAAGTTACGAGAAAGAAAAGAAGAAGAGAGAGAACGAATACGAAAGTGGACTGGTAGTGGTGGATGGCAAAAACTAAAAAGTACACCTCCATTAACTTCAACCACATCTATGACAAAAACCTCTCATCAAACTCCACTTCCAATTCCTCCAACCCAAAACTCAAAACCCCTTCTTCTTCTTCTTCCTCTTCTTCGACCTCTTTCTCTTACTCTGCGATCTCCTCTGCTAAGCCGCATGGCGGTCGCATGCTCGTTCTGACCCGACCCACCCCCAAACCCATTTCCGTCCCCCAACCCCAGCCCCAGCCCCAGCCCCAGCCTCAGCCCAAGCCACAAGCTCCGCCTCTGGATCCGGTCCGGTCGGAGCAGCCCGGTTCGGACGCGATTTCGCTTCGGCCGTTGGGGAGGACTGGCGGCGGAGGAGGATCGCCGGTTCTGAGTCAGGAAAGGGAGAAGGAAACTCCGGTACCGGTGGTGGCGCCGAAGCCGGACAAGTTTGTGCCGCCGCATCTGAGGCCGGGATTCGTGGGCAGAGAGGAGAGGCCCGGGCCGGAGATGATCCGGGCACGGGAGATGGGCCAGAGGCATTTCGGGTCGCCCGGTCGGTACGGTGAAGAGGGTCGGCCCAAGTCCGGTGGTGGGCATGAGATGATGAGGAGGGGCGGGGATCAATCGGATCTGGGTTTGATGAATCGGCCGAGATCGAGTGGGAATCGCCCCAGTTCTAGCTGATGGTAACTTCATTTATTTATTTCTTCTTTTGTCAGTTTTCTTTTTTTGGCTAATCTGATGGTTTCGAATAATGCTTTTCCTTGAAATTTTTGTTTGTTAATGAATCATTTATGATATGGACATGGGTTGGATTTGTTTGTGTGAATTGAATTATCAATTGCGTCCGTGAAGTAAAGGACTCTGGTGAATATAAAGGCGATCTTTAATGGGATTTAGCAGTTAGTCTTTTTAGAGGGAAGAGGGTGTTTTAGGTATGGTGTTATAGAGGGTGATGAGAAGGGAGGTATTGTCATGAATTGTAATGGGTGGAGAGATAAAACTTATAAGCATGCGTTCAGTGCAAGGGATTGGATGGTAGAGTTTGGGTTTGAATTGAATTGTGCGTTTGGTGTGGCGTGTGAATTGTTGGCGTTAAAAAGTGTAAAAACTTGAAATGAGTTCGAAAAAAAAAAAAAAAAAATTCAATACGGAGCTTGTCTCAAAATTCTATGCAATTAAAAAAAAAATCATCTCATTTGGATTTGTATATGGAAAGTTATGGACATTTAAAGTTTGAGTTAGAAAACTGTAAATAGTGAAATTGAGGGAAAAAGACAAAAATTGGATTGTAATTTTAGAATCCAAACCCTTACACCAAACATGGGCTAAATACCGAGGTTTGTAGAATTCTTTCTAAACCATTCCGGGTGCTGAGCCAATTTGACTTTCTTCCTCTCATCTCTATTCAAGCGTCGTTACGTCTCTAACAGTTCGACATGATTTCTAACTGAAATGAAAACCTAGTACTATGGTATGCTATGCTATAGAAACTTTAGAAAGTGATGAATGTATGTCTAGGTGTATAAAACTTAAGTGTGAAAGACAAAATAAATATGATTGCTTGGTATAGATATCGTTGATATGTGGGATCTATTGCATAAGTCATCGATGAGGTCCTACACTGGTTTTGTGCTCCCTTCTTCTTGAGTACACTTGCATTATGTGATTATATTCTGCAGTGCTTGGATCTGCATTTCAAGTTTGTTATCCTAACTGTTTCATGTGTTTTTGGCTGCCTATATTTCAATGGAAAGCATTGTTTTACGGTTATACACTTTGTGTTTTATGCTTAATATATGTTAGGAAGTTGGAAGAGACAGCGGTTAGGATTGGGAATATTCATGCCTCTTTTATGGAACAGAGCATACTTATGCCTTTTCTTAGAATATGTGATTCGTGCTTGAAAAGTACACTGCCTCTGGCGAGAGAGATTTCTAACGAAAGGAAAGTCAATACTGTTGTTGGCATAATCATGACCAGGGTAGGTGCTGTCATGGTTAAAAAGCTTGTGATAGGTCAAAATTGTTATTGCTAACTAAACATGAAGAGAAAGATCAACACAGTTACGAATTTTTTGTGATGGTGGTTTATCATAACTTCTCCATTTGGAGTAAACATAACTTCATTTATTTGATCAAACCTGTGCGTTATTTTTGCTAGGTGATGACAAACGTGGGCTTTGTTTGGCATTCAAGTTTAACTCCAACTCTGTATTTTTTCATCTCAGTTTTTGTTTTTCTCTGAAAAGTCAATAAAATTTATAATTAGTTTTTGAGAAGTCAACCAACTCCAACTTAAAAATTTTATTTCCAACCCGCAAACCAAACGCAAGCTTAGTTGGGATGAATTTTTGTGACAGCTTTCCCCCGCCCCCTTCCTTCTTCAATGAAATGTTAATTTTGTGTATTTGTTTGAAGAAGTTGCTTGTCGATTATTTTGTTTGGTCATAGCACACACTTTCAGTTAAAGATGGCTCGACAAAAATGCTGTTGCTTGCCTGAGATTGGTATGGCACTAGGGAAGTAAAAGTTACAACTAAATCTTCACGTGTTTTACTAAATGAGTTGTATTCTTCCTTAATTACCCGGAAGAATTTCTTCTAACCGCATGTCCATCAGATATCTAGTCATCATTTTCCTCAATTTTGTCCATGAAAAGATTCAATTATATCTAATCTCTCAGCAATGCGTTGGTTTCAGATTCTTTTACGGGGTCAAAATCTTTCCCGAGGACAAAGATGGAACTTCTTGATGCCACAGATGGAATCTCCACAGTGACCAGCTGCTCTTTTTGTTCCTCTGGAATGCGAACCCAAATTCCGAAGAATCGTCGAAGTTTCAGTTTAATGGAAAGTAGAATCCAAATAGGTATGCATCTATTTGTCTACAAACAACGGCGTTAATAGAAATCCAAATTGTTGGAAGTGTTGTATCAGACAGCAAAGGCTTTTGTCTTTGACACCCAAGTCCCTTTTTTTGGCTTGGTAGTTGTTAGCTCTATTTCACCATTAAAACAAAGTAGAGACCCCCGGGTATTTTATAAACTATGGGATGTGTAATTTAGTTTATTGTGGACGTGTACGTTTTCATACTTATCCAAAAGGGAAGAAGCATCATGATTGGGACCGATGCTTCCTTTCCGTTCTAATTTATTCTTTGACTTCATTGTACCTTAGTGTGATAACATTTAATTTATTGCAACTTTAATTCGCCCAAGTCTTATTTTTTTAAAATTGTAGGGAGTCAAACTTTAAACCTCAATATTAGAAGCAGGTGTGAAATTATCCTTTTTGAGGTTTCAGAAATGTTATACCTTAACCTCTTGATGACGCATGTTTGAATATCGCAAAAATGAAATCAATTATGGTATAATATGGTAAAAACATATAGTATTTGTAGTTGTTAACATAATCTAGCGGTACTATCACATCTGATTCTACTATAAGGTGTAGATTTATAGGATTCGAATCCCTCACTCCTTAGTTCAATAATAATAATAATAATAATGATGATGATGATAAATTGTATCCCCCAAGACTTGTTTAAGAGTAAACCTCGCTCTAAATGTGTGAACAATGCTAACAACAGTCGATTTTAGTGGGATATTTATTAAATGTTTTTTTAAATGCTTATAAAAATTAAAGTTACAAAGATATCGCACATGTGAAAAACCAAATTACATTGAAACATCATAATTCTTTTAAAGTTTATTTAAAAAAAAAAAAAACCCTTTAACTTGTCCTCGAGACTCCACCACTGGATGCAGGGTACAGCTCATGGGTAAACCTCAATGAGAGATCTAGCTGATCCTACAATTGGGGTGACATTATATTGAGTGAAGCCAGCAGCCAAGAAAAGCTTCTCCACTCCACTAGAGTTCGCTCTCTTCCGGCGACGGACATCATTAAAATGTCTTGCAGAGCTGTATTTCAGATGGCTCTTTCATTGCAGAGCTGTATTTCAGATGGCTCTTTCTCCATGTTTTTTCGGTCAATTACCATGTCTATCACTATTACTTTTCCTCCCTTGTCGTTGCCCTGAACTGTTTCTTTGCACCTCTTTAATATTGCAAGGCTCTTCTCGTCATCCCAGTCATGCAGAAACAACTACAAATTTCCATGTCAATTTAAAAAACATCATTACTTATAATAATATATATACATATTAGTGTTAGGAATACCGATTCAAATCTTAAATTTTTGAATATTAATTTATGTCTTATTGAATTATCATTTTTTTAATGATAGATACTTTTAATTGATGTGAAAATCATATTAATAAACAAAATAACAACTTACATATCATGTAAGTTAGGACTTAAAAGTTGAGATTAAAATTGGTAATGTTTCTTTTCCCTCTAGTTTAAAATATGTTGCTTTTGGTAATTTTTTCTTTAAAAAACAAAGATTAGTGACAATTGAATATTAAGTATACCTTGAGTAAGATTGCATCTGCAGGAGGTATAGCATCAGAAAACACGGATCCTCCGACAAAATTCAAGTTGTCAGTTCCTTCCAAATTAGAAACTACGTGTGGGAGGTCGAATACGGTGCATTTGATGTGTGGGAAAGCGCTAGTTACGGCTTTGGCCATGGTTCCAGTGCCACCTCCAACATCTACCAGGCTCCTCAAACCCTCAAACACCTTCTTATGTTCCGTTAGAGCGACCTTTGCGATTAGCTGGGAGTCATTCGCCATTGCCTCGTTGAAGATGTTGTTAAGGTCTGGCTCATCAGCTAGACAATCCCAAAAGGTCCTCCCGGTCCCATCTGTCATCTCGAATGCTGAGACATTGCTGCTCTGTAACCAAGTGCTCATCGAATGCCACGGCGCCATCGCTTGGGGAAGAAGGTGGAAAAGGAAAAAGGTTTTCATCTTCATGAAGGCTGGCCCGTCGCTTAAGAGAAGCCGGGAAGCATGTGTCAGAGAGTATGCTTCTTCTTCTACTTCTTGATCTTGTTGTTGTTGTGGGATTCCATCGAGTTTTCGGGTTGAAAAGAAACCCGAGTGAACAAGAATGCGCATGATGCGATAGAGGCAATGAGTTTTAGAGGGATGGATATGAACTGCAGGGATGAGTTTGGAAAGAGTAATGGGTTGGCCATGTTTATGGATGATATCTGGTATGCCTAGTTCAATGGCGCACTTCAGTGCCATAGACTTTAGGTAAGTTACTGAGTAACTCCACAAATGAGCGTGGGCTTGAAGCAACTCACTCGAACTCATAATTTCCTCCCTAAAATCCATTTTTCTTGACTTTTTTTTTGTTTTAATTTTTTTTTTTTGAAAACTTGATTAATTTTCGGTTCATGTAAAATCATGTAATTCTGCATGTCCATTTATAGAAGCAGATAGGATCATCTTGATCAAGAGTATGACAAAATTCGTCGTTGAATTTTCAGCAAGAGAAATGCAAATAGGAAATGTCTAGCTTTGGCTTGAAAGAAAACAGTGTGCAGTAATTTTCCCACGTGATAATTTTGAGTGTTTTGCCTCTTCTTTTGGTTGATAATTTTGCTGTCAGACTGGCTAGACCGCGAACCCAGCACCACTGTCGTGAGCACACCCCACCCTTGTGAAACCTAGGCGATAGTGAAACCAGCCCACCATTGCGAGCTCACCCCTTCGCCCCTTTTCACGAGCCACCACGAGCCTAGGTGACAAGATCCTCCATCGCGAACCTTCTCCCTAGGTGACATCTTTGCCAGCCCATCTGGCGCCTCCGTTTTTTTCCTACGAAAAATTCCTTTTTTTTTTTTTCAAGATTTATTTCAAATATGTGTGCTATACAGATGATCGGTTTCATCTAAATTAATTAGATGGTCATTAGCAAGTCAGGTCCTTTTGCAACCTTTAAGGGTTCAAAAGCATTTAATTAAAAAAAAAAAAAAGTCACCAATTTAATAATTATCAACGAATTAATTTATCATTTAAAATAATATATATGGTAATGCAAAGATCTTCTTTGTATATAAACTTTTAGCTAGCTAGTAACCTAGTGTTCTTACCCTTCAATCGCGAGACCCAAGCGACTTCGAACCCAACCCACCATCATGCGCTCGCTCTTCTCTTGTGAAACCTAGGCAACAGTGAAACCAACCCACCATTGCAAGCCACCACGAGCCTAAGCGACAAGATCCTCCATCACAACCCTCTCCCTAGGTGATGTCATGAATCCTTCGACGTTCAACTGTAACCCCACGCGGCCTCCCCCGTCACCATTAATTGTCGTCCACCATCCCATTGAGCCCCCTTAGATTGAGCTGTCCTTGATCATATTCATGTGCCATGCACTTTATCTATTCATCCAAAACTAGACCACCATTAGAAAGTTTGGTTCTTTTACAATCTTTCTAAAAGTTCATAAACATTATAATACAAAAAAAAAAAAAAAAAAAAAAGAGAATTAAAACGTTACTAAATAATTTAGAGATCAACGGAATCATTAATCCCTTTAAAACAATGTATTAGTGTTTTTTTTTTCTTTTTAATCTTTTTCTTTAAGCTAGCTAGTGACCTAGTGTCCTTGCGGCAATTGGACTTACTCGAGCTATTGTACTAGGCAAAGGGATACTATAAAACTTACGTTAATTTAGGGCCATAGTACAAACCTAAAATTGGGGTAAGCTTTTTTACTCTATTGATGGGATAAGATCCAAAGGTTATTTGTGAGAATATTAAAAGTGGGACCCATCAAATAGGAACAAAAACATAGGAAGTGTATAGGGGATTATTCCCTTCCTTTTCATCCCTGCTATGCTCTTCTCTAACCCATATAATTCTAGTCTAATTAAATTTCTTCATAAATGCTCGTATCACACTTTAGGGCTCCTTTAGTCTAGAAGGTTTTGGTGACGGCGTCGTGTTAGCCTCCGACTTGCGCTTCATTTATTTTTTTGCTTTTGTTTTGGTTGCAACCATTTCATGGATTATAAGTCCACCAACATTTAACTTCATTTCCACCATCAGAGATTTTCATTTTATTTTATTTTTTTTATAGCAATCAACCTGTCTTTTGCAAACTCATCTTTTTTTCAGGGGAGGAACTCATCGTTCTGCAAACTCATATCTTTTTCAGTTGAACAAATAAACTAAAAAAATTTAAAATCTGTTGTTCTATCCTCCTTTATCTATTCATCCAAAACTAGACCACCATTAGAAAGTTTGGTTCTTTTACAATCTTTCTAAAAGTTCAGAAACATTATAATACAAAAAAAAAAAAAAATAGAGAATTAAAACGTTACTAAATAATTTAGAGATCAACGGAATCATTAATCCCTTTAAAACAATGTATTAGTGTTTTTTTTTTCTTTTTAATCTTTTTCTTTAAGCTAGCTAGTGACCTAGTGTCCTTGCGGCAATTGGACTTACTCGAGCTATTGTACTAGGCAAAGGGATACTATAAAACTTACGTTAATTTAGGGCCATAGTACAAACCTAAAATTGGGGTAAGCTTTTTTACTCTATTGATGGGATAAGATACAAAGGTTATTTGTGAGAATATTAAAAGTGGGACCCATCAAATAGGAACAAAAACATAGGAAGTGTATAGGGGATTATTCCCTTCCTTTTCATCCCTGCTATGCTCTTCTCTAACCCATATAATTCTAGTCTAATTAAATTTCTTCATAAATGCTCCTATCACACTTTAGGGCTCCTTTAGTCTAGAAGGTTTTGGTGACGGCGTCGTGTTAGCCTCCGACTTGCGCTTCATTTATTTTTTTGCTTTTGTTTTGGTTGCAACCATTTCATGGATTATAAGTCCACCAACATTTAACTTCATTTCCACCATCAGAGATTTTCATTTTATTTTATTTTTTTTATAGCAATCAACCTGTCTTTTGCAAACTCATCTTTTTTTCAGGGGAGGAACTCGTCGTTCTGCAAACTCATATCTTTTTCAGTTGAACAAATAAACTAAAAAAATTTAAAATCTGTTGTTCTATCCTCCTTTATCTATTCATCCAAAACTAGACCACCATTAGAAAGTTTGGTTCTTTTACAATCTTTCTAAAAGTTCAGAAACATTATAATACAAAAAAAAAAAAAAAAAAAATAGAGAATTAAAACGTTACTAAATAATTTAGAGATCAACGGAATCATTAATCCCTTTAAAACAATGTATTAGTGTTTTTTTTTTCTTTTTAATCTTTTTCTTTAAGCTAGCTAGTGACCTAGTGTCCTTGCGGCAATTGGACTTACTCGAGCTATTGTACTAGGCAAAGGGATACTATAAAACTTACGTTAATTTAGGGCCATAGTACAAACCTAAAATTGGGGTAAGATTTTTTACTCTATTGATGGGATAAGATACAAAGGTTATTTGTGAGAATATTAAAAGTGGGACCCATCAAATAGGAACAAAAACATAGGAAGTGTATAGGGGATTATTCCCTTCCTTTTCATCCCTGCTATGCTCTTCTCTAACCCATATAATTCTAGTCTAATTAAATTTCTTCATAAATGCTCCTATCACACTTTAGGGCTCCTTTAGTCTAGAAGGTTTTGGTGACGGCGTCGTGTTAGCCTCCGACTTGCGCTTCATTTATTTTTTTGCTTTTGTTTTGGTTGCAACCATTTCATGGATTATAAGTCCACCAACATTTAACTTCATTTCCACCATCAGAGATTTTCATTTTATTTTATTTTTTTTTATAGCAATCAACCTGTCTTTTGCAAACTCATCTTTTTTTCAGGGGAGGAACTCGTCGTTCTGCAAACTCATATCTTTTTCAGTTGAACAAATAAACTAAAAAAATTTAAAATCTGTTGTTCTATCCTCCTTTATCTATTCATCCAAAACTAGACCACCATTAGAAAGTTTGGTTCTTTTACAATCTTTCTAAAAGTTCAGAAACATTATAATACAAAAAAAAAAAAAAAAATAGAGAATTAAAACGTTACTAAATAATTTAGAGATCAACGGAATCATTAATCCCTTTAAAACAATGTATTAGTGTTTTTTTTTTTCTTTTTAATCTTTTTCTTTAAGCTAGCTAGTGACCTAGTGTCCTTGCGGCAATTGGACTTACTCGAGCTATTGTACTAGGCAAAGGGATACTATAAAACTTACGTTAATTTAGGGCCATAGTACAAACCTAAAATTGGGGTAAGCTTTTTTACTCTATTGATGGGATAAGATACAAAGGTTATTTGTGAGAATATTAAAAGTGGGACCCATCAAATAGGAACAAAAACATAGGAAGTGTATAGGGGATTATTCCCTTCCTTTTCATCCCTGCTATGCTCTTCTCTAACCCATATAATTCTAGTCTAATTAAATTTCTTCATAAATGCTCCTATCACACTTTAGGGCTCCTTTAGTCTAGAAGGTTTTGGTGACGGCGTCGTGTTAGCCTCCGACTTGCGCTTCATTTATTTTTTTGCTTTTGTTTTGGTTGCAACCATTTCATGGATTATAAGTCCACCAACATTTAACTTCATTTCCACCATCAGAGATTTTCATTTTATTTTATTTTTTTTTATAGCAATCAACCTGTCTTTTGCAAACTCATCTTTTTTTCAGGGGAGGAACTCATCGTTCTGCAAACTCATATCTTTTTCAGTTGAACAAATAAACTAAAAAAATTTAAAATCTGTTGTTCTATCCTCCTTTGAATTCAAATAAAACCCCCACACAAATTAAAAAAAAAAAAAAAAAGAAAAAGCATGGAAGACCCTTGATATAAATATAGTTTTGGATTTAAATTGAATGACTATTAGGAATAAATTTGTTCCACATTAGCAAGCAAAGTGCATATTCAAGCTTCTAAAAAGATGGCAGATGAACAAAAACCCAGGAAAAAGGACCCAAAAAAAAAAAAAAACTAAGGAACACCCAGGTGCATGATTGAAGGTTGCGATCCATGGCGTCTCTGAGAGGAGACGAGTGGATCTGCAAACCCACGACTCGGGTTGCAACCTTGGTCTCACAAGAGACCCATCCGGAGGCGCTGCTATGAATCCATCTTCGATGGTAGTCATTAAGATTCTCACCAGCAGTTATGACGATGCTTCTCGCCGGAACCTGAGTTCTTTCAGATCCTCGTCGGCGCGAGTTGTCATTTTGGTTATTAGTGCTGGCTGGAGAACAAAGAGGGACGACAACCACACAATGGCCAGCATCGTTAGATCTTGGGATGATTTGCCGAAGCTAGATAAATTTCGTACGTTTGTGACTATCGACTCTAAAATTAAAAAATAAAAATAAAATAAAAATAAAAAATAAAAAAGTTATATGCTCATCTCTTCATGATGTTCGAAGGGGGAATATATTCAAATCAGGAGCTAAATATGACTAATGCTGACGGGATATCGCTTCATTATTAATTTTGTTTCCGTCGATGAAATTTTAATCAATCAGAATTTTCTTCCATCCACTTTTTTTTCTTCAAATAGATTTTTCCCATCGAATTTCACTGTTAAGGGTTTTGATAAGATGCCTTCTGCCTATTTTACACGAAAAAATAGATATTTTATCTTTAAACTTTCAATCTATTTATTTTCTTCAATATATATTTTCAGTTTTGAAGTTTTTTCTTTGTCCTTTTTTTTTTTTTTTTTGTTGGAAGTCTTTTGTAATTTTATTTTCTTCCTTTCTCTTTCCTTCATTAATAAAGCGGCAAGCTTAGGAATTGTGTTATCCATCCTTTGACTCCTGTAATCTAAGCGGAAAAGAAAAGGGGGGAAAACATCAAAATTATGGGTGGCTTGTTTCTTGTACTTAGGTAGTCCAATTACCTACGTATGTCCAAATCCAACAAACTAGGATTTTTTTATTTTTTATTTTTTTGAAATTACAAACTAGGAGTCTTTAGCACGCCAAAAAAGAAAAATCAAACAATAACTTGGGAGTCCAAAAAAAGTAAAAAAAGGGTCGGCACAACTTTTCTCCCAAAACTTTTTTTCTTTGGGGAGTTCTATAACAAGACCTCCTCATTTTATCTTAACAGTAGGGTAAAAATTTCTGACCGTTCGATGAAAATCTAGGGCTAAAAAAGACTAAAGACCATCTAATAAAAATAAACCCTCCCACACACAATTACAAAACTCAGAACCTTTTGTCTGCGAGATAGCTTTCACATCTCTTTTCTGAACAATCTTTTTTGTCAAACTACCAGTTTTAAACGTTTATTGATTCCATCTACATTAATTGGAAATAGCATGATCAGCTGATTTGCACGTGGTGGGAAGAAGTGGCAGCTTTTCCTACTCTAAAGAGACGTAAATTAACGAAAATCTTTCCTCTAGACCATGATTTACTACTAACTGATCAAGCTTTATTTTCGTACCAATAATGAGCTCATTTACGTACTTCTATTGCTGCATGTGCTGATCCTATTTTCCGATATATATTTGAAATGCTTTACTCCTCGTTATTCGTTTTGTTCTAATAATCGCGTATGAAAAACTACTATCAATACACAATAATACTATAAAATAAAGAATTAACAGAAAACTACACTATTTAATAATAATAACAATAGAAATCTTCAACGTCTATTTCTTCTCAATTCTCCGAAATATTCGACATATATCAAACACCATTAGACTTTTCTCAACAAGAAAAAAAGGGGGGGAAAACCAACAACTTTACTTAGGCAAAGAACTACGGAGCAACTTTATTACACGTGTACTTTTACATTTCTTCCTTCACATTAATTACGTCCTAAGACTCGCCTCGTCTAGCTTTTCCTCGTGTGCTTTTAATTCAAATGCATGTACTACATTTTAAATATATAGCTTGCGTTTGGAATAATAAATGTTCCAAACGCATCAATAGTATTTTCTCTTTTCGATCGTCTCGGGTTTGAACTTATACTTGAACTGATTCAAAGAAAGAGTCCTTGATTGTAGTAACCAGTATTTGTAGATTAAATGTAGCCGAACTCCTTATTTCGAATTTTCTATGCCAAATATTAAGGGGCACAATATATATCTTTTTATTTGGCTTTTCTTGCATGGCTATTCCTGAATTTCTCACGTTGGATAAATTACCAAAAAAAAAACCATCATAATTGACTTTTTAAACTTTAAAATCCATTGCGATTAACCTCAATCAAAAACGAGATTTTTTAAATGGTTTTCTTGCATGTATTACACATGACATATTATTAAGGGCGATCCCTAAGTCTTTATTTTGCTCGAGTTAGACCCTAAATTTAAAAAAAAATAATAATAACTCCCTCATTTACAGGGCTGGTTAATTGTAGATTCATGGAGATGGTTTTGATTATATGCATGGGGTCCAATTCAATCAGAAAAAGACCTCGATCGACTTTAATAAAAACATGGTGCACGAGTTACATAAAATGAAAACCGTTAAAAACTTAATCTCTCGTTTTCAAACTAAGATTAAATACAACTAATATTGAAGTTAGAACGGTCGATTGTACGCACCCCTTAGAATTGCTAACTCCACTTACATGAGATTAAGACCCCTTCCAGAAAAATAGAACGGTTTCTTTTTTTTTTTTTTTTTTTTTTTTTTTTTCAGCGACTACAACATGTAACTACCGCATAGAACAATTTAGCTTCCAACTACTTAGTTAGTAAAATAGCAATAAATATGGTAGTAATCGAGAACACTACTAAATAATAGTACTGTTCTTATTAGGTAAGATATTTCATTTGGGCAACTCCATTTACATGGTCAGAAGTAGTTATTATCGAATTTGATATTCTGGTCTTTTGAAATGGTTTTTGTTGATATTTTCCGAAAGCCTTTTTAGCAGCCAATGAGTTTCATGATGCCGAAGTCTTCCTAGAAATACTGCTAGTCGACGTTGAATGGTCTAGATCGTAGTCTAATTGCGGAGTGGATTGGCTGCCATTTTGTGAAAACCGATCCAATACTAATTAATGGTTGCAGATTGTGTGATATAGTAACTGATCCGAATAATATATATATATATATATATACATATATATTAGTTTAAAATATCAAAATTACAACAAATTTTTTTTTAATTGTAAAGTTTAAAGATTTAGATATAAAAGCCAAGTTAATCCTCAACCACTTTTAATAGTCTTATAGTCATTTTTATCACATGACAACGAATTTATGATGTCGCCCTAGTTTCTTTAGTGATATATATTTTTCACTTTTTTTTAAAACTTAAAATTACAGCTAGACTATACCTGCAACCACTTTTTTAACCTTATTTGAGATATTTATATGTACAAAAATACTTTTGATCCAGAAAATTTACTTTCTTTCTTAATTTCTTTTCTTTTCTTTTCTTTTTTTTAATATATAGATGAGATTCTAAATGTTGAGTGCCAACTAAATACAAATCATATGTGTTGATGTCAGATTTTATACATCATCTCTCACCGTCCACGTAGTATCGTAAAGCAAGGAAATCAATTCAAGAATCAAGCATCTTCCCGAAGTAGAAGATTACACTTAGTTTCTCAACCGTGAGATACCCGCAAAGCAATGGTAGCCGAGTCGACAAACAAGATGATCATAGACAACCTTAAGAAGAAACTCGAGAGTTATAAGGGAGCATGGCCAGACGAACTACCTGGAATACTTTGGGCTTACCAAACGACACCACGCACTGCAACCGGAGAATCCTCTTTCTAACTCGTCTATGGAGCATACACCGTCATCCCAGCCGATATCGGAATGCCCAACATCAAAAGTCACTACTACAAAATACGGATTCCACGACGGTTTTACCTTTTCCATGATGGTTTGCTAACCGTCATGGTATCAGCAAAACGTCATGGTATCCAGGGTCATGGTACTCAGTGATATCCACGATGGCTTTTTAACCGCCGTGAAATGGACAAAAATTATGTCAAACGGGGCGTAATTAGGTCTATTCCATGATGATTTTTATTCAAAACTGTCGTGGTAGGGCTCTCTACCACGACGGTTTTGCATGAAAACAGTCATGGTAGATCTTGAACTCTCCACTAGGTTTGACGCGCATGTACCATAACACCTTTACCGGCACTCATTCGCTACCATTCGATGACATCTTGTCCTTCTTCCATCTTGACTCGTTACAAATCGGAGATTTATCTAAATCTTCATATTTTTTCCGGTAAAGGATGCAATCATTTGGACAAGCATGTATATTTTCATATTTCATTCCCAAAGTGCTCAACGTTTTCTTCGCCTCGTACATACTAGGTGGCACTTTGTTATCATCCGGTAGAACATCTTTTAGAAATTCTAAAAGAGTCGTAAAACTAGAATTCGTCCACCCTCCCGATGCTTTTATATTCCATAATTTAACGAATGCCCCTAATTTTGTATATTTTGTACAACCGACATACAAGGGCATTTCGACATCATTAATCATCGCCTCAAATAACTCCGAACGGTGCACAAAGTGTTCTTCCAAATCATTTATTATATTGAACATATTATCACCAACGTCTTCTTCAACAATAGGCTCTTACCTTTAGTACTCGTCGATGTATATTTAATATCGAAAAAATATTCACCATATAAATACCATGTTTGGTAAGAACAAATAATCCCATTAGTGCGCAAATGTCCTCTAACATCATCAATGGAATGAGATCTATGATTTCCACAAATTTGACACGGATACGAAATCTTATCATCTTATATGTGAGCTTTGGCAAATGATAAAAATTCTTCAACACCATCTTCATATGCTTTAGACAATCTATCAAACTACGCCCATTTCCTATCCATGATTTGCAAATCCTAAATTAAAAAATCGAAGTTTTAGAAGTCAAAGTACTCAATTTTAAAATGCATATATATCATTTTCATTAATTAATCAACAATCAAAAATAAAAAAAACATAACAAATCTAAAAATACAAAACCATCTAAAATCATAATTAAGTCTAAATACCGGGGGAAAAATAACATTTCATGATCACTTAAATTAACACTAAAACCTAAAATCATAAAATAAAAATACAGAGGAAAACAACAAAAAGAAGTTAGTGATCACTTACAAGAGAGATTGATGGATGGTAGATGGTGATGACGATGTCCAACAGTGGTGTACTGACTGTTTTCGGAGCAATCTGATCTGATTTTGGTTACTGTAGATGCGGTATTGATGTGGAAAAATGAGGGCAACACTCGGCGTTTTGTCTGAATTTTTTGTGAATTTTCCACGATGGTTTTTTAAAAACGGTCGTGGAAGCCAAATATTCCACGACGGTTTGTTATAAACCATCATGGAATTACGACGCTTCCATGGCGGTTTCCACGACCGTTTTTAAAAACCGTCGTGGAAGCTGGTTCCACGACCATTTTCTATAACCGTCATAGAAGCCGAAGCTTCCACGACCATTTTTATAAACGGTCATGGAAGTTTTGACTTCCATGGCGGTTTTCAAAAACCTTGTTCCGCGTCGTGTTTTTGCCGAACTTTCCATGACCATTTTTTAAAAATGGTCATGGAAGCTCTATCGTGGAATCCTCATTTTGTTGTAGTGACGGAGCTTACATGGCCAAACGAAGAAGTCAACAATCATATGCTAGCCGACAACCTTGATCTACTCGAAGAGAGCCGAGGCAAATCATTGGTTCGATTGACATGCTATCAATAACCTGCGGCCCGACACTACAATTTTAAGGTTAGATGGAGGCAATTCAAAGAGGGAGACCTGCATTTATGCAAAGTTTTTTAGAACATAGAGTAAAAGGGGGCTGGAAAACTTGTTTCTAACTGGGAAGGACCTTACCGAGTCACCGAGGTGATTAGACTAAGAGCTTACAAATTACAAGACCTTGACGAAGTCCCAGTTTAGCGACCATGGAATGCATTGTACTTGCGGAAGTACTACACCTAAGATTAACCCGACGAAGCCTACCATCTCCCGAGTCGATCACCTATCCTTAGATTTATTTTCCTATTTCTAGTCTTATTTATGTCATTTAAATTTCAAGTAATCCAAACTTGTCATCTTTTACTTAGTAATCAATGTAAACGGCCATAGGATTGTAATAATCGAACTACACTCGGGCTTGATCCCTAAACATGGATACGTATGCAACTCGTGTTCTATAAACCAATTTAGCTCAACCTAACAAAAATCCAATGTTTCCCTATCCAACTCTGTTTTGCAGCAAGGGCAAGTCAATTCTTAATGAGTTGAGCCAACGCACATGTTGCCTGGTCGTCGTAGCCTTGAGTCAACTTCAATGCATCCTAAGCCTACAAAACGACTCTATTTTGCATAAAGGATGTGTTGCTCGGTCACCACAGTCACGAGTCAACTTCAATGCAGCCTTAGCTGCAAAATACAACCTAACAAAAATCCTATGTTCCCCCATCCAACTCTGTTTTGCAGCAAGGACGAGTTGATTTCCTAATGAGTCAAGCCAATACACATGTTGCCCGGTCGCCACAGCCTCAAGTCAACTTCAATGCAACCTGAGCCTGTAAAATCTACTCAATAATCAGGCATGTGACTGATTTAATTCATTCTTCTAACGATAATTTCTCCTTATAATAGGAAATCACTCAAAATCCACCAATCATGGAGCGAGAAGTTTCCAACCATGGAGCCAAAGTTTTCAATCATAAAGCAATTCCCTTCGACCATGGAGATGAGCGAAAGAGAGACATAAGACGTATCTCACCGCCGTACAGGAAGTTTGGATGACGGGTGCCCAAATCACTGGAGTCCGTAAAACCGTAACAGGGCTGCACTCTCATGGGTCTCCCTTTACTTGTGGGACCACCCACAACACACGGCATAATGGTGTGAGGATTGATCAACCTTACTGGTATAGAGTCTAGGCCGGACACCATAACCTGTGAGCCGTTTTGACAACAGCTATACCCTTCGTGTCTTGTGTTCCCACACAAAGTACTTCTGTGACTCGTCAAATTCCAAGGAACACCCACTACTTAATGTGGAAGCCCGACTCAGGTTAAAGGCCTACACCAGGCAGCCCCTTACCTAACAAGGTATACCAATCTCCGTTTTGAAGCTGGCAATCACGCCGTTGCTGACCTGACAAGTCAATGCCGGCACCATGCTGATGCCAACCTTGAGTTGACACTGACTCGAGAGTCGAAGAGTGACCGACGACGTCACTCTGGTCGAACCATCCAAACATCCTATCTCTCTTGTGAGCCCCGATTCTTTAAGCTCCTATTGATTTTAAATTATAGGGTGGGGGCTTAAGGAAAACAACGGGAACAATCGAGGTTGACGACTACACAAACGTCATTCTCTTTCCAAATTCTTGTCTAATTCCCAAAAAAGTAGGACAATAATTGGGGGGTGAAGAGATTACATGATAGTTGAGTTTTCTTATCATCCTAAAATTTCATATTAATTGACCAAAAATTCAACACAATGGCTGAACAGTCAATTGTGACTTGCCATAATCATGGTCAAACAGTCAATCATGACTTGCCATTCAACCTGTTCATGCAATCATCAGGTACAAAAGCATTCATATAATATGCTATCATCTATTATCATATTGTAGATGTCAATTATATAGAAATCAAGTCAAAAAGTGTCCAAAGCGTACCGAAATACAACCCGTATCCCGAATCAATCATGACTTGTAGGCAAAACATTATCTTTGCTCCACGAGCAATAAAGTAAAAGAAGACAAAAACAAAAAAAAAAATAAGCTACGATATGAGATCACTTATCAGACTCAGGCTCATCAGCTTGACCATTCTTCAACTCAACTTCAGGAGTAGACTCCACAGCATCCTCCTTTAACCGACCCGATGCTTCAACAGCATTACCATCAACTTACTTAGGCTCTTCCTCCTCATCCGCATCAAACATGAATTTAGTGAGCTTAGCAATTTCTGCCTCAGCCTTAGCAGGCATGAGTCGGCCATCATGAAATGCGCGAAGTGACTCGAGATGAGCCCGCGAGTAATCAACGGCATATTGATCACTTGCCACCTCTTCAAGTTGATGGATCCGCTGACTCACCACTTTTGATGATGACTTATTGTCCACGAGCCTTTTTTTTCAGCTCTTTCATGGCCTTCTCCTTGGTTGCAAGTTTCTCTCACAATCCGATGATCTCAAGATCCTTCTTCACCTGATTATTCTTGAGTTGAGCATAGAGGTAAACCAAAAGAAGAGCACGCTACACATTCCGCAACATCAACATAATGAGCGTCAATAAAATCAACAAGCCAATCAAAAGAACAATGACTCATGTGATCGAGTCACTCACCTAAACCGAACCACCAGTGAATGATGTAACCAGCTCCTTCAGGTCGACGTTCGAGAACAGGTCCAAATCAGCTTTGGTAAGCAACCCTGAGCTAAGAGCAGAAACATCTCCAAGTCCTTATGAAGAAACACCATGTCAGCAGGCATCAACTTGTATGGAGCGGCCTCACCTCACTTCTTTTTCAGCGGTCGAGTGTTGGAAGATGATTTTGGAGAACCAATATCGAGATCAATTGGCTTGGTGTCCAATTTCCCTTAGTCTTCAACCTTGGCCTTGCCCTTGGGAGCTGAAGGCTTGGTGATCCTCTCCATCACCTTATCATGCGACATGAATTCTTTTTTCACCTTTGGAGTTGTAAAGGCCACAGGCAACAAGTTGAGTTGATGCATCAACCTATCAACACCAAGATAAATCAAGAAAGGTTTGAAAAAACATACTTGACATGGTTACAGCAGCAGAAGCATAATGAGTCCTTACAGTAACTCGGGGAATGATAGGTGCAAAATTGGCAGCCTGGAACTTGACGATCCGACTTGGAACCTCTAAAGTGAACTTTGGAGACTTGTTCAACGCACGTTCTGCAAGTAAACAAGAAACCAGGTTAATAGAAGTAACAGGGCACCAAATCAACTCAAAGAAGAAAAGACACACACCGGGCTGACCCCAAACTATCGGAGAGACCTACAGATAGCCCGGAGCATCAATAGAGCCATGAATCATGGCGTATCGATTCTTCCATTCACGGTCAGCCGACCAAATTTCATCAAAGAAAAGCTTATTCTTCTTCCTTTGTGCTAAGATGAGCCTTGCCTTAGACGACGAGTTCTATTTCAACAAGTAAAAGCACAGGAGATCTGGCACCGATGGCTCTATTACGGCTCGAACCCCTAAAGTCGACATACCATACAACATTCTCCACGTATTCGACATCAATTGGCTTATCACTATCCCATAATACTGGAGAAGCTTGGAGGCCAACTCCGGCAACGGGAATCTCATTCCCGACAGCAAAGAAGACTCGTACAGAGCAAACTAACTCGCATGGGGGACTGGCTGCTCGCTCAGATGAATTGGGAACTTAAAGCTCAATCCCATATGGGATCTTGAACCTCTCGCTCCATGACTCGATCTCCTCGGCATTCAGGTTCGAGGCCGGATTCTCCTCGAGATAGCCCAGGCTGACAAACCTCTTATCCCACTGACCTTTTCTTTGCTACTATCGACGTAATCCTCCGTTGGAGTCACCGACGGCTCACGGCAGCAGCACTGACTCGAGTTAACATTGCTCGATTCGCCCATTGGCATTGCACCGCTTAACATCGCCATGATCTTCTCCATCCTAGGTATGCTCGAGAACTTTTTTGATTTCTTTTTCTCCTTGACCGTTTGTTCTTTTTATCCTAGGAAAAGCAAAAACCAAAATCAATTTTGGGATCAAGACTCTCTTACTCTACGAAGAACGACAAACCCAAAACCTATGGGTTTCGACAAATTTTTACTGCAAATCGCAACCATGGAGGATTTCGTGCCTAATCTCAATGAATCAAAGCTAAAATTCAAAAAGGAGAAGAAGAAAATGAGAGCTTATCTCAGTAATGGAGCTTCAAAAGCACGGCAATGGAGGAAAGAGAGAGAGAGAGAAGCTTATTGAATTTTAAAAGGAAGGAGGAATGAAGAAAATAGGGAAAAATATGGGTTTTCATCAGCCCAAAAATTTCATTAACTCTCTCTCCTTTATCCGATGGCCACAATTGCACGATCTCAACAACCAACATTCATTCTGCACACAACATCATTTGAATCCTCGAGAAATGTGCCTTAGGCCTCGAGACTTACTCTACACGATTCCCCATCATGGACTGCAACAGCTTGACTCGCAGCGATGCCCCATGAGGAATCAGTTGCTGACCCGCCACATTAGGCGACCTAAGGAACGATCAAACCAAGTAATTGGCTCTTCAGTTGAACCAACGCGCTCAACTACAAGACACTCCTTGAGTCGATTTTCATCAATTAAGGAATGGGGGGACTTACTGTTGAGGTCAAATTTTGTAGCTCATCTCTCACCATCCACATGGCATCATAAAACAAGAAAATCAATTCAAGAATCAAGCATCTTCCTGAAGTCATCATATGGAAAGATCACAAAACCTGCCATATTTACTCTTACAAGCAATTAAGGAAAGAATCTAGCCTTAAAAGGAACTTTCCCTAATTCAACAAGGCAAGCTATTTATTGAAAGTCAACCAAGACGAAAGGAGGCAACTTCCAATAAGCAAATATGGCAAGATTTACACCAAAATCAGGCAACGGAAGCTCATAATCTCCATCTATAAATAGGAGGCATCCTCACATGCACAAGGGACCCCAACCTTCATCAATTCTTGCCCTTACACAAGGAAATCGTTCTCAAATTCACCCAAGACATCCGGAATCATCCTGGAACCCCCGCAATTCCCATTCTCCACTTCCTACAATCTCTCTATGTTTCCCGCATTCCCCGTCTCTTTCGCTACGACATTCATTGTATTTTATATCAATTTTAGTGAAACCCCTGGAGCCACCAAAGAGGACTAATTTTAACATTGAGAGTGAACCTCTATAATTACTCGGGTTCTCTATTATTAAAATCCTCTATAATCTCTCGTGTTCTCTATAATTAACATCCTTTACATTTATTTTATAGCTAACTCAATCGATCAATCTAACATGTACCTAGTCGGCTCAACGATATAGCCATAGGTTCTAAACCGACTTGATCCGATTCGACTGTAGATTTTATCCTCTACAATATGTTTTTCAGTTTAAATAATATATCTTGCTATTCTCATTTCATTCAAAACTTTTGCTGATAATATAATAAGTTGATATCATCAAGTACTTCAACCAACAACGCCCAGAAAATCAATTTCCGATATTAGGAAAATAATATTGACTACCGAGAAGACAATAAATAAGTTCTATCTTTTTGTTTTAGGATTGAAGCTTTCATAGTTATTTTTTGTTTTAGGATTGTAATTATCAGCTCTCTTTTTCTTTACTGGATCTTTTTTAACAAGAGGTGGTCGATGAAGACGGTTTTGATTCGCTCTGATGGAGGAAGATGAAGACGATGTAGGTGTTGGCCATGGAGATGACGAAATGGAGCTCTTAGATTTGGGGTATGTTGAACGGCGAGGACGGAGACTCTCTACTTATAAGGACTTGGTATGCTTTTCTTTATTTTTATTTTTTAAGCTTCAGAATTGCTTTTATTTTAAATTTATTAAGGATAGTTTTTTGTGTTACAAATTAAAATTTTGACTAATTAAAGGGAACTTTTACGGTTTGTTTGATTTACCATTTTAACTTCAACCAAACTATACTTTGTCCGTTTGATTTTTTTTTTCTTTTTCTGAAAAGTCAACAAAAATTATAACTAGTTATTGAAAAATCAACAAACTCAAACTTAAAAATTTTGGCCTTTAGATTTTCATCAAATGGTCAGAAATTTTTACCTTATTGTCGGGATAAAATGGGGAGGTCTCATTGTAGAACTCCCCAAAGAAAAAAAGTTTTCGGAGAAAAGTTGCACCTCCCTTTTTTTATTTTTTTTGGACTAAGTTTTTGTTTGTTTTTTCTTTTCTGGCGTGCTAAAGAGTCCTAGTTTGTAATTTAAAAAAAAAAAAAAACAAAAAAACTCCTAGTTTGTTGGATTTGGACAAACGTAGGTAATTGGACTACCTAAGTACAAGAAACGAGCCCCCCAGAATTTTGATGTTTTTTCCCCCACTTTTCTTTTCCGCTTAGATTAACAGGAATCAAAGGATGGGCAACAAAATTCCTAAGCTTGCCGCTTTATTAATGAAGGAAAGAGAAAGGAAGAAAAGAAAATTACAAAAGACTACTAGGAAAAAAAAAAAAAAAAGAAGAAAAAACTTCAAAATTGTAAAAACTTCAGAGACTCCCTCCTTATAAGGACTTGATATGCTTTTCTTTATTTTTATTTTTTAATCTTCAGAATTGTTTTTATTTTAAATTTATTAAGGATAGTTTTATGTTTTACAAATTAAAATTTTGACTAATTAAAGGGAACTTTTATAGTTTGTTTGGTTTATCATTTTAACTCCAACCAAATTATACTTTTTTGGTTAGATTTTTATCTTTTTCTGAAAAGTCAACAAAAATTATAACTAGTTTTTGAAAAATCAATCAACTCAAACTTAAAAATTTTAACTCCAATAGGTAATCTTCTAAACGCAAGCTTAATATCCTCATGAAAAACTCAGGGATGTGTATATATTTATATATTTATAATTTTTAGAAGGTAATTTGAATTTATTTTTGGTACATTAAGCCATCAAAATGCAAAACTTTGTAAATTTTATAAGAGAAAACGCCATAATTGAAGTTTCAAACCAAAACTTTTTGCTCAAAACATTGAAACAAACATGATAGTGATATTTTGATTAGATTTTAAGAATTCTTTTTGAATTAGGACCACAAAAGGAGTAAACAAATGTGATACATATACATATATAGTCCGCTGAATCAGGTCAAGGAAGCTAGTTCTGTGCATACTGTCTTTCTCTTGCTAACCTAAATTAATTTGAATTTTCAAAAATTTCAACTACGATCCGTTCCTATAAATCAATAAGAAAAAAAAGTAGTTTATGAACTCATGACTTCAATATAGCTGGTAGTACTGGTACTTAGAAAGCAAAAAAAGAAAGAAAAAAATGGAATTGAGTAAAGTGAGTTCTAGTGAGCTTCTTGGAGCCCATTCTCGTTTATGGTATTGCTCAGTAAGCTACATGAAGGCAATGTCACTCAAGTGTGCCATTGAATTAGGCATACCTGATATCATCCACAGCCATGGCCAATCCATCACTTTCTCCAAACTCATCGCTTCCCTCCCCGTCCACCCTTCTAAAACTCGTTGCGTTTTTAGCCTCATGCGCATCCTTGTCCACTCCGGCTTCTTTGAGTCCCGAAAAGTGGACAAAATTGATCAAGAAGACGAAGAAGAAGAAGAAGAAGAAGAATACTCTCTCACGCTTACTTCTCGCCTTCTCTTAAATGATGCTCCTTTGAGAATGAAGGAGTTTTTTCTTTCCTCCGTCCTTCCCCAAACCATGAGCCAAATGCATAGCTTGAGCTCGTGGTTACAAAATAGCGACATCAGTGCATACAAGACGACAGGGGGGATGACCTTATGGGTGTCTCTATCTCAGGACTCAAGGCATGCTCACATATTTAACGAGACAATGGCTAGTGACTCGAAGCTAACCTCGAAGATCATCCTAGACGAATGTAGTGAGGTGTTTGAGGGGTTGAAATCCTTGGTGGATGTCGGAGGTGGAACTGGAACCTTGGCTAGAGCCATAGCCAATGCTTTTCCGAACCTCAAATGCACCGTGTTTGATCTCCCGCGCGTTGTTGCTAACTTGCAGGGAACTGAGAACTTGGATTTTGTTGGAGGAGACATGTTCTCCGACCCAATACCTCCTGCAGATGCAATTTTACTCAAGGTAATATATACACACACACGAACATGGACATATTGCTTAAAATCATTTACACATTAGATAGAGAACTTTCTTATCACTTCTAATGTTATGACCTACATATATATATATTGGAATGCGCTAATTAAGCTTCTCCGATATCAGTTTTCCTCTCTATCCATTTATAGTAAAAGGAAAGAAAAAGTACTAGTACAACTAATTATACTTGCTTTTCTCCTCTTAACTAGTGGATACTACACGACTGGAATGACGAAGATAGTTTGAAGATTTTGAAGAGATGTAGAGAAGCAATTTTGAGAAATGGAAAAGGGGGGAAAGTCATAATCATTGACATGGTAATCGGGAGCCAGAATACAGATGAATTAACTGGAATTCAACTGTGCAATGACGTGATAATGATGGCCACCTTCTTCAGCAAGGAAAGAAGCTTAAAGGAATGGGAGAAGCTCTTCTTCGATGCCGGATTTAGTCACTACAAAATTAATCCAAAACTCGGAGTGAGATCTCTCATTGAACTTTATCCTTGAGATCTCACTCATCTCATGATCTTGCGATCGATCGATGTTTGTTTTCCAAGGACTCTCTTACGTTTGAATGTGGTCGCCAAATAAGTTTAAAGGTCTTTTTTTTTTCAATCCAGTTGTTGTATGTTAAGTAATTTCTGGTTTTGAAATACTTATGCCTCTCTTTTTTTTTTTTTTTCCCTCTCAATGAAATAAAATAAAGATATTTGATTTGATTCGGGTGATTGCAAGTACTGTCACCTCTTTTTATTTATTTTTTGTCCACTCAGAGTAATCCTCTAATGATTTTCTTGAAATCAACATCAACGTTTTTCTATTATTGTCTTCGGATGTGAACCACAATCTCAAAACCAACTTCAGGGCATGTTTAGTAAAACTGTAAAACTACGTACAAAAAGTGTAATGAGATTGAAAAGAAAAGCAAAGGAATAAGAAGGTCATTAATTTCATTTTTAGTGTTTATAATTTGCTTAATAGATGGTGTAATGAAAAATAATTCAATTTTCTTTCTAGTATTTCCTAATTGTAATCTTATCAATGTAATACTTTTAAAATTTATTAAGCTCCAATAAATCATCCCAAGATCTCGATATTATTATCTCCATTCCTTCCTCTACAATCACATTTATCAATCTGTTGGATCTTGGAATTCCATTCCAAAAGATTAACTTATTAGAAGTAACCAAAATTCTTTTAAACCCATTTCTAATTTCATATTTAGTCCATTCTGGACTTTTTGTTCACATATTCCTAATAAATCTTTATTAAACTACGAATTTTGAACACTTCCTTTGTTATTCCATCTACAATTGGAAATAGCATGATATATATATATATATATATATATTTGCATGTGGGGCAAAAAGTGCAGAGTTTCATACTATAGAGAGACCAAAAAAGACTGATATTTTCCTATTGAACATTTATTTCCATACCACTATGATATATGACAAATGAGCTTATTTAAGTAATTCGATTCTCGAAATATAAATAAAAGGAACTGAACAATTTGTAAATAAATAAGATTGCTGAATTTAAAAAGAAAAGTATCTACAAATTCTTGTTCATGTACAATGAATCCTATAACATTATTAGATGGGTTCATCTGTCATTTCTAAGGTATTGCTTTTTTACTGTTTTAATTTTTACTTTTTGTATGGTTTGTGGCGCCGCAACAATCTCAAAGAGAAAACGAGATGAGGAATCGATGGACCTCACTCCGGAATGCATTCACCATCAATCGGGGAATAGGGAAAATTACAACCTCAAAGCTTAGCACAACCAGTCTGAGTCTAAAGTTTGGGAACCAAACAAAACTGGCCGTACAAAAAAAACGACAATTAGCTAGAAAATAGTAAAACGACTCGCGTTTAGAGGAGCCACAGTGAAACGACAAGTCGTATGGCTTCAATTAGTCAGCAAATGTTCTGCATCAGTTTGCCATTAAGGCTAGATTATGAACTTCTTAATATTTGTTTTTTTTATTTATCATTTTAATAAAATTGAGTGGGAGAGTTAGCTCCTCCTCTCCATTTACATAAAAAAAATTTAAATAAAAATAAAAATAAAAAATTCCTGCACGTAGTGATCCTATTTCCTATATTTTGAAATGTTCTGCAATTGGATAGAGAAACTAGAACCGAAAAAAGAAAAAAAATCCTAGTATCAGATCAATCAAGGCATATGGTCACAACTTATAACTTGGCAAGCAGTATTCTCTACAAGGCTCTATCATATTTGTTAATAAAGAAAAGAAGAATTAAAAAAAGGCATAAAACTACAACCACTAAAAATAGGTAAACGTGTCGAGCGAAATTAATCTTCAACATCTAGCTTCTTAATTATCTAAATTATGTTCAAATATCCAACTACCACCATTAGACTTTTCTCAAAATATTAGGGAAAAAAAACCATGCACTTTTATTTAGACAAGGAAGTACGGGGCTAAAATTCCCCACCCCCCCCCCCCCCCCCCCCCCCCCCCTCCCTCCCTTTTTGGGCGAATACGACGGCTAGGTACTTTAATCCACGTCTAATTTTACTTTTCGTCCTTCACATTACGTCCTAGACCCGCCTCGTCTTGCTTTTCCTCATGTGCTTATTATGGACTAGGTTTCCTAGCTAGTATAATTTCGAAAGTTTATTTTTCATTTAGATCGTGTTCCCTTTGAACTTTGACTAGTACACAAAGAATTTACAATTACACTAACTGATTCAAAGACAGATTCAATGATTGGACATAGTATTGGTGGACTAAATCTAGCCGAACTCCTAATAATTTTGATGCCGAATTTTTTGTGGCAATACATTATTGTTTCTCAATTACATTTTTCGACTAACGACCACTTTTTTTTTTTTTTAATCAATTCTAGTACAAGCTCTATCGAGCTTACAAATTAATTAAGTAGCAAATAAAATATGAACAAAAATTATGAACACACATGCCATTAGAAGGACCTGTTCAAACCATATCTTATTCTTGAGAATCTTATGATGTGAGTCTACACACACTGGTTTGTGAGAATTGAACATTGTCAAAAAGCCTCTGTGATAGAAGCTCGTATTCTGTCAGAAGTGCCGAGTCAATAATTCTATACGTAAATGATTATATTAATTATTATGTATAGCAATATGAATTAGTAATTCAGTGCTTTATTACAAATTTTAAAATTTCGCAGCGTAATGCTTTCATATATTTTTCCAACACAAGCAATGATGGTGGAGGATTTTGGCAGTGGTGGTGGATAAGCTTTGGGGAGGATTTTGATATATTTATCTGTGGTTCCAATTTTATTTGTTTGTTTTAAGCTTTAAAAGAAGTGTTTAATGGATTGTGTTTTAAAATTCCATCGAGACCAATAGGACCATTTTTTTCCTTTGTTGTGTTTTGACATTCTTAAATAAGAAGTTAATATGAAGTTATATTCACCGTTTTTCTTCGTAGATCACTAGTCAACATTGAATATTCCATTGTCGTGTGTTCAAAATTGTCAATATTAAGACAGGTTAATTAAACCGCTCCAAAACATGTTATAAAATACGGATTACCGATTAATTATAGATTGAATTAATTATTGGTGGCATTTAATAAAAACCGATTGTTGCAGATTGTATTTAAGAAGTAATTGAACCGAATTCTATATATACATCCCTTAAAAAAAAAAATGCTATATGTACATATATTAATAAAAAAATAAATAAAAATTACAACTTTTGTTTTTATGTTTGCCAAGTTTAATGATTTAGGTATCAATGGCATGTCAATCCTCAATGTGTTTTAATAATTTTATTGTCAGTTATAATTTTGCATGAATATTTATGTTGTCCTATATGCATATTTAGTTTAAAAGATATATGTATATTAAATCTTGTTTGAGATATTATTTTGGGGGTCTGCAAAGTGCAAAATGATATCCGTAGCTTATCAGTATTAATATTGGGCTGTATGAAACGTTGGCAAGTCATTTCCACATGGCGGGCTCGTTTTGCAACAGGTATATCACCATTTACAATTTCCATAAATTTTCTAAGTAAATACGAACCTTCTTTCTCTTTCAAAATCATGTAGGCCGGGCGACCAGAAATCAACCAAATCAAATCAACTATCTGTATTTTATTTCATTGACGGAAAAATTAAAAAAAAAAATTATAAAAAAGTGATACATATTTCAAAACCAGAAATCACCAAATTAAACACACGACATCAACTTGAAAAATGCTAAAAGAGTACTGTTTTAGCATATTTATATATTAAACGCATTCAAATTTAATAGACTCCAAAATTAAAGCAACACCACCGAGATGAGATCTCAAGGGTAAAGCTCAATGAGAGATCTCGCTCCAAGTTTTGGATTAATTTTATAGCGACTGAATCCGGCATTGGAGAAGAGCTTCTCCCATTCCTTTAGATTTCGTTCCTTGCTGAAGAATGAGGCCATCATAAATATGTCATTACACAGTTGAATTCCAGTTAATTCATCTGTATTAATCTGACTCCCGATTACCATGTCAATCACTATGACTTTTCCTCCTTTCCCATTTCTCAATATTGCTTCTCTACATCTCTTCAAAATCTTCAGACTATCTCCATCATTCCAGTTGTGCAATAACGACTAATTGAGACAAAGCAAATCGAGTATTAGTTGTAATAGTTTCTATTTTTTTTTTCCTTTTCTTTTTTTAATGTACAAATATGGTGACAGAAATCAATATCTAGTCGATATATATATATAAATATATCTGAGAAATTTAAATTGATATTCGAAGAATAATTAGGTAAATAAGTAACATATACTTAGTCGATGTTCGAGTTTATTTTGAACTTAACAACTTATTTTTTATTTTTTATTTTTTCTGAAAAAATCAATAAAAATTATAACAAATTTTTGAAAAGTATACCTTGACTAATATTGCATCTGCGGTAGGGATTGTGTCCGAGAACATGTCACCTCCAACAAAATCCAAGTTCTCAGTTCCCTGCAAGTTAGCGACAACGCGCGGGAGATCGAACACGGTGCATTTAAGGTTCGGAAATGCATCGGATATGGCTCTAACAAAGGTTCCAGTTCCACCTCCGACATCCACCAAGGATTTCAAGCCCTCAAACACCTCACTACATTCGTCTAGAATGATCTTCGAGGTTAGCTTCGAGTCATTCGCCATTGTTTCATCAAACATGAAAGCAAGCCTTGAATCCTGAGCTAGAGACTCCCATAAGCTAATCCCTTTACACGTCTCGTACGTGCTGGTGTCGCCATTTTGTAACCAAGAGCTCAAGTGATGCATTGGGCTCATAAGAGAAGGCGAGAAGTAAGAGTGAGAGAGTATTCTTCTTCTTCTTCTTCTTCTATTTTGTCCACTTTTCTGGATTCAAAGAAGCCGGAGTGGACGAGGATGCGCATAAGGCTAAAAACGCAACGAGATTTAGAAGGGTGGAGAGGGAGGGAAGCGATGAGTTTGGAGAGAGTGATGGAATGGCCATCTTGGGTGTGGATGATATCAGGTATGCCTAATTCAATGGCACACTTGAGTGAATTTGCTTTTATGTAGCTTACTGAACAATACCATAAACGAGAATGGGCTTCAAGAAGTTCACTAGAACTCACTTTACTCAATTCCATTTTTTTTTTTTCCTTCCCTTTCTTTCTAAGTACTTGTTAATTTGAAGTCATGAGTTAATTAATTACTTTTGTGGTTAATTTATAGAAACGGATTGTGGTGGGAATTTTGAAAATTTCCAATTTAGATTATTAGTAAAGAGAATTCGCAATGAACTAACTCTCTTATGAGAGCGTATTTGACTTGTTGATCAGTTGATCTAGACGAAAGATGTGGCAAGGAAAGAAAAGAAGAAGGATTATAGTGTTTCTTGAAAATGGGTGCATGAAAGACAAGTGTCATACAGATGTCAAAAAAAAAAAAAAAAAAAAAACTTGGTCAGAACCTTATATAAAAACGAGCTCAGAAGTGATGGTAGGGCAGAGGAAAAAAGCAATAGAAGAAGGAACAAAAAAAAAAAAAAAAAAGGGAGAGATGTGTAATCAGTCATCTCCAAAAATTTTATCTATCCTTCTTATATAATAAGAATGATTATTTCAGGAATTTGTTTGAATCATAGATCCTAATACACTTTGTTGTTTGAGTTGTCAAAATCATTCATAGCAGTTTTTGATATGTGAAACCATGTAATTTGTCTATTTGTCTCTTGATAAGCATACAAAAATATACTTTTATTTATATAATTGATTTGATAATTTAAATTTTAATTGAGTATGCTCATGATATTAATTCAAAATATTTTACTCTTGAAATGTTCAATTTTCAATTATTTATTTGGTTTTATTTTATTTTTCTTTACTTTTTTTTTTTTTTAATTTTTTCTTTCCTTTCGTTTCTCTTCTTTCCTTCGGCAGGTTCGCAGGTGAGTCTTGGACGAAATCCCTTCCTTCCTCCAGTTGGGCCCATTACTTTAGGCCCTTGTCTTCAGCACAAGCCCGCAAATCACGGGCCTTGATCCTCAGCCCCAGCTGGTTTTTCCACGAGTCTCCAGCTGACTTACCAACTTGGGAGGCGGATTTGTTGCGCCAAAATTCTCTCTAGCATTTTGGATTCATCGCTCTATAATCAGGGCTCCTCAAGGGGGCAGGGAGGTTTTTTTTTTTTTTTTTGTTTTTTTGTTTTTATTGGTTTTTGGCTTAGTTTTTTGAGTGTTTTCTTGTGTTTTTCTTCTCCTTGCATTTTTATCTCACGCTTTCTTTTTATAATTTTGTAAGATGAATTGTAAGCTAGGCTAGATATTTTAGTGAGGCTAGTGATGATTTCATGTGTGAAGTGATTCAATTTGAGTTTGATTTTGTTTTGATTTGTAAAAATTATATGTTTTAATGGATTGAATTTCTTCATCTCATTTTTCTGTTCAAAATATTTTGTGCCAATCTTTTATATAAATTCAGTCATACTTTGTTTATGTAATATTGTCACATTTTGTTTTGACAAATATTTGTTTCATGAGTTGTTTTTTACTGTAATTTGCTTAAAATAGTACTTTGTCGATTTTGGATAAATTGTAATAATGAATCCGTTTGGTTTCAATATAGAGATTTAATCCACCAAAATACTTTTTTTTTTAATTTTTGTTGAGCTTTAATTCTATATTTTCTGGTTGTTCGTTTAGGATGTGAAACGTGCAATTGAGTCATAAATCGAAGATTATATTCAAATCGAAAAACGAAACATATGAAGGATTCATGACGCCTTGCCTCATTTATTATTGAATTTTTCTCTACCTAAATTTTATCTCTTTCATATTTTGTTTATTTTCTCTATCATAAAAACCCACAAAAAATATATGCACTTTTTATTATTTAATTTTCTTGTCTTTTTAACGTTTAACTCTAATTATATTATTTGTTTTTATTGTTGCCTCCCTGTGTATACGACCGCCCGATCTGTATTATAACCGACCGCTTTATGAGTAAATATTTGGGCGTTAATCATCTCTTTTCGCTTATTATCTTGATAATTCTGCTGACTTGACATGTGATTAAACTTACAAATATCCTAATCCAAACATAGCATAAATCTCAATCCAAATGTTTTGTGTTGGTTTACGGATTGATCCTTGATATGCAAAACTCAAGTTAAGAGCATTCTTAATATTAGTTTGCTTTATAAAAATTTATTTTGTACTGATTTACATGTTTTTATTTATGTTTTATACTTTTGGTAATAAGCAAGTGCCTTTAAGTTATTTCAAATGTTAATAAGGACTTCGTGTTTATAGAAAATGAAAATGATACACAGACTGTTTTCGGATGAGAAATATCACTTTCACCCATTTAGTTAAATTAACTCCAAATTAAGTATTTAAAAACATATTAAAAAATTGAAAAAAAAAATTCTAATCTTTTTTTTTTTTTTTTTTGGTTAAGAGAGTATATCAAATGAGGAGAAATGTAAAGCCAGATTTTGAACATCATCTTCAGATAGTGCATTGCGACATACAATGCAACTCTGCCTTCTCCTGGCATCCCTATCGCAAATCCGAAGTCGTGCAAAATCGTTCCCGTCCAAATCCACCACCCTGCACACAGCACCTCTCCCTCCCAGCTTCGTCTTGCATTGCAAACCATGCTAGCCAAGGGCAGATCAGCCATGAACAACAACACCCTTGCCGACATACACAAACACACATATGCACTTACACAGTTTCTCATTTTATCTTCTTTCACAATCATGCGCGCTTATAAAACTTTTAATTTTTATAAATTTCTACTCGTAATTTAGACGGCTTTATCAATTTGGTCATAACGGTCATATTACGGTTTTTTGACAAATTTAAGGGAGTAATTGTCAAAATCCAAAGGTTATGAGATCAAAGATTTGGGGGCAAAAGTACCAATAGGCCTAGATACTTTTCTTGAACAAAATTAGTATCACTTTGTTTATTTTTATTATAGTTTAAATACTAAATTTCATTTTTTTTTTCCTAGAGCATAATTTTCAAATATTCTAATATTCGCATATACAATTGGACAGCATAATTACTTCAAATTGAAGTAATAAGATCTTTAACAAAAACAAATGATTATTTTATGAAACCGACATTATTAATTCCACTGCATATAATTTAATACATATAGCACAAAAAATATCTAGGACAAAAACACCATGTCTACACCCCACCAGCCTTCTAATATTGAGATCTAGAGGTCGAATCCTAAATCCAATTCAAAAGAAACATCATATTCATTTGCTGCTATATTACCATTGGCCCGACATTTTTTTTTTTTTTGTAAAGGGAAATTTCATTTCACAAGAAACAAAATACATAAGACACAAATGGTCCCAAATACAAAGGAATTCGACCCCCCTTCCCCCCTCCCCCCCGAATTAAAGACAAAATCTACCAATAAAGACCAAAATAACACAGGGGTGAACACAAATATCGAGACTCAAACGGAGGAAGACCCACTCAGCATATAAACTTTGAGCCTGACCATTGCTCGCTAAACAACACCAAAATAGTTGATGAACTAGTCTAGTCAACTTAGATCAATCCCTACATAACAGGGGCACTCACACCACAACACCCGATAATAAATGGATGGGTAACACAAGCGGCAGACATCACCTCTATTATTACCAAAGCAAAAACACTGGAGTAAATTAAAAAAAAAAAACACCAAAGGAGTGGAAACATCAACACTCTTATAACACCAAAAATAAAAGAAAGTTCCACCGATAGCAAACCATCGGCTGTCAAACGAAAGCTAGAGCGGAGCCATCCCAGAAGGACAACCTACCTCAAACAACATACATACAATAGACACAACATAGTACTGATATATATATATATATATATATATATATATTAGATATTTTTCAAGGGTAAACCTCCATAAGAGACCTGACTCCCGCTATTGGAGTAATCTTGAAGTGGCTAAATCCGGCAGCCAAGAAGAGGTTCTCCCATTCCCTTTTATTACGCTCTCTACCAGTGAGGTTGCCCATCATCAACATATCAAAGTAGAGTTGTGTTTCGGCTGCCGACTTTTTATCCATCTTTGGGTTCTCAATCAGTACCATTTCTATTATTATTACTTTCCCTCCTTTTTCTTTGCTCCAAATCGCTTCTCGACATCGCTTTAGTATCATCAATGCCTCTTCGTCACTCCAGTCATGAAGAATCCACTAATGGTTCATCAACACATTACGCACAAGTTAGAATAAGGGACTGTAGGCCCATTCTGATCATAAGTTTAAATTCAAAATTCAAACAGCAAATTTAAATATTTGTAAGAGAATGGTAAAATGGAACGTCAAACAAGAATTATACGTAATAAGTATATACCTTGAGTAGAATTGCATTTGCAGGAAGTATTGCCTTAAACATGTCTCCTCCAATAAAATTCAGGTTCTTTGTTCCTTGCGAGTTGTCAACAACATAAGGGAGATCAAGCACAGTGCAATTGATGTTTGGGAAATTTTTGACTATAGCCTTCGCCATAATTCCTGTGCCACCTCCTATATCGACCAAGGATGTCAATCCCTCAAACACATGTTTACAACCTTCTACAATGATCTTCGCCATTAGATGGGAGTCGCTCGCCATGGCCTCAGTGAACAAGTACTTAACCCTCGGTTCATCACCAACACCATCCCAAAAGGTCTTCCCGTGCACCATCTCAAACGGGGTTCGGTCGCTATTTTGAAGCCAAGTGCTAAGAGAATGCCATGGTGTAACCAGGAGCGGATCGAGTTGGACAAGAAAAAATGGTGTAGCCCTCAAAGGGCCATCTTTTAGGAGAAGGCGAGAAGCAAGTGTGAGAGAGTATTCTTCTTCTTTGTCGTCTTGTTGTTGTTCATGATCAACCATGGCAACTTTTCGAGTTGTGGCGAAGAAGCCAAAGTGGACAAGGATTCGCATAAGGCGGTAAATGCAATGAGTTTTGGAAGGATGGATGTGAAGGGCTGAAATGAGGTTTGAAAGGGTAATGGGTTGGCCATGGTTGTTGATGATATCCGGGATGCCTAATTCAACGGCACATTTTAGTGACATGGGCTTTATGAAGCTGATTGAACAGCTCCATATGAGCTCATGAGCTTGGAGAAGCTCATTAGCACTCACTTCATTGCTCATGATATCCATATATAGTGAATTTGCCTAAAGAAGAAAATGCTTTATTTTACTATTCTTGGTTAAATATGCTGTGAACTCGTGATGGCTCTCAATTTATACAATAGGACTTTGTTGTTAAACAGGGAAATGTTTGAAATGATATTCATATAGATATGGCATGTTTTTTATGCTGAATCAAAAGATTTGCCATATTTTCCTCTTGTGCATTTACTTTCTCAATAAAGGTGGAGTCATAAAGGTGTTCAAAACTTTAATGGTGCAAGAAAATGGTAAGTAGGGTCGTTCATAACTGAACAAATGAAAAGTATTAGAAGCACAAATTGTTGGTGCTCGTTAATGAATTTAGCTTATCTTAATGTCTTTTGCCTTTTCTTTTTAATTAAAGGATTTTTATGCTTATCTTTGCGATTGTGCATATTCTCAAATTTTAAGTAGAACACTAAGGTTGATACTTGCGTTATCAATGAACATGTCACATAGTAAACAAAAATTTACGAAATTAACTAATTTGACATGTTTTTTAAGCTTATTTGGAGCGGAGAGAATTAATTCTTGAAATGACAGATTTATCCTTTCAAGGAAGTGATTTTGTTTTATCTCTTTCTTTCATTCCAGAAAATGAAAAGGAAAAGCATCTCTTTCACTCTTTAGTTTTTTCACATACTTTTTTCTCTTTCTTCTTTCCTCTCTCATCTCTTCGTTCTCTGAACCCAAATCCTCAAAGACCTTTCTACTTTTCACCATAACCAAAGGTCCAAAACCTTCAAAGCAAGTATATTTTAAAAAAAAAAATGAAGTAAAAAAATAACGTTACTGGTGGCATTGAGCTACTACTGCTGTGTCCACAACGACGTTTCTAAATCTGCAAAGAACCGCGCAAGTGAGCCTCTCGTTTAATCCTTAACCTTCTGTATGGTTGCAAATGAAATTTCGAAGTATGAACTAAATCCGATTTTTTCTTTTTTTTTTTAAGATGACATTAGTTCCCATGCCTTTTGATTTCCCAGAATACGTAAAGAAAGACAATAATAAAAAGAAATTTCTACTAATTTGTTCTAATTTTTTTTAAAATGAGAATAAACACGCCCTTTATAATTAACCCAAATAACACAATAAATGCCTGAGGAAGAGAAATGTTGGCTGTTTTGTTTTATTTTAGTTTAGAAAAAAAGTTAATAATCAAAGGAAAAAAAGAAAAAAAAAAGTTAATAATAAAAGGTTTTATACTTGGGGATTTTTTTTTTTTTAAATCTCAGATTTAAAGAAGAAGACGACAGTGAGAAATAATATAGTTTGGTTTTTTCTTTCGCTTTTAATTGGACAAAGCTTAGCTTTTTTTGCCCCCCTTTTTTCAAAAATCTCAGATTTGAATGTTCTTGCTACGGTGAAAACTAGAAAGGGAGGAGGAAGCCGGTGAAGAGAACGTAGAGAGGAGAGAGATTAAAGTATGTGGATAGGAAGAGATGAGAGAGAAAAAGGAAAAATAGAAATGGCATTTTAGCAAAATAATTGAGTAAATTAAGATGGTTGAGTTGGCATATGAGATGGAATGCCATACATGTTGACCGCTAGCGAATTACTGGAAACACAACAAAATCATAGTTTTTCTAAGGTAGGCAAAAAAATTCATTATAATTATGTTGTTATATCACAATTATTTCAACTTAGAAGTAGATTAAATAGAAAGAAAGTGGTAGATAATTTAGGTGTTAGAAATGAGAATGGAGCGAGAGGTTTCGGCTTCGTTTGGTTCTCAGGTTTAAATTTAAAAATATTTAATATCAGTTTTTATCTTTTTTTAAAAAATTAATATAAATTATAACTAATTTTTGAAAAGTCAATCAACTTTAACTTAAAAATTCAATTTCAAACCCGTACACCATACACAAGCTCCATATCACAATCTTTTAATAAAAATTGGGTGTTTTGGGATTGAGAGTCCTTTCTTTAAACCCCTTTATTCTTTTTTTCCTCTCATACTAAACAACAAATGCCAAAACTTTTTTTATCAATCTATCCACTCCTTTCCTTTCTTGTTTCCTTCGAGTTCTCTCATACCAAACGCACTCTAAAAGTTTAGACAAATATATGCAACACAACAAACACGCACATACAGTTGAGTCACCCAACCATTAAAAAATTCTTATATATATATATATCTAAAACGTTGCATAAGTTGAACCAATTTTTTTCAATATCGAAAGAGCAATTTGCTTCTATCAATGGGCACGTAAATCTCCGTCCTAGATCTCAAAGTCCCACATTCTTCTCTCTAGATCTTCTTTTCGTGTTTTTTCTTATTAAACAATTTCCCATCAGATGCCGAAATATTATTAGATAATCTATCTATCCCCTTACCACGTGCATCTTTTCATTTCTGTCGGTAGAGCAAATGTAGATGAAATTCCACAGAAATTCATGTCAAATCCATTATTGGAAATGAAACAACTTCTGTCGGTCAAATGCGTCAGACGACTTTTGAAACGTTTGTCTCATCTTATGAGACAAAATAAAAGAAGTTGGTTGTCCCACATCGGATATGTACAACAAGTGAAGCTTTGTAGTGCTACCGTAAAAGGAAAAGCAATGGTCTCGGGCAAAGCATCTTTGCGCTTGGGGCAATGACGCAGCTAGTGAGGTACTAACCGAGGCGCGTCTATTGCTGGTTGAAAACTATTTCCAAACCCCCTCTTGGGCCCGGGCCTGCCCCTGGCCTTTGAGAATTTCTGGAAGGGTTCCCTTCGGGGTAAAGCCCTACAATCCTAAGTCAACAAATTTCTTACTTTAATTACCCAAAATTAAAAAAATATATATATGACTTTTTTTTAATGAATTATATTGAACTTTAGAGAACTAATAAAGATAAAATTTTTTGAATTATGGTTGCACATTCATTGTATATCCAAATATTCGTTATGTTATATATAAAATACAATATACATGCCTTATTTTACATTAAATTAAGTCATATTTTAATAAATATTGTGTTTAAATGTATACAAGCCTTATTTTACATTAAATTAATTGTCATATTTTAATAAATATTGTGTTTTAGTTGCTTATATGTTTATATTTGAATAATTATTCTAATGTTGTTATATTTGAATAATTGTTATTGGTGAGAAAGTATATGATATGATTGATAAAAGTAAAAAGATAGTATATGATGTGATTGATAAAAGTAAAAAGAAAAAATGAATAGATAAATAGTAAAATAAGTGAATCTATTATTTAAATATATATTTATATTAGAATAAAATATATAAGATATCTAAATTCACATCGTATTATATTAGAATATGATATAAAGTGAATTTATCTCCAAACACATTATTAATATTTTGTATTGACTGATATCAACTAAAATGCTGATGCTAAAGCAGACATCCACTAAGAAAACATGCCACTAACCATGATGTTCAAGTTCGTAATAACACCATAGTAAATATATAATTGAGTATTTTTCTTACAGAATGAGGTAAAACTAATCAAAATATATTTATAAAAAATAATATGAGGACATTCTATACATTCTAAACAATGTTTATATTTTAAAATATAAAAAATCAAGAATATAGGTAGTGGAGGCTTGAATGGGATGGCTCTCTCTTCAGGAGTTCTGCAGTGGTCTATTGAATTGAATCGGATGATATTAATATGGTGCAATTGATTCTCAATGTTAATGACCGATCAATGGAGGCCAATATCATTGATGGTATTCGTGATTCTTTGAATCAAGTTGGTAGTGATAGTATTTGCTACGGGATCCATAAAGGAAATTTGGTAACCTATTTTTTGGCTAATTTGCCCTGTCCAGTTCAGTTTTTTCTTTATGGTTTGATATATTGTCTAGATATTTAGGGGCTTTTGTTAAAACTGATTTAACTAATTTGCAATAAAAGTTGTAGTTCATTTCCAAAAAAAAAAAAAAAAAATCAATAAAAATTAGCTAGACAATTAAATAGACCTATATCATTCTCAATATGGTCAGTTGTTCATAAAATGGATTTCGTCCTTTTAAGAAACTAAATTGAGTACGATAAGATTGTGATCGTCTGTCTTTAGGAGGAGATAAAAAGTGGTCAGAAAAAAAAATTTTAATTGGGATACTAAAAAATTTTGTGGATAACTTTCATAGAATGAAGACATAATTGTTATATACTCCAATTATAAAGTAGGATCAAAGTTATAATTTTTCTGATAAAATAAAGACACGACTAAAATGAATGATAGTATAATTGAAAATTTATAAAAATATATTAAAGATAAAATAAGAAACTTTAAAAGAAATTGGAATATGTGATCCTGCTTATGTAAACTTGGCTTCGCATTGATGATAAATGCTCGACAACTACTATTAATTAACTCTAAATAGCTGATTGCTAACCGATTCTCATAAGTACCTAATTAACTAGAATAGGACAGGAAAAAAAAAAAAAAAAGTAATGACCGTATTAAAATGGAGAAATTAATATGCCAAATGAATGGTCAGTTACAAGCATAATTTATTTATGAGTAGGTTGAGTAACTAAAGACTGTAACCCCTCTGTAATAAAGGCTATTGTAACCTACGACAATAAATTATCATAAACTGAAATTTCAGTTACATTAAAATCTCAAACACTTTTACTGTAAAGATCAAACTATCTACATAAACCATCTAAGCAAACGCCAAATAAACATCACTTAATCTCCACTATAAATGTTTATTCCCCTAATCCTTGCTCTCACAACATAAAAATATAATTACTAGCATAAACCAAATTCCTCACATTTTCCTTACGTTGAAACCAACACCGTCTCCCAATGGCTCAAAAAGCCATCAACAACGCTATAGCAATGCAGTTTGCTCTAGCCCTTGTCCTCGTCATCCTCCTCCTCGCCTCGAACCTCGGTTTCGTGGCGAGTAAGAAAGCAAAACAAGTACTTACCGGTGTGAAATTGAACGCCATTGACCAGTGTTGGAGACGGGACCAGAATTGGCGGCGTAACCGCCCAAAACTCGCCGCCTGCTCGGTGGGGTTTGCTGGGAAGATGAGCGGCAATGCCGGAAGAGGCCTCATTCACTACATGGTCACCGACCCGAGTGACAACCCGGTGAACCCTAAACCGGGGTCGCTGAGATATGGAGCCACCATGATCAAAGGCAAAGTTTGGATCACGTTCCAAAGGGACATGCGCATCGCGCTACAGAAAACACTTCTTATTAGCAGTTTCACAGCCATTGATGGTAGAGGTTTTAGCGTTCACATTGTTGGCAATGCATGCTTGATGGTGTATAAGGTAGGACCTAACCAAAAAAAAAACCTATTTATACTCACTAGCTTTTAACTAGGCCTAAATCGTTAAATCTGATTCGGATACCATGGTAAATAAAATTAATCTCCAAAAACTAGTTTAAGGTTAAAAGAGTGTCCAATTAGCATATAACCATCATAACAGTCCATTAAATTTAAAGATATATATGCGCTTTTTTGTTAGTGAAGTTCATGTAATATTTTCAGGAGAGCAACATTATCATCCATGGACTTAGGATTCACCAGTGCCGAGCGCAGGCACCGAGCTCAGTGATGAGTCCGAGCGGGAAGGTGATGCCACTGGGTCAGGTGGATGGGGATGCGATCAGGCTAGTGAGCGCAACAAAGATCTGGATTGACCACAACACTCTCTACCAGTGCCAGGACGGCCTTCTTGACGTGACTCGAAGCTCGACGGACATAACAATCTCAAACAACTGGTTCCGAGACCAAGACAAGGTCATGCTTCTTGGCCATGATGATGGCTACATTCAGGACAAGAACATGAAGGTCACCCTCGTTTACAACCATTTTGGTCCTAATTGCAACCAAAGAATGCCAAGGTTTGTAATTAGCGAATTAGTTTACATTATTTGGCTATTATGATTTTTAAAGACATGAAATATATATATATATACACACACACATATATATAATATATTGATATTGTAGGCTTCGACATGGATATGCACATGTCGTGAACAACATGTACAATGGATGGCGTCAGTATGCAATTGGGGGAAGCATGAGCCCTAGGGTCAAGAGTGAAGCCAATCTATTCATTGCACCAAAATCAGGGAACAAAGAGGTATATTTCCACTCATTTATTCATTAGTTATTTGAGAATTATGTGATAGGATATGAACAAAATGTTAAAATAATTTTAAACCGTCAAATTAAATAATATAAAAACTAGATATTTTGATTAGAATTTCTAATGTTTTTTTTTTAATTTTAAATTTAGCTATTACTATAGTTCACATTAAAGGAGTTTTAAATTTTTAGAATTTGAATATTCTAATGGGTAATTAAAGTATTAAAATGCTTTTTATGATGATAGTGGGATTCTAGTTCTTTTTATATGAGTTATAAATGTTATTTTATTGTTTATTCACTATTTTAACAGAATAAAGTAATTTCGTAGTATAAATAAACTAAGGTCTCTAGCTGAGGCAAAAGAGATATATGTTTATTGTGTCTTTGTCTTTCCATTTATAAAGCACTCTAATAGGTGTAATAGGCTAGAAGATTGCAAGGTAAGGTTGTTTTTGGTGTAATAAGCTAGAAGATTGCAAAGCAAAGTTTCACATTAATTTTTTCTTTAGGTAAGATTCTTATTTCTTTTCAATTTTGTTCTTAACAAGTTTAACGGAAATCGATCAAAATATGATGATTCATAATTGTGCTTACCGATAGTTTTTTTTTTCCTTGTCCTACCATAAAATCTCCTAACCCTACTAATATTGATACTATTACATGGGTTCTTATAATACAAGTGAAATTTTAGTTTTTTTTTTTTTTTTTTTTGGTACTCATATTTATGTGAGAAATAAAACGGAACGGTACAACAGGTCACATCGAGAATGGATACTGTAGGGAACAAGCAGACATGGAAGTTCTACTCAGTGAGGGATGTGTTTGAGAATGGGGCTTCTTTCATTCAAACTGGGTTTGGGGGAGCAAAGCCTAACTACAATGCCCAACAGCGTTTCCCGGTTGTAGATGCCAAGTTTGTGAGGCAAATTACAAGTTCAGCAGGTGCTCTGCGATGCACATCTACTACTTGCTGAGTCAAGAGGAGTAAATAATGCCATATATATATACACACACACACACACATAAAGATATATATAGCTTTACCTCTACTGAATACGTACGTTACTTTCCAGTTTTCATTTCGAAATATACTACTATAGTTTTGCATTACGATATTGTATACAATAAGACTCGTAATATACACAATCAATAATGAAAACAAGTAGTACTCGTAATGCAGCCTTTCATTTTTTTTTAAAAAATAATAATAATAATAATAAGATAGAGACTGGGACTCTCACATATAATGCAAAAAAAAAAAATTAAAATACTTAGAAATTTTGGGTCTAAAAGCTCCTATTTAAATCCATACTTTCTCATTCGTTGAGTTTGCTCTAATAGAATAGTTAGTAGTTTTGCTTGAATCCATAATTATAGTTCACATTAAAGGGGACAAATAACTTCCAAACAACTCAATTTGTAATGTTTGGACCGTTTGGTTGCAAGGACGATTTAAAGATATAAGAATCTGATGCAAATGTAGCTATTAATAATCGAGTAATTATATGGTAAGGAATTAAAAACTGATAATCAAGTGTCAGATTTTTGGTGTTCATCAAAAAGTGACATTTGTTTTTAGGTATTTATACAAGCAAGTGACACACAATCCCACGAAGCAAATTAGTTACAAAAAGCTTTAAAGAGGAGGAAAATAATAAATCACAAAGCTAATGATCAGGGAGTGTGAAAGAAAGAGATTGACATGTTTGGAAAATCACAAAGCTGATTAGAGACTTCCATGGCTCTGCTTCCCTTAATATATATATATATATATATATATATCAGGGAGTGTGAAAGAAAGAGATTGACATGTTTGGAAAATCACAAAGCTGATTAGAGACTTCCATGGCTCTGCTTCCCTTAATATATATATATATATATATATACATATATATCAGGGAGTGTGAAAGAAAGATATTGACATGTTTGGAAAATCACAAAACTGATTAGAGACTTCCATGGCTCTGCTAAAAGAAAAAAAAAATGTTTAGCACACATGGATTTAAAGTTTTAAAAATATTTAGAATAAATAACAAATTTATCACGTAAATGATTTATTTGCTTTCAATAAATATATTATTTATCTCTATTTATTTATAAATTTACTTTTTATTTCTAATATTTTAAGATCTTATTTTTTATTTCAATTAATTTTATAAAAATAATTTTCCAAACATGCAATAATTAATTAATTAATTAAAACCTTAGGAATTAATTAATTTTCCAAACATGCAAATAAGTCTTATGATTAATTCTGATCCCTCGATTGTCTTTCTTCAATGAAAAGAAAGGAAAAGAAAAGGAAAAAAAATAGAAAAAAAAGTTTTTTTTTTAATTACAATTTAGTCCCTTCCTCCACCTTCTTCCCCAAGGCAGAGCTTTTTCTGGCACACGCACAATTAACACAGCGAATTTGTCCGATCGAAAGCACCACCATGGTTGCCTAAACTCATTCCCGATTCCCTATCGTTTCATTTGATCGAGCTCGCTCATAAGTCATCTAATCACATGACCCAAAACTCATTCCATTTCACAGTCCCATAGCCTTTTTGAGCTCGCAATCTATCGATTCTGTGTGTGTTGTTCAAAAAGCGCAGAGTCATGATTCTACCGGTGGTGAAATTAGGAACGCTCGCTCTCAAAACTTTCTGTAAACCCATTGCCAATCGGCTGAAGAAGGAGGCGGGCTTGCACCCCAAGTTCCGACAGTTCATCATCAACATTGCCCAGGTTCTCTCCGCTTCCTCTTTATATATATATATATATATATATATATAATTCTGTTTCTGGGTTTTCAATTATGGGGTTTTGATTGATTTCCACACATGCGTTTTGCTTGATCTTGGGTTTTTCGTGGCATTCTCTTTTCTGATTCGCATGTTGTACTTTTGTCAAACAGTTGGGTTTGGTGTGTACAGTAGTTAATCTGATACTTTATACTCTGTATGTGTTTGTTGAGTACTGTTGGCCTGTTTTTTCTGAAGTTCTCTAAGGAGCGTCTTTTCCTATTTGAGCCTCTTCAAGTTCAAACTCAGTTATTTTCAAACCGTTGGAAAGTTTCCTCCTTTCTGATTTATTTGTATCAACAATCATTAGTGTCATCCCGTTCTCCGTCCCTTCACCTATAGCAAAATTATGGGTGCATGAATCAATTAGAATGTAGTGGACCTAATTCTAGGGTAGGATCGCTTTTACTCGGAAGCTCGAGGTCGTACCGTCGATTGGACCGGGGCAGGGACCTCAAAGTGGGACTATAGAGTGCATATCTAAGGAGGAGAAAAATAGTAGGCGAGGTCTACAGTATGCCTGCTCTATTATCGAAGCTTATCTCTCATGGCGGTGCAGTATTTTCACTTTGCATTGTGTTCTCGTGTGTATCAAGTTGTAACCTTTCATTTTGCTGATTAAAGAACTTCTTAAACGTAATGTGGTTTTCTTTGTTTTAGTACACTAAATCCTGCCCTCACCTCCAATTCTAAACTAAAGGCAAAATGATTAAAAGTTCAAAAAATATGCAACTCGCTGAGGTAATTGGATTTTTGGTTTATTGAAACAGGCAAACCATCGATTCCAAACGCAAATGCAAAGACGGATTTATGGTCATGATACCGATGTTGCGATACGCCCCTTAAATGAGGAGAAAGCTGTACAGGCAGCTGCAGATCTTCTTGGTGAACTCTTTGTATTCACGGTACTGTGGATCTATGCTTTGGGACTTGTTGCAAAAACATTATTTGAAACTAAAGCGCTTAAACAGTTTCCATTCTTGAATGTATAGAATAAGCCACAATGTTTTATTTCTTCCTTGTTATGCAATAATATTATGATTTTCAGGATTTCTTTTTTAAACTTTTTGTTGTAAACTTCATTGTATCCATGTTCTGTTCACGTGTTCATACATAGCCGAGAGAATGTGAGTCCAAGGGCCTAATCTGTAGATATCGATAGTTTCTAGTTATTTCTTTCCATCAAGGCAAGTTAAGAAATATGTTTCATCTGTTTGGTCCGTCAACATGAAGGATGTCCAAGTTAATCTTGCTTTGCATAAACTTGTGGATTTTCCTCCTCTTTAGTTAATCTTGCTTACTTTATCCACATTTAATTTCGTCTTCTGTAATGCCCATCATTATCTTCAGGTTGCAGGAGCTGCAGTTATTTTTGAGGTGCAAAGAAGCTCAAGATCAGAAGCAAGAAAGGAAGAGGTGCGAAGACAGGAATTACAGGTACTCGTTGACATTGTTACCTGATGAAAGATAACTCTCCTTTTTCTTGTTCTTGCCTTTAACCGTGATACGATTTGGGAGTGCAGCTCCATTTGAGGGAACATGATGAGGGGTTCTAGACAGCATCATTTAGAATTAGTCCATCTACAAAAGCTCTCTGTTCCCAATTCTCCTGTACCTAGATCCGCTGACAGGTTAATTAAATGTATTGCATTATCATGCTCTCGTACCTCATCACACATGTCCTCATATGTATAAGCTATGAAGTGATCCTTTATTCAGCTCAAGACTAGGAAAAAGTACCAGTGCAAGCTGTATTCTTCAATGGCAGAATATCATTGTTATCTCCTTCACTTTTTTCTCTTTATGCGGGTGATTCAACGGGGGATAAGGTTTCTCCTTTTCAATTATTCTTTCATGTAGACTATGCTTGACCCCCTAGTTTAAATGACACACATCCTTTTGTGAGCTAATTTTCATGGGGTCAATCTGGTGTTACATTTGGTTTACATACTTGACCGTTGCTTTTGGTATAATTATATTCAGTACTTAATGTTCAAATTTATAGAACTGTATTGATGTTATGACAAAGATTATGGGTAGATGCGGTACTATGAATCGGTTCTATAGATTCTAGTTACACCTGTTTACATGCTTTTTTCTCGACTGTTTTAGGCAATGAAGCAAAGAGATGAAGATTTAGCTAGAGAAATTGAGCTTCTCAAACAGAAAATTGAAGAGATAGAACAGGCTGCAAAAGGAAGAGGACTTTCTGGTATTCTTCCTTTCAGGCATGCTCATACAAGTGGAGATGGAAAGCACTCTTGATCACAGCAAAAATCAACTGTGGCCCACAGTCATAGATGAAAAACTAGCATTTCTCAGTCCCTTTAATCACCAATATTGGCTAGCTAGGAATTTTCTGGTTATTTTTAACATCTTGATTTTGATTTTTAATGGCCCGGTATGCCACTAGAATGGCCGGTTCATTGCTGATAGAACATGATTTTGAGCTATTGAAATGAATGGTTCTTCTTTTTGTGAAAATCAAGGCTTGGGCAATGATATAACCTCGCTAGAGCTAGCTTAGTGGGTGGGAAGAGGGGCTAAGGATCTTGCGCCTCGAAGATGGTTTTTTTTTTTTTTTTTTTATAATAATAGAATGTGCAGAGTCTCACATTAAAAAATAAAAAAAAAAAACACAACTGATCAAATATGAATAAATAAATGAAAGACAAGCTGCATGTCATTTGGTGGCTTAACAGACTTTAAAAATACGGTTTGTCGTTCGCTTTAATGCTGATTACGACGGTGTGTCGTTGAAACGGCCAAGGTTACTTTTCCCTTCTAAACGACAAAAGGCTTAGTTGAACGACATGTCGTCCTAATTTAAAAAATAAAACCATTAACGACAAAGTTTGTGTCTATGCTTTAAAGATGAAACGACAGTTAAGCCTTGCGACATCTAGTTTCTTTGAATAAGCTAGTGTACGCTCTCTTGGGTTTATTATTATTATTATTATTATTTTCCCTAAAAGGTCGAGTTTTAACTAAAACGACAAGTCGTTCATTTCAAACGACAAAAGATATATTGTTCTTCTGTTTAAACAAACAGTTAGGAAATGTTTCTATAACTTTCGATAGAAATAGGACATGTAGTTTTCTTCTACGAGCAACATGCGTTTCCAAACCCGAAAAATACAATATTAAGAGAATTTATACTAAATAGCATATTTCAAATGTATTAGTGTACAATATACGATTCTAATAACTCTAATATACAATAGCCGATCCTAGGAAACAAGAAAAAGAGAAAAGGAGAGAGTGAGTCGGTCGGGATTCTAGGACCATATTTGGGTGCGTCGTTGGACCTCCGGCCTTAAAAATTGGTCACTATGCTTGTATCATTGTGAGTTTTTGGATGGTGGTGACTGTGTTTGGCGGAATGGCTTCATTAGAGCAGATCTGATATCGTTTAGAGGATGGTTTTCAGACGGCTTGGAGGCATTTTGTGACGCTTTTCTTGTCTGGTGGTTGTACTCTTTCAGGATTTTGTTTCAAACAGCGGTGAGCTTCTTGTGGATGTGGTGATTCTGCCTCCGGATACTGATGGTGGTGGTGCGTGTATTTTACATTCTGCTATTTGAAGGCATCTCGTCAGCTTCGTCACTTGTCCCCTAAAGCGTTCATCCTACTCTGATGGTCTTTTTGTCGGCTGCACTTTCTTTGAAGGCTTGCAACGGTCGTGCTTTGGTCTTTAGTTTTTTTTTTTTTTTTTTTAATGTTTTAGTCTAATAAAGGCGTTGATATTTCTACCATATAGTTTTAGTATTTTCATTGTAAATATGAAGGTGATTCTCCCACCGTTTGAGTTTGTTTTTAGTCCATCAAATTTAGGTCTTGGCAAGTTAGAAGTTACGCTAGCTATGAGTCTTAGCGGAGATATTTGCAGCCTTGATGCTACATGTTCCATGCCTTCGATGAATTGAAAGCTTCCATTGATTGTAGTGGTTTCAAAAAGAGCCTTATGCGTGCTCAAATTGATGTGTCAAGGAATTTTCCTGATATCAGGTCTCGTCTTGCATTGTTTTCTCCGTGCTTCACCAGATTTTACTGATGGAACCGGTTTTTATCGAGTACTTTGTAGGGTTAAATTTCATTAATAGCACCTGTAGGAAAAATATTATTAAAAACAGCACCACTTTTGTTTCCCTTCATTACTAGCTGCCACGTCATCAACATCAATTGAGGTGACTGTAAAAAGTCAAATATGCCCTCAGCCAACCCTAAACTGAAGTTTTCCCCACTTTCCCCCCCCTCCCCCCCCCCCCCCCTCGCCCACAATATATAAGTCCTAGTTCTAAATCTAATTTTTTTTCTTCCCTTTTCCTCTCACCCTAGCCTCACGCACTTTCTCTACACCATTGTTGAAGATCTGAGCTCACTCTAAGTCCAAAAAATCTCTCCCCATCTTTGTTCACTCTATTCAACTCACTCTCTCTATCCTCACCATAGTTGAACCGAAGCTGCCAACTCAGCTCCTAGTACATTTGAAACACTTCCCACTTCCCATCAGTCTCGTTCTAGCTTATATCAATTGTAAATCTGAGATAATGTTGCATGTTATTTGGTTTTATTTGTTTTTAGATTATTTAAATGGGTTTGCATTTTAAATTATAATCTAAAAAAATACTATGTTAAACTTTTGAGGGTAAGATCTTGGTCTCCTGTAGCACCTATGGGTAATCTTCAAATTTCCTGTGTATTTTGGTCTCTTATTGTAATATTTCTCGTTCTGAAAAATATTCAATACTACTAACGGTAAACAACATAATGACCTTTTGGTCATCATAATGATGACCAAATCGGTGAAAAATATTTTTACCAAATGGAAGTTATGATTTTGACCATAACGAAAAACAAATATTTGCATATCATTTGATAGTCTAACCCAAATGGTCATTGTCACAATGATTAACAGGGGTAACAACAAAGGTTCTAATAACAAATGGAAGTTGTCATAACATTTGAGAGTTGGACACAAATGGTCATTTTCATAATGACCAACAGGTTAATTTCATTATGACTTCATCAGTGCTAATGATGTGATACATTTATTTTGACACTGACGCAACAATAGGGGTTCTAAAACACAAATGGGAGTTGTCATACGTTGTGTATAATGGGAAAAAAACATGTATTTGCCTAACTCTTATTATGCCTAACATTTGAGAGTTAAACAAAACTGGTCAATTTCATAATGTCCAGTAGGTCAATTTTATTGTAACCTCTGTGCCAATGGAAAATATAATGAAATTGATTAAATAACATGGGTTTTTAAACATGAATTAGAGTTGTCATACGTTGTGTATGAAGGGGAAAATACGTGGATTTGCCTAACTTTTGTTTCGCTTAACATTTGAGATTTGAACAAAACTGGTCATTTTCATAATGACCATCCAGTCATTCTTATTATGACCACCCATAATATATACGTCGTCTCTTTATATCTATCATCATTTTCCCTTTCTCTATAATGTAAATATAATATTGACTAACTTCTTGCTGTTTCATTCAAGAATGGCTGCGGTTTGTGTTTTCGTCAAGTATAATGGTCATTGGGAGGACGGTACATTGAGATATGTTGGTGGTGAAATGAAGGGAATAGTAGTGCCCCTTACCGCAACTTATGTGGTCTTACTGAGTTGGTGAGGAGTGTCATTGGAATTAGGGACCTAGACAAGTCTATAGTCATGAGATACGCTGTTGAACATGGAATGTCTCCTGTGAGGATACAGTGTGATGCTGACGTTAATTTCTACATACAACTGAAGAAGAAGGATGTTCATGTGCTTAGCAAATCCCCAATTACCATCGATGTATTGGATGAGTTTGTGGCCGAAGCGATACCACCTGAGGTAGGGGAAAGCAACCACATAGACGTTCAACCTTCTAGGGATGGTGGACAGAGTGATGAAGTCTTGCAACTTGTAGCTGTTAACAATCTTATCATCCCTTCTCCTGGCCATCCTCATATCCCTTATCCCACACTAGGTCTGGATTTGCACATGGAAGATGGAATTGAAGAGCAACATGAATTATTAAACAATAACTTAGGCATGGACCATGATGATTGTAATACTGGGGAATTGAATGTTGCGGATGCTGCTCGTGATTCAAACGATAAGAGTATCGCATCAAGCATTGGAGCCCATTCTATTATCAATACTTCTAGAACTCAATCTGTTAATGTACCTAGTAGTGACAGTTTTTCTGGCTCAGCAGTTGTTGTTGATTTTACACCTATCACAATCCGCATAGATTGTATTTTTTATAACAAAAAATTACTGCAATATCATCTTCATCACGATACCATGAGTAAATAATACCAATTCAAGAGGTCGAAATCTACTCTATTACACGTGATATGTATAGATAATGAGAGATGTCCATAGAACTGTAAGTAAATAGCCAAGAGAGGTCATTATTAAAAAATAATTACCATGTGATAAATATATAAGTTACCATGCTAGTTATTAACATAATGATGGATAATGGAATTTACCTTTGTATGATGCTGCATCATCGCCCCTCAGGTTGGTCAGTGTAGCTTCCTTCCATTGCCATACTCTTGGATAATTGAAAGATACTCCAAATTCGTCCTGCATGTCCCGCATTATTTCTCGAGGTCTATATGAGGTATTAGTCGGATCCAAGTATTTTGCTTTCACACACTCCTTAATCATCCAACTCTTGGCTTGACGATGATGCCCTTGAACGATTTCAATAGAGCAAGTATGGACGTCATCATATCTCTTCACAACAAACAATTCTCTACCTTTCATCTTAGTCGCAAAGTTTTGGGATGAAGCATTCAGGGCTTCAGTTTTTCTGCATAGCAGGCTTCCTACTCATGTTCTTCAAGGTATGTCCCCACTAAAAAAGCTCTTTTACACTCCTCCAGTTTATTCTCATTTAAGGGTCTTTGGTTGTTTGTGTTTTTTCAAATTCTAGACCTTATAGTCATCATAAATTAAATTTTCACTCCTCTCCCTGCACTTTCTTGGGCTATTGCTTGAATCACAAGGGATACAAGTGTCTAGATTCCTCTGGAAAGATTTTCATCTCTAGAGATATTCTCTTTGATGAGTACACATTTCCCTTTGCTCAACAAGCTGCTAAAGTGTCACAACCTACTGTTCCTTTGTCCCGTATATCATCACTTCCTCAACCTTGTTTTGTTCCCTCTCCCAATCTTTCGAATGTGTCACCTAAACCTGTGCTTATTCCTGTTTCTGAACCAGTCTCCATTCCTGAATCAGTGTCATGTTCTATTCTTGAAAACATGGATGATACAACTGTTGTTAGACCTGCACTTACTTCTATTGTTACAGACAGGTCACAAACTGCTAACAACTCAAGAAGGACAGGTGCTGCTCCCACTCACTCCATGGCTACTAGAAGTAAGGATGGTACTCGAAGACCAAAAGTGTTCATGGCCAGCAAAGAGCCTGCAACAGTTGATGATGCATTGCAAGATCTGAAGTAGAAGCAGGCAATGGAATATGAGTTTTTGGCCCTGTTGAGAAATGGTACATGGTCATTGGTTGACCTTCTATTAGGCAGGAAGGCTATTGGTTGTAATGGGTCTTCAAGGTGAAAGAAAATCCTGATGGTACAGTAAATAAGTATAAGGCTGGGTTTGTAGCAAAGGACTTTCATCAAGTGGCTGGTTTTGATTTCAATGAAACGTTCAGTCCAGTTGTTAAGCATACAACAATTAGAGTTGTCCTCACTGTTGCTCTCTCAAAAAGTTGGTCAGTTAGACAACTTGATGTCAATAATGCATTTCTTAATGGGGACCTCATGGAAGAAGTCTATATAGAGCAACCATCTGGTTTTTAGGACTCTAACAACACACACAAGGTGTGTAGACTTCATAAATCACTGTATAGCCCGCCTGGGGTGAAATGGTTAAGAGAAAAAATCCTTCCTCCGACATTCACATTGAGACCAACTCAGAAAATAGTTTAAAATACTTCTACATGTGCCTAGCTGCATCGAAGCAGAGTTAGCCTCATTGTCATCCAGTAATTGTGGTTGATGGATCAGCATTAAAGGCTAAGTTTAGAGGAATGTTGCTTGCAGCATGTGGTCACGACGCAAATGACTCCATATTTCCACTCGCTTTTGGTATCGTTCCGTCGGAAACCAATGAATCATGGAAATGGTTCTTCGAGAAGCTACGGGATTTAATAGGCACGTGAGAGTCTCTTGCTATTGTGGCTGATAGGCATAAGGGTATCGAATATGCATCCAATATTGTGTATCCAGATGCTAATTTCGGGATACGCGTTTAACACTTAGCTGCAAACTTGAAGACGAGGTACAAAGATTTCAAAGACCCTATGAAGACCTATTTTGACAGTGCATCGAAGGCGTATCTTGTCAGTGAGCACTAGCGTCATATGGAATCCATCTGTAATCGTAACCCCGACATGCACCGATATCATTTGTAGGCAGATCCTAAAAACTGGTCGCGAGCATACTTCAATGGACGGAGGTATGCAATCATGACAACCAACATTACAGAGTCATTGAACAGTGTGGATCAGAAAGCTAGGTTAATGCCAGTGGGATTCTTGGTAGAATGGTTAAGGGAATTACTACAAAGATGGTTTGTCGAGAGACGTGAAGAGGTCCTGAAAATAACATCGAATCTAGTCCCGAAGGTAGAGAAACTTTTTCGCACAAACTTTTCATTGGGACTAACAGTAACAGTACGTGATAATGACCACAACATGACTTACGGTATACGCTAAATTTTGTAATGATCGGTAATTTTATAAACGACATTGCACTAATGTTGATAATGACTTCGAAAAAACTAATTTCTTCAACTTCCCTTTGTTACAGCCTCAGCCAGCTTATCAGTTTGAGTACGCCGTTACTAACAATGTTGTCCATATCTGGATTGTGGATATGAGAGAAAGGACCTGTACCTGCAGACACTTTCAGGTCGATCAAATTCCTTACCCTCATGCTATGGCCGTCTGTAACCACCGACGAATTGATCCATACAATTATTACTCTAATTACTACACGAAAGATTATCTCTATGCAGCCTATGCACCTATAGTCCATCCGATTGGCAGCGCGGAGGGCTGGGATGTTTCTGAAGAAGTCAGATCGTAAATTGTGAATCCTTCCAAGACAAAACGTGGTTCCGGAAAGCCAAGAGTTTGTAGGATTTTGTCACAAGGTGAGGAACCGGAGACTATTCGGTGTGGCAGATGTAATGGTTATGGACACAACCGACAAACTTGTACTAACCCAGTATCGTTACACATAGGTCCAACAACAAGGTCCCAGACATCTTTAACAACTCACAACACTGTTATGTTATGACTTTATCATTAATTTAATATTGTATCCGAAATTATGCACAATTGACATTAAAACTTTGTCATTTTCATTTTAAGTAGTATATTTGTGGGTTTATGGAATTAGGTGTCAGCAGTAATTCTGATTTCCCAAAAACATGGATTTTCTTCAAATTTGGTACTTTTACAGGAATGGTCATTTTCATAATGACCACCTGGTCAATTTCGTTGTGACCACCTGGTCAATTTCGTTGTGACCTCTGTGCCTACGGTTTAACAAAAATATTTACCTAGTGATGGAACAACAGGTGTTCTAAAATACACATAGGAGTTAACATACTTTGTGTGTAAAGGGTAAAACAACAAAAAAAAATTTTAAAAATGTATTTGCCTAACATTTGGGATTTTTACAGGAACGGTCATTTTCATAATGACCACCTGGTTAATTCCCTTGTGACCTCAATGCCTACGATTTGATAAAAATATTTACAAAGTGATGGAATAACAGGTATTCTAAAATATACATAGAAGTTAACACACTTTGTGTGTAAATGGTGAAAATAAAAAAAATTAAATAAAAAATGAATATGCCTAACATTTGGGACTTTTACAGGAACGATCATTTTCGTAATGATCACCAGGTCAATTCCCTTGTGACCTCTGTGCCTACGGTTTGACAAAAATATTTACAAAGTGATGGAACAACATGTGTTCTAAAATACACATAGGAGTTAACAACTTTGTATGTAAAGGGTAAAAAAAAAATTAAATAAAAAAAATTTGCCTAACATTTGGGACTTTTATTGGAACGGTCATTTCAATTATGACCACCTGATCATTTTCGTTGTGACCTAACTGCCTACGGTCAAACAAAAAGAATTAAAAATTTGGTTGGAACAACAGGTATTCTAAGTTACACATTGGAGTTAACACGCGTTCTTTTTAAAGGGTTTAAAAAATAAAAAAAAAATCAAAAAACTCATAAAATAACAATTTGGGCCTTTTACATGAACGATCATTTCGATTATGACCACCTGGTCAATTCCGTTGTGACCTCACTGCCTACGATCAAATTGTCATGTTAACAATTACAGGTTGTAAGAATATACCATATACATCTTAAAACATGTTCTACAATGAATAAAATAATGGGGCTATTTACAATATGGACATATAAAAGATTTAAAATGTATTTGCCTAAAATTTGGGACTTTTACAGGAACGATCATTTTAATAATGACCACATGGTCAATTTCGTTATGACCTCTGTGACTACGGGTTGACAAAAATATTTACAAAATCATGGAACAACAGGTGTTCTAAAATACACATAGGGGTTAACACACTTTGTGTATAAAGGATAAACAAAAAAAAATTTAAAAAATATATTTGCCTAACATTTGGGACTTTTACAGGAACGGTCATTTTCATAATGACCACCTGATCAATTCCCTTGTGACCTCAGTGCCTACGGGCAAACAAAATAATTTGCATGTTTTGTGGATCAATAGGTATTCTAAAATACACACTGGAGTTAACACACGTTCTTTTTAAAGGGGTTTAAAAAAAACAAAAAACCAAAAAACTTATAAGACAACAATTTGGGCCTTTTACAGGAACGGTCATTTCAATTATGATCACTTGGTCAATTCCGTTGTGACCTCATTGCCTACGGTCAAATTGTCATGTTAACATTTACAGGTTGCAACAATATACCATATACATCTTAAAATGTTCTACAATGAATAAAATAATGGGACTATTTACAATATAGACATATAAAAAGAAGAAAAACAAAAAAAGTTAGTTATAAGTCCATCATATCCTCATTCTCATCACTTTTATAATTATGTTCAAGCTTTCTATTTGCAAGACACCACAGGTAACATGTTAGTCACTCCCAAAACATTTGCATGCGTCCCTGAATAACCCAATAACGGACTTCCCTCCCTTCTATCAAGCATTTAGCAAATTTAATTGTGAAGATTCCACAGTCACCCATGTTTCACGAATGAGAATGAATCACAAATCACATAATTATCACAGTTAAGAATGTCATATAAAAACATTTTCAATACATTAACTAACTCATTCTCTTGTCGAGGGATATCGTGAATGATGGTGACTGGTATTGGGTAAGTTCTCGGAGGTTCTCTTGGTTTGAATTTGAACAAACTGATCCTATCAATCAGCATTGGTATAAACTTTGACATATATTCCAATGCTTCTCGGACCTTGTAATTGTGAAGGCCTTCATGATGTATTGAGTCATACACCTCAATGGTCCAGTTTGTAAGGTCGAGCTTTAGTAATACCCAATGTTTCAACTCATCCAAGAGCATTGGTATTAGCAAAGTATTCACCTCAAACCATGACAAACCACATCGGACACAAATGCCAAGTATGATCTTCATTAAAGAATCACACGGTCTCCAATCAAACTTATCTGGTGATTTATTGTAGATATGCTACGATGCAGCAATCTTTGCACTAAAAAACATGTCTACCGTTGTCATCTTTTGTTGCCTTAGTTCGGGGAACTAAATTATCTTCTTCCTCGAATAGTAGAATACACCGTCAATATGCTGCATAAACAAACCAGAATCAAATGGCAAATAAAAATTACGAGTCATGCAAACAAAATACCTTCTTCACATAAGATTAACAAAATTTAGAACATGGATTCTAAAAAAATCAAGTAGACTACTTACTTCATCCCAGAGCCAAACAGGAGAGGTTGCTAACTCATAAAACCAACTTTTTTTCTCAACCGCCATGAATCCGAGGTCATGGGGTTTGGCCAATATCTCATGCTTAGCATTGTATCGGGGAGGCCGTTTCCTAAACATAAAAATATTTCAATTCATAATGACATTATTAAATATCATTTTCAAAGCGAAAGGATATTTATTTGTTAGAACCAAATTACCCTAAAAGAGTCATCTTCAATAATCCTTTATTTATCCACTCTCTGAACTCCTCTAGCTTCTCTTTTGGAGGTTCATCTGAGAGACCCAGTAGGAGGGTAGAATTAAGCTTAGTCGGATTATAGGATGGTGAGCCAACCTCAATCATAGGTCCGGACCGCTGTTCGCCAAGTCTTGATAGTCTGGACCTCTTCTGCTTAGGGATCTATAAATGACAAATGTGAAATGGGTTAAAATGAAGTTTGACTTATAGGAAATAATCAATATGGATATGTTTGTCAGTTGTAGAAATTCGTAACAACCACGTCACTGATGCTTTCCTCATTGGCTGTCTCTTCATTCTTTCTCTCCTCCCTTCTCCCTTGGCTTCTTTATCATCTTTTTCCTCTTCTTTTTCTTTCATCACATCAGCGATTCTCTCCTTCTTTTTTCACAAAATGGACTCAGATTTTTCCTTCACTTCTCCCTCCTCTCCTTCTAAATGGTCTTTATATTTTTCCTGTGTAGTTTCACAACAACAGGTCATAATAAATAGAAATTACTAGTTGTAGAAGACCGAAATGATCATCTACATATAAGGTATACTCAACAAACATTTTCAGGATTACCTCATCTTTCTCTCCCTTGTTATACTCAACTGATGCCATTTCTTTCTCCTGTTCTACATCTTCCTGTGAAAGGGGAACACAACAACTAGCATTAACATGGGTTATTACAGAAATGACCAAATATTCATTACATAAATTACTATTTAGTCAATCTCAATAAATTAGAATGTACTCATCACCCATGGCTGCTACAAACAATCACCTTATCGGCATTAAAGAACTCCATGGCTGCTTTCATACCCATATCTACAACGGTATCGATGTCAGAGTCGATCAAGACATCATCTTGCCAGCCGGAGCCGAGGTCATTCGAATCAGTCTTCAAGGCATCCGAGTCATCGGTCTGAACATTCATCTTGTGCCTGCTACTGATATGGTACGCAGTGGGTGGCTTCCCCTCAATATTGTCATTTATATTGGACAACAATTTGAGAACCCTACACAAGAGCTTCGTGGACTTCTTCTGTCTCTTTTTAAGATCGTCTAACTTTTTGTTCATTGAATCCACCTGTCCTCGGATCTCTTCTTGAAACTCCAGCCACTTGGAGTTTGTATTGGTGTTCGGTTGAGTGACATGTGTCTTGCGAGATAGTTGAGGCACAATCTTTGGGTTCTTCAAATATAGCTGCACAACATATGAGTCCTTTAACTCTTCTTCAGTTGACATCATAACAAAACACTTCGGCTGCACACATTTGATATTAATAACAATTAGTACATGATATAATCAATATGTAAATGACCGACACTGGTATTAAAGCTAACAAAGATACGGTAAATACAAAAATGACGGTAACTATGTAGATGACCTACAATGGTATTCACGGTAGCAAAGGTATGGTCATTACAGGAATGACTACCCGGTCATTATGTAAATGACCGACAGTGGTATTGTAGCTAATAAAAGTATGGTCATTACAAGAATGACCACCCGGTCATTATGTAAATGACCGACAATGGTATTAAAGCTAGCAAAGGTATGGTCATTATAGGAATGACCACCCGATCATTATGTAAATGACCGACAATGGTATTGAAGCTAGCAAAGGTATGGTCATTATAGGAATGACCACCCGGTCATTATAGGAATGACCACCCGGTCATTATGTTAATGGCCGACACTGGTATTGAAGGTAATAAAGATATGGTCATTACAAGAATGACCACCGACACTGGTATTAAAGCTAGCAAAGGTATGGTCAATACAAAAATGACCACTCGGTCATTATGTAGATGACCAATACTTGTAAATGACACTACTTACATAAATATATAAAGTATATAAATTACCTGTTTATCTTCTTTAGCGGTAAAAGCCGACATCATATCATCAAACTTTACATTATCGGCGAAGGTCCATGACAGTATACGCGGAATGGCTTCAACGTACTTGGTGGTGAATTTGACTGCTATCGTTGGGAGGTTCTCATATGCCCAAACGAGTAAGGCATGAGGAAAGCCCGCAATACTGTAATGAACTTTGTCAGACTTCTTTAACGGTCTTCTCTTTGAAGACAGTCTGTTTTCAACTGCATTACATATTACAGCTCGGGTTGCCTTCCATGAAAGTAGTCCCAAGGAAAAGCATTGAACTCAGCTAAGTTATCGGCCAGGGCAAAATACTTCTGGTCTATTTTAACGAAGTTTGCATTTGTAAGAGGAATGCAAAATATTATGTATACTAGGCTAAACTTGACAGCGTCATCGTCGTTGTCAAAATTTACATTCGACAGCTGTAGCGCCAAATGTTCTCTCGACACACCTCTCAATGGCGAAAATATCTTGTCATTAATCGGTTATCGACCACCGGTACGAGATGAGTAGACCCAATACATTTCATGTCGGTTATTAGGCAGAACTCGTTGATAGAAAATCTGCCCAGGTCTTTACTAACCTCAAACCATAGAGCATGACCCATTCCTGAGTGATCCGTCAAACGCATTACAATATTGTGGAAGATCTGCTCAGCCCAACCAAGCGTATTTAACCTCAAAAATTGTTGAATGCATGACTGATGGATCACGCCCTCATACTGTCGGGATGACAACCACTCTTGCAAGTTATTACATGTCTCCGTAATGTTAATGAAAATATTTATTTTGGCCCGGATAATTTCACTATCCGGTACGTGTCGAACATATTGAACCTGCAGTAATGTTACGGGTAACATGAAAGTGTAATTATATTTATGACCGAGAAGTAATCATAAAAATTACCTGGCAGAAAATAACAGAAATCTGAATAATAATTAATTAAAAAAATTGATGATAAGCAAGTCAACATAAAAATGACCAACAAGTCATCATAAAAATGACCAGCCGGAAATAACATAAATATGAGTAATTTTTATTATGACCAAAAAGTCATTATAAAAATGACCAATATAAAAATTACAAGATGATCTCAAAATGAATAACCAGCCAACCGCATTTTGCAATATCACTTACAATTAACCAAACATCAACAAAAACCCAAATACCACACAAACAAACTTTGTGTTTATGTTACAAAATCAGATAAAAATACAAACTTTATGTATTTTATGTAAATTTTTTTCAACAAATCTATTAGAAATGTAGAATCTCATCAAAAACACACATAAAAATGCAAACTTTTTTTTTTTTTTAAAACATAATCAATAAAAACTGTAAACATCCTCAAGTACAATGCACATTCTTACTGAATAATATTAAAAACACAAACTTTTTAAACATAAAATCGAAAATGCAACATTTTAACCTCTTCAGCTTCCAATATATTCTCTTCTACGACACTTTTCGGCTTCTTTGATTCTTTAACTTCAATTTCCCCCTACTTTCTCTTCAACCTTTCCTTGGCCACCCTTTTCTCGCTCTCTGGTGCCGGTTTTTTAGAACTTTTCTTGGCTAGTGGTCTTTTATGCGGAAGCCATTACTCGGAGATACCTCTTTTTGGAGTAATGTTTTTCTCAGCAAATTTCGTTTTTCGACATGGGTAGTTTTAGAAGATTCTCTGACGTTCACAGACTTCCAAGCAGTTTATAAAAGGGCTTTCGTGGTGGTTTTAGATGGTTTCCGAGCGGTTATGGAGCGGTTCCGGCCGGTTGCAACTCTTTCTCTCTCTAGATTTCAGTTTCTTTCTCTAAAACACTGTAGATGCTGGTCTGAAATATTTTTTTAGGGCATGCGAGGGAGTGGGATATTTGAGCGGCTGGGAAATGAGAGTAAACCCGGAATTTGGCATACATTAAATGCTGCTGGACCCCACATATCAGAAGCTTTGATGACGTGACAGTGCTAGTAATGAAGGGGAAAAAAAGTAGTGCTATTTTTAAAAAAAAAACCGTGCAGGTGCTATTAATGAAATTAACCCTACTTTGTATTATGTATCACATGGTCATCAATATTATGTTTGGTGTCTATAAGACCTTTTAGTTGAGTGAATTTTACCTTAAAAAAATGTATTAGTGTACAAAATAACAGCAATTTCAAAACATGTAAAATTTTACCATATTTTTATTATTCTTTTCAAAATTAATTATTATGTTACATTTTTACCCTTTCATTGAGATCTGACTCTCTCTCTCTAGAAACCCCCATTTTCTCTCTCCTCACCTCCCTCCTCCATTTCTCTCTCTGTCTCTCTCGGTAATGACTGACCGGAGTGCCGGTGACAAAGACAACTCGCGGCTTCACCACCAGCAGTGACGCTCTCTTCGGCAACGCTTAGGAGGACGAGTGACAGAGCGATTACGGTTGCAGTGGCGGATGGCGACGAATCTCTCGATGGAGCTGTCGGATTACGATCGAACATCGCACAACCAACGACAATGTCATTGCACTATCTCCGCCGGTCGTCATGCTTACCTTCTCCGACCGACCTTCACCGTCGTGATAGTGCAAAGATTGCAGATCTAGAGATCGTCAAATCTCCACTGCAAAGCTGTTGTAGCGACGTCTTTCGATCTCCTTCTCCGGCGACAAAGGAGTGGCGGCGGCGGCGGTTGGTGTAGATTTGAGTTTTTATTTATTTATTATTATAATAAGTAGATCTGGGATATTTTTAGGAAAATAACAAAGAATGTGGAAAATAATGTAAATATTGATATTATCACTAAAAAAACTAAAATTGGTAAATAATCATATTTACGGAAATGTTTGTATTTCATAGTAAATAATATTTTTACTAGAAATTTTATTATGATTAAGTTCTACACTTTTGCTAAATGATTTAGTAATAACGGTAAATAATCATATTTACTTGTAAATAATTATACTTACAAATCTAAATATTTTACTTGATAAATCCAAATATTTTACTCGATAAATCCAAATATTTACAGGTAAATAAATGGATTTACTAAGTCTGATAAACAAAAATCGATACATCCAATTATTTTTCAGTAAATATTGATATTTTTTTATTTATTTTAATTTCTTTGTCAAGTCTTGTATTTGCAAGCTAAAACTAATATTAATGATGTAAATCTGGTTATTAACATAGTAAATATGATTATTTATATTTTCAAAAAAAAAAAATGAATATTTACTTGTAAATTAAGTATTTATGATACTATATTGATGTGCTATTTATAGGTAAATCTGATACTTAATTGATAAATATATTAATAATAATTTTTACGAAGTTCAGTATTTGTAAATCCATTTATTTTACTTGGTAAATCCAAATATTTACAGATAAATAAAGAGATTTACTTGATAAATCTATTTATTTTACTTGGTAAATCTAAATATTTACAGGTAAATAAATGGATTTACTATGTATGATAAACAAAAATCAGTATATCCAATTGTTTTTTCTAAATATTGGTATTTGTTTTGTTTATTTTAGTTTCTTTGCCAAGTCCTGTATTTACAAAATAAAACTAATACTAATGATGTAAATTTGATTATTAACATAGTAAATATGATTATTTATATTTTCAAAAAAAAATATGATTATTTACTTGTAAATTAAGTATTTATCATACTATATTGAAGTGCTATTTATAGGTAAATTTAATATTTAATTGATAAATCTATTAATAACAATTTTTACAAAGTTCAGTATTTACTATCCAGTATTTACTAAGTAATACGTATATTTACTATATTTACTAGGTGTAAATAAATGTATTTACAAATAAATATGTATTTACCCAGATTTTTACTAGTAGTTTTTTACATTCACAGGTTTTTAAATACATTTTTTAGATTAGGTAAATAAAAGTATTTTACATTTTCATGTAAATAAAAGTATTTACAAAAAATTATTTATTTACTGTTTTTCTGATTTTGTTTCATAATTTAAATGTTTTTGGCCTTTTATTCTCATGTTACCCTATTTAATTAAAATTTTTTAGAATGCCCCAACTTTTTAAAAATCCTAAAACTACCCCAAATTGAAAAAACTCTAACCTAGTCAGCCCCAATTAATGCCGCCACTATGGACAGCCGTTGCTGGAGACAAAGTTATCGCCGCTGGGAGTTGGTTGCTCGTTGATCGTTGTCGGAGAATACAACTTCACAATGCCGCATCATTGCTGTCGCGATTGTGGTCGGATCTAGCAATCGTCACACCATCACGATGGTGAAGGTTGGACGGAGAAGTTAGGTGAGACAATTGGCCGTCGCGAGTCGTGGGAAGTTGCCCAATCTCGATCTTCATGGGAGACTCACTAGGGAAGGAGCGAGCTCGTCCGGTTCTTGTCACGATTGCCATCTTCGGTCGCAATCGGAATCTCCTCAATGTGATGCTAAACATCGTGACGTCGACACGATCTCGATACAATCACCATCTGATCCCGCGCCGTCACTGTTGTGATATTCGGCAACGAGGAGAGAGCAACAGATGACCAAAGGAGAGAGAGAAGAAAGATACTCATAAGAGAGGGAGAGATAATTATGGGCAATTTTGGAATTTTAATTTTGTTAGTTTTTCTAATTATGCTATTGAGTAGAAATATATATATATATATTTTTTAAAGGAATTGAGTAATAATATTTTAAATTATACTATAATTTTAAAGTCATGAATAGTATTATGTTATTTTGACTCTTCTCTCGTTTAATATTTCTCTACTAATTTCTCAAAATAAAAATAAAAAATTAAAAATCCCTGCGATTTCTATAACTTTCCCTTCTGCGATTTTCTCTTCAAAGTCGCAGCAATCAATTTTGGCTTTCCATTTCCATGCCATCTCTACATTCTCAACGCTGACCTCCACCACTCCCCTGCTCCGGACTACGGTAATGGCCATTTCATTTTCTTCTTCTTTTCATTTATTCTTTTTTTTTTTTTGCCCTTTTCCTTTTCTGGAAACCTTTATTCAATATCTTGGTTGCTGAAAGGAAAGAGTAAATGGGAAACAAGATTAAATTATGTTTGTGTTAAAATCGCTCTCTTGAAATACTTGATTAGGTTGTTCTCTTTCTCTGAAATACTTCAAATCTGCTTTTTAATGCTGAATTTTGATCTTGATTGAGGTGTTTTTGTTTTTGTTTTTTTTTGGGTAATGTGTTTTTGTTATATACATTGAAATTTGGGTGTTGAGCGAATTACTTGTGTTTGTGGATGGTAGAGGTTGTCGAGACGAGGGGAGGATCAATGCAGAAGGATTCGAAGGGAAAGTGTGAGACTGCGTCTCACCACAATCTGAAGGAGAAGACCAAGCACCGCGTCGATGATCTTCAGAGAATGTTCTCGATTCTCGAATCCGCTCGGAAGGAGAGTCGGGCCGGCGACGTTGCGGTATTGGAGGAACAGGTCAATCAGGTGCTACGGGAATGGAAAGTTGAGCTCAGTGAGCCTTCCCCAGCATCTTCTTTACTTGTATGTGCTTTGAATGTTTTACTATTAGACAAATTTATTTTGTCATCTCATTGTCTTTACATGATGTAAATTCTATATAACGTGATGTTGGTGATAAATTCTTTGTTGTTCTTTGTTGTTATACCTTAATAAAGTTATTATTGTTATATGGACTTTTGTGGGAATTTAGAATTTTGTTTGGGTGTTGAGTAGGGTGGTAGTCTTGGGTCGTTCTCGGAGGAGTTGGCCCGTCTTTTGCAAGAGGCCGATGTGGAGGATGATGCAACCAGTCCATTAGGAGAGCTGACACTTCCTAAGCCTAAGCCCGACCCTGATCTTGAACACTTTCCTGCTGGGAATTTCACCTTTGCACAGGTAAAAGAAAATTTCTTCATTGGTGGATTTTAGTCTTTCTTTCTGAATTGTCCGTGTTGAATTTGCATTTTGATTGATTGCAATATGATCATAGACCATAATGAAACATGATATTCATAAATGCACGCTGTTAGTAGGTTTTCTCTACTACAAAACTCCACTTTAGATGTGAGCAGAAACAGATAAGCTCAACATCCGATCTTTATTTTCAGGATCTTTTTGATGCTAAGGAAACCCAAGACCAGACTTTTCAAGGGTTCTTTGAACCCAAAGGAACTTCTTTAGATTTTCATGACATAGTGGCAAATGAATCAGATTTTCATACTCCAGTGGAGCATCATCAGTTTGATTTACATCAGGACTTCAATGATGCGCATATTGTTGGAACCTTTAGCAGTGATCAATGTGGACAGGATTCTTTGATTGAGGTTCTTCCAGATATTTCCCCTCCACCCGCGGCTTTCTTGGGACCAAAATGTGCTCTTTGGGACTGTTCTAGGCCTGCACAAGGATCCAAATGGTGCCAGGACTATTGCAGTAGTTCTCATGCTGTTTTAGCCTTGAATGAAGGTCTTCCGGGCATAACCCCAGTTCTACGACCTGGTGGCGTCGATGTGAAGGACGGTCCACTGTTTTCTGCTCTTAATTTAAAGACAAAAGGAAAGGAGGTGGGCATCCCTAATTGTGAAGGAGCTGCTTTTACAAAATGTCCATGGAATGCTCCTGGTAAGCCTATGCAGTGGTGCCTCTTTATTTCAGTTTTCTCCTTTTGCTTTGTTCTGTTGGCTTGCTAATTGCTAAATTACTCATCCGTTTTACAGCACACTCGCATCTAATTGAGCCATATTGGTTTTGTGATTTAGTTCACATTATGTTTTTTTCTTTCTTATGCCTGAACTATAGTTGATGTCACATGTGCTGTTCTATATGTTTCATGGTCAAAAAAGTATGAAGGATGGCCTCTATTTCTTTTCTTCTTCTTTATTTATTTATTTTTTTCGTGACTGATTGTTGTCCTTCAATGTCGCAGACCTGTTTGATCTCTCTCTCCTAGAGGGTGAAAAATTCCGAGAGTGGCTGTTTTTTGATAAGCCTAGAAGGGCATTTGAGAGTGGAAATAGGAAACAGAGGTCATTGCCAGATTACAATGGACGTGGTTGGCATGAATCAAGGAAGCAGATCATGAAGGAATTTGGGGGGCAGAAGAGGTCATATTACATGGACCCACAACCTTCAACATTTCACGAATGGCATCTATATGAATATGACATCACCAACTATAGCACTTGTGCACTATATAGATTGGAGCTCAAGCTTGTTGATGAAAAGAGAAGTCCAAAGGGAAAAGTTGACGGGAAGAGAAGTCCCAAAGGAAACGTGTCAAATGATTCGCTGGCCGACCTGCAGACAAAGATGGGAAGGCTCACTGCTGAGGCTCCCGGAGACGATACAAACGCTTCTAGTGGCAGTGCAGACTGTACTTAAAAGCCAATGCTTGCGATGTCCAGTTCTGCAGGTCTGCAAGTAATTTCAACCTCTGAACTTTGAAGTATGCTTCCGGGGGTCCATACAATCACCAGATCTCCGACATTTATTGTTAGTGCGCTCCTTAACTAGAAACTTACCCTCATCTGGAAATTCAAGGTACATGCTTTTTCCTTACTGAAGTGAGTCAGTCCCAAATCAGTTGTTCATCTACAGATAACTTTTCATTATCGAGCAATTCATAGGATCAGCTACTAAAAGTCATTTGGTTGAAAGAACAAAATCAGAGTTGGAAGTGGCATGGAGAACCATGTTATGGTTTTATCGTTCGCTTTGTTTCTGTTGTGTACATATATGACTTGAAATCCTGAATCGACGTTGGAGAATCCAGGCAAATTCGGAAGAGAGAAAATGTCGAGATAAGAATAAACAAAGATTGTAATTGTAAATTGATTACTCTGGAATTAATGCTTTTTCAGCTTTGCTCTGTGCCCTGTTATGTATGTTTGGTGAGACGCTGTTTTCTAGTTTGTTATTTGTGCATTGGTTGTATAACAAAATGGATGGGTACTGGTACAACATGCTAACGTTTCCCATTCCAAAACTGGCTTTACTCACCACCGAGTAAACAGAAGGGGTGGTAAGGTGCTTGCTCTCTTGACTAGAGGTCTTGGGTTCAAGTTGTCACCGCTCGGTGGTCGGGGTATATAGGCAATTCACTTCGAGAGAGATCCATATATCACACAGGAAGCCCTCTCCCTTTCCTCAGTTGTCTAGGTAATCCATCCTAGATACCTATAATCCTCCTTTTAACATTTGAAAAAAAAAAAAAAAAAAAGGGCTTTGCTCGTAATTAAACACCTACTTAGAATCCCCTAAAATTTGAAGCTTCCAACTGAAATTTTATCGGTGATTTCCGTTAAACAGCAAAAGAATTACAATCCTCCATAACAAATTGGGAAATCTACCTACTTCCGACCCAGAAACGAAAAAGAAACCATAAGCAATATATTCATCAACATAACTCCCGGAAGATACTAATTTTTCACACTACTGCAATGCAAGGCTTAATAAGTAATTAATAAAGTTTTCAGCTTCCAACAAAACTCGTCAATGTACTCCACATCTTTATTGAGAAGCAACTCTCGTAACTTGGCACGATTGGCTCTAATCTCTCCCCCAACCTCACTGTAATATTCTTCCATCACCGTCTTAATCGCATCGCAAACACTTTCCCTTGAAAACAGCCCATCTTCTTCACCTTTGGCTACTTCTACCCCGACCTTGAGGTTGTCAGCCATTAGTCTTGCATTGAAAATCTGATCGCCTACTTGTGGTATCATGACAAGCTCACATTCGCTATTCAACAGTCCCTCGAACAAAGACCCCCAACCGCAGTGCGTCACAAAGCATCCCACGGTTTTGTGCTCCAATATCAGCTGTTGCTGAATCCACCCCTCGTGAACCACTCCTCTTCCTCCAACTCTCTTCCCAAACCCTTTGGGCAACGCTTCTTCAGTCGTCTCCGCTCTGGGAGGCGGTCTCAGCGCAGCAAAGAACGGCAGCCCAGAGAGCTCCAACCCCAACAGCAGTTCTTGGAATTGGTCTTTCCTCTATTTTGCCTCACTTCCGAAAGCACGGTAGACCACAGAGCGAGGCTAGAACCCACCTAGCCAATTAGTCCATTTCTCTTCCAATGTAGAGAGTGGTCGCTCCGGCAAAACCGGTCCTGCAAGAAGGACCGGCTTGGCAGTTTGTCTCTCGATGTAGTCGATGATCGGGCCTTCGATCTCTCAACAAGTATTGAAAGCTATAGCATCACTTTCCATTAAGCTGATGCAGACTCGATCGAAAAAATACATGTTGATTCCGAATGTTTTAGATCTTAATTCGTTGATGACTTCTGCTACGTGGAGACGGAGCTTGATGGACGGGTCGGGAAAGCCTGGCGGCGGCTGCATTTCCTCGGACACTGTCTTCTTTACTTCGCCAAGTTTCATGTCGGGACGTAGATTATAACCTATAGCTACTGCGCTAACTATGTTATAGCGCACAGATTTGATGCTTAACCGGCGGGCCAACTTCGCAATCCAGTAGGCGGAATCAAAGAAGACGATGTCGGGTTTGAGGTCATGTGTAGAGGCAGTTCAAAGTCAGGTTCCATGTGATCCATGGCCACCATGATGAGTGGGATCAAATGTTTGGGGACATCCGAAGTGGTCTCGGCGCCGGGAGGGAGGCCGTCGACGAGGGGAACGGCGACGGGAACGAAGGAAATTAGATGTGGGAAGAGATTGAAATGTTCTACTTCGGATTGTGTTTTGGTGGGGATGAAGAAGGAAATTTTGTGGCCTTTTTGGGCTAGTTTGTTGGAGATGTGAAGGTATGGAGTAATGTGGCCGAGAGCAAACAAGGGGCACATTGCAATGTGCAAATTAGGCGTCGCCATATTATTTTTGTTTCTTACTCAGAGATTAGTTATGACAAAGCAACTAGAGGTACGAGAAAGATCATATATTCATATGAGAGTTGCACATTTCTAGTATGATTTATTTAGTACGAGCTAGTGTGAAAAAATAAAATTAAAAATCTTAAAAAGAAAAAGATGCAAACATGCGGACGGTAAAACATCAATTCAAACATGATCTACTTTATTAACTTCATGTCAGAAAGTTATAACCTATACACTATCTGTTTATTAATCTTATTAATTTTGTCAACCGCAGAATCATTTATATTTAAATTAAAAATGGATAATAATAATAATAACTTCTTTACCATATTCGTGATAGTTTTAACATGTTTATTAGTCAATTTATCTTTTCTTAAAAGAAAAAATAAGTGAAGTTCACTTACAAATTTTAAAATTCTTATTCTTACTTGATGTAAACTTTAATATTATATTATATTTAATCAGGTTATAATTGACACATAGTTTAATGCATCAATCTGTAATATAATTAGATCAACTTCGAATACTTCAAATACAATTTATTTATTAATCATAATAATCAATTAAAAAAAAAGGTTAAATTCTCTAATTTTATTTTGTGTTCTATCATGACTCAAATTGCCGACACTATCTCGTAAGAAGCATCATCACTCGTTCCTCTTCTTCTTCTTCTTCTTTTTTAACTGCAAGCTTCGCACTTTTTGTGTGGCTTGATGAAAGCCACGTTTGTGGCCAGTTAAAGAGACGTGTTTGTGGACTTTGGGGCTATAATTAAGTACATGAGATGATTTAATGACCTTTGGTCCACACGAACTGTTGACTATAAATGGCAGTGGTCTTGTTCCCAAAAAAAAAAAAAAAAAAAAAAAAAAAAAAAAAAAAGCAATAGTCTTGTCATACTGCAACTTGCATAGTCAAATGAATTAGGTCCTGTCCTGATACATGAAGCCGAGAGAAAATATCTTGTCTAAACTTATGTAAAAAAGGAGAGTTTGAGCGTAAGAAGATTTCACGTAAAAATATTCTTTGATGAAATTGGAAGTTAATTTGGGTAAATATGAGAGATTATGCCGCTGACTTTTATACACTTACAGTTCTAGTTTAACAAATTATATATATATATATATATATTATCTACTCTCAGATCATTGACGTTTGGTAATATCTAAATCACATCGAATCTGTGAATTTTTAATATGTTTATTTTAGTTATTTTCTTCTTATTATTCATTTAATTTCTACTAACACTTTAATATTATATATCTAATTAGTAGGTATAGGTGCTTTTACTCTTTTTTTTTTTTTTTTGTTACAAAAAATATATATCTGGAGGTAGCCCCATAATTTTTCATTTATGAACTCACACAAGCCGGAACACTCTTCTAGGATGATATAGGATTCGAATTTTCAACATCTCATTTAGTGAGATCTTTAAGATGAAATCACATGTCATCCCATCCACCTTTACGTGAGTTAGGTGCTTTTACTTAATTGTTACGAAGGGCACCAATTTAAGACAAGCATTGCATGACCATGTGAGAATTACTATTCTCATATATCTATCTACTGGATAGAAAGCAGAAAAAAGAAAAACTGTGTTCGCCCAAAACGGTTCATTTGAGAATCCAACTCGATGTCTTCTCTTAGCTTGAAGCTTGAGAATTCAACTCACTAAAGCTTGAAGCTTTTCATTGAGACCGTCAATATAAGAAGACTCCACATCTTTTCTGAGAAGAAACTCTCGTAACTTGGTGCAGTTGGCTCTAACCTCTCTCCCAACCTGGCTATAATTCTCATCCATCACTGTCTTGATTGCTTTACACACACTTTCTCTGGAAAACAATCCATCTTCCTCACCTCTCTCCACTTCTACACCAGCCTTCTGATAGGATTTGGATATTAGTTAGTTTGTTAGTAGCATAACCAGTTAGTGAGTTTGTTAGTAGTCAGTTTAATTAGTATAAAAGGGGGATATGGGTGGAGAGTAAAGAGGGGAATGATTAGTGGTAAATTGGGGAAACCCTTGGGAGAGCTAGCAAACCTCTCGAATGTCTGCGAATCTATCTTGTATTGTTCTTGTTTTCAATAAGAAAATCCTCCATTATTCCTCTCAATTAGCTTGTTAGAATCCGAATATTTTCTTGGGTGTTCTTTGTTCTTATCACCTTCAATCTGTTCGCGATCAGACTCGCATTGAAAACCTGATCACTCTCGTATGGAGTCATCAGCAGCTGACATTTACTCATGACCAGAGCCTCCATCACAGAGCCGTACCCCCAATGCGTGACATAACACCCGACAGATGGGTGCTGCAATATCAACTGTTGTTGAATCCACCCACAATGAACCGCTGCTCTGCTTCCAATTCTGTCTACAAACCCGTCTGGTAATGCTTCTTCGATTGTCTCAGCCCCGAGGGGCGGTTTCATTGCCGCCAAAAAAGGCAACCTTAAAAGCTCAAAACCCAATAGCAGCTCTTGGAATTGATCTTTTTTTAAGATGCACTCACTTCCAAGTGCACCATATATCCCCGAGCCAGCCTCGAACCTGTCTAGATATTTCACCCATTTCTCTTCTAAACTAAAGCTACTTATCGGAGTCTTCGGTATAAAAGGGCCTGCAAGTATTATGGACTTACCAAAAAACCTTTCGACGAGCTCGGTAAATGGTCCTTCAATTTCTCTAGACCCCTTGGACACATAAACGTCACATTCTGTTTGGCTTATAAAGAGTCGGTCTACCAACTTGATATCACTGCTGAATAGTTGAGAATTAATCCGACAAAATAGGGTGTTTCATGAAGATGAAGCTTGTTGGATGAATCTGGGAAAGCCACGTGGTGGCGCAAGCAATATTTTCTCGAACGGCATGGATGTTTCTTGCCCCTCATAATTCTTGCCGGCAATGAAGCTTTCATCACTAGATTGACAACAGACAAATACACGGTTTTGATTCCTAATTGGCGTGCCAACTTGGGCAACCAATAAGCGAAATCAAAGAAGACAACATGGGGGTTTGAGGTTACACAGAAGAAGTTCAATGTCACGCCCTGTCTGGTCCATGGCCGTCGCGATGAGTGGGATTAAAGGGGGAGGCACATTAGAGGTGGTATCGGCGCCGAGAGGGAGGGCTTCGACGTTGGGAACGACAATGGGGACGAAGGTTATAAGATGTGGGAATAGATTTAGATGTTGTACTCTGGATTGTGTTTTCGTAGGGACAAAGAAGGAGATTTTGTGGCCCTTTCTGGCTAGTTTGTTGGAGAGGTGGAGGAATGGAGTAATGTGGCCAAGACCAAAACACGGATACATGCCATTATGTGCTTCCATAGCGCCCTTTTCCTGTGTAGAACCAGAAAAATCAACAAATTAACTCACTACCATAATGTATAAATATCCTTCAAAATCAATAAATTACCCAGTGATTAATGAGTGCTTCGATTGAATGTTGTTCTGCAGAGGACTGTAGATGCTTCCCAATCAAAGGAAAGAAGAATCACGAGTAGACAAAATGTAACGACCCCTCACAAACCATTATAGTTGACTTTATATTTAATCATTCATCTCTTATAAAATTACAGAAATTTTTACGCTTGAAATAAAAATATTAACATAACTGAAAACTTTACTTAAATAATTTTAAAAAACTTTAGAATTTTTTTTTTTGAACTATATCAAAATAACCTTCAAAATTAGAGTAAATTAAAAAAATATATATTTTATGAAATAAAATTTAAGTCTATATGAATCATCCAATCAAATAATAACAAACTAAAGTTTTAAAACTTTATTTGAAATTAAAAATGTCCATCCCATGATTGTTGCTCCCATTTTCGTATCACAGATCGTCCCGCTTCCGCTCCAAGCTCCTTCAAATGCTACATCTTACCCTTTCCGTTATCTGCAACATGAATTAACTTATATAAGCAAGGGCTTAATAAGACACTTAAATCTCATAAACGTAAATAAACATTTTTTTTATCATCATAAACATCATTTAAAAACATTTCAACTTTTAAAAATGTCATATATTGGGCCTGGCGTTGTACCATCATAGCGCGCTAGTCACGGAAGGAGTGGGGTAGTAAATCTCAAACCAACAGTGACAAGAAGCCCCTTCACCGAACAACATCATCATCATCATTATCATCAAGGGTGTACAACGCAAAACATAAAAATTCATATACATACAATATATATATTTTTCATTAAAACGTCAACATAGGAGAAGTATTATTTAAGAACATCATAACATTATCTTCAACATCAAAATATATACTTCTCAAATCTTTAATTCATGTTGTAGGTGAGAGTGTATTTATATAAAAGCCTTACTTAACCTTTTCAAATTTTCCATTAGTGACGCATGATTGAGGTATCGGGTGCTCGCCTTGAAATCCTTTTGATTTTAGCTTGGATGAATTTGGAGGTTTTGTGAATAGTCTTCGTGTTTTTTTTTTTTCCTCTCGCTTTTGGCTTGTGCATGTGAGAGGAATAGAGAGAGTGAGAGAAAGAGAATGAGAATCACAGTATGTTGGAGAGGGAGACTAGGGAAGTGAGAGAGAGAGAGAGCATGTAAAAAGGGAAAATTTGAATATTATAAAATAAATTGTGAGTAATTTAATCCCAAATCAATTTAAGAATTAATTGGGATTCAATTTTTGGTTTAATTGTCTCTTAATAGGAGGGGAATGGCTGTCATTAGGGTGTGAAAATGTGTGAGAGGAAAAGGAAAAAGCTAGGTTAACTTCTAGAATTTTCGCACCTATAATCACACATAGTAAACTGGTTGGTGACATCAGGTATCCGGATAGTGTATAGGTCATAACTTCTTACTCCGATATCGGATTTGCACAAATGAGTAGGTGTTCGAAAGGTTATGAAAATATCTATAAGCTATATAAATTATAGAAATAATTTTGGACATTTAAAGGTTCATAATTGAGTTGGAAATTAACATCATGTTAAATAGGCCTTTTTCGGACAACATACTTACCTTTTTTTTTTTTTTTGTGTCTTTTTCTCTCTCTCTCTCTCTCTTCTTCACGTTTTCAATTCAACATTCCCATTTTTTTTTTCTTCCTTTTGCCTATTGCCATTTATAGATGATATAAATATAAATATAAATATATATATTTATATATATGCATATAACTATACAGATCATACTACACATATAGATATATATATTACGTAACATACTTATATTTAAAATATTTATTTAATTAAACTATCACACAAAATTATTAAATCATCATAAAAATTTGTCAATTTAGCATGAACTTTGTTCTAGCACATCGAGTACTCGTCGCGTCACCTGTGAAAAGTAACTCAACATAACCTTAGAATTAAGAAATTGCTATCATATCACATTATCCATGTTAATTCTAATGTTAATTTTCTAACATTATTATTAGGTAGCATTTGGCGCGTTATAATCCCTCTTACCTTATAAAAGTTTTGTCCTCGAAACTTAGAATAATTCCGGATAATACTACAAGAAAAGTGAGAATCAACGATAACAATTTTAGTGACGACTAAAACTTCATCGTTGAAAGTGACATTTAACGACAGGTTGTCGTTGAAACTGCACTATTAACGACAGGATGCAATACAAGCATCAACGACAACTATACTGTCGTTAAAAAGCTTTTATTGGTGACACTTTTCTTCACATTGTCGCTAAAAATTTGAGATTTTTGGCGCCAACGAGCTTTGGTACCCTCATATTGACGGGTAAACTTTTAACGACAACTTATATAAATTAGTAACAATCATATGTCGTCGTTGAATATGTTCAGAATTAGTGATTTTTAATGATGACTAACTTTGCAGTTAATTAAACACTTTTTGTCGTAAATTATGAACTTTTAATGAGATACAAGTATCGCGGTTAAAAGTTGCCGATAAAAGTTTTGTCCAATCGCATTTAACGACAAAGGTCATTGTCATTGAAAATCTAATGAATTAGTGATTTTTGACGATAATCAATTTTGTCATTAATTTTCTAGTTTTTGTCATAAATTATCAACTTTTAGTGACGATACATTAGTCACCGTTAAAAATTGTCAGTAAAAGAGTTGTCTAATTACATTTAACGACAAAGGTCGTTGTCATCATTAAAAGTCTAAATTTTATAAAGGAGTATAATTTTTGTCATTGAAAGCTTTAAATTAAACAAAATTGTATATTTTTGCTTTTAACTATTTTTGGCAAAAAAAAAAAAAAACTCAAAAGAGTCATCTATGTTGCAAAATAATATCAATATAAACACATCTAATGCCTTGGTTTATATGGATATCCTACTATTTATTTTTACTTTAGTGTTTAAATGGAAAGTTTTTCATTTCCATTAAAAAATTGAAATATGAAAAAATGACAACACAAATGAGCAATGTAGTTGCATTTTTAAATTTAAATAAAAAAAAAACTTATATGTGGATCTCTAATAAATATGAAAAAATGACAACACCAAAAAGTTATATGTATATCTTGTTTCACTTTCCTTTTTTTTTTTTGGAAATAAATCCCTTTATAAAATGCTTAAAAATTTGGCAACGTTTACTCAAATAAAAAATGGCAACATAAATAGGAAACGTAATTGAAATTTGAAGGAATTTAACTTTCGTTAAAATTTGAAAATTACTTTAAAATATGGAAGTAATTCCTTACAAAAAAATAAGTCGTAATCAGGAAAAAAAAAATTCAATAACATTCTCTTCAACAAAAAAAATAAATAAGTAAAAAAGAAAAAAGAAAAAGAAGAAGAAGAGGAAGTAAATCAGAAAAAAAGAAAAAACTTCCCACTTTCCTAAGAAAAACCTTCCCATCGTTCTTCAAGAAGAAGGAAAAAAAAATAAATAAAAAATAAAAAAAAAACTCCCTATGGTTGGAGTTTTATTAAATTTTTGCTGTGTCCATTTTAGATGCAAGGTTTGAAATGTTTAGGTGAAGATTTTCTTGTCTCCGTTTTTCCTTCATCGTTTCCTTGTTGAGAGAGAATGACATAAACATATTCAAATTAGTGATGTTAGCGCTTATTTTTGCCTCTAAAAGGATGAAATATTTGAAGAAAAGTGTGCCAAAGCTGTCATGTTGATGTCGTGATCTGTTCCAACCACAAAGTACCCTTTCCAATTACCCCGGCAACTTGAAAGCGTGTCCATCCGTCCGGATTGAATGCTTGTGACCCGACTACGATCAACCAGATGTTGTTCTCGGAGAACATGGACACCCGACCGAATCTTGCCGTCTCACCAGGGAGAATGGGACCCGGGCCCGCATTGTGCTCCGAGCACCCCATCCCGGGGAATGAACCCAGGACTGACATAAGTCCCCCAGACCCACACTCCACCTACCACTTCATCTGACACGAGACCTGTCACTGTACCTATCAGCCGTATGCGTCATGCATCTACTGCTGCAACATGTCACATCATCGCCCGCCGCCACCTACTCTGACAGGGACTGCTCCTGCTGGCTACGGCGACAACCACCTTTCTGTCCCCTATGTCGGGTCAGAGACACGTGACACCAGTCCATTGGACCAATAGCACCTACAAGCCTAAGGCCTAGTAATCCGCCGGGTGCCCTAGGTAGCCGACCCAGCTGGGTTGCCCCGAGCACCCAGACCTGCGAAGAGGCGCCTATAAATAGAAGAAGAACCCACAAATTCAGGTATGGTCATTTTTCCTTGCCAAAGCTCTGCCTCTCCCACAGCTCATCAGTTCCCCGACTGACTTAAGCATCGGAGTGCCCACGGCAGACACCACACTAGTATCCCCATCATTCCGAGGTGCTTCCCTTTTGCAGGTGACTGACAGCGGAGCTACTGGTCAGTCCCGACCGGACTACCCTATCACATTGGATGTTGCTGCCGGAGGTGTTTTCGGCATCAACGTTTTGGCGTTAGAAGGAGGGCCCCGCGCCTTTCCAGCAACCTTAACCTCATCACCTGCGCTCCCCGAGCGCCCGACTACTCTATCCATGGACGAGCAAGGCAACCAAGATTTCCAGGACCCTGACAACCCTGCCCCAACCGGATCGCAGAGCACCCAACGACCTCCGCGCTGGAGGGGTGCCCGAGCGCAGCGCAAGCCCACGCAGACGGAGATCCTCACGGAGAATGTTCGAAGCCTGATCGAAGTAGTTAGAGTGCTTGTGAACAGAGAAGCACAAAATGCTCAACTCCCCCCGGTACAGCAGGAAGTCAACGAGTCAACGCCGACCAGGCCGCCCAGGTCAGCCAGCCGACCACGGAACCCGTCTCCCACGGGCGACCGAAGGAGCAATCGCTCTAACCGGGAGAGCTTCGGGCTACAGCATCAAGACGGAAACGAAGACCCGGGTAAGGTGCGCTCGAGAAGCCGCCACACTAGAGCCACCCACTCGGGAGCAGCCGAGCCGCCGGCGACGGTTGGAGACGACCCAAACTATCACCCGAGGGAGACCATGAACATCCGGGGGAGCACCACTTCTGTTTTCGATCGCCTGGGAAGACCAGGGATTTATCGGCGCCTAGGCCGAGAACGTTCCGTGGAAAAGCCGAAGAAGGAGGGTCCCGACCGGAGCAGGCTGGATCACCTTCAGCGGCAGCTCGACCAGCTTGTGGGCCAACAATACGGGCTGGAGCATGTTGGAGCAGTTGACCCTCCCTTCACCCCAGCTATCATGGCATCACCTTACCCGTCCAGGTTCAAGATGCCATCCGTGACGTCTTATGACGGGTCCACAGATGCGGACGAGCACCTCGAGAACTACCAAGCACACATGCTGATTTAGAATGCCAACAAGACTGCCATCTGTAAGTCCTTTTGCCTAACTCTGATTGGGGCTGCCCGACAGTGGTAGTGGAGGCTGGCCCTCGGATCGATCGGCTGCTTCAAATAGTTGGCAGACTCCTTCACAACCGCGTTCTTGGGGTCGAAGACTAGGAAATTAGGAGCATCCCACCTGTTCGGCATAAAGCAGGGCGAGGCTGAAACGCTGAAGAAATACCTTGAGCGCTTCGATAGAGCCGTCGTGCAAGTCAAGAACTACACGGACGATACCTTGATACAGGCATTCCGGGAAGGCGTCAAGGATGCCCGCCTCGTCTGGACGCTCGCCAACGACAGGCCGCCCACCTTTGCACATTTGAGGAACATCGCATGAAGACATGCCGAAGCTGACGAGTACGTCAGAGGGCGAAGGCTTGCAACCCAAGAACAACCCGACTTCCCGGAAGGAAGTCGGACAGAAATCAATCCAACCAGAGCCGACCAGAAAAGGGGAAGGCCGTGGTAGTGGACACTCGGACTGAAGCCAATCCCAGTCCGAGAACTCCGATAGGGAGGTTCCGCCAGTATACCCCACTAGTCACAACCATCGAGCATGTCTTTACCCAGGTATCTGGTCGGGGACTGCTCCGAGACCCATCATCACTCCGAGCAGATCGTGCTCGGAGGAACCAGAATAAGTACTGCAACTTCTACAAGGATGTGGGCCACGACACGAAGGACTGCATACAGTTTCGAGACCAGATCGAGCTGTTGATCCGGGATGGCCACTTGCGGGAGTTTGTGGAAAGAATAATCACCCCGGCTGGAACAAGCAATCGAGCCACGACGTCTGCTCGGCAGAATTCAGGACCGAGCAATCAGGCGGGCGAGCCGGGGCAGGAGCACATCGTCCACACCATCTTTGGTGGAACGGCTACCGGGGACACCGCAAATAGCCGGAGAAGCTACGCCCGCGAGGCTAGGCAGTTCGCTCGTGGAGAGTATATTAACATGGCAGAGCATATTTCCAAGATATGCCGCCAAGACAGTGCCCCGATCACCTTCAAGGATGAAGAGGCGGACCAGCTGCCCCACCCGCACAACGATGCGCTGGTCGGAGAGGTCCGGGTAGCTAACAACGTCATCCGTTGCGTCCTCATCGATAACGGGAGTTCAGCGGGCATCATGTTCATGGACGCGTTCACAAGGCTAAAGATCGAGGGAGCCGTGTTGACGCCCGCCCAGAAGCCCTTGTATGGGTTTGCTGGTGATTGCGTCCACTAGGCCGGTACCGTACGCCTCCCGGACATCGAATCTTATCATTTTTCATGTGAGTTTTGGCAAATGACAAAAATTCTTGAACACCATCTTGATATTTTCTTGTCAATCTATTAGCCCACATCCATTTTCGATCCATTTGCAAGAGCCCGGTCTAAATCCAAATTAAAGATCATACAATTCATTCAATAATCAAGTTTTTGCAATTAAAATAATACATATTAAGCTTTGGACATAATTTAACAAATCATACTTTCAAAAAAAAAAAAATGAGAATCTACAGTTTTAGATATCTAAAATATCTACAATGAATTAATAAAATTAAATAACTCAAAAGAGTAAGTAATAATCACTACTACAGATAATGACTATAAGAGAGTGTTGGTTTGGTGGACGGTGACAGCGGAGGATCTGATTTCGCAGGTCTCTGTAATGTTTTTCACGGCTGCGGAACTATTCTGTAAGATAAAATGAGGGCTGGTAGGGATTGTAAAAACTGAGAGATTACACGACGGTTTTGGTAAACCGTCTTGTAATCTCGAGTTTACACAACGGTTTTAGAATACCGTCGTGTAATTGAGTTTTAGATGACGGTTTTTGTAAAACTATCGTGTATTTTCCGTCGTCTTAGCCAACTTTTGTAGTAGTGATTTGTGCCCATACGACACTCTCCCAAATGTAGCTTCCCACACTTAGAACCAGGTGGAATGTTCTTAGCTTGCTTAGCTGGTTGACCTCCTCCTTGACGGTTGTTATGGTTCCTCTGATTGGGAAAATTCCCTTTTCTCTTATTATTGTTCCACTGACTCCTTGAGACCTGTCTTGATTTTTGAAGTTTCCACGGTTCTGGTTGTTGTTGTTATTCTTAGGGACTTCGCTCTGACGAGGTTGGCTTTCCTTTTTCTTATTCAAATGATATTCAACACAAAGGGCACACTTGACACATTCAGCTGTGGTGGTTGGTGGAGCAGTCCCACTATCAACAATCACTACAATCTCGGGTCTCAACATCCCAACCATTCTCCTCAGTCGTTCTTCTTCATTTGGCACCATGTGGGGACAAAAGCGTGCTAGTTGGTGGAACCGCTTAACAGCTATTGTCCCCGATAGATTTCCTTGACAGAAGTTATTAAACTCATCATAGTGTTCCTTGGTCACTGACATGTTGAAATATTGCTCGTTAAATTCTTGGATAAAGTCTTCCCATGTCATTTGACTCATATCCCTGCTCAGCTCTATTCCTTCTTGCCAGATTCTAGCATCACCCATCAAACAGTAGGAAGTACACTTCAATTTCTCATTCTCAGTTAAACCCATGAAATTAAGTACTAACTCGATAGACTTTAACTATCCTTGAGCTACCAAAGGGTCAGTTGAACCTTTGAATTCCTTAGGCTTCATCCTCTTGAACCATAGATACAGAGGCTCATGATTTGTTGCTGTTTGAACACCTCTATTTTGTACTGGTTGTGTAGCCGGTGGATCAATGGGGACTTCTACTTTGTTGGCATTAGCTTGCAAATTGTTAATGAGGGTCTGTTGTTCCTGAACTTGCCTCTGAAGTTGAACCACCATTTATCCTAAATTAGGCTCTGCCGCCGCTTCATTTTCAACTTGCCCACGACCCCTTCGTTGGTCTTGACACAACTGCGCCATAACTTCTGCTAAATTAGGTTCTGCAGCAATCTCATCTTCGGCTTGCACTCGGCCTTTACCACATCCTAGAACTGCATGTTCTCGTCCGCGTACCAGCTTATCTTAGTCGTCTGTTAGTAGCAAAAATTGTCAATAAGAGACTTTTTTTTTTTTTTTTAGCATATCGAGTCAGGATTCAAACTTTCCATAAATAGAACATCACCTAACAATTCTTACATTTCTATTTAAGGAAATTAATTAATCACTTACTTGAAGAAGTTTGAAGTGGATACATGACGATGCATGATAAGAAATAGTAAACCGCTCTGATACCATATCTGTAACGACCCCTCACGGACCATTACAGTTGACTTCTTATTTAATAATTCATCTCTTATAAAATTACGGAAAATTTTAAGCTTGAAATAAAAATCTTAACATAACTGAAAACTTTACTTAGATAACTTTAAAAAACTCTAGAATTTTTTTTTTTGAACTATATCAAAATAACCTTCATAATTAGAATAAATTAAAAAAAAAAACTCATTTCATGAAATAAAATTTAAGTCCATATAAATCATCCAATCAAATAATAATAAATTAAAGTATTAAAACTTTATTTGAAATTAAAAATGTACATCCCGTGATCGTTCATCCCATTTTCCTATCATACATCGTCCCGCTTCGGCTGCAAGCTCTTTCAAATACTACATCTTACCATTTCCTTTATCTGCAGCATGAATTAACTTATATAAGCAAGGGCTTAGTAAGACACTTAAATCTTGCGAATGTAAATAAACATTTTCCTTTTATCATCATATACATCATCAAAAATATAAATATCATTTAAAAACTTTTTAACTTTTAAAACCGTCATAACTTAGGCCTGGCATTGTACCATCATAGCGTGCTAGTCACGGAAGGAGTGAGATAGTAAATCCCAAACCAACGGTGACAAAAAGCCCATTCACCGGACAATATCATCATCATCATCATCATCATCAATAAGGGTGTACAATGCCATTTTAAAACATAAAAATACATATATATACAATATATATACTTTTCATTAAAATGTCATCATAGGAAAAGTTTTATTTAAGAACATTATAACATCATCATCAATATCAAAACATATACTTCTCAAATTTTTAATTCATTTTGCAGGTGAGAGTGTATTTACATAAACGCCTTACTTAACCTTTTCAAATTTTCCTACAGGTGACGCGTGATTGAAGTCTCGGGTGCTCGCCTTGAAATCCTTTTGATTTTAGCTTGGATGAATTTGGAGGTTTTGTGAGTAGTCTTGGTGTGTTTTTTTTTTTCCTTTGGCTTGTGCATGTGAGAGGAATAGGGAGAGCGAGAGAAAGAGAATGAGAATCATAGTACGTTGGAGAGGGAGACTAGGGAGGTGAGAGAGAGAGAGAGCATGTAAAAAGGGGAATTTTGTATATTATAAAATAATTAAGAGTAATTTTATCCCAAATCAATTTTGGAATTAATTAGGATTCAATTTTTTGGTTTAATTTTCTCTTAATAGGTGGGGAATGGCTGTCATTAGGGTGTGAAAACGTGTGGGAGGAAAAGGAAAAAGCTAGGTTAACTTCTAGAATTTTCTCACCTATAATCGCACATAGTAAACTGGTTGGTGACAGCAGGTATCCGGAAAGTATACAGGTCATAACTTCTTACTCTGATATCGGATTTGCACAAATGAGTAGGCATTAGAAAGCTTATGAAAATATCAATAAGCTATCTAAATTATAAAAATAATTTTGGACATTTCACGGTTCATAATTGAGTTGGAAATTAATATCATGTAAAATAGGTCTTTTTCGGATAACATACTTTCTTTTTTTTTTTTTTTTTCCTCTCTCTCTTCTTCACATTTTAAATTCAACATTCCCATTTTCTTTTTTCTTCCTTTTGCCTATTGCCATTTATAGATATAGATATTATATATATATATATATATATATATATAAAACTATACAAATCATACTACACATATAAATATATATTAGGTAACATACTTATATTCAAAATATTTATTTAATTAAACTATCACAGAAAATTATCAAATCATCATAAAAATTTATCAATTTGACATGAACTTTGTTCTAGCACATTGAGTCCTCGTCACGTCACCTGTGAAAAATAACTCAATATAACATTAGAATTAAGAAATTGCTATCTCATCACATTATCCATATTAATTCTAATGTTAATTTTCTAACGTTATTGTTAGGTAGCATTTGGGACGTTACACAAACAAAAATACAAATTTATGAGGAGCAAAAATTGTGTGGTTTTCTTGTGGTATTTTTTATTTTTTGGTTGAATTCTTGTGGTATTGTTCAGAATATGAAGCTGTATATAGAGCAGAAAAGGAACGAAGTTGTCGGTCAGCACGCGTAATTAACCTTTGTTCTTTGCCACTTTTGATAATAATAATAATTCGTAAGAATCTCAAAAGGACTCCTAGACATTAACAAGAATATTCGTTGCACATTTAACTAGCAGGTCCTATTCCTTGATGAGAAACGCGTCAACCTAATCTCACCAAATTTGCCAAAGATAAAGATACGTGGAGCTGTGATATCGGCCACTCTTCATTGGTACAAATTGATAAAAAAAACAAATCTTTATATTTAAATCCTCAAAAAAACCACTCAGAATTCAAACTTTTGACTAGTAATCCATCACGACAATCCGTTATTATTAGACCTTTACACTCGGTGGTGAATATATCTTCTGCACATAAATGTGTGATAAATACCAATGTCTTTATGTATGCCACGCGAACGACTCTGACCAATAGGTTTTGCTGGCACAAAGTGCTTGGGTAAAGCTAATTTCTGGTTCAAAATAGGTGACAACTGACAAGTCTTGCTTGCTTTTTTTTGGTAAAAGGCTTGTTTATTTGATATCCGCCAACCCTTCCCCACTTTCCACTTTATACAAGTGCAAATAGACAGGAATAGAACCGAAATTCTTCCAGACACAAAATTAAAAAAATATACATATATATGTATATATACACACACACACACGAGGAGTCACGTATACAACAATGGCGTACATGTGGCAACTCATCCATGGCCGTTGGATGAAAATTGAAGGACAAGATGAGAGGGAGAGAGAGTTGGGATACAATCCAAGAGAGAGAGAGTGTGTTGCTGGAGAGGCCTCCACGCTGCTGCTCGTCCCTGGGAGACAATCATATATCACTTTTGCAACGAGGACGCGGCGACATACTTTCCATGCAATTTGTATAAAGACAGTTTATGTTAATAATGCGTGGAAACAATTGAACCGAATCATTAATAGCAAGAAAGGTGCAAAGGCAATCAGATTATTCATTTCTATGTGGGAAGAGAAAAATAATAACAAATCGTTTGTATTTTTACTCACAAGCACTAAAATCTTTGCTTTTTTATTATTCTATGATGTGATATGAATAAAACGCTAACCTTATACTAAAAAAGAAAATAGATTAGAAAGAGGTTTGTTTGGAAGGGCCGTTTGTCAAGACTCAAGTAGTATTTTGTCAACCCAAAAGATCATATGGGCCGGTTTCCGTACCAAGTTTCAGCAGATGAGCTAAACTCTCGAGTAAGAACATTTCGTGACAACATTGAATATAGATTGAATTTAAAATTAATTTCATTTTTACTATTAACTTAACAAAAGTTTCGTCCACTACAAGATTTCATTTGGATCATCAAACTTCAATAGCTACTAATTAACTCCAATATAATGTGTGTTGATTGGTGGTGAAATATTCAAGTTCATTTAAATGTTTTCATCATTTTATTACTATTCAACTTAAATCCAAACCTAAATTTTCACTTTTTAAAAATCCATATCATTCATATTTTTTTTATCTTTCTATTCAAATGTTATCTTCAACAAAAAAAATTATCCAAACACACATTTAATCTAAATATATAATTCAAATACTACTGACTTATTTGGATGAGCTATTGGAACAACTATAATTGTAAGGATAATAACGTGGTACACTAATCTAATAAAAAAATTAACACTTAAATAGTATCACTTAAGCATAATGACGGAATTATACACTCCAATAAGTTCTCCGCACCCAATAACATTACTGATTAAGTTCTATTATTAACCCACGACTAATGCTTGAAGCTTTCCAATGAAATCATCAATGTAAGAAGACTCAAGATCTTTGCTAAGAAGAAGCTCTCTCAACTCGGTCCGGTTGGCCCTGATCGATATCCCAACCTCACTCTCTTCTTCCATAACTGTTTTAATCCCTTTGCACACACTCTCTCTCGTGAAAAACCCGTCTTCTTCGCCTCTCTCCACTTCAATGCCGGCCTTCAATACGCTGCCGATCAGCCTCGCTTGGAAGATCTGGTCACCTTCGTACGGTATCATCACCAGCTGACATTTACTCACCAACGCCTCCATCACGGAACCCGACCCGCAATGTGTCACGAAACACCCGACTGAAGGGTGCTCCAATATCAGCCGTTGCTGAATCCACCCGCCCTGAACTACTCCTCTGCTTCCAACTCTGTCTACGAACCCGTCCGGCAGTGCTTCTTCGATTGTCTCAGTGCCCTGAGGCGGTTTCAGCGCCGCTAAAAATGGCAGCCCCGATAGCTCAAACCCCAACAACAGCTCTTGGAATTGGTCTTTCTTTAAGATGCATTCGCTTCCAAACGCACAGTAAACTACAGAGCCAGCCTTGAACTGGCTTAGAAAGTTTATCCATTTCGGTTCTAAGCCTGTACTGATTACCGGTGGCTCCGGTATGACCGGCCCTGCGAGCAGAATTGGCCGTCCAGATTGTGTCTCGATAAATTCGAGGAAAGGCCCTTCTATTTCTCTACAACTCTTGATAGCAAAGGCATCGCATTCCGTTGTGCTGATATGAAGACGCTGATAAAAGCTCATGCGATCACTACCGAATTGTGATTGAGAGTTTGAACTCCGAAGAAAAAAGCGTGTCTCGTGGAGATGGAGCTTAATTGAAGAATCCGGGAAGCCATGTGGCGGATTCAGCCATGCTTGCTCGGATATAACAGTCTCTTGTTCGTCGAATTTTCTGCCGCCTCTGTAAGCTATTGTCACGGGAGAGACGATTGAGTAATAAACTGTTTTGCAGCCCAATCTGCGTGCCAACTTTGGAATCCAGTGAGCGATATCGTAGAAGACGATGTCGGGTTTGAGATCTCGCAGGTGAAGCTCACATTCATGCTCTGTGCGGTCCATGGCGGTTGCGACAAGTGGGATTAAAGCGTGAGGCACGTCGGAGGTGGTCTCGGCGCCTGGAGGGAGTCCGTCGATGTGGGGAACGGTGAGAGGGACGAAGGTGATGAGATGTGGGAAACAATTGTAATGCTCAATTTTGCATTGTGTTTTGATGGGAACGAAGAAGGAGATTTTGTGGCCTTTTCTGGCTAATTTGTTGGCCAGGTGGAGGTATGGGGTAAGGTGGCCAAGAGCAAACCAAGGGCACATTGCAATGTGCAAATGAGGCCTGTTCATCTCGGGTTTTTTGTTTTTTGCTTTTATTTCCTGACCCAAAAAAAAAAATATATATATATATATATATATATTTGAGAGAATAATGTTAAGCATTAGGAAAGGTTAATAATATTAATTATCTCATAGTCTCAAACTAAAACGAAAATCAAAAGCACACATAAATCAGAGCTACTAACATGTGATAATTACAATGGAAGTTAATGATTCCAAAACATTTTCTTAATCGATCCAAAGAAGTAGAATGTTTTGTATGGGTAGGAAGCTTGGAGAGGGCAATGGTTAACGATTAGGAAGGAGAACTGTTTCAGACAAGACACTCCTTAAGAACATTAAATTACTTGAGTGAGAGAAAATGAGTTTGGGTATGAATTCACACACGTTTGAATTCCGAAAATATTTTCCTTTCTACCGAAATCCATAGCCCCAATATTTTAATATATATATATATATAATTTTATGGTTTGATTAAAATTTGGTTAGTACAGCACAATTATTATAACACAGAGTGCTAGATAGAATGACCAAAACTAAGTGAAATACGAAGAAGAAGAAGAAGACGTACTTGTGAAGGCAAATTGATCAAGGTTTGCATTTGATTTTCTACTTTCTTTCCCTCGGTTTGCTGGAGACAGAGATCGAGGGACTTCTTTCGCTTCAATCTTCTATCTTCTGGTACATAAATGTGTGATAAATTCCAATGTCTCTGTGTATATCACACGAACTTGAAGGACTCTGACCCATTAGGTTTTGCTGCAACAAAGTATCTGGGTAAGCTAATTTGTGGTTCAAAATAAGTGACAACTGACATGCTTACTTTTTTTTTTTTTTTTTTTTTTTTTTCCTTGGGTGAGAGGACCCTTCTCCCCTTTCCGCTTTACATACAGAACCATATTATTATATATACTAAAGAGTGTCCATTTGCACTGTTAAAATGACTTCTTCATCCTTGAAACCTTTTGGTTTTTCCCAATTCCCACAGTGGTATCCCCTTTTTGCCCTTGAAACCCTATTTGTGGGTTTGTCTTTTTGGTTTCTCTCTCCCTCTTTTCTTCGCTTCTTTCTCTCTCTCTTCCTCTTTTCTTCGGTCTTCTCTCTCTCCACATTTTTTTGGTCTTCTTCTTTGCTCCTCTCTCTCTTTACATTTTTTTTTTTGGTTTTCTTCTTCGCTCCTCTGTCTCTCTCTCTCTCTCTTTACATTTTTTTCGTCTTCTTCTTCGCTCCTTTCTGTCTCTTTCTCTCTCTCTCTCACTTTACATTTTTTTGGTCTTCTTCTTCGCTCCTCACTGTCTCTCTCTCTCTTTAGATATTTTTGGTTCTCCAAATCCTTTCTTCTTCGCTCTTCTTTTTCTCACTCTGTCTCTTTACATTATTATATATGCTAAATGAGTGTAATCTTTTACTGTTCAGTGAATATTATTATTTTTTTTTTACTTTTGTTGTTTTGCTTTACTGTTTAGTGCATAGTTTTTTTTTTTTAACTTTTACTGCTTTGTTACAGTTATTTATTTTTTTTAACTTTTGTTGTTTTGCTACATTAAAAGGCTACAATATTTCACTGTTTAATAAATAGTGATTATTGTTTTTTTTTTATTTTTGTTACTTTTGCTGTACAATTTTTTTTTCCTATAATAATACACAGTAGTTATTTTTTCTACATTAAACTATCAATTTTACCCTTATCATATGTGCTGATTTTAGCTTATCTACAGTGAAAGGACGGTTTTGTCCTCACATATTTTACTGTTTTGTCTACAGTGCAGAGATTTTTTTGCCCCTCTGATTTAGTTGGCTTTTCTTCATCTACAGTAAGTTGACATTTTTACCGCTATTATGCAGAAATTACCCGCTGCCCATACAGTATAATTACCGTTTCATGCCTCTTTTTTAGTTCCTTTTCTTTTTCCTACAGTGTGTTTCCGGTTTTACCCCTATTTAGAGTTTGTTTGTTTTTTCTTAATATTATTTTTGCCTTTTTTTTACGCTAAATTTTAGACATTAGATTCTGATCTATTGTTGTATTATGTTTTTGCTCACTTTGTCTTTTTTTTATTTTTAAACGATTTTTTACTTTAAATTTTTTATCTTTATTTCAAATTTTTTTGTGTCTTTTTTGTTTCTTTTGTTCTATTTTTTAAAGACCCATTTTTTTTTAAGGATTTTGCATGCAATTTTTTTTCTTTTTTGTTTGTTTTGTTTTATATTTTAAAAATCATTTTTTTTTTTAAGTCTTTGCATGTATATAACCTGATAAAAAAAAATTTTAAACAGCAAAAAAAGGAGAAAATGGGATATATATTTTATTTTATTATAATGTTTTTGTTAGGGTTAGTTTTTTCCGGTTCTTTTGAGTTTAAAGATTTTTGTTCTTTTTTTTGTTTTCTGCTTTATTTTTGTTTTAATTTTTTTTCTTTAAATGAGTATAACTATAGAAAATTTTTTTCTTTTTTGCTTTTGTTTTCGTTTTTATTATTGTTAGTACTATTGTCATTTTGATTTTGCATCTTCACTGTTGGGAGATATTTTAAGAAGAATTATACTTATTATAATTATAATATTTATCTTAACCAACTGTTTTTATCATATAATACACAATTTTTTTATTTATTTTTTTCTTCCTTCCCCATGTATTGCACGGGTATTAAACTCGTTATATCTATAAAAGCTATATTTATGATTATATTATAAATGTGAAGATCTTTAAAAATATTATTTAAAAATTTAGTTAAATTATTTTATTTTTTTATGATGATGTCTTTACCTAGTCTTTACCTTGATGTCTTTACCTTGGTTAAATTATTTTTTATTTTTTCTTGATTTTTCTTTAATAACTTTTTAAAATATATGTTTTTTATTCTCTTATTTTTATCCTAAAATATCATTAAAAATTTTGACATTTTTGTTTATAAAGTAGACACTTAATAATTTTAGTATGTATTCGCTTCATATATATATAAAATACGTGATTTTAACTTTTATATATATATATATATATATATATATCACATTGTCACTTTTGCAACGAGGATGTGGGCCGTGGCTACATATACTTTCCATACAATTTGCTTGAAGACACTTTATGTTAATAATGCGTGGGAACAATCGAACCGAATCTTTAATAGCGATAAAGGTGCAAAGGCATTAAGGCAATCAGATTATGCATCTCTATGAGGAAGGAGATAAATAAATAAATCGTTTTAATTTTTACTCACAAGTACTAAAATCTTTGCTCCTTTTTTTTATTTTAAATTTTATGATGTGACGTGAATAAATCGCTAACCTTATACTAAAATGGAAAATAGCTTACAAAGAGGTTCGGCTGGTAGGGCCGTTTGTCAACCAACAAATAGTGAACTCAAGTAGTATTTTACAAGGATGAAAATATCAATAGTTGTGGAAATATCGATACTTAAATTTTACGAAATATATATCGGTGAAAATTGATGTAAAATATAAAAATTTATTTAAAATATTAAATTTTTAAATAAAACTTAATAAAACTCTAAAATAGTTAATAATACATAAATTAAATGAAATCTCAATTAAATATTTAAGTATTTAACAAATTTACATGGTAATAATGGAGTATAAATATAGTAAACGATAAGTTGACGTTCATCAATTAAGTAAAATCATTAAAACACAACATAATAGAGATATACTACCTTCATTATTTCATACATGGTAAGAAAACATTCATATTTAAATAGCTTTTAGAATGTTCGAAATTATTTGCAATATCTTATTAGTGTAAACAACATCGATTCCAATATAATATGATATTTGAGTATTTATTTTATATAATTTTGGATATGTTATGTGTCTCTTAATCTCTACTATCTATTCATAAATTTTAAAAAAAATTGTGCATGAATTAAAAAAATCATGAATTTTATGTTAAAATTTAAAAAATTATATTACGATTAATATTTTATGGATATTTCATCGATATTTCTGTGGAAATTTCTAGAAATTTTCATAATAGTTTGTCATTTACTACTACACTTTTCACATAAAATCGATATTTCCGTAAAAAAAATCAATATTTACGGAAATTTCTATGGAAATTTTACGGATATTCTACAAAAAAGAAATGACACTCCTGTTTTTATATTAGTATTTCCAAAATACTGAAATTTCCACAGAAATATATGTGAAAATGTCGATTTTTCAATCCTTGGCATTTTGTTAACCCAAACGATCATAGGGACCGGTTTCCCTACTAGGTTCCAGTAGATGGGCTAAAATCTTGAGTAAGAACATTTTTGTGAGAACTTTGAATATAGATTGAATTAAAAATTAATTCATTTTTATTTTTTAACTTATCAAAAGTTTTGTCGACTATAAGGGATCCGTTTGGATCATCAACTCCAATAACTATTAATTAACTCCAATACAATGTGTGTTGGTTGATGGTGAAACATTTAAGCAAATTTAAATGTTTTCAATATTTCACTACAAATCAACTCGAATCCAAATTCAAATTTTTACTTTATAGAAACCCATACCACTCATATTTTTCTATCTTTCTATTCAAATGTTATGTTCAATAAAAACGTGTTTGAAGTATTCAAACACACATTTAATTTAAATTAATACACAATTCAAATACTATTGGCCTGTTTGCATGAGCTATTGAAATAGCAATTATTGTACTCAAATGCAAAATAAGCGTTTGGTTGGGTCACACCACCAACAAGGATTTTTTGATCTTGTACTCACTTCTTCTTATGCAAAGATGAGTATGGGGATGGAGATTATTCTGAGGGACAGAGATGAGGACAGAAAAGCAGTACTCGTCCTTGTTTCATTGTTATCCCTGTTTCTCACTCAACAACATTACGATTCGTCCCAATTGGGTCGAGCCCGTTGAGTTTGAACGGCTGCTAGGGACCCAAAAGTATTCCAGTTGTCTTGCACCGCTCAGTGCCTTCCCCCGACAACATTTCATTCTTCTAAAAACCAACAAGCTTGCAAGATCTTCAAGAAGTGACATCCTCCAACGGAGTCCAATGCTCGTTTCTGGTAAACTAGCACGAAAATATTTTTATTTAAAAAATATGGCCCCTTCATAACATAATTCATAAGTTTTTTTTCTAAATTAATAATACTATTATATCTACCTGATTTGAACTCCATAGTTTATATAATGGAGTCAGATACAGAATTGATATTACTAATTGATTACGCCACCGGCGAACATAAAATTTCGTACTCACAATCATTTTTTTACCAAGCACTACCTCCTAGACGCGTCCAAATTTACAATGCATACAAATCTATTCATGTAAAAAGTCTATTACATATTGTTCAGCTGATCAAGTCCATTGATCCAACAAGAGAGTAGCCAGCTAGAAAATTCTACATTCTTAGTTAACCGATTCAAGCATGAAGCTTCTTAGTGAAATCATCAATACAAGATGATTTTAGATCTTTGTTGAGAAGCTGATCACGCAACTTGACACAGTTGGTTCTAACCTCTCTTCCAACCTCGCTATAGTTTTCTTCCATCACTGTCCTTATCGATTCGCAGACACTTTCTCTAGTGAAGAACCGGTCTTCCTCGCTTCTCTCCCCTTCGACCCCAGCTTTCAGTCGGTTTCCAATTAGCCTCGCGTTGAAAATCTGATCACCTTCATACGGAATCATCACCAGTTGACATTTACTCATCACCAATCCCTCCATTAAAGAACCTGACCCGCAATGCGTAACATAGCACCCTACAGATGGGTGCTCCAATACGAGGTTTTGTTGAATCCACCTAGCATGAACCACTCCTCTTCCTCCAACTCTCTCTTCCAATCCCTTTGGCGGCGCTTCTTCCACCGTATTGGCCGCAGAAGGCAGTTTTAGCACCGCCAAGAATGGCAATCCCGAAAGCTTAAAACCCAACAACAATTCTTGGAATTGATCTTTTGTTAGACTCCTCTCTCTTCCAAATCCACAGTAACTAACTGAGCCAGTCTCAAACCCACCTCGAAAACTTGCCCATTTCTCTTCCAAAGTAGTACTAGTTATTGGATGTTCCGGTATCACCCCGGTCCTGCAAGCATAAAAGGCTTCCCAAACCGCCTTTTGACGAACTCGATGAACAGTACTTCAATCTCTCTGCAACCTCTGGGTGCAAAAGCATCGCAGTCTCTTACAGAGTATAGAATCGATCATACAAGGTAATATCACCATCCCCATTAGGTTCTGAGTTGGCGACGAAGAATCTTGTTTCGTGTCGAAGGATCTTGATGGATGAAGAATCAGGGAAAGCAGGAGGTGGCTGCAGCAATGTTTGCTCGGTCAACGATGTCATTTCGTCTCCATCTAGTTCCCTACCAGTACAGTAAGCTACCATCACCGGACTGACGACTGAGAAATATGCACTTTTGATGCCTAAGGGGCGCACCAACTTTGGTATCCAGTGTGCAAAATCGAAGAAGACGATGTCGGGTTTCAGGTCTCGGAGGAGTTGGAACTTATCTTGAGTTCGGTCCATGGGCGTCATGCACTACAAGAATAAAGCCCATTAATAGCATTTGACAATAGCGTTTTTAAAAAACCGTCTCCCTCCCATTTATTAATGAATAAACTCCTTTTTTTCTCTTTAATTTAAAAAGTAAACGGCAAAAAAAAAAAAAAAAAAAAAAAGACCCTCTATTCCCCACGAAAAAATAACTCCCTTCCCCACGAATCACGATCATGCAGTTCAACCTGTCCTCTATACTCGGTTCCCACAAAACCACAAGCACGGATGGAATATCCCATCCAAGGGCATTTCCTTCTCTTCTTAATGATTTTCCCTCCCTCAAATTTTCCCCTTTTATTTTTTCCTTCCTCAAATTTACTCTCTTAATAATCTAGGGTTTGAACTAGAAGGCCACCAACTTCTCTGGATTTTGGAAATTTTGATTCCTGATTATTCATAATGGAATTTCAGTATTTTAATGAGGGTTTACTGGTTTAGCATGTTTAATTGAAGTTGGGCAATTGAAATTGCTTTGGTCTAGAGCGGTTTTGGAGATTATAGCTATCAACTGGCCAATTGAGCATAAAGAAATTGTTGAAGATTATTAAGCAGTAAGTTCTCAGTTCACAATTGCAGCCAGTCCTTTTTTTTTTTTTTTTTTGGTTACTACATTATGTATACTTACTTTTGGATCTTTAATGTTAATTTTGTCATTGTTAAGGACAACTAGATTTTGTGAACAGAGCTGTGATGACATGCATTAAGTTTTCGATTTAGAGTTTAAAACTTTATATAAAAAGGAGGTATTCTCAAAACTCCTTAACCCAGGCCTGCTTCTCGATCTTTTAAGGCTCTTGAGTTGTAACTTACCTTATACCTTAATATTCATGCATCAAGAGGCAGAGAGACATATGTATTACACTAGTTTCTGTTGTATAATGAATGTCCCACTATTTCTTTCCACCTGTACGGCATGTTTGCCTCTTTTTTTCCTTTATTACTGAAATACTTCAGAAACAAATTAGTTATTAAAAAAAAAAAAAGAAAGAAAGAAGAAGAGATGAGGTCAGGTCAAACATATAAATCTGTATATTGATTTAGTGTTTTTCTATACCTTAGTTAAGTTATATTCTGGTTTAATGCAGTAAACTTTCAACATATACAAATCAATGTCTTATTTTTAGTTTGCTTTAGCTATTTTTGTTTGTACTTTTCTTGTATTCATTGTTCCTATTTGTATGGTATTTATACTTATTGTCAATCATTACTCTGAGATTGATTGGATTGTTCTCACTGAGAGTTGGTAATGGCTTATCTATTAGTTTTTTTTTTATTGACTTTGTGCAATTAGTAGAGGAAAGAGAGAATATGATCATGGTTGTACTGGTATTCTCTCTCTCTCCTTTTTTTTTTTTTAATTTTGTCTTTACATGCATTTGTACGAGTCATAAGCTTTTAACTTTTTTTTTGTTTTTTTGTTTTGTTTTGTTTTTTTTTTTTTGTTTTGGTGATGATTTTGTTTTGTTATTGCATTGAGTTTTTGGAATCCCAGTGCAGGGATGAAGTTGAGCTTGATATCGTTTGTACTTTGAGATTGATTGGATTGTACTCACTGAGAGTTGATTCCAAAGGTGACCATTACTGATTTTTCTACTCTTTCTTTTCCACCAAAGTGAGTCACTTCCATGAAGTACTTTGTAATTGCTTAGTCACTTGTATTAATTGGCTTGCAGTGATCATTTTTTATTTTAGTTGACATGTTTTGTTTTTTTAGTAAATTTTCCTTTTCATTTGCAGATTTATTCTTCAAGCTCCACACAATGAACCAAAACTAAGCTTTAAGACTGAGGTAGAGCTTGAAGTATATTGTGTAGGGCTTGAAGCACATGACATTCCATTACGGTGAAGATAATAAATACAAAGCTTTCTTCTCTGGCTTGGCTGAATTGTGGACTTTTTTACTATAAGCTTTTTGAAGGGCTATTTCACCTTATATTCGGAAGACAATTTGGTTGAAGAAGATGTATTATAGATATATAAGCATTGTTGTGGGTGTTTGTACTTTCATGCTTTGATATTCTAGCCACGTAGATATTTTTGGATCCCTTATTATCGGTAGCAAATCATGTTACTCTTTTGGAACTTTTTTAGTATGGGGAAATTCTTGTAAATTACTTATTCCATTGATAAAAATTTATTTATTATAAAATTCACAGTTTAAATTTACTGAAAAAAGGTGCTATCAAAAACTTACTTCGGTCAAATTTTACAATATTACAAATGACTAATTGGTAATATTAAATAACACAACATTGAAATAGTAAGTTCCGTAGCATTGGAAAAATGATATAAAGCCAGTTTCTTAGCACAAGAAAAATGCTATAACAATTTTATTCGTAGCACTTTGAAATTGCTATTAAATCCAAGGACTTTATAACATTAAATAACATGGCGTTTGATAAAATGCTATAGAACAGTATTGATAGCTTTTTAACACGCTATGAAAAGGCTTATTTGTTTTAGTGATGACAAGCGGGAATAGAGGGGGAGGAACGTCGGAGGTTGTCTTGGCACCAGACAGGAGGCCATCGACATGAGCGATGTTGAGAGGAACCAAGGTAATGAGATGTGGGAAGTGATTCAAATGTTGCAGCTTGTGTTGTGTTTTGTTAGGGACGAAGAAGGAGATTTTGTGGCCTTTTCTGGCTAGTGTGTTGGTGATGTGGAGGTAAGGAGTAATATGGTCAAAAGCAAACCAAGGGCACATTGCAATGTTCAAAGAAGAAGAATCATGTCCCTCCATTTTTTTTTTCTTTTTTCTTGTGAATTTAAGATCAGTACAAATGTTACTAAAAGAAACTAGGTAGAGTGCCTAGTTGTTTGCAAATTTAAGGAAAAATTGGAAATTGAGGAATTAGGAGAAGATCAAATGATGGATGTTTGATGGGAATTTTTATAACCTAAGATGATTATATGATATAATCAGTTAATCATGCTAGGAAGCCAAAAACAAGTTAAAGAAGCAGAATGAGCATTCACACTAGTCAAATAAAAAAAGCAATCCAATAGCAAGCATGTATTATGCCATCTTCAAATAGGGCCAGAGATGATGAAAAGATATCGACTCCTAAAATCCTCATGTCTACAGAGAAGAATACTAATTATGCACTTGCTCATAAAGAAGCGGAGTTCATGATTTCAAGATCTTGCGAGAAATTGACAAAGCTCAATAATTTGTAAAGAAATAAAATTGCTAATTCTGAAAAAGAAAAGTATCTATAAACTTTGTGTTCGAAAGGAAAAAGATTCAAAGATATACAAATGAAACTACTTTTTGGTAGGGTTCATTTACCTTTTTAAGGTGTTATTTTTATTGTTTTATTTATTTTTGTTTGGTTTACTATTAAGGCTGGATTCTGAACTTCTTATTTTTCTCTCTATTTTTTTTTTCTTTCATTTTAATAAAATTAAGTGGGGGAGTTAGCTTCTTCTTTCCATTTACATTTTTAAAAAAGTCACAACAGAAGAAACAAGTTGTCGGTATGCACCTCATGATTAACGCTAATTGTTTTTCAGTTTAATGATCTATCTTATAAGGTTCTTATTAATTAATTAATTAGTTATGTGGGAGTAGGTGATAATTGTTTAGGTAGCTCCTCTATTAACATCACCACTATGGGAAGGATGATCAACTTGTATTATTTTACTGATAAGATTATGATGGTGGCTACTTGTTAAATTAAAATTGTTAATTCTGAAAAAGAAAAGTGCCTATAAACTTTGTGTTCGAAAGGGAAAAGATTTAAAGATATACAAATGAAACCACTTTTTGGTAGGGTTCATTAAAGGTGTTATTTTTATTGTTTTTTTTATTTTTGTTTGGTTTACCATTAAGGCTGAATTCTAAACTTCTTATTTTTCTTCTATTTTATTTTTCTTTCATTTTAATAAAATTAAGTGGGGGAGTTAGCTTCTCCTTTCCATTTACATTTAAAAAAAAAAGTCACAACAGAAGAAACAAGCTGTCGGTATGCACCTCGTGATTAACGTTAATTGTTTTTTAGTTTAATGATCTATCTTATAAGTAGTTGTAAGGTTCTTATTAATTAATTAATTAGTTATGTGGGAGTAGGTGACAACTGTTTAGGTAGATCCTCTATTAACATCACCACTATGGGAAGGATGATCAACTTGTATTATTTTACTGATAAGATTATGATGGTGGCTACTTGTTAAATTATAATGGTGACCTATAAAAAAATAAAAAAAAATTAAAGATGATCTGTAAAGTAGAAAATTAACCTTATGATCGTTAATGTTCCTTATATAACTCAATCATTAAGGTATTTTTTCAACTTGACAATGAGAGAATTCAAATTACATATTTATAGTGAAAATGGATTTGAATGATATAAAATTACTACTATAATATATTTGTAACCACGCTCAACAACTATAAAGTTCAGATCTATAAAAATACGATTTTATAGCCCATATAACGGTTTCATATAAATTGCATGAGAATAAAACATATATTATATATTTTCTCTTGCTATGAAATGATATGGATCATGTGCAATTGATGTCTAACTCAAAAGCATAGATTTTTAATAGAAATAAAGGTCTGTAGCATTTTCGTTTTTTGTTTTACTAGTACGGGCGTGCAATCACTAAAACAAATTCTTACATATGAAACTACTCACAAAAATGAATAGGCAAAATTCCTACATTTGAAACTACATATGAAACTACTCACAATAATTACTACAAACATTGTTGAAAATAATGAATAGGCAAAATTCTTGTTGTATCTAGTATTCGAAACGGCCCTAATCCTATATTAAAGCCCATTTAGGAGAACATCTAAAGATGATATTTTAAATATTGTATTGAAAATGTGTGTTTGGAAGGAAAATTTTTAAAAAAGTTCTGTGATATAAAAAAATAATACAAAATTTTGAAATGTGTTTCAGAAAAAAAAGGTACAAAATGGATCTTGTCTTGTTCATCTTATCGTTACGAGTATTCTGACATAAAAATCATCTCATTCTGATTTAAAATGAAAAAATTATCGACTTTTAAAATTTGAATTTTTTATCAATAGAACAGAAAGAATATTATAGAGTTAAAATTTTAAAATCCAACTGATGTTTTCAACTTGTTATTTGAGCTGCGAACATCTGTGGGGCCCACGCACCTTTGCTTTCATGGATTTTCACAAACCACTTGGATAAGAAAAGAATAAAAAAAAATTGAGAGACCCACCACACAGTAAGTATCATATGGGAGAGGATCATTACCGTTTCACGGGTTTTCACAAACCACTTGGATAAGAAAAGAATAAAAAAATTGAGGGACCCACCACACAGTAAGTATCATATGGGGAGGATCATTATCGTTAAATTTATTGGCAGATGTCTATTTTAGTAGTATTTTAATAGATGATAGTTATCATTAATATCAAGAGACGTTTAGACACACAATCCAAAAGAATAAAAAAATTGAGGGACCCACCACACAGTAAGTATCATATGGGAGAGAATCATTACCGTTAAATTTATTGACAGATGTCTGTTTTATTAGTATTTTAATAGATGATAGTTATCATTAATTTCAAGAGACGTTTAGATGCACAACCCAAAAGAATAAAAAAATTGAGGGACCCACCACACAGTAAGTATCATATGGGAGAGAATCATTATCGTTAAATTTGTTGGCAGATGTCTGTTTTATTAGTATTTTAATAGATGTAGTTATCATTAATATCAAGAGACGTATAGACCCACGACTCAAATTTTAAAATTATAATTTAATTTATATATATATTTTTTAGTTTTATTATTTATATAATTCTGTAATTTAAATTTTAAAAATTCATAATTTTATATAGGAAATTTAAATGTGATAATTTTTTTTAATTATATAAAATTTTGAAATAAACGAAATAAGTTATATATTGATATTTTTTTCTGAATATAATTCAAGTTTTTATATTTTTTCACTCTAACAATTCAAACACCTCGATAAATATACAATCAATTCAAATCTAAATTATATAATTCAAACTTTAGAATCAAACACATGCTTACTTTATTTTGTGATAGCTAATTTATGGAAATTTAAAAATAAAAAGAAGAAAAGGGATAAATAAAAAAATTGTTCAAAGGTACAGTAATCACTAAAAAGACAGTAATATAAAAAGATAATAAGATACTTATACATACAAATACAAATACCAAAAAAAAAAAAAGTTTCATCCAAAAAAAAAAGGAAGGAGGAGGAAAATAGCGTTTTTATAAAGATGTGAAGAAAATAATAGCATATATTTTAGGGGTAGAAAATAAAAGCATATTTTTAAAATAAAAAAACAGAAAAATCCAAAAATGCCCTCATAACTGTTTCCTTACCCCAGACCAGCCAAACATCGCCGGCGCGGCCTCCATCTACTTCGACCTTGGGCTTAGACGGCATGCCGCTGTCGTCACCGTCTGAAGACCACTGGTTGCAGAGGAGCAGACGAAGATCGCGAGGCCCAAATCGCGATATCACCCACTGCTGCTCGCGAAGATCTCCGGCCCTTCCTCGCCTGAAGCTTCGTCTTCGGCGAAGGTTTCCTCTGCAACAGCGGCTGTTGGAATTTTAGTTCTTCGTCGTTTCCGGCAGCAAAAACTTGGTTCACGATCGCTATCTCCCATGACGAAAACAACCTCGCACTAATCGCGATCCAACCTCCGGCGATGCCCCGAGCTGTCTTCTTCTCCGGCGAAATAGTGGTCGTCGGCGCCCGAACGTCAATGGATCTGATATCACGTGTGACCTCACATCATATTATTATACAAATTTACATACATATTAATATATGGTTACTCTAATATTTACCCATCCATAGTTATTATTGTTTTAATCACATGATATTAATCGGATAGTTATAATAAATTAAGTAGTTGATTAAAAAAATTTAATGACAATTAATGAACATAAAATTTAGAGAGCTCATTAAATGTGATTTGAAAAGACAATTTATTGATAACTTACTGACATGACATTTCTATTTTTTTTAACTAAATTATAAATCAAAGAAATTTATTATTAATCTATTGACATATCTCAATCTATTTTTTCTCAAACCCTTTCTTAAACCGCCCTTTTATGAAAGTTTAAATTTTAATTATTACTTGTTACACCATTTTTATTATTCTAAAAATATCTTTTTTTTTCATCCACCAACTAACAACCCCTTCCAAAAACTTAAGGCTATCAATAAATATAAATCCTCATCGATTTGACATGTCAAACTGAGTAAACTTTTGTATAATAATTTATCAATCTCATTTGATCTTGTTACTAGTTAAACTATGAGGGAGTTTAAATTTCTTTCTTTTTTTTTTTTTTTCCGTTACTTGAGATGACAAGAATGAAAAAATTGAACTCGATTTTGCATCGAGAAAATTGTTTAAATTCCAGAAGGGACCACAGCATCCAAGGTATTTTTCTATAATATGATTAGATTAAAAAAAAATTACAATATTTTATAAATATGTTAGTCAACAATCCAGATCTAGTCCTTTCAAAAAAAAAAAAAAAAACAATTCATAAATCTAGTGCTATGTTTTTCTAGTTGAACAAATTTTACGTTTTACAGTAATTTGATAACAATAAATCTAATTGCTTTAAAAAATAAATATAAATATGGTTTTTTTTTGGGTATTATAATATAATTGATGATGGAGCGTTATATACAAAAAGGGATAAATGGGTGAATGTGTAAAGAACATACATTGAAAAAAAAAATGTCACAATCGAATCTTTTTTCTCATAATTACTAATTAGAATTGAGTTTATATTGTATTTGAAAACTATTATTTCTTTCAATTATTAAAAATATTATTTTGATTATTAAAAAATATTTAATTATATTTAAAAGGTTAGCATGTTGCTTAATCTATAATAATAAGTTACATAAAACATCATATCATCGACTGTATTAAATACTACACTTTTTTTTTTATAATTTTGTCAATAACAATCCATGGTTACATAAAAAGAGTAACCATTGAAACCACATTTTTTACTGTATATATTTACCATGTGACAATAAGGATTCATTTGGTTCGCCATCTTAACTCCAACTAAATTGTAATTTTTCATATTAATTTTTGTCTTTTTTTGAAAAGTCAACAAAATTATAACTAGTTTTTGAAAAGTCAGTAAACTTCAACTTAAAATTTTCATCTTCAACCAGCGAACCAAATGCAAGCTAAATATATACATCGTTTCGCCAAAAAATTAAATGTACATAATTACTAGGAAATAAACAAAAAACAGGCAATATTCTTGGTGAATATTGGTTTATTATACATATTACCATATTTACAAAGTAGTACCATATTTACTAAGAAATAAATACCATATTACTAATCCACCAAAAAAAAAAAAACCATATTACTAGGAAATGAATAAAAATGGCAATATACAGGTAAATTAAAGCTTTATTTGGTAAATATCATATCTATTAGATATGCCATATTTGAATATTTCCTTAGAAATACCGTATTTTCTAAAAAATAATCCTAAAATCATCCCAAAAGAAAAAATATTATATTTACTAGAAAAGAGTAATTGGCCAAAATAGTCCCTAAATTCTTTCAAAAGTGATGATTTGGTCTTTATTTCTTTAATTTTGGTCGAGACGACCCTAAACTCTCTAAATGGTGACAATCTAGTCTTTTCCGTCCAATCATGTTAAGTTTCTAATGGAAAAAGTCACGTCACCTATCGCATGAGTTGGATTAATCATTAAAAGATGAAAATATTCTTGTTTTTTGAAAAAACAATCATCAATATACATTTAAAAAGAGAGAGAGAGAGTGTATGTGTGTGTGTGTGTGAGCTTACTAAAAACCCAGCCCCCCCATACCCCGCGACGTCGGTGAGCTTGTCCCCCCCACCAACCCGCCCCCCCCCCCCCCCCCCCCGAGCTATTCTAGGCCCCACCGGCCGACAAGCCCAAGCACACCCCCCCCCACCCCCACCCCCGCCGGTGTCGGTGAGCTCGTGCCCGCCCGCCCCTATGCGACAAACCCCCAACGAGGAATGAACTCCCTCTCCGCCGTTCTCCCTTTATGCCGAGCTCCCCCCTTGTCGGATCCGGGCTTGCCAAATTGAAGACCTCCAGCCCCTACCAGCCGGCAAGCCCAGGCGCCCCCCCACCCCACCCAACAAATTGAACAAGCCATTTCAGTAGAGAGAGAGTGGGGGGTGGGGAGGGGGCGGGGGGAGGGGGGAGGGGGGGGGGAGGAGATAGATGATTTTTTTTTAAATTTTTGTCAAACTAATTAGTGTTACATTACTAAAATACTATTTCAAATTATATCACATGCATTGCACATGACTCATTCAGTTAGAAATTTAACAGACTTGGAAGGAAATGACTATAATTGTCAACATTTAAATAGTTTAGGGTTATCTTGGTCAAAATTAAAAAACATGGACCAAATCATCACCTCTTCAATAATTTAGAAACTATTTAGGTCAATTACTCACTAGAAAATATTATATTTCCTTATAAATAAATTTTAAAAAAATGCAGTACTTCATAAGACTTCTTAGTAAATAAATGACTACTAGAAAATATTCAATGAAAATCTTGAAATCTAGTAAATACCGTATTTACTAGGAAATACCGTATTTCCTTATAAATAAATAAAAAATATATATACAGTACTTGATAAATCTTCTTGGCAAATAAATGACTAGACTACTAGAAAATATTCCATGAAAATCATGAAATTATCTTAAAAAAGAAAATCCAAGCTTTATTTGGAAATATCATATGTATTAGGAAATACAATATTTCCTTGGAAATAAAATAAATAATAATAAAGTAGTTATTTATCTTCTTTGGTGGATAAATGACTAGTGATTACCATGAAAATCTTGAAATTATCCCAAAGTAGAAAATCCTATTATCTCCTCTTGCTCCTCACTAGTGTAGCCCACCCCTATGCAACCATCGCTAATAACCAAAGAATAGATCTGCCAAAGAAGAACAACCACCCCTGTGCAACGTTCGCCAGCCTCGCGATCGTTGACAGATCTACCGGAGTCGGAGGTCGCGTTGATGTCCACGCCACCGTCACGGCATCCACCGGCACGATCGGGTCCAACAGTAAAGCGAGAGAGAGAGAGAGAGAGACAACTACGCAGGGGAAGAGAGAGAGGCAGTAAATCGTGGTTGTCTTTTCCGCCGTCATCGCGACGGTCTCTCCACTGTCATCACGACATCCACCGGCACAAGTACTCTCGGTAACGAAAGAGAGAAAGAGAGGAGATGAGACAGATAGATCCAGTGGAAGAGAGAGAGAAATAGGAGAGATGCGTAAAATTGGAAACACATTAAAAAATATATTATAAACTTTATTGATACTTATAAAGTATGCTATATGCTATAATTTCTAAATAAAAAAAAAAACAAAAAAAAAATTTAAAAACAAGAGACGTAACCACGTTTGAGTCTGGAAGTTTTCTATTGTCTTCTCTTCTTCCGAGTTCAGCCAAATAACTTCAAACTTATTCCAACCCCATTGAGACTAGCTCATGGACAGAATAGAGGGCTCAGAGTCTTAGGTTTAAATGTAAAATTTGAGAGGTTTCCTTTTAGCAAGTAAAAACATGGATTCATAATAGTGGATACCAATATAATTCCATAAAATTGAAAAGTAAATTACAAGAAAAACTACAAACTGAAAGAAAAAAAAATATATATCTTGAACCATTAAACCTTAAACAAGTAAAGTCTTAAGCTTCTGACTAAAATCATCAACGTAAAACGACTCAAGGTCTTTCCTTAGAAGAAGCTCTCGATACTTTACACGGTTGGCTTTGATCTTTCTCCCAATTTCACTGTCGTTTTCTTCCATGACTGCACTAACCGCTTTGCACACACTCTTTCTTGTAAAGAATCCGTCTTCCTCAGCTCTCTCCACTTCAACCCCAGCCTCCAAAATCTTTCCTATCAGTCTTGCCTGGAAAAAATGATCGCCTTCATGAGGTATCATCACCAGCTCACATTTACTCAGCAGCCCCTCCATTACAGAACCCGACCCGCAGTGCGTCACAAAACACCCAACACTAGGGTGCTCCAATATCAACCTCTGTTGAATCCACCCACCATGAACCACTCCTCTTTCTCCAACTCTCTCTCCGAACCCCTCCGGCAACGCTTCTTCCACGGTCTCAGCGCCATGAGGCGGCTTCAGCGCCGCCAAGAACGGTGACCCCGAAAGCTCAAACCCCAAAAGAAGCTCTTGGAATTGATCTTTTGTTAACGTCCACTCACTCCCCAACGCGCAGTATATCACCGAACCAGCCTTGAAGCTTCCCAGAAAATTCACCCATTTTTCATCTAGATTAGTACTCACCGGCGGCTCTGGTATGACCGGGCCGGCGAGCAGCAATGGCTTCCGGAACTTTCTCTCGAGATACTCTATAAAAGGACCTTCAATTTCCCTACATGCCTTGAACGCAAGAGCATCACTATCCTTTAGGCTAATATAAATGCGATGGAGTAAGCTGATCCTGCCGGTACCACCGCCGCTGCCAGATGGTGGAGGCTTCGATTTCACGACAAATAGTCGTGTCTCGTGGAGGTGGAGATTCATGGCCGACGATTCGGGGAAGTCCGGCGGTGAATGCAAAAAGGTTTGTTCAGATATTTGGCTATCTTCGTCGTCAATATCTAACCCACCGTAACTGTAACCTACTGTCAACGGACTGAGGATGCAATAGAAGACGGTTCTGATGCCCAAAGGGCGTGCCAACTTGGGTATCCAGTGAGCGAAATCGAAGAAGACGATGTCGGGTTTGAGATTACGTAGGAGAATTTCAACGTCAGGTTCTGTTCTTTCCATGGCAGCCGTGATGAGCGGGAATAACTGAGGATTAGGCACGTCGGAGGTGGTCTCGGCGCCCGAAGGGAGACCGTCGACGTGAGGAACGGCGATGGGGATGAAGGTGATGAGATGCGGAGAGCGGTTGAAATGATCGATTTTGGATTGTGTTTTGGTTGGGATGAAGAAGGAGATTTTGTGGCCTTTTTGTGCTAGTTTGTTGGAGACATGAAGAAATGGAGTGATATGGCCAAGAGCAAACCAGGGAAACATTGCGATGTGCAGAGATGAACCATCTGCCTCCATGTTTGTCTTCCTGTGAAAAAATAATTAGTGCACAATTTAATCGTTGGTATATATATGTGTATATATATATATATATATCAGGGTAATTCAAAAGTATAATACACAAGCCAGACAAGTAATCTTACTATTAAGATCAAGTAAAAAACTTACCAGAAGCTTATAGTGTGTTTTGATTGAATGCTTTGCTTCTCAATCAAAGAACGTAGAAATAGCAAAACAAGGAAGAAAGCAACTTTATTTATTTATTTTTTTTTTCAGAAGGGAGGAGAAACTGATGTTTTACTCGTTAAATTATATTTTCAACAACTAATATATGATTGGAGAAGTTCTGTAGTGGGTATATGATCATAAATTAAATTATTAAAAAATTAATCTAACAGATTAAAAAATTCCTAAGGTCCTATCTTAAAAAGATCCTTTTAAATTTTCGTTTTGAATTTTAGGATATAATGAACATCGAGAAAAAAAAAAACATAAATAAACATGTTTAACACAAAAACTTTAAGGAAAGAAAAAAGGGGTAATAATGGTAGTACCTTTACTATATTGCTAGGTATAAATAATTGATTAGTGTCCGTTTAGGGTCACTTTTGGAGATAGTTTTTTAGAGGTTGAAGATACCTTGAGTTTTTGGAAGTGTGTATTTAGTAAAAATGAATTGTTTGTAGTGAAAAAATATAAAACTTAAAATGTGTTCGGAAAAAAAAAATAGTAATATGAATGTTGTTTCGTTCCTCTCGAAATTCTATGCAATTTGAAAACAAAAATAATCCAATTTCGACTTAAAATAAGAAAGTTATAAACTTTTAAAATTTGAATTTTTTTGATAATATTTGGAAAAATAAACAGTAAAATTAAAGGAAAAACCACTTTTTTAAAAATGTCCCCAAACATCCCCTAGCTGTTGGATTAATTGTTTTATCGTATGCTCCTTTTCTTTAGTGATTAAAATATAATTAGTGCAGTTCAATTATCAATAAGAAAAGCATTTGATAGAAGGAATGACTAAAACTAAACCCACGTTTGGCATACAGGTTTAATTCCAACTAAATTATACTTTTTCATCTTAATTTTTGTCTTTTTCTGAAAAGTTGATAAAATTTATAACTAATTTTTAAAAAGTCAACCAACTCAAACTTAAAAATTCTATCACATCTCAAATTTAATCCAAACACCAAATGAACCATAAGTTGAAATGAGAAGAACAAGATGAAGACGTACTTGTGAAGGCTCTTGATCATTAGATCTGAATTGATTTCTAATTTCCCGCTGTTTGTCAGAGACAAAGATAGAGATGTATGCGATCTTCAAATCCTAGCTACCAAATAAAACAAGAAAAACCCTTCATTTAATTCAACCCAAACAGAAGAGATTCTCTGAAGGGCAAAAGACGACAGTTTGTTCGAAAATAAAGTATAGGAAACACTGGTTGGCATAAATGTGTGATATACGTTGATTTGACTCTGATCTTCAAATCACGTTTAGTGTGATATTTAGTTTGGGGGTCCTCTAAAGACGTTGATCTGACTCTGATCTTCAAATCACTTTTGGTGTGATATTGGGGGTCCTCTAAAGACGTTGATCTGACTCTGATATTCAAATCACCTTTGGTGTGATAATTAGTTTCTAATAATTTCCAAATATCTTTTTAACAAAACAAGCATCCCAAAAAATTCATTTTTCTAAATATTCTTGAACTTAACACAACACACCAAATCTATTTTGATTAAAACTTTTTACCCCGAATACAAGTCTGCAAAACTTAACTGATTTTCAATAATGCATCTCTAAAACTACATCTGCAAAACCTATCACAAACGGACTTTAAAGATATCAACTCTAATATCAATTTTTAAGTATAAATTTATATAACATGTGAGTTAGTGTTTTTTATTGATAGATTTATAAAATTAAAAGAATATATATGCTAATGAAAAAAATAACAATTCACTATAATGTAAGTTAATACTTGAAAAATTAATATTGAAGTTGATATCCTACTATATTATTCCCGTGTGATAAACACTAATGTCTCTGTGTACCCCACGTGAACTTGAAGGAGTCTGACCAATTAGATTTTGCCGCAATTAAGTCTTGGGTAAGCTGACATGTGCTTTAAAATAGGTCACTATATCACCAACATACCTATCTCACTTGAAAAATACTTTAGAACATAAGTGATATTCAACATCACACTAATGGAAAAGTGGGTCTCATATTATGGGACTTATCCTCTATTAGTGAAACATCACTGATGTTCCATAACATTGTTCTTCTCACTTAGGCCGTGTTCAAAAGGTGAGAGCAAACTACAAACTAATGTCTATGTGTATTCCACGTGAACTTGAAGGAGTCTGATCCAATTAGGTTTTGCCGCAATTAAGTTTTGGTTAAGCTGACATGTGCTTCAAAATAGGTCACTAGCCTTACTTGATACCACCAACATACCTATCTCACTTGAAAAATACTTTAGAACATAAATGACATTCAACATCACACTAATAGAAAAGTGGATCTCATATTATGGGACTTATCCTCTATTAGTAAAACATCATTGATGCTCTATAGCATTGTTCTTCTCACTTAGGCCGTGTTCAAAAGGTGAGAGCAAACTGCAAAGGGCAAAGAGCCTCCCCTTCTTGTTCCCTCCCCCCCCCCCCCCCCCCCCCCCCCCCCCCCCCGGCGCGCGTTGCTAGAGACCATTTTGGTTGTGTGAGACGGGCTTGTACTGAGAAGGTGTCCTCATCCTCGCCTTTAGGTGGGGAAGCTAGTGCTGCTCTCCTTACCGTTCGAGTTGCTCCCTCAAAGAATATGGATTTTTGTCTTGTTCGAAGGGAGATTCTGCCAGCCTCATCGACGCTCGGTCCTCCTGTGTTGAAGTTCCTAATTGGGAGATTTCAAATCCTGTTTACGATTTTAATGTTTTCGGCGTCCAATCTCTTGGCCTGGTCTGTCTCTAAGATTAGCTAGTTGGGCCTCTTCTTTCGGCCTTGTAGGAGAACGGGCTTTGGCCAACATTCCTCCACTAGTTCTCTCGGATTGTATGTACTCTGGCTGTGTAGGGGTTCGCCCTCCACTTGTCGCTTTCTTTCACTATTACGTATCATTAAGCAAAACAAAACAAAACAAAAACAAAAAAATTTTTTATTTATTTTTATTTTTCAGTAGTTCGTGTTTTACTTTGTTTTTTTGGGTTAATTTTATAGGTCCTCGAATTATACGCTCTTTTAAACTTTTTTTTTTTTCAGGTTACGACAATGGTCCGTTTATCAATATTTTATAAAAAAATAAATAGAAATTGATCACATTCTGATCACATGAACTTTATTTATATATGAAGTTGTAACAAAGTAGTTTTTGGAAGAAAATTATACCTTAATCAGATATATTTAATAAGGAAACTACACTTTAATCAAATATACATAATGTTTTCCCTTTCAAATATATTTAATTACGATTTTAGCTTTAATTTAAGTTCACGGGATCTGAACATGTTTAATTTCCGTTAAGTTTTTGATAAAATACCGAGACACGACTGTTTTCGTAACAACATAAAAAGTTTGAGATAATTTGACATGTGAAATAAAAAATTAGTGACCAACTTAAGACTACGCGTATAATTTAAGGGGCATTTAAAAAAAAAACCGTCGGTCTTTTTTGTTAGAATTTCATATGACATAATATAGAACTACTAGATTTTTTCTTTCCTGAAAATACTCGTGATCGTCTATAAAAAGGAGGGAAAAAAAAAGTACAATCACCCTGTTGCAACTCACTATACCTTTCTCGTTCTTTCTCATACAAATTTGAAAGCTAGGATTATCAAGGGTTTACATTCATTCTCATTTACTGCTAACGAAAAAAAAAACCGAGAGAGAGACATTCTTTTACTTATGCCCCTTTTATTTAGTGAGTAATAAATTATCTTGAAAACAACGGAAAGAAAAGGCACTGTGATTAGGATATCGGTTCAACAATATTATTGATTAAAAGATCTATCACTTTTAAAAAATAACTAAATATTTGTCGTTTGATCTAAAATTTATATGGTGTAATTTAAAAGTGTTTAACATGTAATGTCATTGAGACCGTTCTTTTTTTTTTTTTTTTTCTTTACTCGTTGGAGCTAGCTTAGCAAATAAGAAGAAAGAAATTTGTATAGAAATTGATCCCAAATTCTATACATAAGAATTTCTTTGTTTCTCTTTAATAACTATTAGAACCATAGGCCTCAAATAATTTTTTTTAAAGAGCTTTTTTTTTTTTAATTTTTTTCCTTGACTCTTAAAACAAGATGGGTAGAAAATATTTTTTAAAAACACATATGTGCTTAAAAAAAAAATTTATTAGTAGATATTCAATACAAGAGAAATTATTGATAGAGATGTGAAAGAAATAGATTGGGGAGTAATTCACCCATTCAAATTTTACTTATTCTTTCTTATATTTTGTTAGGACCTTAAAAGTTTTGAAACTAATTTGGTAGATGCAGAAATTTTTGTCCATTCTTACGGGTGCCATATAATTTGCAAGGCTCGATAATCGCTGTAAAAGTTAATGTATTCTTCGGGTCCATGTTTTCTTGCATTTCTGCGTTTTCTTAATAAATGTTTTATTTAGTAATATAAATTTCCTTTATTTATATGTATGTAAATAATTATTTATTAAAACTATGATGTCGTTTTTCCATCTTTTGTTCGTGATAGTAAATGAAATCAAGTTGACAGGCGAGAAGTATATTCCGTTGCCAGTCGTACAATTTAATCAATATTTCTAATTGACAATTAATCAATGTTTCTAAAAGATCAGAGGATAAACGACAGTTCATTTGTGTACACTGAGAAAAAAACATTTCTCTAATGAACTCGATAATTGAGTAATTATGCAACGCTTCTAAAGTATAACAAACCTATCGAGAATAATTATTTCGTTAATAGGTCCTCTCTTAGGGTATTTGTTAGACCATTTACAATATATACCTCAGACAATAATAATGTAATATTTGACACACAAAAAACATATATATATATATATATATATATTTGACACAAAAGAAGTCTGAAATAAACAAGTGTGAAATGGTTTATATATATATATATATATAATGCAAATTTTAGTTGCACATAATGCAAATTTTAGTTGCATCTGGTATTACAATTATTTCCTTTTTCCCTTTTCCTTTTTTCTTTTCTAGTTATCATTATTACAACTTAAATAAGGACTTTTCAACATTATTATTGAGCTAGAATGAAGTTTATGTGGCCATAATTGGCAAAACTATTCCTCGTTACAGTAGTGGAGAAAGAGGGGCAACTTGAGCTTAGTGCTGAGTAGAAGACCACGAATTTGATTCAATCCAGCTAAAAGCAATGGGGCTCAGAAAAGCATGAGGGATGCCAAAGGAACTGACCAAGGCAAGCGCATTTGGTCGCAGTTCACCGCAGAGTTCCGTTACTTCTTTCCTTATGGCAGCAGCATTTTCCATCGATAAGTAGCCATATCGGAGGAATGCAGCGTCTTCTTCCAAGCAAACTAATGCATACATGGACCTCAACTTTCCTAGCACATCCTGCAGTGACCAATTACATAGACTCGTCTGTTTAGCATTGTTTTAGAATCTCAACTTAAAGCTGTTGCTTGTTTTCCATCTACAAACTGTTGCCCTTTTAACATCGTATAATCTTTATTTTTACATGAAAATTCGTTAAAAACCAGGCCCAAGCACCTATTAAACCCAATATTGAGGCAAGCGTCACATGAACATTAGGTTACATTCAAGTGTCGGATGTTTCTAATCCACAAGGTGTTATGGCGGAGACCAAGAAAAGAAGAATTACCTTCAACGAACCAGGAGGAACAGTAGCCTCAGCATCTATGAAGGTTTGCAATATTGCACGATCTGAGAAAGCTCTACCGAGATCTTCTGCAAGCTGATAACTCTCGTTTTGGAAAAGGATAGGAAATAATGTTGAGAGGAGTGAAAGATGGAGGATAATTTGAGTCAATAGAAGAAAACTCTCACCAGTATGAAAGCGTGCTCTTTGCTTTGGCCTTGTTTTTGATAATTCGATACTTCTACAGCAAAACGATTCAGTAGATCTCGTTCTCTTAAGCAGAAAGCATCCATCTTAAAAAAAAAAAATTATCTTTTTTCTTGGCATCATCCACAAAGTCTTTGAAAAATGGTTCCAAGCCAACTACACATACAGATTCTTCGTGTTTATGTCTAAATTCTTTTGAGTAATTTAATAGACTAAGATTATTACAAACAAATGTGTATCTATAAATTCTATGCATGAACAGAACAGTTGGTTCTTGTCATGCCTGTTAACTATATGAAAAAAAATGAAACAAGAATTGAAGGCCGTGCTAACCATGTCACAATCAATTTGAGAAAATCGTATCACAATGGTCAAGGTGTGTATCATGTCTACTGAAGAATGCCACTTCTGTTCTATATTTTATATCTACTTCCAAAGTTACAAATGTTTCATCCGAGTTGCAACCATTCGAATATGTGAATCAAACGGGGACTAAATCTCCATGGCAGACTACTCATAAGTCTATTCAACTTAAACAACTTACATATATCAACAACAGACATACAGTCCTTTTTAATAACTATTTGAAAAGAAGACAACTTGATAATACCTGCTGCATGAGAACTTTGTTGTCTCCCTCAAAAGTGGATCGCACATCGTATTCAGCTTTCATATGACCTACACGATTTTCAGTCTTCAGACCTTGCCCTTCGCAAGCTTCCCGACACTCCTGATCATATATTTAAATGGATTTAAATAAGACTTATCAGAAAAGATACAACGATTTCATATTTTTATTTCAACTACTGACCTCAAGAGTCCACATGTTGTGCCAGGTAAGTATAGCTTTAAATGCACTTGAAACAACATGGAGGGTTTTGTTTGACTCGGGTGTTCTCTTCACATATATCGACTTCAAGTAATTTGCAGCAAAACTCATGGCGTACGTGAATCGCATGAATTCAAGAAATTAAGTTTAGATTATGCGGAAAAAATGAGACCGGATTAGGGGCTTATTCTTTTATTTTATCATCCTGGTATCGTTGGGATGCATCACTTGTATTAGGGAACGAGCTAGTGCATAAGTAGGTCGGTTTTCTATCACCATATGTACATATAGCAGGAAATATTTGCTCCAAGATAAAAATAACAGAGTTCTTTAACTAATCAACTTAATTCCCACTAAAGAAATGTTAGAGCAGATGATTTCTAATAAAAAAACTTTTATATGAAAATGGCATGATATACTTACGTCTTTGCAAGGAGAGGCAAAAGTCGCCGTTGATGACTAGGATAATCAAGCAATAGAACTTCAGGACCATTTGGTGTAAGAGAGAAGGCCCACCTTGTCAATAAGTACCTTATGGCAATAGCTGAACTAATCTGATAGGTGAAAAGGTGGTAGCAAATTTAGAGTGCAAGAATGACGCTCAAAAGTTTGAGTCTGGAAGTTTTCTATTGTCTTCTCTTCTTCCGAGTTCAGCCAAATAACTTCAAACTTATTCCAACCCCATTGAGACTAGCTCATGGACAGAATAGAGGGCTCAGAGTCTTAGGTTTAAATGTAAAATTTGAGAGGTTTTCTCTTAGCATGTAAAAACATGGATTCATAATAGTGGATACCATTATAATTCCATAAAATTGAAAAGTAAGTTACAAGAAAAACTACAAACTGAAAGGGAAAAAAAAAAAAAAAAAATCTTGAAACATTAAACCTTAAACAAGTAAAGTCTTAAGCTTCTGACTAAAATCATCAGCGTAAAACGACTCAAGGTCTTTCATTAGAAGAAGCTCTCGATACTTTACACGGTTGGTTTTGATCTGTCTCCCAATTTCACTGTCGTTTTCTTCCATGACTGCCCTAACCGCTTTGCACACACTCTCACTTGTAAAGAACCCGTCTTCCTCAGCTCTCTCCACTTCAACCGCAGCCTCCAAAACCTTTCCTATCAGCCTCGCCTGGAAAAAATGATCACCTTCATGAGGTATCATCACCAGCTCACATTTACTCAGCAGCCCCTCCAGTACAGAACCCGACCCGCAATGCGTCACAAAACACCCAACACTAGGGTGCTCCAATATCAACCTCTGTTGAATCCACCCACCATGAACCACTCCTCTTCCTTCAACTCTCTCTCTGAACCCCTCCGGCAACGCTTCTTCCACCGTCTCAGCGCCATGAGGCGGCTTCAGCGCCGCCAAGAACGGTGACCCCGAAAGCTCAAACCCCAAAAGAAGCTCTTGGAATTGATCTTTTGTTAAGGTCCACTCACTCCCCAACGCGCAGTATATCACCGAACCAGCCTTGAAGCTGCCCAGAAAATTCACCCATTTTTCATCTAGATTAGTACTCACCGGCGGCTCTGGTATGACCGGGCCGGCGAGCAGCAATGGCTTCCGGAACTTTCTCTCGAGATACTCTATAAAAGGACCTTCAATTTCCCTACATGCCTTGAACGCAAGAGCATCACTATCCTTTAGGCTAAATGCGATGGAGTAAGCTGATCCTGCCGGTACCACCGCCGCTGCCAGATGGTGGAGGCTTCAATTTCACGACAAATAGTCGTGTCTCGTGGAGGTGGAGATTCATGGCCGACGATTCGGGGAAGTCCGGCGGTGAATGCAAAAAGGTTTGTTCGGATATTTGGCTATCTTCGTTGTCAATATCTTCCCTACCGTAACTGTAACCTATTGTCAACGGACTGATGATGGAATAGAAGACGGTTCTGATGCCCAAAGGGCGTGCCAACTTGGGTATCCAGTGAGCGGAATCGAAGAAGACGATGTCGGGTTTGATATTCCGTTGGAGAATTTCAACGTCAGGTTCTGTTCTATCCATGGCAGCCCTGATGAGCGGGAATAACTGAGGGTTAGGCACGTCGGATGTGGTCTCGGCGCCCGAAGGGAGACCGTCGACGTGAGGAACGGCGATGGGGATGAAGGTGATGAGATGCGGAGAGCGGTTGAAATGATCGATTTTGGATTGTGTTTTGGTTGGGATGAAGAAGGAGATTTTGTGGCCTTTTTGTGCTAGTTTGTTGGAGACATGAAGAAATGGAGTGATATGGCCAACGGCAAACCAGGGAAACATTGCGATGTGCAGAGATGAACCATCTGCCTCCATGTTTGCCTTCCTGTGAAAAAATAATTAGTTCACAATTAAATGGTTGGTATAAATATATATATATATATAATATATATATATATATATATATCAGGGTATTCAAAAGTATAATACACAAGCCAGACAAGTAATCTTACTATTAAGATCAAGTAAAAAACTTACCAGAAGCTTATAGTGTGTTTTGATTGAATGTTTTGCTTCTCAATCAAAGAACGGTAGAAATAGCAAAACAAGGAAGAAAGCAACTTTTTTTTATTTTTTATTTTTTATAGAAGGGAGGAGAAACTGTTGTTTTACTCATAAATTATATTTTTAACAACTAATCTTTCAGTAGTGGGTATATGATTATAAATTAAATTGTTAAAAAATTAATCCAAAAGCTTAAAAAATTCCTAAGATCCTATCGTAAAAGGTTCCTTTTAAATTTTCGTTTTGAATTTTTGGCTATAATGAACATGGAGGAGAAAAAAAAACCCCCCCCTAAATAAACATGTTTAGCACAAAAATTTTAAGGAAAAAAAATTGCAGTAATAATGGTAGTACTTTAACCGTATTACTAGGTATAAATAATTGATCAGGGCCCGTTTTAGGCAATTTTTGGAGATTATGTTTTAGAGATTGGAGATACCTTGAGTTTTAGAGATGTGTGTTTGGTGAAAATAAACTATTTGGAGTAAAAAAAAATTTAAAAACTTGAAATGTGTTCGGAAAAAAAAAATATTGCAATATGAATGTTATTTTGTTACTCTCGAAATTCTATGTAATTTGAAGAAAAAAATTTATTTTATTTCGACTTAAAATGATAAAGTTACAAACTTTTAAAATTTAAATTTTTTTGACAATATTTGAAAAAATAAATAATAAAATTAGAGAAAAATGACAAAAAAAAAACTCTTCGAAAATACTTTTTGAAGTGTCCCCCAACATCCCCTAGCTATTGGATTAATTATTTTACGTATGCTCCTTTTCTTTAGTAATTAAAATATAATTAGTGCAGTTCAATCATCAATAAGAAAAACAATTGATAGAAGGAATGACCAAAACTAAGTTGAAATGAGAAGAACAAGATGAAGACGTACTTGTGAAGGCTCTTGATCATTTAGATCTGAATTGATTTCTACGTATGCGATCTTCCAATCCTACGTACCAAATAAAACAAGAAAAACCCTTCATTTTATTCAACCCAACAGAAGAGATTCTCTCAAGGGGGGAAAAAACGACCGCTTGGTTGAAAAGAAAGTATAGGAAACACTGGCTGGCATAAATGTGTGATACACAGTTTGGGGGGTCCTCTAATGACGTTGATTTAACTCTGATCTCCAACTCACGTTTGGTGTGATATTTAGTTTCTAATAATTTCCGATTATCTTTTTAACAAAACAAACGTCCCAAAAAATTCATTTTTCTAAATATTTCTGAACTTAACACAAAACCTTAAACTTATTTTGATTAAAACTTTTTACCCCGAATATAGCTCTGTAAAACTTAACTGATTTCCAATAATGCATCTTTAAAACTATATCTTCAAAACCTCTCACAAATGAGCTCTAAAGATATCAAATCTAATATCAATTTTTAAATATAAATCTATATAACATGTGAGTTATTGTTTTTTATTAATAGATTTATAAAATTAAAAGAATGTATATGCTAATGAAAAAAATAACAACTCACTATAATATAAGTTAGTACTTGAAAAATTAAGATTAAAGTTGATATCCTACTATATTATTCCAGTTTGATAAACACTAATGTCTCTGTCTACCCCACATGAACTTGAAGGAGTATGACCAATTAGTTTTTGCCACAATAAAGTTTTGGGTAAGCTGACATTTGGTTCAAAATAGGTCACTAGGCTTGCTTGATACCACCAACATACCTATCTCACTTGAAAAATACTTTAATAGAAATGTGGGTTTCATAATATGAGACTCACCCTCTATTAGTGAAACATCACTGATATTCCATAGTATTGTTCTTCTCACTTAGGCAGTGTTCAAAAGGTAAGAGCAAACTGCAAAGGGCAAAGAGCCACCCCTTCTTGGTCCCCCAAGTTGAGAGAGACCATTTTGGTTGTGGGAGATGGGCTTGTACTGAGAAGTTGTCCTTCTCCTTACCTTTAGGTGGGGAAGCTAGTGCTGCCCTTCTGACCGTTCGAGTTGCTTTCTCAAAGAATATGGATTTTTGTCTTGTTCGAAGGGAGATTCTGCCAGCCTCATCGACGCTCGGTCCTCTTGTGTTGAAGTTCCTAATTGGGAGATTTCAATCCTGTTTACGATTTTAAAGGTTTCGGCGTCCAATTTATCGGCCTGGTCTGTCTCTAAGATTAGCTAGTTGGGCCTTTTCTTTTGACCTTGTAGGAGAACGGCCTTCGGCCAACATTCCTACACTAGTCCTCTCGAATTGTATGTACTCTGGCTGTGTAGGGGTTCGGCCTCTCCTTTTCGCTTTCTTTCAATATTACGCATCTTTCAGCCAAAAAAAAGAAAAAAAAAACATTTTTTATTTATTTTTATTTTTCAGTAGTTCGTGTTTTACTTTGTTTTTTGGGTTAATTTTATAAATGGTCCTCGAATTATACACTCTTTTAAACTTTTTTTTTTTTTTCAGGTTACGACAATGATCCGTTTATCAATATTTTGTAAAAAAAAAAAAAAAAAAGAAATTGATCACATTTTGATCACATGAACTTTATTTCATATGGAACTACTAATTTTATATGACATGATATAAAACTACTAATTTATTTTTTTTCCTGAAAATACTCGTGATCGTCTATAAAAAGAAAGAAATAATAATACAATCACCCTGTTGCAACTCCCTGTACCTTTCTCGTTCTTTCTCATACAAAGATGAAAGCTTGGATTGCAGATCAAGGGTTTACATTCATTCTCATTTACTGCTAACGAAAAAAAAAAAAAAAACGAGAGAGAGACATTCCTTTACTTATGCCCCCTTTCTTTAGTGAGTAATAAATTATCTTGAAAACAACGAAAAGAAAAGTTACTCTGATGAGAATATCGCTTCAACAATATTATTGATTAAAAGATCTGTCACTTTTAAAAAATAACTAAATAATTGTTGTTTGATCTAAAATTTATATGGTGTAATTTAAAAGTGTTTAATATGTAATGTCATTGAGACTGTCTTTTTTTTTTTTCCCCCTTACTCATTAGAGCTAGCTTAGTGAATGAGAAAAAAAAATTTATGTAGAAACTGATCCTATGATCTGTACATAAGAATATCTTCGTTTCTCTTTAATAACTATTAGAACCATAGGCCCCAAATAATTTTTTTTAAAGAGCATTTTTTTTTTCCCTTGATTCTTAAAACAAGATGGGTAGAAAATATTTTTAAAAAACACATATGTGCTTAAAAAAAAAATTATTACAAGATATTCCATACAAGATAATTTATAGATAGAGATGAGAAAGAAATAGATTCGGGAGTAAATCACCCATTAAAATTTTTACTCAATACTTTCTGATATTTTGTTAGGACCTTAAAAGCTTTGAAACTAATTTGGTAGATACAGAAATTTTTGTCCATTCTTACGGGTGCCATATAATTTGCAAGGCTCGATAATCATTGTAAAAGTTCATGTATTCTTCGGGTCCATATTGTTCTCTTGCCTTTCTGCGTTTTCTTAATAAATGTTTTATTTGGTAATATAAATTTCCTTTTATTTATATGCATGTAAATAATTATTTATTAAAACTATTATGTCGTTTTTCCGTCTTTAGTTCGTGATAGTAAATGAAATCAAGTTGACAGGCGAGAAGTATATTCCGTTGCCAGTCGTACAATTTAATCAATATTTCTAACTGACAATTAATCAATGCTTCTAACAGACCAAAGAGTAAACTACAGTTCAATTGTGTACACTGAGAAAAAACATCTCTCTAATGAACTCGATAATTGAGTAATTATGCAACGCTTTTAAACTATAACAAAACCTATCGATAATAATTATTTCGTTCCTATCGAGAATAATTATTTCGTTAATAGGCACTCTCTTAGGGTATTTGCACTTGTTAGACCATTTACAATATATACCTCAAACAATAATAATGTAATATTTGACACCAAAAAATAGCTATATATATATATATATATATATTTGACACAAAAGAAGTCTGAAATAAAGAAGTGTGAAATGGTTTATATATATGTATATATATATTGCAAATTTTAGTTGCATCTGGTATTACAATTATTTCCTTTTTCCCTTTTCCTTTTTTCTTTTCTAGTTATCATTATTACAACTTAAATAAGGACTTTTCAACATTATTATTGAGCTAGACTGAAGTTTATGTAGCCATAATTGGCAAAACTATTACCTCGTTACAGTGGTGGAGAAAGAGGGGCAACTTGAGCTTAGTGCTGAGTAGAAGACCACGAATTTGATTCAATCCAGTTAAAAGCAATGGGGCTCAGAAAAGCATCAGGGATGCCAAAGGAACTGACCAAGGCAAGCGCATTTGGTCGCAGTTCACCGCAGAGTTCCGTTACTTCTTTCCTTATGGCAGCAGCATTTTCCATCGATAAGTAGCCATATCGGAGGAATGCAGTGTCTTCTTCCAAGCAAACTAATGCATACATGGACCTCAACTTTCCTAGCACATCCTGCAGTGACCAATTACATAGACTCGTCTGTTTAGCATTGTGTTAGAATCTCAACTTAAAGCTTTTGCTTGTTTTCCATCTACAAACTGTAGTCCTTTTAACATCGTATAATCTTTATTTTTACATGAAAAATTCATTAAAAACCAGGCCCAAGCACCTATTAAACCCAATATTGAGGCAAGCGTTACATAAACATTAGGTTATATTCAAGTGTCAGACGTTTCTAATCGACAAGGTGTTATGGCGGAGACCAAGAAAAGAAGAATTACCTTCAATGAACCAGCAGGAACAGTAGCCTCAGCATCTAGGAAGGTTTGCAATATTGCACGATCTGAGAAAGCTCTACCGAGATCTTCTGCAAGCTGATAACTCTGTTTTTGGAAAAGGATAGGAAATAATGTTGAGAGGAGTGAAAGATGGAGGATAATTTGAGTCAATAGAAGAAAACTCTCACCAATATGAAAGCGTGCTCTTTGCTTTGGCCTTGTTTTTGATAATTCGATACTTCTACAGCAAAACGATTCAGTAGATCTCGTTCTCTTAAGCAGAAAGCATCCATCTGATGTAGACAGGTGAGTATAAACATTCATAACCTCCCACAGGTTGAGTAAAAATAAAAACGTTGCAAAAGTGATATATATTACCTGGAATTGGCCGCTCCTCAGAGTAGAACTTGTAAGCTGAGATGGAATTACAGGGCTGGCCCTGTTCATGTGTTCTAATCCCAATCCTTTAAATGGTTTATTTCTCTTCTGGACTGCAATATATTCTCCAAGGAGTGCCTTGCTGACCTGAGTTACAAATCAAACAACTCTGATTTTAGATCAAGTTTAGGATGGAAAATATCATTCTATTTATTTATTTTTTTTAAAAAGAGTTATTTAAACATGGGAGAGGGGCAAAGCAGACAAGGGTATATGGACTCATTTACCAACCCGTTTGACGGTCTTCAAAATTTAAAAAAAAATGAAAAAAAAAAAAAAACCTTATCTTTTTTCTTGGCATCATCCACAAAATCTTTGAAAAATGGTTCCAAGCCAACTACACACAAGGATTCTTCGTGTGGGTGCCTAAATTCTTTTGAGTAATTTAATAGACTAAGATTATTACAAATAAATGCGTATCTATATATTCTATGCATGAACAGAACAGTTGGTTCCAGTCATGTCTGTTAACTATATGAAAAAAATGAAACAAGAATTGAAGGCCATGCTAACCATGTTACAATCAATTTGAGAAAATCGTAGCACAATGGTCAAGGTGTGTATCATGTCTACTGAAGAATGCCACTTCTGTTCTGTAGTTTATATCTACTTCCAAGGTTACAAATGTTTCACCTGAGTTGCAACCATTCGAATATGTGAATTAAACGGGGACTAAATCTCCATGGCAGACTACTCATAAGTCTATTCAACTTAAACAACTTACATATATCAACAACAGACAAACAGTCCTTTTTAATAACTATTTGAAAAGAAGACAACTTGATAATACCTGCTGCATGAGAACATTGTTGTCTCCCTCAAAAGTGGATTGCACATCGTATTCAGCTTTCATATGACCTACACGATTTTCAGTCTTCAGACCTTGCCCTCCGCAAGCTTCCCGACACTCCTGATCATATATTTAAATGGATTTAAATAAGACTCATCAGAAAAGATACAACGATTTCATATTTTTATTTCAACTACTGACCTGAAGAGTCCGCATATTGTGCCAGGTAAGTATAGCTTTAAATGCACTTGAAACAACATGGAGGGTTTTGTTTGACTCGGGTGTTCTCTTCACATATATCGACTTCAAGTAATTTGCAGCAAAACTCATGGCGTACCTGAATCGCATGAACCCAAGAAATTAAGTTTAGATTAAGCGGAAAAAATGAGACCAGATTAGGGGCTTATTCTTTTTATTTTATCATCATTGTGTCGTTGGGATGCATCACTTGTTTGTATTAGGGAATGAGCTGGTGCATTAGTAGGTCGGTTTTCTATCACCCTATATACATCTAGTAGGAAATATTTTCTCCAAGATAAAAATAACAGAGTTCTTTAACTAATCAACCTAATTCCCACTAAAGAAATGTTATAGCAGATGATTTCTAATAAAAAACTTTTATATGAAAATGGTATGATATACTTACGTCTTTGCAAGGAGAGGCAAAAGTCGCCGTTGATGACTAGGATAATCAAGCAATAGAACTTCAGGACCATTTGGTGTAAGAGAAAAGGCCCGCCTTGTCAATGAGTACCTTATGGCAATAGCTAAACTAATCTGATAGGAGAAAATGTGGTAGCAAATTTAGAGTGCAAGAATGACACTCAAAATTTAATACAAAGGAAAAAAAGTGATTATGCCTGAAACCATTACCTTTGACGAATAGATTGCACTGACTGCGATAGTTACACGACCAGATGTCAAAGGAGCCAAGAATGCTCCAAACCTCTGAATGCAAGACATGATTTAAACATTAAAACCAAAATGCACGACACAAAAGAAATATATAGAAAGATCAAAATTTTCTTTTACTATTTCCTTATGGTAACAGTAAGTACCTGATCCGGGTCTTTTATGGAACTCAAATACTGACCATCCGGGGAAACATCAGCAACTGAATTCAGCAAATTTTCTCTGGGGATCCGTACATTGTCAAACCTTAAAAAACACAATTCTATATCATCGTATTCAAGTTCATTTGAAAATTTTACAACGCTTTTCTGGTAAATATACATGCACATAGATAAAACAAAAACTGAACAGTGTCTATGAAACATTGGTAGTACCATATTCGACCATTATCAACGCCATTTAAACCAATTTTATGACCGCAGTCAGCAATTCTGATGTTCGGACAAACATTGCCATCAGCATCCCTGATCTGGGCTATAAATGCATGGACCCCTTGATTGCTTCCATTTATATTGAGCTGCGAGAAGACTATCGTGTGCGTTGCATGCTAAATTATTGAACACAATTGTGACATATCAGTAAACGAACAAAGCTAAAGACAACATCAAAAAGAAAAAAAAAAAAATGTGACAACTGACAAGTGAAGCACAGTTTTCAGGAAATGAGACTCACATTAGCCGCCCCACCAATCCAGTACTTCTGAGCCGATTCGTAAGGAGTACTAATAACAAATTCCCCTGTATTCCTATCATAAGTTGTGACTGTTTCAATTCCTCGAACCTGGAGTGAAATCAAGGCTAGAGGACATCAGAAAAACTAAGAAAAATATGCACAAACACCCCTGAACAGTTCTGTTGCTTATAAACCAAATGACATACTATTTTCACCAAAAACTAATTAAAAAAAAAAAGTTAAATGACATACGTTACTTCCATGCCCCAACTCAGACATTGCAAAGCAACCCTTAATGGCGTAATTCTCAGTGTCCCTCAGCCACTTGTCATGATGGCGCTTTGTACCAAAAAACTGGATGGCTCCACCCCTGAATTTCATCAAAGCACACCAACCTTATGTTTAGTTAAGTACTGTATGCATACATATACTATATAGTTTATGGTAAAAATTCCATTGCTTTAAAGATCAGAACATAACTTTCCTTCTTTTGGAAAGACATGGCACATGGTGCGAGAAAGTTTTACTAAAAGCCCCAATTTATTTATTTTTTTTTTTGCCGGCGACCAAATAGGTAAGAAAACGACAGAACAGAACCACCAAATTTATAATTTTAAAAATTTAAGCACACAGTCGAATTCAGTCGTATGTATATATATACTTGTGGGTATATACGTTTATATATATGTGCATACCATAAGAAGAAATGAACACCGAGCTTCACAGCAAGGGAATGATCATAAATCCCGATGACCTCGAAAAACGCGAACTTTCTCATCTCGGCCTCGAGCCCTCTCTCCGTGAGCCAGCCTCTGAAAACGCCTCGATCCAAGAGAAAGCCGATTCGCTTCATCGTCATCTCCCTATGCTGCTGCATCGACTGGTTGTAGTCCGGCGAGACGAAGATTTTCCCGCCGGCGGTGCGGGGATTGAACAGAGGGCTCTGGATCATCAGCCCGAAGAGCCAGTCCCGGTCCTGGAGATTGTGCGCGTCCAAGAGCGATCGCATCGCTTTGGGATCGAAATCAGAGGTCTCGGAGAGCTCCGGCGGCGAGTAGCTGAGGCATGGATTGGCGGCGAGAAGCGTCGTCTCCGGCGCAGCTCCGGCGAGGTGGTTGGAGAGGACTCGGGTTCGCCGTGAAACGCGGTCCATTTGCTGTCGTTTCTGGAAGTTCTGGATTTGGTTTTGGAAAAGAGAAGGATCGAAGGGAAGAAGAAGATGAAGATGATAATGAAGATTTTAAGCTTTTTTTCAAGCTGTCGTTGGCGGACACGGAAACGAAAAGGAATTGAGGAGAGTTTGATTCAGGCGCGCGTGTGGGTGAATGTTTGATTAGGTGAAGCAAAATGGGTAAGAGAGCACGTGAGTTTGCGTTGCGGTGGCTGATTAGAACACGGAAACGACGCGCGCTGACGCAGGTTTATAACTACTCGCCTTTTAATTGGATATGAGTTCAACTGAAATGATAAGAAACTTCCAACTTCAAGGATTTAGTACTGGGCAGGAATGATTAGCGAGCTATCGTAAGGTGTTGGTGGTGAAAGGCTTGACTTTGATTGTAACAATTTATTTATTTTTATTTATTTATTTTTAGATTAGACTCAAAAAAAAAAAAAAAAAGGGAATTTGCAAATAATGCTAAAATGAGAATACTGATTAGATTTTTCTCTTACAAAATTTATGAAAGTATAATTCGATGTAACATTTCTTATTCTAATAAAACGATTAGAGACACAGAACGCATTATGTCAAAAATGTCCTTATCCGTATGTAGAAGTCTTCCTAATATGTAAGCTACAACTTTTGTTAACCAGCAAAAAACAAAAAAAAAAGAAGCCACAACTTTTGTTAACAAAACATAATCGTATTAATTGAGGGGGGTTAGAGAGGATTTTTTTTTTTTAAGGCAAATTCCTTATCACAAAATAGGAAATAGATTCCTTCAAAAAAAAAAAAAAAGGAAATAGATGGTGAAAAAACTAGAAAACTAAAAAAGCCGTCGAAGTTGAAAAATGGTTTGAGTTATTTAAAAATATATTATCTACATTTAAAATATACATATTTTTATGTCATCATTATCGTTTTATTATAAAAATCCACAGAAAATTTTTAAAATATATATTAAAAAAACTCTAAAAACTGAAAAGTTTCAGTGTTTTCCTCTTTTTTTTTTTTTTTGTCTTACTTTTTTTGTTTTTTAATTTTAATAAAATTTTTTATTTATCTATTTCTAGTATGTAAGGACATTTTGGAATTCTTTCAATACCAAAAGCAAGTGTTGGAAAGAGGATAAGGATTTGGGTCTGAAATTTTTATTTTTTATTTTTTGGTGAGGAAAAAATGCAACATTTTAAAATCATATAGTAACGATAAATTACCCAAACGATTTTCAAGCCAGAAAAAAGAAAAAAGAAAAAAGGGGTTGGGAAATGGTTGAGAGTTCATCTTCTAGGAAGTTGTGCAGCTAATTGCGTCATCGACAATGGAAAAAGAAGCATCTTTTCCTGTTAGTGGAAGGGGCGATGTGCCTTGAAGTTTTCAATGTCAATAATGGAATAGAATAGAAGATCAGATAGAGTTTTCTTTTTCCTTTTTTTTTTTTTTTCTTTTTTTTGCCCCCCCTTCCAGAAAGACAAACGACTGGTCGAACTTGATCGGATAAGTATAGCACGTGTACAATAAAACTCACAACAGTTTCCTGGGTCTCAGTCTACCTTGCGGAGTACAAATTCTAAATACGACAGTTCTTGTTAAAAACGACAAACGAACATTTTTTTTTTAAATCCAATATTCGATCTTTTCAAATTTTCTCACAAATAGTATTTCACTTTTGGTTTCTATTAAGAATTTACCATTTTTGTAAATACAAAAGTAACCATTTATAATTTAGCCTATATTTAGTGATATAGTTGAGTTTAAACTCAACTGTATTTTATGACTGGTTTTTTTGTCTTCTTCTGAAAAAATCAACAAAAATTATAACTAGTTTTTAAAAAGTTAACCAATCTTAATTTAAAAATTTTATCTTATCTCAAACTCAACCTAAGTACCAAACGAACCCTTAGTTAATTAAAATAAAAATACACTTTTATTTAGGATTGAGAAATTCTAACTTTGCATTTAGGGATGACATTTTACCTATAGATGCAGGTATCCGTAAGTATCGGCCCCTCATGGGATTGATATGGGGGATAGTATATGGGTGCGGGGGTGGATGTAGGAGTTAAGATTAACCACCCGTACGGGTGCATGACGGAAGTGGGGGAAGCTCGCTCATACCTGTACTAACCCCACATATATGCCCTTGTAATAGAAGACAAATATATGATATTTAGTCATTATCTGTCTTCACATCAACTTTATTTATAATTTACTAAACATCTATAATTTGGTTTCTCATATTTGCAACAACTTTAGGAAAAAAATTACCAAACGCCTATCTGCTTATAGCCATAGTAACTTTGGACTCACAGCATAGTTATAGCAAAAATTTTCCACAGCACAGTAATACCAAATTGGCCCATTAATTAGCATAGAGGTGTTTAACAATTATCTAAAGGATATTCAGCAAAATAAATAAATAAATAAATAAATCTTCAGGGAAAAAAAAAACCTAAAACATTCCCAAAAAAAAAAAAAAAACTCCCTTATTCTTTCCTATATTAAAATCTAGATATCACTTTTGTCTCTTTTTTTTTTAATAAAATTATTGGGAATAGAAATCAGTAAATAAATTGGGACATCTCAATTAGGTTGACACCTATTTAGCATCATCATCATTTATCATATCACTCTATGATTGTGAAAATATCACAATAGAAAATGCATTGATGAAAGAAAAATGCAACACTTTAAAATATACAGTATATTTTTTAAAATAAAAATAAAATATAGAATACTTTGCAGAGAGACTAAGATAGAGTCTCTTTTAGAAATATTACGTAATTACCAATCGAATGGCTATTATTGAGATACTTTTAAAATGTAAGACTATAATTTTGTGTAAATTTGAGATTGGTTATTGGAATATCCAATATCCTCTCTTTTTTCTAAAAGTAAAAAATAAAAATAAAACTCTTCACTCTCTCTTCTTCACCGCTGGTGACTACGCGAGTGGGTGCGCGATGGCTGGCGTGCTGAGGTGGGTAGAGGGGCGGTTGGGCGTGTTGGCCAGTGACAAGCGCGATGGCCACCGTGCTAGGGGGGGGAGAGGGGGGGGGGCGGGGGGAGCGCTATTGGGTGCGTTGGCCGGTGATGGCGCGAGTGGGTGCGTAGTGGCCGGCGTGCTGGGGTGGGTGGGTGGGGTTGGGCATGCTGGCCAATGATGGCGCGATGGCCAGCGTACTGGGGTGGGTTGGTTCTCTCCTTTGTCTCTCTCTTCTTCACCACTGGTGACGGCACGAGTGGATGCGCGATGGCCAGTATGCTGAGGTGGGGCAGGGGCGATTGGGCTGCTAGCCGGTGATGACACGATGGCCAACGTGCTAGGGTGGGTTGGTGGGCCGGTTGGGCGCGCTTGCCGACGTCCATGTAGATTACTTTCTTTTTTTTCCTTACAAATTTCAAAATAAAATTTTTTTATAATCCTATGTACAAGTGCCTATTTTATCCATGATGCCCCTTTAATATCTTAACCATTAACCATTGAATTAAATTTAAATGATCTAAAAATGATAATTACTTGGGGGGTCTCTAAAAAAAAACTCTACCAGAGATTCTCCCTACTTTATATTCGTAGGAGACACTGAGAAGTCAAGTAATTGAAGAAATGGAAGTTTTAGAATTAACCCTATAAATACTTGTTCTCCATAGAAAAATATTTCTTTAAAAATAGTGACACTCCCAATTAAAAATGGAAATCTCTTAAAATAAAACTATCCATTAACTACTTAGTTCAAGCTAACTCAAACATATAAATTGTGTAACTAACTGAAACATAAAAATTTCAAAACTTCGTAGTAATTAACAAACACACAAAAATATCTAAATACAAAACATATATTATACACACAAAGATCTACATACAAATATCAAGATTTAGAAATACATAAATCCATCAATACATAACTTCGGAAGACGAAAGTGCTCTCGGTGTTTCAAATTGCAAATTTTCTACATATTACTTTCCAGGAGAAAAAAAAAATTGAATACTATATATATATATATATATATATATATATCATTTGTCCTCTATGCATATTTCTTCAATAAAACAAAACCGATATAGCAGCTAAAAGATAGTGTAAAGTTTTCTGCATTGTCAATCCAAATGGGAAGCCTGATAATGATGAAAAGAGCCAAGAAAAGCCAAACTTGATAGTTTGAGTTTTAAGTAAATAAAGACACATCACGGAATTAACCAATCAAGTACAAGTGCAAAATAGAAATAAGTAACTAAGACGCTTCCCAATTTGAGCAACCAAATGAAACCTAAATGAAAATAGAGAGACTAATTTCTTAATGACATTCCACTGGGAAAATAAAATGAAAAGATGAACAAGAAAAGAAAACATCGATAGACTTGCATCAAAGGCAGAAAAGAATCCCTTCCAACCGAAGCAGGATCTGTAGCTAAACTCGAAGAACTTTTCTAGTGTCTTGAAGCATGATAAGCCATGAAACTTAAATTTCTTGACTGCACAAACCATCCGATCCCGTCCTTCTAAAGTTTGATCAAGTTCGGTGGCGTTGAACCACATTCCAGTAATAGAGATACTAATTTCATGACACCTACTTTCTTCATTTCCTCAGGCTATACAGAGCAGCATCCAACTTTTTTCAAAGCAGACACATCATCTTTGGAGCCAACGTTAATAGTTTGCCCCTTTGGCAAGGCTGATGGGTCATCCCCAACCTCAAGGGCTTTCCTGCTGACAACTCGATATATCTGAGTGAGCACTTCAGTAAACGCGTTTTCCACATTCAAGGACTCCAAGGCAGAGGTTTCCATGAAGAAAGTGCTCTCTCTTTCGGCAAACGCCTTGGCATCTTCCGTGGAAATTGCTCGCAAGTGGCGCAGATCTGCCTTGTTTCCTACAAGCATAATGACAATATTTGCATCGGTGTGATCCCGAAGTTCCTTTAGCCATCTCTCCACGTTCTCAAAAGTGACATGCCTAGTCACATCATAGACCAGTAATGCGCCAACGGCTCCTCGATAGTATGCACTTGTTATTGCGCGGTACCTGTGGGAAAGGTATATAATGAGACAAAGATAGCAAGTATTTCAGCAAGCTGCTTATATGCTATAGGATGAAAAGGTCAAAGTAAAACCTCGGATAAGATATATACATATACTATATATGGTACATGAAGTCATGATTTCAACCAAATTGAAGCTTTGCAGCAAAAAATAAAAATAAAAATAAAAATGAAGCTTCTTTATGACATTGTCCAATCACTCCCCATTTTCTTCACATCCAAGATGCAATTAATCTTCCATAACTCACACAACACAATATGTAGCTCAATTTAAACTTGAGATACTGAATCTATCTTCCTACAGATTTAATCGAGAAACCCATTCAACAACCTCCATATTATCCTGCCATTTACAGCCGGTTTGTTGCTAATATACAATCTAGAATCCCCCCACCGTTCTTTTTAGTACCCGGCATCATTTGTTGAACACGAAAATCTAAACAAAAACTTGAGAAAACGCTGAGAAAGTACACAATCCAACCGAGCTCGAAAACAAAGCAACCTATCAACAGTAATTCCGTCCAACGCAATAATCATATCACTATATCAGCGTAATTTGGCCTTGTCAGCTGCCATATTCTCCCACATTTTCCAATATTTCCCAAATCCCACACTATAATTCTTGTGTTTTAGAAGAAAGATTGAAACAAGAAATCTGAGTAATATTGTGCATTCCTGTATGTTTGAACAAATAGATCAAAAAGCGCAATTCAGAAACCATGAATTACATAGATATCAGACACAATCAAAATCAAAACTTTACGCCTAAAATAACAAATTTGTACATCAGATTATTGATCAAAGATCCACCATTTTTTATTTTTTATTTTTTATTTTTTAAAAAATCATAGAAATACAAATATCCAATAAAAAAAAAACCAGTCAGGCAATTGTGAAACAATCAAATCGGAGAGCGGGAGAGAGAGAGAAGAAGACCTTTCTTGGCCAGCAGTGTCCCAAATCTGGGCCTTGACGACCTTATCGTCGACCTGAATACTGCGAGTGGCGAACTCAACGCCAATGGTGGATTTGGATTCGAGGCTGAACTCATTGCGAGTGAATCGAGACAAGAGGTTCGATTTTCCCACGCCCGAATCCCCAATCAGAACCACCTTGAACAGGTAATCGTAATCGTCCTCCGTTCTGTACGCCCCCATTTCTTTTTAACTTCTCTCTCTCTCTCTCTCTCTCTCTCTCTCTCTCTCTCACAGAAACACAACAAAAACAACACAACTTCCTTGTTTCTTCAACTTTCCCTAATAATCTCTGATTCCAAGTGTATTTCTTTCTTTTCTATCAAAGAGGCTTTTTCTCTTTTGGAGGTTGGTTTGAAATTAGGGATTTGGAATTTTGATCAGAGAGTAAAAAGCAGATCTTTGTTTTTTGTTTGTTTTTTTTTTTTCACACAGAGAGAGAGAGAGAGAGAGAGAGAATGTGTGTCTTTATTTTGTACCGTTTGAACAGATTTTGGGATATAGAGAGAGAGAGAGAGAGAGAGAGAGAGAGAGAGTTGGATACAGCACGAGAGGGGGGGACATTCAAATCTTAATTATAGTATCAATTTCCGTTACTTTTTAATTTAATTATGATTATTATTTTTCTAAAGCGAATAAAGTGAGAATTATTCACCAAAAATATATCAGTGGGATGATTGACATTTTTTTTATTCCTTTTTTTTTCCCCGAATGTCTATGATTGACTAAATTTGGTATGCCAGTGCCACGAAGGCAAAGTGAGCATTATAAGAAAATTTGGCAAAAACTCGCCACATTGAGGTCTGTTATGAAATCTCATAGTAAATTTTATCCATATCACTATTATAAAATATTTAGCTTTACTTATCCTTACTGCATATAACGGAGCTGATTTTTCAAAGATAAAAGATAGAGTTGGGGATTGGAGTGATGCCAATATCTGAAACCACCTTTTTCAACTTTTGAAGGGGGTAAAAAAAAAGGATGAACATTGTTTGATTACATGGAACTTTTTGTTTTAATTATTTTTTTAATAATCATCAATTAGAAAACTACATTTTGAACTTCAAAGTCAAATCCAAAGACGTGTAATAGCTTTTGTTGATCTAGCGTAAGTTCTAAGGAAAAACAAAAAAATAAAAAGTAAAAAATTGAGCGCTCCCCCTAGTCTTATAGACAAGTGTCACAAAAATGAGCAAATTTGTAGTTAATATTTAATAAGCTAATAAATAAATTATTTTTCAACTTTTAGAGAGAACCGTCAACAATAAGAATGGGGTAAACCATTCCTTGAGAGAATTAGACCAAATGCAGTTTTCATTACTATGCTATAATAAGCATTCAACAGTCAAGAAATTGAAGGGCAAACATAAATAGACACCAAATGAAAAATAAACGAATCAACATAAACGATGGAAGGTGTAATACAAGCATTTTGATGACTATAGTACCTTTCATACTTTGAAATATAATTTCATTTAAAAAAAAATATACAAGTGTTTATAGTAGTAATCTACACAAGTATCCACAATCGTGTCATCAAATCAGAAACATTATCCATCAAGTTTCACTAATTAAAGCTAAAGATCAACCCACAAAAAATAAATAACTAGATAAATAAATAAAAAGGAAACGAAAGACAACTTTTAACAGCTTGAAACACAAGATTCAAGGGGAAAGGTATTGTTGCATGGCTTCTATATGTCATTGCCTATAAATTGAAGCAAATTCAAAGCAGATACACTCATATTACATAGCATTTATACCAAAACAGCCTACAAATAAAATGGCTGATGGCCGGCTATGTTTATACATTCAATTCTCAAGAAATCAATGCGCTTCTAATGTTATGTACCAATAGAAGAATACATTTTTATTTCTATTATTGTTCTCTCCAATTGTCATAAAGAATGTACCTCCTTTATAATTATGTTGTGTATCCTCAAAATTGCGGCGGACTAATAATGAATGGTACAGTATCGCCCCTATTCTGGTATACAAAGTGTTATCGGATTAAAGTACAAAACTAAAAGAAAGAAAGGTTTCATTCCTTTGGCTTTTTGCTCATACTTTTACGTTTGCCAACATCCAGATACTTCTTCCTCAACCGGATGGCCTTTGGCGTAACCTATGCACAATACAAGATGATATCATAAATGCAAGGCGACATTGCAAACCAAGAAAATAACATAATTGGTTCAACCATCTCCTTAAGTTCTAACTACTTCAGCACGAGGCAAGAACAATGAGTCGCCTAGAATTAATGGCCACACTTAAATATATTGATTTGCTAACGAGAAAATGACAGTTTATTCAATTTACCTCAATAAGCTCATCGGAGGCGACGTACCCTATAGCTTCTTCAAGAGTCATCTGCGACCAAATGAACTCAACAACATTAGCAAATAGTAACCACATGTCCAATTTCAGATCCAAGAAGCTTTAACCTTTTCTATATTTCTGTTTATTTAATGTTATTCAAACCTGTACTCTTTTCCTAGCTCCGAATTAGAGTGGGGAGGGAGGGTGGTTTTTGAAGGACAATCAGTTTAATCATTGTAACCATGCAATTTACTTTTCCTCAGCTCTTGCCAAATCTAAATTCTCGATGTTAATCATCATCTTCTAATACAAGGCTATTCCACACAATTCTCTTTTACTTGTGTGCATATTATTAACATAGTGAACTATGCGTTGATTTTTTTTTTTTTTTTTTTTTTTTTTTTTGCTGGAGTTTGAATGTGCATACAAGGCGACAAAAGAATTGCGACATAGAAAATGAATACTGTTCCCATAAATTGCAACCAAATAGCCATAATGGAAAGAAAAAAAAAATTGTAAGGCATAAAACCGTCAATGAAATGATGATTGACGAATACATACAAGGCGAGGAGGAGAGAGTTTCACATTCTCGTCCTTGCAAGCTGCACGCACATTAGTAAGCTCCTTGTTCCTTACTGGGTTAACCTATATAAAGCCATTACTTGCAAGGTCAGTCGTATAAATAAGACATAATCCCTAACATGTACAGCAACAGAATCTACTCCATACATCGAGATCCGAGTCCCTTGAATGTTCACCAATAATCATGCCATCATACGTCTGCATAACAACAAGCACAGAAGCAACAGTTAGAAACAAAGAAAAAAAAATCGTACACTATTGTAATTTTATGTGACCTGAAACGTCTTTGCAATATTTAAATTTTAGAGCAGATATGGATCAAAAACCTAAGTTTTCATTCTCTTAATTCCTCTTATACTTTTTTCTCCTCTTGCAGAGCTTTAAAATACTTTTTTATTTTTTTTATTTTCAGCCACCTAATAGTAGTCAACAGCCATACAAATGGGCATGGTTGTAAAACAATGGTCATTATACCAAGTAGTGCACTATTTATTTTATGAAAAAAAATTAAAGATAAAATTAATAAAAACTAGTGCGCTGGAAGGAGCAGCCTCCACGAGTCGATCTGTAATAACCACGGAGATTTTAGAAGCAAAAAAGACCGAGTATAAAGAAAAGAGAACTGGTTAATATGAAACAACCTCCATCCCAGGGGTCACGAAAAGAGTTCCACGAGCTTCTAAACTCATCAACGCATGAGATGTGATTGTACCATAGCCCATTGACACCTGTTTAATTGATGTAAACGAAAAAGGTAAGAAATAAAGGTCGTATGGTGATTTTAGTATCGTTTGAAGATATAGATTGCAGAAATCAGTACACCAATTCATCAAAATGATTCTACACTTGGTTAGCACCAATCTATAAGCATGGAGACAAGAAATTCAATGTGCTGAGTATTTATGCTATACCTAAGGACTGAGATAAATGGAGTTTTTATGACAGAGAACAGTATTCTCAAAAAGTTATGACAGAGAACAGTATTCTCAAAAAGTTATAGGCTAAATAAAGCTAAGACAAATATAAAGCAACTGTGTAGAAGTAACTAGCTGATGATCAGGAGGCCAAGGAATGACGAACCAAAACTCCTTTCCTGACATTCCCGAGAGCGCCTCGATATTTTTCATAATCTGTAAGATATAGACAGACATATATCAGGAAATAAATAACACAAGACTACAAGAGTCCATCAATGTAACAGAATTTTGAGGAAGACCAAAATGGTGTCAGCAGAAAGGGGGATAAATGAGAAAATAAGCTGTACTTAAGAAAGCACGATGCATGAATCCAGTTCCACGTGTGTCACTGCTAAAAACACTCCTGTAACCAACTAAGCCCCTGAAGACACGACAAAAGAGAAATTACTTCTTCAAGCAGAATGTTAGAAAAGCATTTCAAGTAAGTTCATCTCTAGTCAGAAAACTAATAATAATAATAATAATAAATGATATGCCATTCTACTATACACTAATCAAATGCCAGACAAAGCAACATCTTTCATAACTGTGAACCAAAATGAGATCTTGAGCTCAATTAGAAGCAAAAGAATATTGATGTTACGAGAACAGCAATTAGAAGCAAAAGAATATTGATGTTACGATAACAGAATAACAACCTTGATGGACACGCCAAACTCAATCTGGTCCTGTCATCATTTCCGGGAACTGGACCCATGTCAGTAACTTCAGCTCGCCTATGAGATAGGGCTTCCATAACTAGACCGACATGTTCCTCATTTACCTGCAATGGAAACTCAATATTGGGGATAAAAAAATTTCTCACACGAGAAAATTAATGCATTATTTCATCTGCAATTTTTACCTCAATAGTAACTTCTTCAATTGGCTCGCGCTTTACACCATTTTCAATTTTGTACCTGATTCAATGCAGAATACAGAACTCAGAACCTCCAGAGTTCACAAACAGATCCAACGCTAAAAACCCAAATTGAAAAAGAAAAAAATAAAAAAATAAAAAAGTGGTAGAGTGAGTAAAGCTGTTTGACAAAAGTCCTTTTTTATTTAGGATTTATTTTCAGCAAACAACCAAAAAAAAAAGCTACAACTTTAGTGTAAAAACAGACAAATTAACCGCAGGAAAAAGTTGCACTTATTTATCAAATACCGTTTAATGTGCTGCTAAGAAGAATAATAAGGACCTTCCTCACCATTGTTACATACAACATATAATATGCCAACTAGATGTAATAAATATACATTTCACAAAGTTCTCAAGAAATTTTCACACTCGGTCGATCTTATTTAACTGCTTTAAAAATATAATTCAAGTAACAATACATTTTGAAATATAAACCTCGTTCATCATTAGAAAATTTAGTCCAACTTTGCAAAATAATTGTCAAATGGTCGATTGCATTATGAAACATTAATAGGGCCAGCGGATTTACACAAGTATCCCAAAACTCACATGACTTTTGGCGGTGAGACAGACAGTTCAAAACCTTCACGCCTCATATTCTCAATTAAAATACCTGTTACACCATGAAAACTACAATTAGGATATGTTAAAACTTAATTGCCCATAGGTGAATGCTAGCGGTCAAAGACCTAAAAGATATCCCTTCTACTGGGATTAGATTTTTGGAAATGAAGTAGATGATTACAAGTTTATCAGGGACATACCTAGTTGAAGTTCCCCCCTACCCTGAACTTCAAAGGATTCTGATAAGCCTGGGATAACATTAATGGCAAGATTTGTTTCTGCTTCCGCCATTAAACGATCACCAATTTTTCCTCCAGTCAACTGTTATTGAGATAACAATTTCTGTTAGCTGTTGAAGGATGCAAGAATAGAACAAGATAATGAAATTGCAAAATCCAAAATAAATCTTGGCAAAACCAATGCACTGTTTGTTACTCTGGCAAGGGAGGCTATGCTAGAAATGGTAATCACTTTAAGTCATGGGATTTATAGGCTACAAATGTAACATTTGGGAAAAAGAATAATCATCAAGCCTCTTCTAAAGACCGTAAAAAGTACTCCGTAAGAGCATTCCAGGAATAAGATGATAAGCCACCATTACGTTTTACTTACGCCAGGCAAGCAAAAGGAGCCAAGTCAGCAGTTGAGTCAGCAGTCTCCGTGGCTAATGTGGCAAGAGATGGGGGCCGAATTGTCAATAGTAGTGGCTAGTTAGTTAGGCAGTTATGGGAATGAGGGGAATAAATGTAAGGGGTGAGGGAGAGTGTGAGGTAAGCAGAATATTGTATTGGATCCTGTGGGAGAGAAGAGAACCTCTCGAATGTTATTCACTAATCGTTTATCAGTTTATCATTTTCATTTCTTCTATCTTTCCCCTTTCTATCTTTCTTCTATTGCTTCTTTGTTTCCCTTGTGTATCTGGTGTCTATCAGTGGTATCAGAACCCGTACGTTTCTGGGAAGGGCAAGGAAGAAGATGGAGGAAAGGATAGGTTCGGTGGAGGGAGCGAGTTTTGACTGTGAAGGGCGATGTGGAGTCGATGAAGGAGGAGTTGCAGTGTCTGGGTTCTTTGGAGCGGAGTGTGGGAGCTCTGATGGAGAAATTGTCCATCCTGGACCGTTTGGATCGTGAGCTGTTGGGGAAGGGAGATCGGAGAAGTTCTGCAAAGGATCCCAACGATCACAACCGGCCGGTACCGGATTCGGGCGATCTGGGCAAATCGGTGGCTCTGGAGTCGAGTGGACCTTCGTCGAAGGTCTCAGGTATATCTGTGGAAGTGACGGCCATCGGGGAGGTCGTTAAGGGTGTTGGGGGTCATATGGGCGGCGATCCGGTTTCGGGTGACCGTGGTGGACTGTCAGAGGACGCTAAGCGGCTGGACCACACCGTTCGGAGGTTGGAGATGCCGATCTTCAAGCATTGGAACCTTGACGGTTGGATCTACCATGCGGAACGCTAATTTGGCCTCAACAAGTTGTCGGAGCCGGAGAAGCTAGAGGAGACAGCCATCAGTCTCGATGGAGAAGCTCTGGCGTGGTTCCAGTTGGAGGACCATTGTCGACTGCTTCGCAGTTGGGAGGAGTTGAAGCTTCAGTTGTTGGACCAATTCATCCTGACCCAGGGGGGTTCCTTGTGCGAGAAGTTCTTGGTGTTGAAGCAGGAGTCCACCGTTCGGGAGTATCGCCGAATTTTCAAATCCTTGGCGTCACCGTCGCTTAACTTGCTGAAACATATGATGGATAGCATGTTTGTTAACGGGTTGAGGCCGAATATCCGCGCGGAAGTCCGGATGTTTAAATCGAACGGGTTGGCTCGGATTATGGAGTTTGCGCAACGGGTGGAGGACTGTAACTTCTCTTTGAGACCGGGTTGGGGCGGTTATGGACCTTCTGGGTCCACGTTTCAAGGCAGCTACGGGTGGGGGAAACCCAAGCGGGGGGGGGGGGGGGGGGGCAGACTTTTTCTGCAGACCCACATCCTTCTCAACCCAATGGATTTGCTACTAGAAATTACAACCCATGTGTACCTCTAAACCCTACCTCAGTCCCACAACAGCTCCCTTCATTCCAACGACAAACGACAAGCGGTGGTCAGGTAACTGGTTCTAAGCCCTTTTCTTCTTTTACACGTCTCTGATTACGAGCTTCAAATGAAGCGCGAGAATGGCCTCTGTTTTCGTTGTGATGAAAAGTACTCTATCGTTCATCGTTGTAAGAACTGTGAGCTCCATGTGTTGGTTGTGAGTGATGATGATCAAGGCGGTGGTCGGGAGTGGGGAGTGTTTCCGGCGGAGGTCAATGAGGGGTTGTTGGACGCGGGAATTGGTGAGGTTGTTGAGCTTTCAATTAACTCCATGGTGGGTCTTTCTTCTCCCAAGACTATGAAAGTCAAGGGCATGATTGCTCAGCAACATGTGGTGGTGATGATTGACTATGGGGCAACTAATAATTTCATCTCCACCGAGTTGGTACAGCAGCTGGCTATTCCGTTGGTGGGCACCAATAATTATGGCGTTTTAATGGAGACGGGATTGACGGTCAAAGGGGCTGGTATTTGTAAGGGCATGGTGTTGACCCTTCAAAACATGGAGGTTGTCAAGGATTTCCTTCCTCTGGAATTGGGCAACGGCCGATGTTATCCTGGGTATGCAGTAGTTGGAATCGCTCAGGGGAATGCGGGTCAATTGGAAGAATTTGACCATGCGTTTCAAGGTTGGGGGTGTGGTTGTGGCGTTGCAAGGTGATCCGAGTTTATCCCACTCTCTAGTTTCGTTGAAAACTCTGTGGAAGGACGTCCAAGAGCAAGGCGGTGGCATGTTGGTGGAGTTGGGCAGCATTGGAATATCGGAGCCCAAGCCCTTCGAGTCTGCTCCCATTGTCATCCAAACGGCACTTGCGGGTTTCCACCGGGTTTTCGAGTGGACAAGTACCTTACTGCTGCCACGAGCTCGCGATCACACTATTACTCTTCAGGCAGGGGTGTCTCCAATCAGTGTACAGCGCTACAGGTACCCTCATTTTCAGAAAACTGAGATAGAGCGGCTTGTTCGCGAGATGTTGGTCTCCGACATTATTCAGCCGAGCGTTGGTCCCTTTTCTAGCCCGATTCTTCTCGTTAAAAAAAAGGACGGTAGTTGGCGATTTTGTGTGGATTACCGAGCTTTGACCAAGGTTACCGTGGCCGATAAATTTTCGATTCCCATGATCGATGAACTCTTGGATGAACTTCACGAAGCTACTGTCTTTTCGAAGTTGGACCTTCGTTCTAGGTACCACCAAATCCGAGTAAAACCCGATGATGTTCCAAAAACAGCATTCCGCACTCATAAGGGCCATTATGAATTTTTGGTTATGCCATTCGGCTTGACCAATGCTTCGGCCACTTTCTAGGCTCTCATGAACGACAACTTCTGCGAATATCTTCATCAGTTCGTCCTCGTCTTTTTTGATGATATTTTGGTTTGCAGCGGAACAATGGAGGATCACGTGCAACATTTGTAGGTTGTGTTGGGGGTGTTAGAAGCAAATCAGCCTTTTGCCAATGAAAAGAAGTGTCTGTTCGGTCAATCCCAATTGGAATACTTGGGCCATATTATTTCGGGTAGTGGGGTTGCAGCTGATATGTCCAAAATACAGGCGATGGTAGATTGGTCGGTGCCTTCTACTCTGAGGGACTTGTGCGGGTTCCTCAGCCTCACCGGTTACTATCGGCGCTTTGTGGCCAATTATGGGAGTATTGCGTGATCACTGACCGAACAACTTAAGAAGGACAATTTCCGTTGAGGTTCGGAAGCAGAGGCTTCTTTTCAGGCGCTTAAGACGGCAATGACTTCGGTGCCGGTGCTGGCTTTGCCAGATTTTTCTAAACCCTTTGTGGTTGAGTTGGACGCTTCGGGACATGGGGTAAGGGCGGTTTTGATGCAAGGCCAGCGTCCTATTGGTTATTTCAGCCGGGTGTTGCCCCAACAAGCTCAACTAAACTTCGTGTATGAGCGGGAACTTATGGCGATCATGTAGGCGGTTCAAAAGTGGCAACACTATCTCTTGGGTCGGAAGTTTTTAGTTCGCATTGATCAACGGAGTCTCAAGTTCCTTCTGGAGCAGCAGGAAGTGAGTTTGGAACATCCGAAGTGGCTCACCAAGCTTTTAGGGTTTCACTTCGACATTCAATACAAACCCGGTTTGGAAAACACGGCTGCCGACGCGTTGTCTCGGGTTGGGGGGGCATCCCAATTCATGGCATTGTCGGTTCCTCATACCTTTTTGTTGGAAGAGGTGGTGGATCAAGTGGCTAGGGATGAGAAGTTGGGAGGAATTTTGGATGATCTTCTCCACTAAAGGGTCACGGTTCCAGGGTACTCCATGGTGCAAGGAACTCTACTCTACAAAGGGCGTGTGGTCATTCCGCGAGGTTCTTCCTTGATCTCAGTGCTTTTGAAGGAATATCATGACGGTGCCATTGGGGGCCATTCGGGTGTTCTTAAGACTCTAAAGCGGGTGGTTGCAAGTGTGTATTGGGAGGGGATGAAGCGCGACATTCATGCCTATGTTGTTGGTTGTCCGGTTTGCCAGCAGGACAAGACCTCTACCTTGTCCCCAGCCGATCTATTGCAACCCTTGTCAGTTCTGGAGGTAATATGGTCTAATATTTCGATGGATTTTATCGAGGGATTGCCTCGTTCAGAAGGGTGGGATTCGATTTTGGTGGCCGTGGACCAACTTGGCAAGTATGGGCACTTTATTGGACTTCGACTTCCTTTTTCCGCTAGCTCGGTGGCTGAGGTGTTTGTCAAGGAGGTTGTCCGTTTGCATGGCATTCCTTCCTCGATAGTGTTAGACCACGACAAGGTGTTTATGAGTCATTTTTGGGCTAAGTTATTCCGCTTGCAGGGCATGAAATTAAAGCATAGCACGGCGTATCACTCGCAAACGGATGGCCAAACCTTCGTTGTCTTGAGACCTACTTTCGTTGCTTCGCCACCACGAAACCTAAGTCTTTGGGTTCGTTTTCTTCCGTGGGCGGAGTATTGGTACAATACGTCCTTTCATTCGGCGGCAAAGACTACCCCTTTTCAGTTGGTTTATGGCCGAGAACCACCCAAGTTGATTCCTTTTTTCCCAGGGACAACTGCCAACTCGGCTATTGAACGGGAGTTGCATAATCGAGATGCTATGCTCGCTAAGCTTCGCCAACAGTTGCACCGGGCTCAGCAGCGGATGAAGAAACAGGCCGATGGACATCGCCGGGAGGTTTCTTTTATTGTGGGCGACCTGGTGTATCTTAAACTCCGACCTTATCAACTTGAGTCTCTAGCTAAACGCCTCAATGAGAAGCTGGCCCCTCGCTATTTTGGACCTTTTCAGTTGACGGCTCGAGTTGGAGCGGTGGCTTATAGGTTGCTGTTACCTGTGGATGCTACAATTCACCCAGTTTTTCATGTTTCCCAATTGAGGCGTGTTGTTGGTGCCGTTGTGGCCGTGTCCTCGGTGCCTCCCCAGTTGTTGGATGATCTGGAGTTGCAGGTGGAACCAGAAGTGGTCATGGGCATTCGTCCGAGCCAGGATAAACAGGAACCCGGTTTTGAAGTCTTGATCAAGTGGAAAGGGCTTTCGAACTTAGAGGCCACTTGGGAACCTTTTATGGTGATTCAGCGCCAGTTTCCAGCCTTTCACCTTCAGGACAAGGTGACTCTGCGGGCCAGGGGTATTGATAAGCCACCATTACGTTTTACTTACGCCAGGCGAGCACAAGGAGCCAAGTCAGCAGTTGAGTCAACAGTCTCCATGGCTAATGTTGCAAGAGATGAGGGTAGGATTGTCAATAGTTGTGGCTAGTTAGTTAGGCAGTTATGGGAATGAGGGGAATAAATGTAAGTGGTGAGGGAGAGTGTGAGGTAAGCAGAATATTGTATCGGATTTTGTGGGAGAGAAGAGAACCTCTCGAATGTTCTTCGTTGTTCCGACAATTATTCACTAATCGTTTATCAGTCTATCATTTTCATTTCTTCTATCGTTTCCGTATCTTTCTTCCTTCTATTGCTTCTTTGTTTCCCTTGTGTATCTGGTGTCTATCATAAGATTACGAAAGAAATAAGTAAAATGCTTTTTTTTCGCCTTTTTTTTTAATTTTCTTTTTTGGAGACTTTGAGAAAAGAAAACTATACTACCAAGTAATATAATCACCATTGTCCATCACTCTACAATAAGGAGCCAATTTTCAATGGAAAGACAACGGTACTTTGATTTTATGCCTCTACCTTATACAGAAATCGGAAGAGTAATAACTTTCATGGTACGAGAAAATAACACTCATGAATAACCAACACATAAGAGTGCCATTCACATTGACTCTAATAAAATACATGTAGCAGACATAACTTATATTTTTTAAAAAACGAAAAGAGAGGACTAGTCAACAATTCTTTCAAACGACTGAAATAGAGACCTAATAATCCAAGAAAGAAGCATAAACAATAGTGAAAATAATATCCGAAGTAAGTAGCTAAGAAAAGGAAACTTACATGAGAACCATCACGGCCAGCCAATGGTGAGTCATTGACACCAAAAGTCATGGAAATAGTTGGCGGGTCCAATTCAATGGTCGGCAATGGAGTTGTGACCTGGGAGATGCGTGCTTAAATCAGTTCAAAACGGAAACAAGTGGCTGCTGCAGTTGCAATTTCATTGGAAAAGGTTGTAAACAATTTTGCTAAAATAAATTCTTGAAGGGGATTACAAGAAGACTAGAGTGGCTAACACTAATCTTCAAGCTGAGAAGAACTTGTAACGTCAAGGTGGCAACAGCAGTAGATTAGAATTAAAATATAATAACGTTTTGTTGGATATTTCAGAAGTTCAAAATCAATAGAGAAAACAAGAGAAAAAACAACAATTAGAAAGACAATTCCTTTTAAGTAGGACTTCACACATAGAGGAAAGAGGGGCAAGATGGCTTTGGTTCATAATGTTACGAACTCCATGGAATATAAATTAGCTGTATTCATACCTCTGTATTTGCAACAGTGTGACCTATAGACGGATTTGTCAACCCAGCCATTGATACAATGTCACCTGCTCCAGCACTTTCAACTAGAGCCATGCTGGTACCCTTCTTTTTCATCAATTTTGTAACCTGCAAATACCCACCCACAAAATGGAAATATTGGCAAGTTGTTTCATATGACAGGCAAATTTCTCAAAAGATAAATTAAGCTATTTAATAAGAAAGTTAAAAGAAAATAAAACAAAGTTCTGGTATTATATGTGAGACTTCATTTTGATAAGATTTTTATTTGGCTGGCCGCTTGCATAATTCATCAACACCATATGACGTATAAACAGAAAGGAAACCAGGATAGCAGTTGCGAAGTCTACTCTCTCTCAAACAAAGATATATTGACAGGACGGGGGAAAAAAAAAAAAAAAGAAAGAAGCAGAAGAACAAAAGCAAAACAACAACGAAAATAAGCTAGAAGAGAGGAAAGAGTGCATTTTTCAAAATTCTAACAAATCCAATCAATTGTAAAGAAGTAAAGACAAATGAAAGTGTTTTGACAATTGACATACACTAAGACTATTGTATAATACTTAAGTAAAAAAAAATCAATATAACTACAAACATTAAAATCTTTACTTTCAACTTCAATCAGGCAAGCTTTCAAACCTTTCCTTCTTCAATTTTAGTAACCCCCGAGTCTTTCATGCAAAGTCCATGAACTTTATCACCGACACGGATAACTCCAGTAGAAATTCGTCCAGTCAATATTCGTCCTAGATAAAAATCTTTTTCCATCATAGAAACCTAAAATCCAATATAACAAATACAATTAATTATACAAACTTGAAATGTAAGCAGATGAAACTAATAATTAATAGACTTTTTCCAACCAAAAATTTGCACAAATACTAATTTACAACAAAATAGACAAAACTAAAAAGGATTTAATCTATACTACCAGTAATCTGTTTAAGAAAAATTCGAAGGTGAAGTGTTACAATTTGATTTATGAACTACATGTTCAGTGTAGCTTTGTTTCGAGCAAATATTGTCCAAAAGCACCTTCCATATCAAGAAATAGGAACTATAAACATGATGGCGTAAGAAAGTATACTCTGGTGTTTATTGAATGAAACATGCATTTCCACTGACAACACAAAACCCCACCCCAAGAAAAATAAGAATTACTAAACACACTCTTCAAGAAGACCCATAAACACATAACTACTAACCAGCATCTGGAAAGGCGCATCAAGATTTGCAGTTGGTGGAGGAACATGTCTTATGATGGCATCAAGCAATTGAGACATATCTCTCGCATCAGGATCAGGATCTTTGGTGAAGGTTGTGGAAGCCCATCCTTCTTTAGCAGAGGCATACAAAACCGGGAAGTCAAGCTGCTCCTCTAAATAAAAAAGAAAAGAACGTAAATATAGAAGTTTACTTTACTTATATGCAAGAGCAGTGAAATCGCATAAAAGTAGGTGAGAAACTAAAGGATAATTTCTCTACTTCTAAAATTTCCACACCTGTCGCACCAAGATTTGCAAACAGATCAAACACCAGACTCTCAACTTCATTACATGTCTCCTCAGAAACTGTATACATGGTAGCAAATAACATAAAGTTAAGCGGCAAGTGCGAGGCAGAACAAAACGAACACACACGGTGCTGAGCATACATACCAGCAGGTCGGTCGACTTTATTAAGAAGAAGAATAGGGCGCAGCCCGTACTTCAAAGCTTTGGCAAGCACAAACTTTGTCTGTGCAAGTGGACCCTCCCCAGCATCAACAACTAGAACTGCTCCCTCAACCATACCGACGACTCGCTCGACCTGTCCGTCCATTTAAATCAATATTGTTCAATCTTCGAAAAAGGATTTCAATAATACAGAACAACAAAACTAAAACAAAAGCGGGTTCTATTTCGAGCTAGAATAAAAGTCTCAGAAGAGAAATACTTCTCCACCAAAATCCGCATGTCCAGGCGTATCGACCATGTTCAGCTCATTTTCCTTCCAAGTTATTGATGTAACCTTAATAATAGTAAAAAGAATGGATAACATTAGCAATGAATTAGCAATCTATCTATATATAATTCGGGAACTCCTATGATAACATTACTACATTGAAACACCAACTACAAATTTTTTTTCCAATTTCATAGAAAAGAGCAGACCTTGGAGGCGATGGTGATGCCGCGCTCACGCTCGAGGCTGATGGAGTCCATGGCGCGCTCGTGGGGGATGTCGGCGCCGCACTGGCGGAGGAGCCGGTCCATGAGGGTGGTCTTGCCGTGGTCGACGTGGGCGATCACCGCCACATTTCGGAGCCGGCTGGGATCCAGGGAGGGTTTCGGAGAGGCGGAAGCGGCGGCGCTGGAAGGAGCCGCCGAGAAGGCGCGTGAGAGTGACGCGCCACGGGGGGAGAGTAAGAAGGAGCGTAGAGTAGGGGATGGAGAGGAAGAGTGGGTGGGGGAGGAGAGAGATTTGCGGGCGGAGGACCAGAGAGATCGAATCAACGGACCCGCCATTATTCCCCCACACACACGGAGTGAGAGAAATGGCTGCACTGCTTGTCCTTGGATTCGATTAACCTTATTTGGGCAAATTTAGGGTTTAACGTTGTCTGTACAAAACCGAATGGGTTTAAGGTCGCCAAAAAACAAAACAAAATAAAATCTCTTATGTTCATATTTATTTTTTGTTTAAAAAAAAGGCTGAATTTTCGTAATTGGCTGTGAAAAATCATACTTTATTGTTAGACTTTGTCTTTTTTTTTTTTTTTTTAAGTTATGGATAGAGTAATTTTTTAAAGATAATTGTATTGTAAATCGGAGAAAAATAAACAATAATATTGATTTGAACAACTTCATGACACAAAGAAGCAAAGAAGCTTAGCCCCTTAACACATGGAAGCTTTTCTATATAAATTTTCTTTCGATCTTTTATTTGATTCTTCTAAATGCTAAAACTCTACATGTGATTAATATTATGAATAGATTAAGTTAGATTTCAATATTGTAAATTTGGTGCTACCTCAAACTTTTGTGCTAATTTAGGTGACGGAAACTGTATTTTTTTTTTTAAGCTAAAGTTTTAAAGTTTGAGGAGAACGAATGTCAATTTTTTTAACTTCGGTGGCAATGTAAGAGATTTAAAAACAAAAAAAACAAAATTCAGGGATGCTGATAGAATTTATCCTTCCTTTTTGCCTTATGTTATCCACATGTCTTTTGGGACAAAATAATTTAAGTAACATTGTTTTTACCAAATCAAAACTTGGGTCTTCCTCGACAACTTTCACCAAGTATGCACGGAATAATTTGTTTCAACTTCTAAATGGTTATGAAAATTGTAGCTTCATTACCATGTGTCTATGTCCATGAAAGGCTCTAGCGGTCTCAAGAGAAAACAAGTATATAGTGCTGAGACCTAAGAAAAGTCCTGCTTATTTGGTTTTCATATCACCAAGATTACAATTTGTAAACTTACAATACAAATTTTCAAATATTCCATCAGAAGCATGAAACCGGATAAGAGGGGAAACATCAAAAACTCATACGAAAAGGTCTTCCATAAAACAAAAACAAAAATAAAATATAAAAAAATGAAAATAAAAATCTCCAGGGGGATTTTGGCTGCCTGTAACAACAAACATGAAAATTGACTTAGAGAAATGCGCATGGCCTGGCCTTCTTTCGCCTTTTCTTCGGTTTCGGAGGCTGCAAAACAACCTTGATTGCAGCATCAAACACAGCCTTCACATTCTGAAATAATGTCACCATATAAAAAAAAAAATCATATAACTTATTGATATAATCTATTAGCATAAGAAATCTAACACAATACGAGGTATCAATTTTTGGTTAATCCTAGATTTTCAAGGACTTGCTAATAATTGGAAGAACAGAGAAATGTCGAGGTGTTCTCCACTACCAAAAGAAAGTATAGTCTCTTCCTAACTTTAGAACAAATGTTCTTAAAAGTAACACCTTGAAAGGCAAAAAGCTAGAAAAAGAAGCTTTATATTCAAAGAACCAGGTACAAACCCAAGCAACTTTGGTGTAAAATTTGTCTAAGGTTAAGCAAATATGTTAATATATTTTTCTCAGTTCAAAAGATTTGGTTAGAAACAAGAGTTTCATGTTAAAATGTAAAAATAATAGGAAAATAAATAAACCTGCTGAGTCTTGGAGCTACACTCTAGATAAACAGAAGCACCTATTGCCTTCTTCAGATCTTCACCCTGCACAATTCATTCAACCATTCATTATAAGCAAATCTGTGAAAACGAAAACGGGATATTAACGAAACCCTCGCTTATGTTCTATCGAATTGTTGCATTCTACCCTATGTTTTAAGGGATGCTGTACTTATCGTCTTCATTTTACAAATCCTGTTAAAAACGGTTTTCTGTTTTCTTTCTTTTTTAGGTTAGTGACTTGCCTGTGCTGTTGTGATCGGCGTAGCACCCGGATGATCAATAAGATACTGCTTGTCATCCCTCAAATCTGCAGCCAATACACTCAGATTTGCATCAAAAACAGAATCGAATGCATAAACACAAGAAGAATGACATAAACCGTGTTAAATTTCACCGATATCAATTTTAACAAGGCTAGTATTTCTACGACATACCAAGTTTGGTTCCAACAAGGACGATAGGGACGGTTGGAGCATAATGCCTCAATTCTGGGATCCACTGGAGGGACGACAAAAGTCAAAATGACGTCAGATTTTTTTTACTGCTTAGAATGTAAATCAATCACAAACATGTGAACCCAGCAATACTATGTAAGGAAAAAAAAATGTTATTTTGGTTTCTAATTAGGAACAACCTTCTTGGAAATGTTTTCATAGCTAGCTTTGCTGATGAGAGAAAATGCCAGCAAAAACACATCTGCACCTCTATAACTCAAAGGCCTCAGCCTGTTGTAGTCCTCTTGTCCTGAAATTCACCAAAAATCTGCTTAGCGCGTGAATTATTAAGGCGGTGTTGTTAACACTAATAACCGGAACTAATTAAACTTATATTAAGCTAAAACCAGACTTAAATTTACACACCTGCAGTGTCCCACAATCCAAGGTTAACCGTGCTGCCATCCACTACTACATTAGCACTAAAGTTGTCGAATACCGTAGGAACATAATCCTACGAAAATTTTCATAACAAAAGAACAAGAGAAAAAAGTGAATGAAACATCATAAGTAAATGTAACAAAGCTCATTTTTCATGCGTGTACTTAAAGTTGAAATCAGCACACAAGACATGATCGAACGTACAGTGGGGAAGGTATTGCTAGTGTAGGAGATGAGCATGCAAGTCTTTCCGACCGCTCCATCGCCGACGGTGACGCACTTGATGAATCTAGCCGTGCTCATTTTAGGTTTCTTGTTTTTGAAGTATTAATTGTATTCTTCTCGGTTCGCATCAACCCTTTTTAGAATAGCTTCCTCTCTCCATATTTGTAACACCAAAACTGCAATATCTTCTTTCTTTTTTCTTTTTTTTTTCTTTTTCCACGAGAAAATGGAAAGAAGAGAGAAAGAGTAGAACAACAAGAAGGGAGGTATTGGAAAGTAGGGGTGAATTTGAATTTTGAATAGAAATGGAGGGCAAGAAAAATGGCATTTAATAAGCAAAGGGGGCTCATCACCTACTTTGGCAGTGACTCCTTTATTATTGTTTTTTTTTTTTTTTTAGCTTTACTATGATTGCCAATTGGCTTTCTGTTCCTTTAAGGGGAAGGCCAGAACTAAAGACCAAGAAAGGAGGTGTTTGGTACTCTTGTTAGTTGGTAAAGTGTGGGACAAGGGAGAGTTAGAATCATGAGTTTTTAGAAAATTAAACATTGCTTAATTAGCCAAAAGTATTATCATGACTATAAGAATAAAAGGAGAGCATTTTTTTTTTTTTTGTAAAAAAAAAAAAAACAACAAAAAAACAAAAAAAGGAAAGTTTGGATGCATGATACTCCATGCTATGTGGGCCACAAGTTTACAGGTCACCCTGCATAGAAACCCTATTGTAGTCTTATTAAGTTTTTTATTTTTTATTTAAGAATTGTTATCATTCATGCCCCTGAACTTTAAGGTTGTTCTTATTTTGTCCCCTTAATTTTAAGAAACAGACCGAAAAAGAGGGAAATTAGTCTTACAAACCCATTCTTTTAGGATTTCTATTAAAAATAAATGAAAAAAGATCACATAACTGCACTTAATTCACTTTTTTCAGTTTGTTTTTACTGAAATTCTAGTAAAAAAAGCTAAGTGGGGCTAATAGAAAATTCATGGGACAAAATGGGAATAATCTTAAATTTCAGGGATCAAAGATAAGAATAATTGTTTTTTTTTCTTTTAATTAAGATGCTTAGGTGTTATATGGGTTTAATATGAGCTTTAGTTGCGCCAAAAGGCCATGCAATGAGAGGATAACATATCACAACACAAAGATGTGATTAACTTTATATGGGTGTCACCATTATTTAGAGACTTGTGTGCAAGTGGGAAACGGGCTGGTCTTGAAGCAAATTATAGCTTTTAGTTTAGTTTGTTAATTAAGCCTCCATTAACATTGTATGAAAGCAACTTTTGATTACATAGACATATACCGGATTAACTCCCTTTCATACCTGTGGTAGCCGTCAACTGACCATGACCGATGGATTCACTTGAGACAGATCAAGATGAAATAAAAAGGAACTTAAAGCATTTAGGCTTTGTTTAGCACATTAATTTAATTCTAATTAGATTGTATTTTTTTAGCTGGATTTTTATCTTTTTCTAAAAAATAAATAAAAATTTTAATTATTTTTTAAAAAATCAGCCAACTCTAACTTAAAAATTTTAACTCTAATTAACGATGCAAACGGATGCTTAATATTAAGGAATTCTGATAAATGTTATCGTAGAGAGTTAATTCAGCATTGCAGCATTAATTATGAGTATCATCCAGGATCAGTATATTCAATGCCCTGCATGCTCTTATCTTTATGTATCACCTTTTGCTAGTTACGAGGTGTACAAGCTAATATGTGTATAATACACATACACACACACACACACATTAATTTCCATCATCTAATGCAGAAGATAGAGAGCAGGGATTCCCTAAAATAAAAAGACTGATCTGAATCAGTGATGAATGTTTAATAATTTCAGTAAAAACCTGGTTGTTTTACCCACTGAATATCGTTATTTATCATTATTAATGATGTACAGTGATAAAGTCAAAATACTGTATATGAGAAAAATACAAATGACGGGTCTTACATAATCATATGATAATTTTGATAGACTGTTACGTGTGTGATGATTCCGACATCAATAATGATAAACAACATTTTTTTTCTACATATTTCTTAATAAAGATTGATAATATTACTTTAATCACTTGAAGGTGACTTGAGGTGACACTAATTAGGTATAATTTGACAGACAATTTGGTACAAATTGTGTGTTAATCATCGAGCGCAGTGTCAAATATTGTTTTTCCTCTTCTTTTGATGAATGCTCTTTATAGGGCTCATTTAGGATGCTTTGAGGATAATATTTTAGCCTAACAGACACGTTTCCTTCCATTTCGCATGCCATGGTGTCTAATAATCACTCTTGCTCTGCTTTTCTGTTTGGTTAAGACTATTTGACATTACATAAAGAGAAGTCTGGTGAGACCCCCATCAAATTTACCGTATCTATTTTCATTTCTCCAGATTTCACTAATCATGACTATGGCCTGCGTTAATACTAGTTACCAAGTTTAAAATGTTTGTTTTTCTCGGGTTTCTTTTTTTTAAACAATGGAAATCTTACAGACCGACTAATCTTATATGATCTGTGCACCATGCCCTCACAAGTTTCTTTAGGTAAATCAGAACAAAGTCGATAGTGTTTTTATTAGGGGACATGGCCCCAAGGGAATGTAGTCGAGAATTTGAACTATCTACTTGAAAAGGAAGTAAACAGCTGCTTGAGTTACCGCTTGCGGGTTTCATTTTTAGGCCTCTTTGTAAGAATCTTTTTACTCTTTAGACCAAGTAGGGCACTTCCCTTTGCTCTTTTAGACCAAGCTTTGGAGAAGGCTATGTGCAGATATTAATTTTATTTTGCTTTCAGGTTAATTTTCTGAAAGAAACCTGACATGTAGCAAAAACAGACGTGATGTGACTGGCGACGGATTAAACAATCCATCACACCTCTTGTTGGAAAAAAAAAAAAAAAAAAAGGGCACACACATAAACACCTCAACGTGGAGGGAAAAAATTAGAGGTTTTGACACTTTTGCCCTTCAACTTTTATCGAATTATAGAGTTATCCTTTAATTAAATATTTAATAAAACATTACAAAGTGTCACAATTCACATTACTGATGTTAATTTGAAAGGAAAACCTCTGATTAGATGTGATGTGACATGATGTGTTCGATCGTTATTTGAAATTTCAATTTAATATGTAGGAGGATTTTTTATATAAACTTTAACCATCCAACAATTTATGTGCACTTTGTCATATTTTATTAAATTTAAGGACTCTAAACAAAAAATTTAATAGTTGACTTCTCTCCTAAAAATTCAGGAACAAACAAATTGTATACATATAAAATGCTTGAAACTTGAGAGGAAGTTGGTTTCTTAAAAGTTGTCTTTGTTGACAAATTAGTTATAATATAGATTGATTTAAGAATGAATCCATAAGACTTCCAAAACAAAAAACAAAAAACAAAAAAACAAAAAACAAACAAACCTAGAAGGACCTTCTATAAGTATTTAAGCACTTGATCATAACAAAAAAGCGATATCTTCTTAGTTGTAAGAACTTTTGAGTTTCCAAATTTATTCTTCCCATCATAAAAGCCTAATTAAAAAATTAATTGCCCAAAATTCTTTATTAATTATAATGTCGTTACGGTAACTCTTTTTCTTCCCATGAGCTACCTAAACCTTATTCAACCTTCCACAAAAACCATTTTTTTTTATACCACAACCATGCCATCTTTACATGTTTATGTACGTGTTTGTTATATTATTTATACAAATCAACATCGTCTTTTCATTCCCATCAAAAATAAGAAAAAATAAAAACAACAAAAAAAAGTATAGTACACATGACAAGGTAATTTGTAAATGCTAGCCTTCTTGGTTTTATTTCCTTGTTGCATCAAATTCAATATTTTTCCTTCCATACAACAAGGCAATATGTTTTGCAATTAGTACATGTCACCTTTTTTTTTTTTTTTAAATTTGATTTAACTTGATTTTTAATTAGGATGCAAAGAAATGGTACTAGTGCTGGAGCACAACAAGCCTGTGCAGCATGCAAACACCAAAGGAAAAAATGCCACCAAGGCTGCCTATTGGCGCCATACTTCCCCGCCGTAAGAAGTCATGAATTCCTCGCAGTGCACAAGGTGTTCGGCGTGAGCAACGTGACGAAGATGGTGAGGAGCGTCAATGAGGAAGATCGGAGAAGAGCCGTGGACTCGTTGGTTTGGGAGGCGTGTTGTAGGCAAAAGGACCCCATCCTGGGTCCTTACGCCGAGTACCGAAAGGTTTTTGAAGAGCTTAAGGTGTACAAAAGCCAAGAAAACCAAATGATGCAATTGCAAGCTCAAAGGAATGGGGCTTACAAATCTTTGTCAGGTTTGGTGAATTGGAGTAGTGTTAGTAATGGGATTAATAGTAATAATACTGGAGTGGTTGGAGGGATTGTCAATAATAACCCTTTGAGTTATTTTCATGAAAATGGGAGTGTTGTTGTTGATCAAAGCCCATTTAGTTATGCCTCAAGTTTTGTAAAAAGTCCAGAGAAAATAAGGCAGGAGAAGAATGTTGATTCTGTCGTTCCTATACAGCAACATCAACAACATTCCATCAATAGTTTTAGTCAGCAATATTATCTCTCAGGTAATAATTGGTCCTTTCCTTTCCTTTTTTTATTTTTTTTATTTTTTTTATTAATAATTAGTGATGATTATATTACCAGCTAATCGTGACAAAGGAATTTTTATCAACGAGAACTAATAATTAAAACAAAAAATTAATCGGATTATAAGATCATATATTTTTAATGTTTACATGTGTGTTAATCAAGTTCTCACATGATTTTATAATGTTCGGATAGTTTTTAACTTTTATTCTATGGATATATATATATATATATATATATTTTCGATATTCTACTACCAAATTCTCCAACTTATCACAGTTATTATTTGTCTTTCTATTATTGGTTTTATTATTGTTGCAGGTCAATTCAATCAAGTGAATAGCAAAACAATGGAAAGCACTATATGGGACGGTGGATCTTGATACTTTTGTTTTCAATTTTTCCTTTTTTTTTTTATATTTTAATTTTCTCACTTTTTTTCTTTATTTAATGAATTAAAGAACTTATTAGTCTTATGTTTTTATCTTCTTGTTGATCTTCTACTTTAGAAGACGGTGTAACACTCGCATATATATTGGAGCGTCAAGAAGATAATTCAGTATATTGTAAACACCGCAAGATTGGAATTTTGTTAAGGCATGTGGTTTTAGGCCATTAAATCAAACTTATACTACGCTGATCTACCATCGAGTAATCAAGTAGGATGGTAAGATGCTTGCTCTCTCGATTAAAGATCTTAAATTTAAGTTGTTACTGCTTTGATGATTGAAGTATATGAATAATTCATTTTAAAAGGGATTTATATAACACTCGAGGGATTTTCCTAAAAAAAATTGCAATAAGAAATTAATAATATCTTTTGTTATTGCTTCACATTCTTGGTAGGGCTCACCAAGCCTAACGCCCCAAAAAACTTGGAAGTCAAAAAAAGGGTAAGGAAAACTAGGCGAAATCCTCAATGGAAAAGAATCAACGTGGTGAAAGAAAAAAATAATAATAAAAAATTAAAAAAATAAAAAAATAAAAAATAATGATAGTAGAAGATATCACCAACCGTATGTCATGATTTTTTTTTTCCCCCTTCAAAACAAAACGTTTGTCATGGTTATAACTTAATAATCATGAACCAGGTGTCAAACTTTTATAAGCTCTAGTTTCCCGGGGGGAAAAAAAGCATCTTCAATCTACTTTGTTTCGAACCAATCAATTTTAAATTACCTTTTTTTTTTTTTTTCTTCTTATCTTTTTCACCCCCAACCAACGCCATAACTTCCCCCCTTTAAAAAAATAAAATAAAATTACAACCATATTCTTTAGTGTTGTCTTTTTATATATTATACTTACCTTTACATATCTTAAAAATAAAATCACATACATAAGTACCGAACTTTTTCAATAAGTGATATTTTTTTTTAACCGGTTTACACCACGGTCGATAACCTAATTTTCTGTGGGATTACTATTACGTTATTGAAGATCTTCTCGTAACTGGGGGATCTTGTGTTGCATGTAGTTTTCTGTGGATTCGCATGCTCTAAGTGGTCATCTTTTCGTAGTCGTTGGGTTTTTATATATCCGTAGTTTGCGTATTGGTGATATGCGTAAAAATCCCCAAGTTATGTATGTTTATAGCTGGTAATCATTCTAAATTACAAGATCATGTGTGTTTAATGCCTAATTTTTCTAACACCAACAACTAGTTGTTAGATTAAAAAAAAAAGTCATTTATCCCTTTATCACATTATCAAATACACAAATAATGTCGAATCCCATACACTAAAAAAAAATCACACAATAATGCGATAGAGCATACTTTTTTATTTCTTGTGACATTATTGTGGTGCGGGTTCCATACTTTTTTCAAACTTGAAAGAAAGAAAGAAAGAAAGAAGAAAGAAAAAAAAAATAAAAAAAAACCTATTGTATATAAGTACCCGCAAGTCTTTTTTTTAGTAACAATTACATGAATAAGATTATGGGTTCGTTTGGTTCGTTAGTTTGAGTTGAGTTTTTGAAGTTGAAATAGTAAGGGGGAGTTTGGTGTGTTAGTTTGAGTTGAAATTTTTAAGTTTCAATAGTAAATTTTTTTGAATTTTCAGAAAAGACAAAAAACTTTTTGGGAAAAGACAAAAACTTTTTGAGAAAAAGACAAAAACTGAGTTAAAATATTTTAGTTTGAGTGAACAAAACAAACACACCCTAAATTTTATTGACTTTTCAGAAAAGAAAAAAAACTTTTTGGGAAAAAGACAAAGACTTTTGAGGAAAAAGATAAAATTTGAGATAGAAAAATTGAGTTTGAGAGAGTGAACCAAATACACCCTTACGCTATATAAGTCACAGTGTTATAATTAGATTTACTTATAAGTCACAGTGTTATCTTTTTTTTTTGAAGGCCCTTGTGCTCCTCCACATGAAGCATGTGTATTTTGTGCTTGTTCATAAAACAAATAATACTAATAACAAGATTTAATGAGATAATTCTATCTTCTACTTTTAGTTATTTCTTAATTTATCCTTTTGTTTTTAAAAACTATGAATGTATCTTTTAAATTTGAAAAACTTATTTCAATTTCATCCCTTGCGTCTTTTCTAAATGAATTGTTTTTGGTTGAGAAAAACGATATAAATATCCTTTAATTAGTTTATAAAAAAGATTGTATACATCTAAAAACCATTAAAAAAAATACTTCAAGCAATAAAATAAAATAAATCTTGAAGTTTTATGATTTTTAGAAAATTTCTAAATAGAAATTTTTTAAATATATTTTTCAGAAATAAATTTGTTCTAATTAAGTTAGGGCGTGTTTACTAATGGGTAATCCAATTTGGAAAAAAGGAATTAAATTCCTAATTTTAAATTTTAATGTTTACTTTTGTATTTGAGAATTAAATGACGTGATTCCCACCTAAAAAATAGGGAATTAATTTTCTTGATAAATGAGAACTTATCTCCAACAAATAACCTACGGAAATAAATTTCTTCTCCTAAAAAATAGGAAATAACTAACACTATACCAAATATACCAATATTCTTATTTAACTTTTTTTTCATATAAGGATAATTTCGTAACTACAGTAATTATATTATCAATCCTTCTATTTTTTTAGAAAGTAAACAACATAATACGAATTTAATTTCTTAAGTAAATAGATTCCTTGATAGATTAGTAAATACTTTGATCTAATTCTGAAATTTAATTCCTTATTTCATGGAATTAATTTCCTATTTTTAGAATTCCTGATAAGAAAACGTACTCTAAGAGTAATTGGCATCAGCACTCCCTGAACTCTTTAACAGGTAACGGTTTGGTCCTTGTTTTATTTTTTTGACCGAGAAGATCCTAAACTCTTAAAATATTGACAATTATAGTTTTTTCCGTCCAAATTTGTTAAGTTTCTAACGAAATAAGTTATGTACAATACATGTGATCTAATTTGAGAGGGGTATTTTAGTAATCTAATAATAATTAATATAAAAATATAAAAAATTAAATCTCTCTCTCCTCCCTCCTACCCCCCCTCTTTCTCCCCATTTCCTCCCCTTTAATCCAATCTAAAGCAGCAAATCCAGATCGAAACAGTGCCCGGGGGGGGGGGGGGGGGAATGGCAAGAACGGCGGGGGATGGGAGCTAGCCCAAATCTGGGTTTTTGGGGGCAGGGTGAGGGGGAGGCCGACAAAGCACCCACCCCCTCCCCCCCCCCCCCCCCCCCCCCCCCGCACACACACATGTGTAGGGGGGTGGGGATCTAGCTTTCTTTGATCGGGGGAGGGGCTACGTTCCGCAACCGAGAGAGGGGGCTGGCGTCGTCGGAGATGGAGGTGCCGCCAAAGGTAGAGAGAGCCGGGGGGGGGGGGGGGGGGGGGCAGGGGGAGACCAGGAATTTTGGGAGAATTTAAGGGAAAGAGAAAATTGAAGGGTATTTTAGTCTTTTTATTAGAAAAATGATCATTTAAACAAGATTCCGTTAGAAACTTAACGGTTTTGAATGAAAAAGACAATAGTGACCAATATTTTAAGAGTTTAGAATCTTCTCGACCAAAAAAAATAAAATAAGAATCAAATTGTCACAGTTTAAAGAATTTAGGGACTATTTGAATCAATTACTCAATAATCATTCTCTTTTTCCTTGTTTTTTAATTCATAAAATTTGTGAGAGATGAAATAATTTTTTTTTTCAAGTTCACAACATACTTTTGGTAATTTCTAAAAACAGCATAATAAATTAAGAAATAATAAAATTAAAAAGTATGATTTTGTAATTAATCTTGGGGGTGTTTGGTAAAAAGTTTAGTTTAAATTAAACTGTATTTTTTTATTATTATTTTTATCTTTTTTCCAAAAATTTTTTTATCTCTTTTAAAAAGTCAACATAATTTAATATTTAAACTTAAAAATCTTAACTTAAACTTACACACCAAACACTCCCTTGATAATAATTCAAAAAAAAAAAAAGAAAAAAGAAAACTAGCCATAAACCGGCTCAGAAACTTGCAAACCGGGGCGTAGACTATTGACTTCGAGTTTGACAAACTTAACACTTGAAAATGCGATCACCACTTCACTAGCCAGCACAGGGCGGCGGCCAGCCATGGAAACCACTTTGCTTCGGCTACTCTCCGCCTGTTTCCTCCTCGCCTCCGCCGTCCACTCCTCTGCATCTCCGCCTCTCCTCGGCGTCCACCCCCTCGGTTCGGTACCCCTCACTCTCTTTTGTCTTTCTTCCCATCTCAAACCCCATCTCCTCGCTTTTCCAACTTCCTCAAACAACCTTTACAGACCTCAAGAATCTGTCTTGTCTTTTAATCCCGGTGATTTTTTTTTTGGGGTTTTTCTGGAGGTTTTGGAACATACGCAGGTCCCAGATTGGCAGTTTTGATTAAAACTCTCTGAAATGGAAATTCTTACTTGGGTTGTTGCAGATGAGAAGTACTTCTCTTCCGTGGTGATAAAGTGCAAGGACGGTTCCAAAGCGTTCCACCGAGCTCGTCTCAACGACAATTACTGTGACTGCGCTGATGGGACTGATGAACCCGGTATAGTCAAATACTTGTGTTCTCTTAGTTTGTGTGTTGATTTTTGGTATTGGTGCGAGTTTTTCAATGCGTTCTTTTGATATTGGGTAATTGTTTTTTGTTGTAATTGAGATTCTTGCTGTGGATAAGTTCAAAGAGTTGCAAAATTTTGATCACCTTAGTGTCAAAATGAACTCTGTGTGTGTGTCATCAACTTGTTTTTCTTCTTCGCAGGGACTTCAGCTTGCCCCGCAGGAAAGTTTTACTGTAGAAATTTAGGGAGTACGCCACAATTTATATTTTCTTCTCGCGTTAACGACCTGATTTGCGGTGAGTTTTCATGTCCATAATAGTTTCTTTTTCTTGATAGGCTTCTTCAATGACTTTTTCTTTCTTTCTTTCTTTCTTTCTTTTTTTCTTTTCAATCGACTATATGCCTGTTATGGTTACTAGTTAGACCTTTTTAGTTAGTTCTACTCGAGAATGTAAAATGTTTGGACGTGGCTCATAAGTAATGTTAGTGTTTTTGAATTATGATAGTTTGCGTCTATGTTGAAATGGGGTGTTCCTATTGCATCATAGAACAACTTGAAATTGACATTACCGCAAGTGTTACTTGTACATTGAGGAAATCAGATAAGGATAAGTAGTCGATGAGGGTGTTTCAGGTGTTTCAGGGGCTTGGAAAACTAAGATGGCTTGTTTACGTTAGAATTTGTGTTGGACATGGTCGTAGTTTAATCAAATCCCATTTTTGTTTTTTCTGAAAATCGTGCAATATATCCCCTTGGGTGTGCTGAGCAATGCATTTTAGGCAATTTTGCATGTCCTCTGATTGATGGGTTGCTGATTTGATCTATGTAGATTGCTGTGATGGGAGTGATGAGTATGGTGGTAGTATCCGCTGTCCAAACACATGCGTCATGGGTGGGAATATCGCATACAAAAGTGACGATACTATCTCGTTTAGCAAAAATAATGAACAATCAACAGTCAGTGATCTGGATAGCATGTATGCAAAAGAAACCAAAACCAGGATAAAGTTTGATGACTTGATTCAGAAACTTAAAGGTATTCTTCTGCTCGTTATGGCTTTGAGCAGCTTAAACACAACTTGTATTTTGAAACTCTCAGCTTGGTGATCCCAGGTTTGAAGGTGGTGATAATCCTACAGCTACTCCTCATAAGCTTTGTGGTAGTTTTCCGGATATTCCTAAGGCGTGCCAGGTCTAGAAGAAGACGTTATCGCTGAATCCAATACGTTTGCTGGTTCCAACTTTGGTTGCAATTGCATCAGGTATATATGAGAGCTTGAATAACAGAAAGTGCATTTTTCTTGGGGTTTTATTTCACGTGAACAGAACCTCCAGTTGATCACATGTAATGGGACACGGACTTGATATGCAATTTGATTTCGGCAGTACTTTGAGAATCCAGTGAGGGACAAACAAGAGTGATAATCCTTGAGATTTGTAAGTGAGGATGTTAAAGCTAGAATAGACAATATTAGAGGCTTTTTGTGTGTGTGTGTTTTTTTTTTTGTTTTCAACTTTCCATTCATACGCAACCTGAATCGAAACAATTTTGTTTGTAGTGATTTTCCTGTTAAAAAAAAAAAAAGGTATTAATTTTTCCTTAATAAATGTATGTAACAACTTCTTTCTGAATTTCAGCGGATTTCTGTTAAGAAGTGAAGAAATAACTACTACTTGAAAAACTGATAATAGCTTCGAAACTACAACTGTTAAGAAAAACATTACTATTTGAAAAATGGCATCACTAAAGAGGAAAACAACACACACAGTCACAAACGATAGCATACAGAAACCATAACATCTAAAGAAAACTACACGATTGCGATAGTGCCATGGAAACGACAAGTGTTATCAAATCGGTATCACATGACAAACGACAAGACAACAGAACTACAATGATCTAGGGAAACGACAACAAGCTGCAAAAAGAGTTAATCTTAAAATATTGAAAACGACATCATATTCAGACAATGAATCGAAAAAACTACAATGATCTGAAGAAACAAGAACACATTGAAATCGACGACATCCTGGAAAGAGGCGTTATTTATAGAAAATGACACCCTGTATAAAACGACAATTAGATATTGACTTGAAAAACCACAACTGCTAGGAAAAACAAAAGGAAGAGAAAACATACTAACAAGCTTTGGGGGGGGGGGGGGGGGGGGGGGAGGCGCTCTGGGCACGACAACTGTTATAAAAAACGACATGCATGACAAACGACAAACGACAAACGACAGGGTAAACTGGAACGAAATAACAACGTACACTTAACCTATTTAAGAATAGGGATTTATACCTAAACAGCCTTTTTTTTTTAAGAACTTTTTTAATAAATAATAGAAGTTTTTAAAAATTAGTTAAAAGACCATTTTTTTTAAATTGATTAATCAATTGTCTTAAATGGTCAATTAGTGATTGACCACGTGATACTCAATCAGTGATTGACTTACAATCAATCATTGATTAACCAAAACATAAATTACTAATTTTATAGTTAATCACTAATTGACCATTAATCAATTATCAAATTTCACAGTCAATCACCGATTGATCAAATTTGAAAAATGATAAATGGATATTTTATGAAATAAAAAAAGTTAGGCCATTTATTAGATTAAGTGATTAATAAATGCAACCCAGTCTAATTTTCCTTAAGCATATCATTTTTTCCATTTTCTGCTCAAAATATGCATGAAGGATGAAATTGATATATTTTAAATCTAAAACGCCTTTGTAGTTTCAGAAAACATATAGATAAACTGAAAAAAAAAAAAAAAAAAAGAAACTAAGAGATAATGCTATATAAATTAGCCCCCTAAAATAAACTTTTTTTTTTTGGGTACCCCTAAGAACTAAGATAAGCGACTTAAGTGTGAAGAATTATAACAGTTTTCTTTTTTAACTTTTGGAAACAACAGTGACGTTAGAAACGACAATCACTTGGGCAACGACAACTTATGAATGCGAGACGTGGACAGGACTTGACAAAACTAAATGGGTTAAAAACGACAATGTCCTTCAAACGACAAGTTCTTTATAGACAACGACGGTCTAAAAAACCGGAAAGAATCTTAAAAACGACAACAACAGACGTACCGCGTAAGGCAGGATCTTCAATGCCATCCCACACTCACATAATCCCCTTTCATCAAAGAGTGACAAAGACCCTTCTCTCTCTCTCTCTGATGATAAGCTTCGTTCTCTGTCTGTTAATCCTCTGTTTTGGCCATCTCTGATTGACGCATTTGCCGTGCGTCTCTGAGCTTTGAAGAGTTGATGCTCTCCGTTCGCACCAGATACTCGAAAAACCATTACATCGATAAACCAGGTAATTTCCTACGTTTTGAATCCCATTTTACATATATATATATATATATATATATATAAAAGAAACAATATCAAAGTTTTCATTTGTTCTCCTAGTTGTTTCTTATGTTTCTAACCACTATCTTTTATGCATTTTCCTGCTCCAAAATGATGCGTGTCTTGTCTTCGGTGGTTGTAATTTTCTGGGTTTGCCAACTTTGTTCTCAATTTTTACGTGAGGATTTTACTAATATCTAAGCCTATAGTTAGTTAACATGCCTTGACTAATGCCATACACTGACAATTAGCAAATTTTCTTGGCAAACTTGGCTTTGTTCGTACATGCATATTGCCTATAATATGTTCGACAATATTCCTCAATCAGAAAGTACCTGCAGGTTTCATTTCGAATTCGAGGCGTAAATGCTGCAGCAAGCATGCTGATCTCTTCTAGCATCAAGAATGGCGATAGGAACAACAAAAGTTTGGAAATCTCTTATACCCTTTTCTCATGGTGTTTTTCGATTTTGCTCGACGCACTCGGTGTCTTCATTGGTAATGCCCCATGAAACCATCAAAGATGCAGTGAAAGCCAAAACATATCATAAAATTCCTGATCTTCTTACTTCATTTGAGCAAGCACGCCAAAACCCAAATCCTTTCTCTTTCCTTTCTACCTTTCCGCAGGTCGGTAGGACGCAAATAATTGATGAGATTTTGCAATCTTTTCTCCCTCTCCGACCTCGCTCCAGATCCCAGATTGCTTATTCTTGCCTCCTTTCCTACACTCTGCAAAGCCCCAATCCGCTGCCCCTTTCTCTTGCCATTCTCCAGCAGACTCTTCGCTCGGGTTGTTTCCCTGTCCCCCAAACCCTCCTCCTCCTCTCTTCTGCGTGGCTGGAGCATCGTCGCAACCAATCTCGCTTTGTGCACGATGTCTTGTTGGAGATGAAGTCGATTGGATATCATCCTGACTGTGGTACATGCAATTACCTCATATCATCTCTATGTGCTGTTGATGAGTTGCCGGAGGCGGTTAAAGTCTTAAAGGGCATGGCTGATGCAGGGTGTATTCCTGATTTGGAGAGTTATGACACAGTGATCAAAGCAATGTGCAAATTCAGGAGGACTACTGAGGCAGTAGGCATGCTTAAGCAAATGGTGGAGAAAGTTGGACTGACTCCCAGGCAGGGTACTTTAGTCAAAGTGGCGGCAACATTGCGCGCAAACAGAGAAATGTGGAAAGCAGTTGAGGTGATTGAGTTATTGGAGAAGGAGGGTCATGTTGTTGGGTTTGAGAGCTATGAGTTGGTGATTGAAGGTTGTCTGGAGTGCAATGAGTATATTTTGGCAGGAAAAGTGGTGATGGGGATGACGGAGAAAGGGTTTCTACCGTATATTGGGGTGAGGCAGAAGCTTTTTGAAAGGTTGGCTGGTATAGGTGAATGGAAGCTTGCATGTGCCGTGCGGCAAAGATTTGTGGAATTGCGGTCTTAGCTTCCTGTATCCACTTTGGAGAGTAGGGATGACCGTAGAAAACATAGTTAGGGATTGGTCAATTAATACATTGTCATATGGCATGTAAGTTCTGGCTTTAGTTTTCAAATCAGATCAGCCAGTTGCAAATTTGTTTGTTGCTGTTCCCCAGGAAGCTTATTTCTTCACCGCGATGGTGAACAATGAAGAAATTCATAGTTCAACTGTCTTATTGCCAAAAAATTTGTGCGCTTTAAACTTATACAACTACAAGGGGACAGGTGGAATTGTGCACCACTTCTGTTATTTGTAGCGAACTACGGGACACGAACAATTCTCTTTAGTTAAATTTCGCTTTCAAATGCTGAACTCAACCAGATTTAATTTCTCTTGCAGCCAACAGAAGAAGGAACAGTTGGAAGTTAGTTCTCAAATGTTTAAAATTTTGTGGCATTTCTTGTTAGTTGTCATGTAAGTTAAAAACCATGATATTTTTTCTTTATCTGGTTTCTTCTGATATCTATAGGTTGTTATATCAGCGGGTTTGTTCAGATGAAATTGAAAAACAAAAATTAGAAAATTAATGGAAAATAGAAGATTCTTCAATATTATACTTTTTGGTATGTCCCTATCATTTCCCTCGTCCATATCGTGTAAATTTAATAGATCGTTAATTTGAAATAAACAACATTAGAATACTTGTAATTTCTTGTATAAGTTACCACCTGATTGGATAAAGTTTATTTTCCATGCAAACCATTAGTAAATTATTTAGTTTCTATCAGTCCTTCACAGGGTAGCTGGCTTCCATGGCAATGCCGCATTTACCTCTCTCATCTCTTGAACCACGGTGCAATTTGATATAACCGGAGTCCCCCCAGTCAGCTCCCCATGAATTCTTCACTAGCCAATACTTTTGGCCATCTTCTTCTCCGTAGCCGACTGCTGTTACTCCATGATTGAGGTCTGTTCCACATCGGCCATTGAAGATGCCATGAGAATAGAATTGAAACTCACTACTACCAGCATCAATTGCGACGGAGACAGGTTGATGAGCAACTGCAGCTTGCAGTCTTTCTTCGTCATTGCGGGGTACATTTTCGTAGCTACGTATTTCCACTTTTCGGTTGCTCATTCTGTCTCTGTCACACTTGCCGTTAGCACCTCTATAAGGATATTCCTCTTCGGTAGTGAGTCCATTCTTTTGGATAAATTGAAATGCTTTGTCCATATATCCACCATTGCAGCCTTGATTCCCCGTGTTAACATCACAGTCCATAAGCTCTTGTTCTGATAGAGATACCAATTTCCCAGTTTTGATTTGGTTGATACCTTCTACTGCTGCAACGGAAGAGAATGCCCAACAGCTTCCTGTATTGAATCAGAGTCAAGTTGTATTAAAAAAAACAAAAAAATCAATTGGTACTATTAACTGTTGGAATCACCAACACTGTCCAATTTAAGGACAAGATATCATGGTGATAGTTTCGTAAAACATGTTAGTATAATAACGTATTTTGTGTGTATGCATGTGCTAATTGTGTTATATATGTGGAAATCTTATCACGCCAATCATGAGTTGGATTAGATTTTTATTTTTATTTTTTGACGCCGATGAATTGGATTTCTTGGCTGCTTAGAGATCAAATTGACCATAAGAGAGGCTAGAATCTTTACCACACTGGCCCTGATTCTTGACCGGAGTGACGGAGCCATTTTCTCTCCAATCCACATGTCTCGGCAATCCTAAGGGATTGCCGTGCCTGAAGCTTGTTGAATTATGGAAGTGGGGTTTGTAACCCAGGAAGGCAATTCTAAACTCCAAATTTGGCATATCTGCAAATTTGTTGTCAGTGAGCTTGTAAGAATAGTTTTGAGAGTTTACTTGTTCGATGAACAAAACATTCAAACGGTAAACTTGAAACCGAAGTTCCCGCTCCTCATCGCTGCTGTAGTTTCGGCCATGTTGTGCTGCCCATCTATCATACCTGTCCTTCGTGGCTTGTCGATCATCCTCCTTACTTAGAGGCTTATAGTTGTGGAAATATGCCGTCGAAGGCGACATCAATGAAAACAGGATTAAAAGGGCCAAACTAGCTCCCCATAACACTATAGGTATCTCCATGGCTGACCTCGGAAAAATATGAAGGTCGAAGTGTGAATTTATACATCTTCATAATGCTTGTCAGCTTGTGAATATTGTTCGATTTTGTTGGTGTTAGTTAAGAGTCCCTTGCACGTTTGAATTGGCTGCCTATGGATCTGCACCATTTCATGCTTGTTTGTGCTTCTATCTCGGGTAGACCTTTTAGCATTTTCCTATGGCTCGCGTAGGAATTTCCTTGTTCACGTTCTTCTTGATCAAGAATTCTATTAAGGCAAGGCTTTTATGTTTGGATTAATTACATACTCGGTCCCTAAACTATGCTAAAAGTCTTATTTTTTATCCTTAAACCGTAAAATTGAGAGTTTTAGGCTTTATTTGACATTTAAGTTTAACTTCAATTAAATTGTACTTTTTCATCTTAGTTTTGTCTTTTTCTGAAAAGTCAACAAATTTATAACTAGTTTTAAAAAATCAACCAACTCCAATTTAAAAATTTCATCTTCAATCGACGAATCAAACGCAAGCTTAGTCTATTTTAAAAGCAATTCATGAAAAGAGCACTTGAGGTGCATGTAAAGCCATTTTTTTTCCTCTTCGCTTTCTGTTTAGTTTTGACAAATAGTAGCTTTAGGGGATATTAGAGTGTATTTTCAAACAATTTCAGGGGGGCTAAAACTCTTGATTTTAAAGTTTAAGGATAAAAAATAAGACTTTTAGTTGAGTTAAAGGACCAGTAAGGTAATTAGTTCATTATAATTCTATGATGGATTGACGGTTTTAATTGGTGTAGGCCGTCTATGCTACAAAGCCGTATATAAGCTCCTATTCATGCATATAGCAGGGCTTATTATAATGTTCATGCGAAGACAATGAAACTAACTAAATTAATAGAGTTAGACACGTTACCAAGATCTTTCCCACCTTAGTGATTTTTCATGGATATACAAAAAAACACACATACATGCATAAGGACGGAGTCTCTCGTAACCGAGTGTGAACTTTCACAGTGAACTTTTCTTTTTATTTTCAATTTGACCTTAGAAAACTTTATATTTATCCTTATCAAATATTGATTATCTTTGTATATAAGTTCTTTTAAAAACTCTCTTTTTTAATGTATGTTCTTACCGAAATAATAGACTGGTTCGTTATAGTATAGTTCCTGAAATTTTGAGAGAGAGAGAGAGAGGAAAAAAAGATATTTGTTGAAATGATTTTGAGTTGAAAGTCATCCAGAGGGAAATAGGCCAATTATGTCAATCAATATATGAAAAAGATAATTGTAATAGTAATTCTACGTGAGTGAAACTGTTATGAGTTGCTTCTATTCAAAAGGTCGTCAATGTTGCTTCAGAACCTGGAGCTTCTGATTTTTTTGGTATCAAAACATTCAAATTTCAATTGAGTACTTTCTCTGCATTGAGGGGCCTTTTGTTTCATATTCCAGAATGACACTTAACGAACAAGAAAAAAAGCTTCCAAGAGATTTGACTCCATTATAACTTATAACAAACGGTTTTATCTTGATAACATTACTGTGATGAAATCAGAACTCTATCTTATATGTTTTGTCTGATTTTATTTTTTATTTTTAAATATTTTTTTTATATCATACAACTAGGTTGTGTTTATATATGGAAATTTATCAATCAGAGAAAATCCTGGAAAATATGGAAAACCGTTAAAAGTATGCTATACGTTATTTCTTTCAGGTCTCTTCATTTGAAGGTAATAATATAATATGTTTAGAAAAGATAGTTGACTAAAAGAATAAGATGTAGTCAAAATCACATAAATTAAAAAAAAATTTGCACAATTGATAGAATCTGTTAGACATCTCTTACGATTAAAAACAGAATCTAATTGAGTTTTTTTTTTTTCCTACTATAAGATAATTCTTCTTTTTCTTCATTGAGTTTCTTTCTTTTTTATAAATCATGATCAGTCTGTGAGATTAGATTTTAAATCCTTGAATCCGATAAGTTGGACCCCATATTGGGATTAGCCTGGTAAGGGCATTCTGTACATTCACTCCATAAATCTTTCGAACTTTGGACATATGTCCTCTAAACTTCTAATTTGAACAATTTACCCCCCTAACTTACCAAACAAATTAAATGTGATGTGGCCCACTTTGCTCATGGTTGTCAAATTGATGATAGAAAAACACATCCGACCATAAAATCTCGAAATCCCAATTCAAACCCTAACTAACATAAACTCTCGATTCTCCAACTTTCAATCCTTCAAATCTGACCAAAATTCATTGAAAAATAAGTAAAATAGACAACAATGCAATAATTTTGTAAGTTAAAATGGATTATCAAAATTAATAAGAAAAATTTAGTAAGCAAGCTGTCAAAATCCGAAAATTTCATAGAAAGTAGAAGTAAAAAAAAAAAAAAAAAAAATCCAAACATGATGATGTCCTATGTCGATCTAGTACTAGCTAGCTAGCTAGCCCTTAATAAGGGACATAGAGAGCCCAATACCTTAAATTATTACAAATGTTAAGGCAAGTGGCTAGTTGTTCTGCACTTTAGTATCATCAAACAAAATTCGTTTGCAGAGAGAGAGAGAGAGAGAGAGAGAGAGAGATCAACATGTTATGTCCACTAAATGCAAGTTAGAATCTGTAGAGATGCTACTTTTTGCAGCATACGAATCTTTTCTCCTGGCCACAGCATGTGCCCCATGCTCCAACTGTATTACCACAAGAAAATTTTTCTAAAAATTAAAAAAAAACAAAAAAGATAAAATAATAGAATAAAAAAATTTGAAATAATTTTTTTTTTGCTCTAGAGCTTTGTAATTGTCCATGAAAGAGAGTCATTGTGGAAATAGAGATCAGGAGAGAAAAAAAAAAAAAAAAAAAAGAAAGGAAAGAAAGCATTGCACATGGAATTATATCAAAATGGTGGGTCTAAGATTCTTTAAAATATTGCTGTAGTACTCTTATCTAGAGAGAAGAAGAGGCTGTGAAATGGGACAAAATATGCTATATATTGTAGGAACCACAGGACGTTTTGTTTTTGCCATCATCAGTTTCTGTGGTACGTACCTATTTGTTTGGACTCTCTACTCGGTTTTTCATTATTCCTTGCTAAAGATAAAATATACTCTTATAATCTCATTGCTAATATTTAAGGAAGATTCTACTGTGAGCCCCTTCACGTTTATTGGTTTAACAATAGAGCAATTGATCGTGATCGTATGATTTTAATTCCATGAGAAAATTCTTCGGATGATACTGTTACACCTTACACTCACTTCATAAGCACCGGCTGATTATTTAATATAACAATCGGGCTGGACAATGAGTTTAGTATAAGGACATCAGACTATAGAATCTTTATTTATAATTACACATCTTTTCGAGCGGTTCAAACAAACCAATTATTAAAAGTAATATATCTGACAAAGAAAGATTGTTAATCAAACATTTTCTTCTTCTCTCTTGTAGGATTATAGATATTGTTAGATGCTAATATCGATAGCTATTGGCAATGAACTGAACCTAGTCCACCGTTAATGAGAAGTGATTTTGATAGAAGGCGTTAATTTTGTCATGGCAAGATATATGTTATAACTTATATAGTCCACATGTCAAGGATAATTAATTTAGTATTTAGCATTTAGTATTAATTTAAGCACTGCCCTCAAATGAGTTCTGATTAACACATTCTGGAGGCATTGAACTAGATCACCAATGTAATATTGTGTTATTTTTCAAGCACCTCTATTGAGGTAGATATATATATATATATATATATATGTATACGGTGTCTCTAATTTAGGTTAGTTAGTTATAGTAGGACGGCAACTTATTGTAACTGATTATAATTAAGTTAGGTTGCTAGGTGTCATTACCTTATTGGTTCTTAGTGTAATATATAAGGATGTTATTAGATTAGAAAGAGAGTGAGAGTCGTTTTGTACTATTGTGCAGCAAGATCTGAGTTGAGAATTTCTTGGAGAAATTCTAGGGATTGTAATAGTATTCTTTGGGAAAGAGTTTGTTTCACAAGAAAATATGGTGAGAAACTGAGAGGTGTTTTTTCTTTGTAAGAATCCTGTAGATCTTGCTGTGATATGTAATACATCGGATATAATGGATTGGACTAGGGAATATCTCCTTGCCTTGGAGTAGGATCGATTTGATCCGAACCAAGTAATTCTTCTGTTCTCTATTTTGATTTACATTATGTAATTCCTTTTGTTGTTTGTTCGGTTCTCCGGTTGGTTCTTGGTGCAATCTGTTTTGCCGATTGGTGGTTAATTCTTCACAATATATGACCTCAAAAAAAAAAAAAAAAAAAAAATTCTGATAAGATTTTTTGCCAACTTAACACATAAAAAAGAAAACAAAAATTAAAGAAACTAAACATATCATGAAAGATAACTAATCTAGTCATATCATTATTCGTCTGAAATTTATTTTGTTAAATAAAAAGAGGATTGATGGTATCTTTACACCCCTCACTCAACACCATAAAAAAGATCTATAGAGATCGTAAGTGTGATAAAAAGGCAAACCTTGGACCTTCAATAGCTACCGATTCAAGGTTCAATATGTCTACTAGTGTATAATTTATGTCTAGGAGTAGACTCCTGCATGTAATATGACTTGAATTTTGAACGGATAAAAGTAAAGATTTCAAATAAAAAGTCCTCGCTACTATATCACCGTCGTTATTCATTTGGAATATTAGGACCTTGCCTTGTTAGCTAAGTCCTTTAATTTTTGTTAAAAGTTTGTAGTGTTTTATTTATTTAATTTGGTTATTACTTGTTTTCTTGAATATCAACCTTTCTTATATATGTTTGTGTAATGTAAGTACATTTATATTATATAGTACGTACGTACCCTTTTAATTCACTGCGTTATTTGCAAATTGGTCAATAGTTTAGCAGCTGTAGTAATTTTCCACTTTTTCCACTGGCCACTATAGCAGTATAACAAGTGAATATATATGCGTGTACATATGTACACGTAAACACATTCACATAAACACACAGCCAATATGTTTATACGTACTTTAAATATCAATAAGTTTTTGTTAGGTTTTTCGCAAAAAGCATACAATTAAGTCATAAACTAATTCAATAACCGACTTTAAAATAACTCAAACCAACAAAACAAAGAAATTAAATTACTCGACCAAAATTTCTCTTATCACATGGCTATAATTTAATTAAGGATAAGTTTTATTTATGTAGTTATATCATATATCAAATATATTCCGGACAATCTTATTATGACTTTCATATTATGTGGTCACCTTTTAAATGGCACATTAAACGTTCAAGCATGGGGACGTATTTATAAAATTAGTTTGAGGACAGCATATCGTTTCCTGTCAAATGCGTAATAATGATATCAATGAAAAAACACACACACACACACACATATATATATATAAACATAAATTATACAAGAGTAAGAATCGTGACATATACACATATAAATATATAGATATAATATAAACACATATGCCCACCCACATGTGCCATTTTCAGAACAGGAAGTACGTCCGTGAAGATATTCATTGACAGGCACTTCCTTTTGACATATAGAAGACGGCAAACTCTAGTTAATATGTATTATATACAATTAATTAAACTGCTGTACTATTAATTAATACGTCTGATCTCTAGGGATCTAATCATGATTAGTGCTTCCCAATCACTTTTGTTTGATTAATTAAACAACAAAAGTTCCAGATTTGGGTTGATGATCGTGGAAGTTACCAAGAACTAGAGTACTCTTATGATCAGTTAGAGAGAGAGAGAGAGAGAGAGAGGAGAGAGAAATAGAGAGGACAGACATATAGTACCCTACATGTGGGTGTGGTTTGGGGACAAAGCAAAGTTACTCAGAGCGTGCAAGCATTTCACATGGGAGCACGACATGATTCTTTTATTAAATCCCTTCTTTTCTTTCACCAGCTCAAGGCCCCAAATCCCATAATATTATATAACTCCTCTATCTATATATATAAGCATATATATATATATATATATATATATATATAAGTTCCACTTAACTGATCATATATAAAACTCTTTTTAACATACATTATAACCACTTGTACCTAAAAGCTTCTGCAACCCGGGAAATTATGAATGATTAGATACATCCCAAATTAGTTATATAACCAAAGATTGTGGATTTCAATAAGTGAGTCTATTTTTGATTAATTATCGAGCTAATTAGAATTAATCAAGATGATATTTTTCACCAGATCAATCTCTAATCTCGATATAAATTTCTACCAACTCCATAATTTTATATAGAAAATATCTTATCCGCAATTACCTCTCTTTTACTAGAAGTTGTTGACATATGGTTAGAACCTTATCTTTTAACATTTCTTATTTCAATTACCAGAATTTGGCCTTTAATTGGATTTTGATCTGTTACATTATCTTGATGGCCATTATGATACTTGATCGGACGGCCATAATTTGGAGGCCAAATTTTTGTTGGACGCAGTCAGTTGAGTTGTGGTACATGAGTGTGTGTGTGTATACATGTATATATATGTGTGTGTGTGTGTATTTATATATATATATATATATATATATATGAGGAATAACGTTTTCTATGGACGTGTAAAAATGATTAAACTATTATTATAAGGTGTGGCCAACTAGAGAGACGGTAACAAGGGCACGTGGTCGCCTGGTTGGGCTAACTTATAATAAATTAGGAGTGGCAACTTTACTGTAATACCCACCACACACATCCGAGGCAAATGTTTTAAAGATATTTTAACTAGTTTAAATGTTGTTTATGAGGGGGGAAAAAAAGAACAATTATAAAACGGAAGTATTTTCACTCGTTTGGTGTTTGAGTTGAGTTTGAGATGATATAAAATTTTTAAGTTTGAGTTGAGTTGGCTTTTTAAAAAGTAGTTATAAATTTTATTGACTTTTCAGAAAAAGACAAAAATTGAGATGAAAAATTTGAGTTGAATTTGAATTAAACTCATTCATCAAACATAGGTTGAAGGTCCGTTTGGTGAAACGGTTTGAGTTAAAATTTTTAAGTTTGAGTTGATTAACTTTTTAAAAACTAGTTATAATTTTTGTTCACTTTTCAGAAAAAAATAAAAACTAAGATGAAAAAGTTCAGTTTGAGTTGAATTGTTATGTTTTTCTTTATACCGATGTGTGGAAGTATTTAGTTAATTATTATTACACTTTTCATCATGTCTTTTAAATAGAAAAATAATTGTGTATCATGTTTTTGATCTTTAGTTTTTACTTGCATTGCATCTTTTTTACTTATTTTTAATTAAAAACTTTTAAATATTTCTTTTGAGTGATTCAATTAGTTTTTTCAATCTTCATTTTCCTTAAATTTCTCATACCACAGACGATATTTTATTACAAAAACTGAAAGGAAGACGGCATCCTAAAACAATAACAATTCTTGTTAATAATGACAAACTTGAATGTAGTATAGGATAATATTCAACAATTGAAATACTATTTTTTTTTTCAAGCTTTTCAAAAGAACTTGATTAAGAATTTATACCAAAGTTAAAAGGAAATTATTTAGTAGTAAGAATAAAAAGCTAAATTCGTATATATAGTAGTTAAAGCAATAATTCTTTGATTTTTTTCCCCCCTTTTGTTATAGTTTTTCAGTTAAAAGTTGATATTCTAACAAAAGAAATGAATAAATATTATTGATCCTAACAAAAAGGAGGGCCTTGACTCAAGGAGGGCCTTAGGCAATTGCCCCTTATATTCCATAATGTGGTTTTTTTTTTACCGAGTCGGCTCTGGTAATACCGTTGAGTTCCAACCTCCCTCTCTCTCTCTATCTCTTTCTCTCTCCCCCAGCCTGTACATTAGCTGTCCAATCCCCCTTCCCCATGTGACCCCACAGCACAAACCCCATAGATTTAGATAGATATATACATACACACACACATATATATATTGCAACAATATGATTTATTGGGATCTGTAATCATGAATCTAGTTCTTGTTTCTTAACCTTGTTCCCATTTTCTCGCTTTCTTTTTCCTCAACCTTATAAGTCCCCTCCTTCTTACAAGGTTGTATTATTGGTTATTTGCTCTTTTTCCTCATTTAGTTTCCAAACAGTTCTAATTCTCTTCGAGTTTTTTTTATTTTTTTAAAAAGAAAAATAATGGCACAGTTGCCTCCGAAAATTCCAAACATGTCACCTAATTGGCCTGACATTCTCTCCCATCAAAAACTTCCTTCCCTAGCCAGCTTTGGGCCAACTACCACCAACGGCGGCGGCGGCGGAGGCGGCGTGACAAACCCTTCTTGGGTCGACGAGTTCCTCGACTTCTCGACGGCGAGGCGGGGTTCCCACCGGAGATCGGTCAGCGACTCGATCACGTTCCTCGAGGCGCCAATGCTGGACGAGTGCCGTGGCGGCTCCGGAGGGGCGGCGCCGCATAGGCCGGGGCTGCTGCAGGGATCTAATAACCACAATGTGGAGTTTGACAGATTCGATGATGAGCAGTTCATGTCGATGTTCAACGACGAAATCGCCTCCATGGGTGGCGCGGCGGCGGTCGGCCCCACCTTGTCGTCCTCAAGCCCTTCCTCGCCGTCCGATCACAACAGCATCAACGACGAGAAGGAAATGCAGCTCGATCGGAGTAATCGCAGTAAGCCTCATGTGATGATCAAGAATGAATCTGAGGAGGTTGAAAGCCAATGTAAATCCGACGCGCAACCAAATCCTAATGCAACCGCAACGACGACAAACGCCGCCAGTGATAGGATAACTGATCCTAAAAGAGTCAAGAGGTGATAATATATGCAAATTTTGATTAATAATTGTAATTATAAAGAGCTAATTATAATTAATAAGTTCTAATCTTAATAATTAACCGTTTTCTTTGCATTATTAGAATTTTGGCAAATAGACAGTCAGCACAAAGATCACGGGTCAGGAAGCTACAATACATCTCGGAGCTTGAACGCAGTGTTACTTCCTTGCAAGTAAGTTAATTTATAATTAGCTTAATTAATTTTACTTTTTTCATAATATGGTCCAAATTAAATGGCTTGACGTTATTATTATTATTATTATTTATTTATTCATTTATTTTTGCAAATTGAAGGCTGAAGTTTCAGTGTTGTCGCCGCGCGTTGCGTTTTTGGATCATCAACGATTGCTTCTAAATGTCGACAACAGCGCTCTCAAACAAAGAATCGCAGCATTGGCTCAGGATAAGATCTTCAAAGATGGTTAGTGCCACCTTAATTAATTACTTCATTAATTAATTAAGTAGCTTTCAAGCAATTAAATAGGAAATTAACCTTGTTCATATGATCCAAAACATGAAGCTAATAATTCCGGATGGGATTTGGTTCTAAATTATGAAGATGGTCATGGTTTTGTCTTTTAAAAAGCTCTATCGAACATGGGTTTAAGCTATAATTAACACGACAATTAATTTTAGTTTACTATTTTAATCTAGGTTCATGAAGTTCATCTAATATATGCTAAATTAGTTGATATTCCCTCTAATAATTAACCTCAAAATTTACCACAAGTATGAGCTGATAATGATAATACTTGTAGAATCCTATTTCGTTCATGCTATGAGGGAAGAAATCTATTTACAATGATTGGATAAATTAAAGTAGCTATATATATATATATATGAGAATGTTTCAATGACATATATGAGAAAAATTATATATATATATATATATATGCCAATTAGGAAGACTCAACCAACCAAAAGGATCTAGCTACCCATGATGAACTCCCATAAATTTTGGGTCCATACACACTCTTTTCATTGTCTCGATGATGTTGATATCACGAACTTTTTAGGGCCCGTTTGGGACACCTTCGAAACAGTTTCCAAAAGTTTTTTTTGTTATTTTCCTCTAATTTTACTATTCACTTTTTTAAATATTTTTAAAAAACTCTAAATTTAAAAGTCCATAACTTTATCATTTTAAATTAAAATGAGATTTTTTTTAAATTGCATAGAATTTCGAGAGGAATGAAACAAGATCCATATTACTAATTTTTTTCTGAATACATTTTAAGTTTTTACACTTTTTTACTTCAAACAGTTTATTTTTATCAAATGCACATTTCCAGAACTCAAACCATCTCCAACATCCAAAACACCGTCTCCAAATGTGTCCCCAAACAGAGCCTTACCTTCCACAAACTTATTTAATTTGTCTTTGAGCTACCAACATTCAATGCACAAGACGCCTTTAGAGGCCAATCACATGGTTAGCTTTAAGGAGTAAGAGAGAGGGGAAAAAAAAAAGAAAAAAAAAGGAGAAAGCACATCATCATGTGAGAGCGCTCCTCTACTTGATCTACTTGTATATGTGCATGGCTAGCAACTGTTGGATCATAAAAGTCATAAAATTCCTTTTCTTAAATAAGTACCATCTTAATAGAGAGAAACCCATAACACTACTTCATGAACCAAAATAAATTTCCTTGAATGGTAGTTAACACCATTATTACTTAGGTGTATCGTCCTTGAGAAAAATTTTCTTATATATATATATATATATATATATAGGGAGAGGCTGCTATCCGACATCCTCTTTCTATGTCACTTGTAACTTTTTTGTGATATAATATACCAATCAGGTAATTCTAATGTAAAATTTTTTAATTATATGCATTCATTGTCATAATATCTAAATAAAATCATGTGACAAGATTGTAGGTAAAAAATTACAAACAAATTATGTTACAAGTTTCTAAACAGAAATTTACAAATACCTAATATCTGGTAATATGATACAAGACCTTTCAAATATACATAGATGTTCTATATAATAGAAATTAATGAATAAAATTGTCATACAAACATGTATGCCCATATGTGTCATGTCTGTAAATGTTTAGTCTACGTGACGTCTGTGGGCATGTGCACTTTATTGTTATGTGGGTTGTCACTAGCTATCTCAAGTTCAACCATACCTTTTCTTTCTTTTTTCTTTTTATTTTTTATTTTTTATTTTTATTGCAGCTCATCAAGAAGCGTTGAAGAGGGAAATAGAGAGACTGAGACAAGTGTATCACCAACAGAACCTCAAGAAGATGGAAAATCCCAATAATAACAATTATGCTTCACAGTCACCATCTCCGAACACACCAACCGGGGAGCCCAAATCTCCCATCGATCAAATAGAGCACCTTCTCAATGTCACTTCCTAATATATAATATATATTGTGCTATATTATATTGGTCTAGTTTATGGTCAAAAGCTGCTTAGTATTGATAACTTAAGAAACTTTTTTTTTTTTTTTTTTTTTTTTCTGGGGGTACTCATGTTATATATATATATATATATATATGTACTAAAAGGGAAAAAACAAAAATCATTAATATTTTCGATGATTCCCAGTTATATATATATGTATTAGTATGTACTAGGGCAACAACAAAATTTGATTCAGAAAGACGCTAGCTTTGCCAGTTTGCCTGATCTTTTTAGAGAGTTGAAAGCACCTTATCAGACACCAAGGAACAAAGATTATTTTTAGGTGGAGAGAGAGAGAAAGAGAAGAGAGAGAAAGAGGAGAGACAGAGGGAGAGAAAGAGGTTTTATTGGGTGCTCTCTGCTGTTGACCTGTACCGTCACGTGATGTGTTTACCTTTTAAGAAGGGACCACTTGGAGATTGCATGATTGGGTTGCAGGAAAGAACATGTGCACCTGTGGTTTCAAAAGAAAAAAAGGAAACCAAAAAAAAAGAGGAAAAAAAAAAAGATTGTCTTTGTTAGCTAGCTAGCTTTAACTGATTGGGGCAGATAGGATGGAGGTGTGGTGATGATTCTTTCTTTTAGTTTTTTCTTTCAGATTGATTCTTTTGTATTTTCTTATGTAATTTTCTTATTTTTAATTTTTGGGGTTTTTAATTTTTTAAGGTAAGGTTGGGAGGGCAAATTAAGGATAGTGGATTTGTGTTGGGATGAACGAAAGGAACGATTGTCAGGGAGGTGGTCTTTGGTACTTTGACTTATCAGGTCTATTGTACTTTTTCAGTGTATTTTCTTGGTTCTAGTAACTTGTTATTTTATTTGCGTCAAGTTGAAAAAAAAAAGACAAGTGTAAATATACAAGAGTATCTGAAATGTATGTGAATTGATTGATGATTTATAATACTTTGTTTCCTAAACCTGAATGCTATAGTTTCCTATAGCATTGAAAATTGTTTCAACAACGACAACAAGAAAGAAAAAAAAAAAAAGCCATAAGGTCGAACACAAGTATATATTGAAAATTTACCATATTTTGGAGTAGAATGCATTTGGATTAATGTTCTTTGAAAGTTATTTGAATTATTCTTTAGTAAATTATAAGGATATTGTATGTGTTTGAAAATTGTTACCTATAATCAGGAAATTAGTAATTTATAGGTTTGGTAAGTAAGATTAAATATATTCGGCATACAAATTATCTCATGATCATGTGTACATGTATATACAATTTCCTACGTAAAACTGTTGATATGGACAATTGTAATGATCTCATCTTCGTCAACTAAAGTTGAGACATGCTAGCTGAAGACAACAACTTTGACCATTAACTGCCACATAAGTTGGTAAATTAGACTTAGAATTGATGTCCTTAGCTAAAGTCGTGGCAGAGGGGTGGCAAGATAAGTTTCCTCGTCATGGGTACCAAGGTCCAGAATTTTGAGGTCGACTTTGTCCAGCATTACCGCCGTGATCATTCGCTTCTTGACGATCTCCATGAAGAGCTGGCATTTCGACTGACGCCTGACCATCTGGTGGACGCTCTGGCGCAGGTGATTCAATGTCTTGGGATTTAGGATTAATACATTGCTGAACCTCTTCCCTCCTACTGAAGAAGTAGAAGAAAAGAGCAAGGCTTGACGTTACTGCGGTTATGATAAAAAGCCCTAAGTAGCTATCTATATCAAGACGTCTACCGTTCTCATCACCGCTGCCGGATGATGAACTTGAGCACTTGTGAGAGTCAAGCATTGCCTTCTCCAGCTTTAGCAACTTTCCATTCTCGGTTTGCTTCAGAATTGCGTGAGAGATGTCTGGTAAGTATGGAGAACTCCTAGGGAAGGCCTAAGATATTGTCATAAAAAATAGTACGTATTAGCCAAATCAAATGATATGTATGATATTATGGATATAATGATATTATGTTAAAACAGCATGCATTTGAAATGAAATTTTTAGGTTGAAATTGGTTGACTTTTTAAAAACTAGTTATAATTTTTGTTGACTTTTCAAAAACCGAGATGAAAGCTTTAGGTTTGAAATGGAAAGCCAAACGGAACCATAGTACTCACAAATCCGAAACCTCCAACTTTGAGAGTTGGTCCTGAAGTAATGAGATTGCTACAGTATTTGGAAAGGAGAAGCTTCACATAAGGAACTTCCAAGAAAGCCGCAGAAATCTTCCCAGATTCAAGAGCAGGAGGATATTCTTCCCCTGTACGTATTTTGACAATGTTCTCGGATCTGAAACCTAGCGCTTCCTCTAGGTATTTTACCACGAACGAATTCCCGTCGCAACCGACTTTAGCATTCATCTTCTTCAAAGTTTCGATGTCGACTTTAGCTGGCTCAAGTTGTTGAACTGTTAATAAAGTTGTCAAACTTGCAGTGTAGCTCGTTGTGATCACTAGCCCGATGAAAAGCCATACTATCAAGGCGATCCGAGACGAATTTACGCTTAACTTTGGTCCTGTATATTCACAAAAAACATTATTTTCCAGGTTATAAACTTGATTTTGCTGATAATTTGAAGAATAAATGATTTGCAAGACTTGCCATGTTGTGAGAATAGTGCGTTGAAGGTTGAGGAAAACATAGTTCCAATTTGGTTCCACATAGACTCGTTTATGTATCTATCGGGATTTTGTTTTCGCTCAATAAACCATATAACGAATCCGCTGTAAATGTTCGCCGCTACTGTGACGATCCACAGACGTGCTGTGAATGGCTTTAAGAACAACCAAGCTCTTTCTGGTCTCTTTGGTTTGAAATAAATCAACATCTGAAGACCAGAATCCGCATACGGTTGTGAGAATGATCGCCGTGTCCACAACTACTCCATCAAACACCTTCATAGTTCATATATAACCAATGCGAAGGTCAAATTATGGTTTTGACAATACTATAAAAGCATATATATATGATTGAGAGATTAGTGGATTATGCAAAGTAATTACCTCAAGAGCAACTTGTTGCACCATCGAATCATACGACGGGCTCGAAAATGGGACCAACTTGTAAGGCAAATCGTATGGGAGAAGCTTAACAGTCGCATTGAACACATCAATGGCATATCCTTCGACAATTTGTTAACCCTCATCATCGTACTTCACATTCACAAATTCAGTGAAGGTTGTATTTGCAGGCACCGCAATCCTCAGTGGCTTACTACTTTTCGCTACTTCCCATCCTCTTGGAACCGTCCAAGGCCGACCAGGCCAAACTACTTGTCCTAGAATTCTCATTGATGTGCTGTAATTACTGCCCTTGTTGACACTCGTAGAGAAACCCAATCCCTCCGACCAGAACCCTAGTTTCCTGTAACTTCTCCCACCAACGTTAATTATTTCAAACATTTGCGCCAGATCCAACATTTTAGTACTAAAGTTAAATCTGAATCGACCAGACAGCCCACTAAAGTTGTGCTGTAAAATTCTATCCAATAATTCTTTCCCTGCAGTAACATTTGAAGCCAAGGCAATAGCCACCGCCCACGCAGCATCATAGGCCTGCACGGCGAAAATTCCGGGCTCCAAATTTTTCTCATGAGGATATTGCAAACCATACTTCATGATGAATTTAGAGTGAAAACGCTCAAAGCGTTTCCCAGATTCGGGGAAGTAGCTCCCGACTCCTATAACACCTTCCATGGAGGAAATCGCCGATGCGTCGAGAGAGTCAATTTGATTCGTTATGGAAGTTGTTGTGATCCACACCGAATCCGCTTCCATTATTCCTAGTTTCTTTGCCTCCTTGAAGATTTTGGAGACCAAAGTAATTGAATTGGCGTGGACAATTAAATCTCTGCACTGCTTGCTCTTAAGGCTCAACAATTTCTCCGATATGTTGGGCTGGAAGGTTGGGAGAGACAGAAGGGTACTAATCTCCGAACCTGCATCTTGAATCGCTTCGATGAGATGAGGAATGGCCGGCGACAGCTGAGCCGATGTCTTCGTAGATGACGTTCACTTTCTGCCATTGCCAACTCTGAATTATGGGCGCCACGGCTTTCATCTCGGCATGTTGGCTCCGAGCCGCGTTGACAAGGAAAGGCAGATGATGACTGGCCCGATTTGGGGCTTGATTTGCTAAAGAAAGGACGGGGACTTGGTATTTGTTGCCGAGCTCCGCCACAATAAGAGTGATTTGCCATGATTCTGTTCCCAAAAATATTGCTCTTGCGTTGTGATCCTTGACGATGCTGCTAGCTGCAATTGTATAATTACACATCATTAGTTATGTTGATCAATGCCTACAATTAGCATGACTCTTATGTATTTAGATCCTCAGGTCCAAAGTTTATAAATTGTATATATGTATATAAATATAAAGATATATAGTATGCTATAACACCTTATCAACATAAAGCATAGGTCACACATGCGTATATGCAAATATTAAACTAAAAAAAAAAAAAACATAAATACATATATCATATATTCCAGTATGCATATGTGTTAAAAGTGGTAGAAAACAAACCCAAGCTTTAGTTGATCCCTATAACTGTTTTCCTATTTTCTACTCCCTAGACAATATAATAAATTCATGATAAATAAGATAATCTCATTAAGTTTTTTTTTAAAAGATATGAAGATAAACCATTAAATATTCATGAAGTTGTAGGAGAGACCTTATAATAACACTTACAGGTTTGCAAAAAAATTCAGATAAAGGGCAATTAAAAAACTTTCAATACTAATATTAAAAATGATTTGTGGTACAAATTCTTTAGTAAAAGTCAACAAAGTTGGATGACATTTCAAAAGCTAGGCCTCAGAGTTGAATTCATATCTAAGAAAACACTGTACTGATCCTCAAAAGCTAGCTAGCATTTTTTTTTTCCTATCCTTTCCTTTTTAATCTGAAAGCAAGACAGAAGATAGATATATATATATATATATATATGTATGTATATATATATATATATATAAATGAGAAACTCACCTAAGAAGGCAGTTTGAAGCGGATCTCCTAGAGAGTCGTTGACTAAGAGAGTTGGACAATATGAACGACCGGAATGAGCACAGAAGTCGTCGATTGCCATCTCCATAGCCACCCTTTCTTCTCTTCCCTCTCTCGAACCATAATCTACTATGCCACCTAAACCCAAAGAACTAGCTTGTGTCGACGATAAATTAGGTAAAAAGGATAATATTAGAAGGAAAAAGCTGAGAGATGCGCAAGGCCGCATGTGTCTTTCTTCTCTTTCCATTGGCAGTAGTTTTCTGTACAGCGTATTAATGTTTGGTTATGGGGATCTATAAAACAAGTAAACTGATTACGAATGGAATCTTTAATGCCGCTTGGCTAGCTATTCACGAATCTACCTATAGGATTTAGGGTGTAACCTTTGGTATTTATACACCTATATATATATATAACTACACATGTAAACCAACCTAGCTTCTCCAATTTTCTCATGACTATTTCAATCTAATTTTCCAAGATTCTATATATATTTGGTGAAGAGTGATACACTAGCAATTTTTTTTGGAGTTTGACTTCCAATAGTAAGGATTTATTTTTTTATTTTTTTCCCCAGAAATAACTACTTTCTTTTACAAACAGCCACCGCCCCTTTAAAAAAAAAAAAAAGGCAGAATATAGTTAATTGATCAAACTGGCAAGAGAAATTAACTCCTTTCGCTTCTCAAACTGGAATTGACTTGTTACGTTCTTGACTTTAATTGTATATAATTCAGTTACGTTTCCATCAAGTAATTAAACTCTTCCAAGATCTCCTAAACTTTGTCAAGCAAAACGCAGTACATTAATATTCCAGTATTCGACCATGTATATAATAATCTCTCTCGAACCGATTGAGGAAACTTAATGCTATCTTCTAATTAGAGGTTGAGGAACCGCAAACCACGGAGATGTTGACATTACTCGCCTAATGATCTAATTCCAGTTGAAGAAGAATGTTAAATCAGTAATTTAATTAGTCTTGATCACGTCTAAAAATCACCTAGTTTAATGAACTAGTGGATGATAAATATTATTGCCTTCATATTAAAGACATAGACCAAGAGTGCTTCAAAGTCTATTACTAATATTCTTAAATGTATATACATCCATACGTATATAAATGTATGTTTATATAAGAAACCATTTAGAATTCTCTCTCAAGGTATATTACTAATTCTATGGTTGACTATTCAGACTCCAACTTTTCAACTCCAACAGAAATTGATTGCTAGATATATACATATGCGCCAAAGATCTCTCTCTAGTTATATATATATATATATATGCAATTTCAAGGAAATGAGATTATATTCTGACTTTTTTGTTAAATTTAGTCTACGTTCACTTATCAAATACATAAACAAGTGGAAAAAAAAATTATGCATTAAAAGTAACTTACAGGTCTTATTTACTCTTATTGATCATGTTTTTTATTTTAATTTTCTTGTTTGATTGCCTTTAATTTTTTCCGTTTTGATAGTTACTTAGTCATTTATGGTGCATTTGGAATACCAATTTAAAATGAAAATTTTAAGTTGAACTTGGTTGATTTTCAAAAACTAATTATAATTTTTTGGTCAAAATCGAAGAGCCAAACAAAGACCAACCTAGGGGAAACAAAGATCAGGGGTTAAAAAAAAATCGATACAATGGAGCTCGGTAGAAGATAGAAGAATTCAATGTAATAGCCACTTGTCAACTAGAACTTCTTCTTTCAAAATAGAGCATATAACTTATAGTTAATTTCACATTTAACTCTATCATAAATTGTAGAATTTGAATATCATCTCTAAATTCAGAAAAAACAAAATAAAACAAAAATAGAACCATATTTTTCTTTTTTGATCACTAATCGACATGTTGTCTATGTTATTAGAGTTCCCACATTTCAGGATTTTTTTTTAAAAAAAATTTTAGGACATCTGTTTTCATCATGTTATCGTTTTGTCATTCCGGGTACAAATTAATTACGGCCTAAATTGAAAATTAACGTTAGACTCCCTCAAAAAAAAAAAAAAAAAAGGATAATTAGGGTGGGTGGCTTATGTTTATTACCTAATCTAATAGATAGTTCAATTTTCTTTTATGTAGTTAAATGGCCTAATATATGTTTTGCTTAATTAATTGGTTTTCTCAAACACATTCGGCAGGTGGGTGGCTGAGGGATGTTCGGTGTAACTTCGCATGGCCGAAGTCGAGGGCCAGGAAAAGTTGATTGGAGTGGTTCGGAGTTAGAGCGATCTGGAGCAACTCAAATTGGAGCTATGGAGGCCGGCGGCGAAAGAGAACGGATCGAGCGATCTGGAGTTCCACAACCAGAGCAAATCGAATCAGAGATGAGAGAGATGATCGGAGCTTCGGAGGCCAGCTGCGAGACTTTTCCGTGGTTGAAGAGGGTGGAAGAGGAGAAAGAGTAGAATCACGCCGGTGAAGGTGGCGGCGAGGATGGCAGTGCCGGTGAGGAATCAGTGGTGTGCTTCAGGTTAGGGAGAGAGAAGCGGAAGGGGAAGAGAAAGATAGAGAAGGGAGAAAACTCTCTCAATATTAATTATTAATTCATTCAGCCAAGTTGTCTTTCATGGGTCATGCACGCCTATATAAATAGGCTGCAACAAAACTTATAGACAGCTTTTAAAAAAGGAAAAAAGAAACTAATGGCAAATATTTTCTTACATGCCTATGACAAGAAAGGAAACAATCTTATGGAAATAATGCCTTACAATCAGGAAAGTAGATGGTCTACAATTAAATAAATAAAATAAAGACTTTAAATGGTAATTAACTGTATTGGGAAACAGGCAAGTAATTTGCCATTTATTGGAATGTAATTTGCTCTTTATTTGTAATGTTGAAAATAGGTAATCAACATGCATCCATGTGCCACACGTCCAAGGCTCCTAATCAACCCCTTCAATTGCCTTGATGATATTGACTAAGGCTTGATCTTCATTTGGGCCTTTCTTGGATTTCACCTTTTTAGAATCAGTCCAAAGTTCATGGATCAATCCATTAAGTGCTTCTTTGAATCTCTTAGCCCTTGTCCTTGTTATTGGCCCAACTGGTACATGCAATGGATCCTTTGGTAATGCTACTATATTATTATCATTCCCTCCCTCTTGAGAATGATTTGTCTTCAAACCTTCATCTACATCAAAAGGAGACAAATCAACAATATTAAAGCTTGCACTTACATTATGCTCACCCAGAAGATCCAGCTTGTATGCGTTGTCATTGATATGCTCAAGTACTTAAAACGGTCCATTTCCACTCGGAAGTAGCTTAGAATGCTTTTGCTAAGGAAACCATTCTTTTCTCATGTGCAACCATACCCAATCTCCCGGTTCAAACACAATCTTCTTGTGGCCCTTGTTGGCTTGTTTGGGATATTGCTCAGTTCTCCGCTGTATGTTTAGTCGTGCCTTCTCATGAATCTGCTTCACAAAAAAAAAGAAGTTATTTTTATGTATGGTGCTTGATCTTATGCTTATTAGAACCAACTCATATTATGCTATGTAAGGGCCAATCCTTGAGGAAGAAAAAAATTTCCAAGATAGGGGCCATCATGTTATGGGCCAAAAACCTTGAGGAACAAAGTTCCAAGAAAGTGGCCATTATGAAAAGAAAAAGGGTTCTAATAGCACGAGATTAACATTGTACTAGAGGGTCATCAGCCTTTTCAAATTTAAAGAAAAATATTTTAAATATGATATATTTGTTGAGCCCCTCAATTAAAGTTAAAGAGAAGTATTATGTGATATGCTTTTCAAATATGGCAAGTTATATGATATACTTGCTAAGAGATTTTATGTAGATAAGTTCTTGTGATGCAGTATGAAAGTATAAAAGTATGAAAGTATGCATGATGAAAGTATGAATATATGAAAGTATGATGTAAGTATGAAAGTTATGAAAGTATGAAAGTATGATGACAGTATGAAAAAATGATGATAGGACATGAAGGTATGAAATTATGATGACATGGAAGAAGATTATGGTTCTATATAAGAGATCTGATCTCATTATGTTATTAAAATGGGAACATGAACAAGCTACTATGGATTGGTAGTGGATTTGAAGAAAAGCCACTTAGAATTATTCGAATTTTCGAGGACGAAAATTTTTTAAGGAGGGTAGAATGTAATAACCCGAAATTTTGATGACTTGAGATTTCCTTAGATACAAGAAGAATCTAAGTCTGAATCATGTATGTAGATATGAAGTTTATGATCTGAATTGAATATCAGTAGATATTTGTGTTCTCGGTTAATTAGCTACGAGACTCAGAAATAATTTGCTTAATCAAGCATGAGGCCTTTTGAGAAAATGGCATAGTAGGAATTTATGATTTTTAGTCCAGCCAAAGTTTGACCAGGTTGACCTTAGGTTTGACTAAGACGGTGCTGTAATATATTAAGCAGTACAGGAATTATACTGTGAAAAACCGTCATTACGGATGAAAAAGTAAGAATAAGGTATGGGATTGCTCTAGAATAATCAGGAATAATATTTTGAGCAATGAGGACTTAGCAGTTTCGAGTCTTAAGAAAAAATCCATACGTAGCCCAGTTAAGTGCAGATGAAGTTTGGACTGCAATCCAGTATGACAATACTGTTTTAAGTAAAAACAGTATTAATATTATCTGAGTTAGTAGGAAAATGGACTGCATAATTATATTTATAGATTTTTGGAATCAAGTAGATGATTATGCATGGATTGGAAGCCAAGTGGCTCCACCATGGCCGGCCACCTCACAGGGACTAAATTACAAATATTTTATCCTTAGCGACTAAAGTGCAAAAGTGAGGTAAGCAAGATGATGTAAGCATGATGATGTGAACTTGATGCAAGCATGATGATGTAAGCATAATGTAAGCATGATGATGTAAGCAAAACTTGTCCTCCAAGACAATGCAATGGCCGGCCACTTCTAGGGAGGTGTGAGCAAATATTTTTGTTCCAAGGACCAATGGGCAAATATTTTTCTCTTAAGGGTAATTATGTAATTTTTAGATTAAAAATAAATCCAAAAATTAAATTATTTTTCACCTATAAATAGGTGATGGAGGGGGGCTCATTTTGTTCACAAAAATGAGAAAATACCCCAAAACCATGCCAAAATCTCTCCACACTCTCTCCCTCCCCTAGAAACCGAAAAAAAAAATTGAGAGAAAAAAATGGTGAGGTTCGGATTTTGTAGAAGGAAGCAAGGAGGGAAAATTCTACCAATCAAAGAGTAGATCCATTTTCTTGGATCTTGAGGTAATCCTCTTCACCCTCTAAGCTCTTTATTTTAGTTTGATTTAAGATTTATGCATAGTATAGCTTAGATTTGTGCTTGATTAGAGGTTTGGTGGTTTTGATTTGTGGTTTAATGTATGTTTATGTGATGTATGCATGAATGCCTAGAATATGTTTGTTATATGTCCCCACACACTCAAGAGGTTGTATGGCATGATTGATTATGAGATATTGATGTATAATGCAAGAAGGGTTAGAGAAATACCCTAAGAACCCTAGTTGGTAAAATTTACCAAATGGGTTTGAATGTATGATTTTATGAATGAAAAGTGAATGCATGGTAATGAAAACATTAGATAATATGCTGCATGCTTGATGTAGGCTCACGGTTGCGACTGTTTGAGGTAGTGTGCGCGTAATTTTACATAAGAACCAACCGAAACCAAGACTGCCAGTTCGGGTAAAAACTGAGCAGTAATCTGGAAATGGTATTTTGAGGCCTTTAGAGGCCGAATTTAAGAAAAGTCAAAACTACAAAGTTGTAGGAAAGGGAAAATACTAGGGGGAAATGTGGTCATTTTTTAAAAATAAGTCTCTAAAGACCTTCGTTTTTACAAAAACCGGAGCCTGGACCACCCAGACCCATGTGCACGGCCAGGCAGATTCAACGAGGAAAAAGTATAAGTTAAATGCAGAACTGAATTTTGAGCAAAACATGAAAGTTGTAGGGTTTTTCAAAATCTAAAACTTTCATGAAGAAAACTTTTTCAAAATCCAGACAGATTTTAAAATGAAACTGAATCTTAAAAACTGGGCAGGAAATAAGAAAATTCCTGCACAAGATTTTCAAAACAGTGCATGCACAGGCATTTCCTGCACATGCACTGATAATTAAAGTTTATGGACTATTTTAAGCAGTTTTTAAAAGAGGGATTCAAATTTATCAAACAAGGATAAAAATAAATAAGACAAACCCAGTCCTATGGTAAACAACTATAGGACAAATAGTAACCGAGAAGGTTACCATTTTTATTGGGCCAAAATTTCTTAGGTAAGCACATCAGAGAACCAAAGCTCTTGAGTTGGGCCTAAAACCCATGGTTACCAACAGTAACCTAATGGGGTACGATTTTAAAAGTGACTGGGCCTCAGTAAGTCAATAGGGTTTTAATCCATATATAATTTGGGCCTAGACCCAGGGTTACACATAGTAACCTAATAAGATGTTAAGCACTATTCAAGTGTGATTGGGCCTAGTACCCAAGGTTACTTTAAGTAACCAAACAAGTTATCATAAAGTAATGTAGGGGGGGCATATAACTAGGGTTACTCATGGATGTTGGTTAGGATACCAACATTTAATGATTATGATCTATAATAAGATATGATGATTCTTATATTACGTCCTTTTTGAGACAGGAATATAACCCTTTGCTTCATCTTGTCGTACGTTAGGACAAGAGCATAAGACATCAGGTAAGTACAAACCTCACCTACAGTATGGAAAATAGTAAACTATTTTCAAATATATGACATGTTCCATGTATGCTATGTTATGTCATGCTATACTATATTATGTTATGCCATGTTATGCTATGCCATGTCATGTTAAGCTATGTTAAGCCATGTTAAGACATGTTAAGCTATGTTAAGTCATGTTAAGTCATAATAAGACATGATGTATCAAGTTATGCCATGATTTATGGTTATGCCATGTTTATGTCTCATGTGCATCATGATTAATATTATCACAATTAAAGAATCTTAGCCTTGGAATATACAAGACTAAGACTAAACCAAGTCAAGCAAGGTGTCATACCAACCTCTCGCTAGGTGGAGGATATATGTTTCAAGCTCAAGTTTATGATTATCAACCTCTCGTTGATGCGTGAGGGTATAATGATAATCAACCTTCCCCTAGATCGTGAAGGGTTATGTTTATGATTTCCAGAATTGTTAAGGGCCTTATAAACCCTGTCGTTCTGAGGATTGCGCGCTTTTGGTAAGTACACAAGGGGCATATATGTTAAGCAAGATAATAAATTCAGTCCATAATTGATCATAAAAGACATATAATTGATCATAATCGGTTCATGCATAAATGCACGATATTTGTCATGTTTTTGTGAGATTATGTTTGTACTTGCTGGGCGAAAGCTCATCAGTATATTTCATACTGTAGGTAAGATGCCTGCAGCTTCACTTGGTGGGCCATGGAGATGATGCAGCAAGTGAAGGGCGATGTGGGATATCACTACGCAGATTTCCGCAAGCTCTTTTAAAAAAATATATATATATGAATAAATTATGTTACGCTATATGTATGAGGTTTAAAGACTTGAGTTATGTGTAAGGTGTATGTATGTCTTTTTATTTGAATGTGTAAAAAAAAAAAATCATTTCCGTATTTTCATAAAATACAAGAGTATGTTAAGTATGAAGTAGCGGCCACATAGAGTGGGTCGCCATAAGGTTTATGTTAACCAAGAAATAAGTTAAGCAAGTAAAGTAACGGCCCACGTTTACGTAGTCGGCCCTATGTAGATGTTCGGGGCGTTACATATTCATCGCTTGCTTAATCCCCATATGTTATCCATGATTGAATTAAAAACTTTTTCCGTTTTACTTTTTCAATCATTTTAACTTAAAGTTCCATTATTCTCCATTGAATGAACCACCAATTGTAAAGCCATACAATCGGTAAATCATCAGAGAACACAAAGTAAACCGATGGCCAAGATCTTGTTATATTATCTTTCAATTCCCAAATAATGCCTTTAAGTAGATAATATGTACTATCGTTAAAATAGCTATGGATTCCATATCTATGAATCTTGATTTCTCCATCCATAAGTCATACACCCAAAGCACAAGTATATTGACCATCAATTATCAGTGTCTCACCTATAGTAGATCAAAGTGCATAAGTCATGGATGCGAACTCAAGTATTCATTTCAGGATTAAGATTAATGCAGGATGATAATCAAAGCGTCATTAATTCTTATAAATGGAATTATTAAACTGAATCAATTAATACTTTAGGTCCAGTCCAATGTCATACCTCAATACTGGTATATATTAAAGTTTCTACTCGGAACCTATCCGATAGTCAAGACAAACCATCCCTCCAAGGAAGTAGACAACATTTACAATCTTATCATGAATAAGATCCCCAAATCTTATTTCATCAATTGTGGACTATTTATTTAGACTGTTATCAAATTATCACGTCTTCTATGTATACCCCGTATACATATGGTAATCCGATATATTACCAACAGCCTAGGAGTATTTTATGTTTGCTCAAAATAATCATACAATCAACAAATGAAAGTAAATAGGACACAAATTATTAAACATGAATCACCTCTTTTTATTAATATCAAAATGTCATATTTGTAGAAAATCCCTATAATTGATTTTCTATCCTTAGGGCACATATAGATCCCAACAATCTCCCACTTGCCCTAAGCGAGTAAATGTGACATATTACGTATCCCCATGCCTTTGACGTTTTCCTCGAATCTTCTGGCCGCCAAAGTCTTCGTGAACGGGTCTGCAAGATTGTCCTTTGATGCGATTTTGTAAACCATCACATATCCACTTTCAACACAGCCTCTGATAATGTGATATTTTTTGTCAATGTGCTTACTCCTCTTATGATGCCTAGGATCCTTGGTATTAGCTACTGCTGCACTGTTGTCACAGTATAGTACTATAAGTTTATCCATATTAGGAACGACCTCAAGGTCACCAAGGAACCTGCAGAGCCATACTGCTTCATTAGATGCCTCACTGGCAGCCACATAGTCGGCTTCCATGGTCGAGTCAGCAATGCAAGATTGCTTAACCCTCTTCCACACAACGGCACCGCCTCCAAGGGTAAAGACAGATCCTGAAGTCGATTTCCTCGAATCCTGATCTGATTGAAAATCAGAATCTGTGTACCCTATAGGAACAAGGTCCTGACCGAAATACACTAGCATATAATTCCTCGTTCTCCATAGATACTTGAGTATATGCTTGACCGCAACCCAATGGTTCGGTTCCGGATTCGACTGATATCGACTTACTATACCAACCGCAAAACAAATATCAGGCCTAGTGCATAAGATAGCATACATAAGACTACCTACCACAGATGCATAAGGTATATCTTTCATATGCTTCCTTTCATCCGATGTCTTGGGACAGTCATTTCTAGAAAGCTTGATTCCCATTCTAAAAGGTTGGGCACCTTTCTTGGAATCTTTAATAGAAAACCTCTCAAGTACTTTATCAATGTATAAAGCTTGGGAGAGTGCTCTCGTTTTGTTCTTTCTATCTCTAAAAAGTTAAATTCCAAGAACATAACTAGCTTCTCCTAAGTTCTTCATGTCAAACTGTTTGGCTAACAAACTTTGACTAATGATAGTGTTGCCACATCGTTTCCAATAAGCAATATATCATCCACATAAAGTACAAGGAAAACCACCTTCTTGTTCTTGATACGCTTATAAACACATGGTTCATCAACGTTTTGTTCGAATCCATAGGTTTTGATCGCTTGATCAAACCTAATATTCCAAGAACGAGATGCTTGCTTTAATCCATAGATGGATTTAAGCAACTTGCATACCTTGTCATCTTGGCCCTTTGCCTTGAACCTGTCTGGTTGTATCATATAGATATCTTCCTCAAAAAAGCCATTCAAGAGAGCTGTCTTGACATCCATTTGCCATATCTCATAATCGAGAGTAGCTGCAATGGATAAAAGAATGCAGATTGACTTAAGTATTACTACATGCAAGAAGGTTTCTTTATAGTCGATTCCTTCTTTCTGTGTATAGCCCTTTGCTACAAGTCTTGCCTTGAAAGTTTCCACTTTCCCATCCACACCTATCTTCCTCTTGTATACCCACTTACACCCAATCGGTTTTATGCCTTGGGGTAAGTCTACAAGTTTCCAGACCCCGTTCGAATCCATAGATTCTATCTCGGTGTTCATAGCCTTTTGCCAAATTCTAGAATTAACATCCTCCATAGCTTCCTTGTACGTAGTCGGATCGTCAACATGTTCTATAGATTCTGCCTCAAATACTTCATTATTGAACATATACCTTTCAGGTTCCCTGACAATCCTCCCACAACGACGAAGCTCCCGTGGTTGTTGATTCTTTAGCGGTTTTGCTACAGGGTTTTCAGTGACTTTAGGAACATCCAAACTCGAAGTCATCTCCTTAAGCACCACTTTGCTATGAGGTTTAAAGTCTTCCATGTAACTTTCCTCGAGGAATGTTGCATGTATGGAGAATAAGACTTTATTTTGCTTCGGATTATAAAACATGCCACTTTTTGTCCCTTTTGGATAGCGAACAAACAAGCACACTTCTGATCGTGACTCCAACTTCTTCGCTTCCTTATCCAGGACGTGTGCCAGACAACCCTAAATTCAAATATGATTCAAATTAGGTTTCCTACTCGTCCATAACTCGAAAGGAGTTTTAAGAACCGATTTAGAGGGAATGTTATTCAGAAGATAGCATGCAATTTGTATGGCGTGCCCCCAAAACGACAAAGGTAATGTGAAGTAACTAGGTGCAGTCAACTGGGATTGTATCCCATTCTCTATCAAATGTCCTAAGAACTTATCCGATAGGTATTCCCCACCTCGATCCGATCGAAGTGACTTAATGGACTTGCCTAATTGTTTCTCCACTTTAGCCTGAAATTCTTTGAACTTGTCAAAGATTTCGCTTTTGTGGGTCATCAAATAGACATATCCATACCTCGAGTAATCGTCAATAAAGATGACATAATACTCGTACCCACCACGTGCTTCTATGTTCATGGGACCACAAACATCCATATACACAAGTTCTAAAAGTTCCTTGACACGACTATTCTTGGCAGCAAACTACCGTTTGGTCATCTTGCCTTCTAAACAGGATTCGCATTGTGGCCAAGGTTCAAACTCGTACAAGTCAAGACATTCCTCCTTTACCATCATTTGAATTCTATTAAGGCCTATGTGACCTAGTCATAAATGCCAAAGATATGATTTGTTAAAGTGAGAAGACTTATATCTTTTAGAGTTCCTTTCCAATTCTATATCAAGCAGTGAGTGTATCTTAGGTTTGATAAAATAAAGATTTCTATGCATCCATCTATTACAGATAAAAGAATTGTTTTTCCTAATAACAACTTTATTATTAAAATAAACCGAATATGAGTCTTTAATCAAACAAGCTACCGAAATTAGGTTCCTCTTGATACTAGGAACATAAAAATAATGTCTCAAAATAATAAATCTAAATTGATCAAAATAAAGATATACATCTTCCACTGCTTCAGCTTGCACCAACGTCCCATCACTGGTTCTTAATGTGAAGTTCTCCTCACGCAGACTTCTCGTTACCTTGAACCCCTGCAGAGAAATACAAACATGGTTAGTGGCTCCAGAATCTATAACCCTAGTATCCTTAGATTCTTCTACTAAACAAGCCTCAAGATACAGGATAACGAAATTACCTCTTTGCTTCTGCATAATCAGGTAGTCTCTGCAAGCCTTCTTGAAGTGTCCCTTCTTCCCACAGAAAAAACACTTAGCCTTCTTAGGATCCACCTTCCGCTTCTTAGTCTTGGTAGACTTCTTAGGAGCAGGTGCCTTCGCCGCAGGCTTGTTCCCCTTGTTCTTCCCCTTTTCCTTCTTCCTTTTGGGATTAGACGCAGGTGAACCAGGTTCAGCCACATTTGCCTCAGCCTTAAATCCAGAACCCTTGAAAATGTTCTCAAAGGCTTGTAACTCTTTCATCAATTCCGTTAGAGACATCTCCTTCCGGTTAAGATTGTAGGATGCCTGAAACAAATCGAAATCCTTGGACAAGGTTTGGAAAACCATGACCAATTGAGTTGCAGCATCAATCTCAGCCCTATTTGCCTGAGCCTCAGACAAATAAGCCATGATTTTCATCATATGCTCCTTGATGGGAATTTCAATCTTTTGCTTACAGTTCATGAGTCCTTTGATAGCATCGGTCTTAGCCTCGATAGTTTGTTCACCAAACATCTCTTCCAGGTTGTCCATGATCTGCCTAGAAGTTTTATGCTCTTCATGCTGTTTCTGGAGCACGTTAAACATACTCGCCCGAATATAGCACATAGCACTAAAGTTGGAATTGTCCCAGTGCTCAAGCGCTATAAATTCCCTATCAGGAGCATCGATCGCAGGCGTGGGAGGTCGAGGTTGGGTCAGGACAAAACTATATTTCTCAAAGTTTAAAACGATAAGCAAGTTCCTTTTCCAGTTATTAAAATTCTCACCGGTTAATTTGTTTTGCGTAAGTATCACAGATAATGGGTTCGACATCTTAATCTATAATAACAATATATATAATAAGTACGAGCAAACATCCTTTTATTTTCTAAAAAAATTTGATTTTGTAATGAAACAAAAAGATCTATATGCAATCTAAATGTTTATGTGTAAAGCCCTTAAAAAACACATGTTTTACAATGATAATTCCTAGCTTCTGCTTTCCAAGCTACCAAGGGGTAGTCATGGAAGAACTAGCCAAGAACATGGATCCCCTCCGATTAATACATATTCGTCGATGGAGCATAACCCTATTAAATATATATTAATTATCGCTTATTTGGCCACTACTTTAAATATCAGAGCCTCGAGGGAGGGTTAATAAATAAAGTAGCATGAGTGCGTAACCATCGTTTCCAATTTTGAATCCATATTTTACATCCGCCACCGAGAGATAATCTAAACATAAAATATGCCTAAAATTGTTATCTTTTTGGAAATCCAAATTAGTGTGCGCTCTAGGTAAGATACCTATCCGAAGGGAATTCCCGGGTCGAACCCGAGTAATAGGCACTACCATGCGTAACTATTGGACTAACAATGGAGGCCGTAAGTCTTAGTGTATAAAACCTTCTCCCATTCAATCTTTTGAATTAGGGTTTTTGTTTTTTATGCATAAACAATATTTATTGAGTGGCACTACCTAGTCTATATGGCATGTTATCAATAAATCGTGAAATAGTATAACATATTTATCTAGCATCGCATCATTCATGGTTTGCAAAATATGTAATAGCCGTGGATCATGATTCCGTCCTAGAGAAAAGAAATTGTATAATTTACAAAAAATTAACCGAAACATATATCGGCCTTCTTTTGTAGATCCATGCCTTGTATCCTTCTTCAATGTGTCGTCCTTCTCCAATGTCATGTCCTTTTAAATTTAACTTAAATTTAAATTTCTAAAAAGATTATATGTGATTTTTAATTTTAATCAAAATTACAAAATATCAAAATTTTAAATAAAACACGTTTTTGATTTAAAATTCAAATTTTAAATTTTCGAAAAAAATGTAATTTTCCAAATTTAATTAAAATCATAAAATTTTAAAATTTTTAATAAATAAAACGTCCATTAAATTTAAATTTAAATTTTGATTTTTGATTTTCCAAATTTCAAAAAAAAATCACATCCTTTGAAAATTTCCATACCTTCATTCATCTTCAATCTCCTTGAATCCATTGTAGCCTGAATTTACAAAAAAATTCCTACGCTGTTTCCGGCTTACAAAAATTCTAGGAATTGAAAGAACGACCTAGCGGTGATAATAGACCGCATCTATTACACTTGAAAAACCTAGATACAAATTCTAACCTCTATAAAATCATAACCAGCAAAATTGAACAAGCATCATATATTAAAAATATATAAAGCATTCATTCATCCATACATCCATTCACAATATATTTAACATACACAAAATAAAATCTAGAGCGCCAACTCTCTAAAATATTTCATTAATGCATAGAGAGAAATTTATTTGATCAAATAATTTATGTTATATACATGATCATGAGTTGGCTCTGATACCAATTGTTAGAAAAAACGGATCCGATATCAGAGTTGCGGCATAGCGGAAGTTTTAAAATTTTTATGCCGATTCAGAAAAGAAGCTCATGATGTATATAATAATAAATTAAATACATGATCAAACGTACCTTTTTTCTCGGATTCCGGAATTGCTAGAGCGTCGACCAACATGCCTTCTCTACTATTCTCGAGTCCCCACGTCTCTGAGTGTGTGTGGACACACGTGCTATGAATCCAAGCGACCGGTAATTCTTCCGAAGTCTAGATCCCACTTTCTCAATCCCGATGTACCTCGTTGAGAATTCGATCTGGGTTCGTTCTTCAAAACTACAAAATAGGAACCGGTTAACTTTCTATGAAAAATATCACTCGGCTTAACCTTCTTCACAGTTTTGATTTAATGAAAATTTCTCTCTTTTTCTTATACCCAAGAAGGACGAATTTTCTCAAGCATGAAAAACTAATTTTTAGTGTTTTTTCTCTCTCCCAAAAACTGTCCACCTATTTAAGTGTATGATGATAGTTGGCTTTTTTCAAGAATCCATAGCCTTTATATAATACTCCAATCATTTTTCAAAAATATCTCCTACTTGAAAAATAATTAATAATTATTTTTCTGGATAATCTTTTAAACCAAAGAATCATATAAATTTCGGGCTAGGTTTTTTAAATCTTATGGACGGTTTTTTGCTCGGAGAAGGCTCAAAAAATTCGTGCTCAACCTAATGTGGAGATTGATTGGTGGTTCAAATTTAAATCAAGAATCTAAACTAGTCAAAAAGTCCTAATCCTATATAGATTCAAACTCTTTTTAAACAATTTGAATTTAAATAAGATTTTCTGATTTGAATTTAAATAAATATTTTCCACAAACATTATCCATATTTAATTAATTTAAATAAATGGAATATTTTAGATTTCCTTTCCACTAAAAAAACGTGCACCATTCTTTAAGAAAAGAAAATCTATCAAATAAGCTCTATTATTTAAATCAATTAATAATTTAATGTTTGTAATATATTTAAACAATTTTGAAACAAAATCTTCTTCCCTCCATCCATTAAAAAACCGTGCACTATTAATTATGAGAGAAAAATTGTGTTTTCAAAAATTAAATAATTCAAACACAATCTTATTTCCAAAATTCAATTAACCAAAATAATTAACAAATAATTATTTTATTTACAACCAATCATATGTTGACAAATCACACTATTTATCTATATTAATTTCACATGTCCAATCCTTTTCCGGGACTCCATGTAAGAGAGTTCCATGTCTCAATAGATAATTTTAAATTCCCATTTTATTTACCAATCTCATTAGGAACAAATCCCGAAACGCTTCATGGAACTATATGAGCTAGTAGAGGGACCCAATGGAAATATGTAAAGAGGCTCCTATAATTGTGAAAAATTAATCCCGGATTAATTATTCATCAATTATTAACTTCAGGACTATTCCACTAAAAGTCTGAAGCTGAACTCCCATTTACATACTGTATTATGAAAGCTCTCTAACGCAGTGCTTCTTCCATGATTTATTCATCGCTTGCTTAATCCCCATATGTTATCCATGATTGAATTAAGGACTTTTTCCATTTTACCTTTTTCAATCATTTTTACTTAAAGTTTCATTATTCCCCATTGAAAGAACCACCAATTGTAAAGCCATACAATTGGTAAATTATCATAGAACACAAACTAAACCAATGGCCAAGATCTTGTTATATTATCTTTCAATTCCCGAATAATGCCTTTAAGTAGATAACATGTACTATCGTTAAGATAGCTATGGATTCCATATCTATGAATCTTGATTTCTCCATCCATAAGTTATACACCCAAAACACAAGTATATTGACCATCAATTATCAGTGTCTCACCTATAGTGGATCAAAGTGCATAAGTCATGGATGCGAACTCAAGTATTCATTTCAGGATTAAGATTAATGCAGGATGATAATCAAAGCGTGATTGATTCTTATAAACGGAATTATTAAACCGAATCAACTAACACCTTAGGTCCAGTCCAATGTCATACCTCAATACTGGTATACATTAAAGTTTCTACTCGGAACCTATCCGATGGTCAAGACAAACCATCCCTCCAAGGAAGTAGACAACATTTACAATCTTATCATGAATAAGATCCCCAAATTTTATTTCATCGATTGCGGACCATTTATTTAGACTGTTATCAAATTATCACGTCTTCTATGTATACCCCGTATACATATGGTAATCCGATATATTACCAATAGCCTAGGAGTATTTTATGTTTGCTCAAAATAATTATACAATCAACAAATGAAAGAAAATAGGACACAACTTATTAAACATGAATAACCTCTTTTTATTAATATCAAAATGTCATATTTATAGAAAATCCCTATAATTGATTTTCTATCCTTATGGCACATATAGATCCCAACAGTGTGCCATCTTAGAAAACCTATCTACAACCAAAAAAACTGAATCTCTCCCTTTCTTAGTCCTAGGTAAACCTAACACAAAGTTCATAGAGATGTCAATCCAAGGCTCACTAGATATAGGCAAAGGGGAGTAGAAACCATGGGGTTTTGATTTAGACTTAGCTTGTTTACAAGTTATACACCTCTCATAAACTATCTCCACATCACGTTTCATGTGAGGCCAAAAGAAGTGATCATGCAATATTCCTAAAGTCTTCACTACACCAACGTGTTCTATTAAACCACCGCCATGTGCTTCCCTAACAAACAACTCACGCATAAAACACATAGGCACACACAATTTATTTTCCTGAAACAAGAATCCATTATGCCTATAGTACTTACCACACACTACTTTCTCACATTTATTGAACACATCACCAAAATTAGAATCTTGTGCATACAAGTCTTTAATGTATTCAAATCCAAGCGATTTTGCATCTAAAGTAGAAAGTAAAGCATACCTGCGAGATAATGCATCGGCAACCATGTTTTCCTTATCTTGCTTGTACTTGATCACATAAGGAAACATCTCAATGAACTCCACCCACTTGGCCTGATGTTTGTTCAACTTTTGTTGTATAACGACCCGCCTTACATAGGTCGATACCATACTTATTTTACTTAATTACTTAACTTACTTGACATTGCAGAAATGTGGAATAATTTTTTTTTAATATCTTAAAACCTAACTCAATCATATACTTATATATATATATATATATATATACACACACTTAGTTGAGTATTGGAGTTTCAGACTCATTTTAACATCTTGCAAATTGTACTAGTAACAAATAAAAACATTTTATTTCAAAACGCGTAGCGGTATCCAACCTAAAATTTCACAGCTAGCCATGCCATGCCCCACCATCTTGTATTAAGTATTACCAATAGGCAGCTTACCTACAGCATAAACATAAGTCATAATCTTTCGCTCAGTAAGTATAACTATCATCCTGTAAAACATTTCGTAATCAAACAATGCATGTACTAATTATGCTTTCCTTATGCTTTCTTAGGTTAACATATTTTTGGGCCCCTACATAACGTGAGTGTACGTACCGTGGCACGCAACCATGGAGTGGTTGGGGCGGCCAGCCTAATCCAACTCAAACCATGGACCAAACCCGCCCTCGTAGCAGGTCGGTACGACACGAGAAAAACTTGCTTAACATAATACTTGAAAGTAGTTTCATTCTTGAAAACAGTTTCATTCTTGAAGACAGTTTCTTTCTTGAAAACAATTCCTTAAAAACAGTGTTTTGAAAACAGTTTCTAACTTTAAACTTGATCACATTCTTACCATGTGGTTTATCATTAGTAAGCATGCTTTCACGATGCCACAATAATATAACATACAACATATGCATTACAAACATTAATGCATGAGCTTTGAAAAACATGCAAAGCAATAAAAAAGTTTGCCTATGCTGTAGGCGGAGTTGTACTTACAGGTTGTCCCAGGTTCTGAGTTTGTTAGTCCAATGAGGCACAATGACAAGTTACCCTCATGTTTCCAAATTATGGAGTAAGATAAGGATCATCCTATCTTACTATAAACCATAACATTCAATGTTGATATCTAATTCAACAACCATAAATAACCCTAGATACAAGCCCAATCATGTAACAGCGGTATCCCATTTGGTTACTATAAATAACCTTGGATACAAAGCCCCACATATTAAATTAGTATCTCATTTGGTTACTATGGGTAACCATGGATACAAAGCCCAATATATTAATTTTGGTATTCCATCTGATTACTATCCGTCATAATATTGTTACCATTTTTGTTTTCAAATAACTTAGCCCATTTTATTCTTGTTTTCTCATAACACCTTGTCATATTTGTAAAATTTCAATCTTTTTAAAACCATTTTTGTAAACTGTAGTTCCTTTTTGAACAAAGATAGTAAAACTATAAAATTCTGAAAACTGCCTTTGAAAACAGTCCTGTAAATTTAGTTGTCAGTGCATGTGCAAGAATTTCCTGTTTATACACTGTTTTGAAAGAAATTTAGTTTTATCTTTAAATCGGTTTGGAATTTGAAAAAGTCTTCTTCATAAAAGTTGTAGACCTTAATGAATCCTACAACTTTTGTTCTTGTTCAAAACTTGATTCTACATTTAACCTATCCGTTTTCCTTTTTGAAACATCCTGGCCGTGCATAATGTCTGGGCCAATTAAGTTCGGGAATTTATAAAAACGGAAGCCTTTGGAGCTTGTTTTTCAAAAACTATCCATATTGCCCCCTAGGGTTTTCCATTTTCTACAACTTTGCAGTTTTGACTTTGTCCAGATTCGGCTTCTAAAGGCCTCAAAATTATATTTCCAGATTACTGTCTAGTTTACTCCGAAAATTGGCAGTTTTGTATTTTGTTGGTTTGTACTTAAAAATCCGCACACCCTACCTCAAACGGTCGAAACCGTGAGCATACATCAGTCATGCAGCGCGTTATGTACATATTCATCATTTATGCACTTGTTCATCTTACTTACAAAAACCAAATAGGTAACCTTACTTAGCTTACCAAATTAGGTTTATAGGTTAGTCCTAGGTAAACCTCTATCATTCATAAAATATTTCTATTTAAGCATGTGAGGACATTTCCACAAACATAAGATAGGCATACATAATTCCCTCATTCTTTCTAAGGCATATCATCACATTCATGCTTAAACTTAGCAATCAAGATCATCTAAACCTAGATCAAGCATATGCTAATCACACAAGAACCATAGCATGGAAAAATAAAAAGAATGAGCTTATGCTCTTACATCCCAAGCTTGAAATACATGTAAATCTCTAACTAAACTTAAGGAAATGCTTAAAGGGATTAAGAGGAATACCTCTAAAGCTTGAGGGGTGGATCTAGGCTTTGGGATGAGAAAATTTTCCTCCTCACTTCTCTACACACAACCAGCCACTCTCTTGCTCTCTCTTTCTCTTTTTTTTTTTTTTTTTTCCAGTTCCTAAGGGCTGGAGGAGAGTTGGAAAAGAACTAGAAATTTTGAGGTTCAACTAAGTGGTTCACATGCAACCCCACATCACCTATTTATAGTGAAAATTCTTGAATTTCCAACAATTATTTTTATTCTTAAAATTACATATTTGTCCCCAAAAGTAAAATATTTGCTCATAAACCCCCTTAGGTGGCCGGCCATGTGGAGCCCTTGTAGGCCAAGAAATCTCTTCATAATCATCCACCTAATTCTTTCTAATTTTTCCAAAAATCCCAAAATTCACATATTTATCCATGATGAGGTGTCGTCCAATTAGGGCTCCGTTTGGCATTTCCTATTAATGTGCAGTCCATTTTCTTAATAAAGCAGATATTACAAATATTGTTTTCAACTATTAACAGTACTGCAATACTGAACTGCAGTCCAGAATTTATCTGCACTTAATTGAACTGCGTATAGATTTTTCTTAGGACTTGAAACTAATAAGTCCTTGTTGCTCTAAATATTATACATGATTTTTCTAGAGTGGTCCCGTGCCTTATTCTTACTTCTTCATCTGTAATGACGGTTTATTACAGTATAATTTCCATACTGCTTATTATACTGCAATACCGTCTTAATATGTCCTAGATCATCCTGGTCAAACGTTGACTGGAATAAAATCATAAATCCTTATTCTGCCTCTTTCATCCAAAAAGCCTCATACTTGACTAAATAAACTATTGTTGAGTCTTATATTATAAGAACTCAAACATATTCGAATAAATTAGATCATACATTTCACATAAACATACATAGTACAAACTTCGATTCCTTAAAAAAGAAATCGTGAATTTGTAAAAAGATTGGCTATTACATGTTGCCCCTTCAAATGCTTCAAGGATTCATGATCCGTGTGAATCACAAATTATTTCGGCCATAGATAGTACTGCCAAGTCTTCAATGCTCTCACCAATACATACATCTCCTTGTCATAAGTGGGATAGTTTAGGGCTGTCCCACTCAACTTCTCACTAAAGTAGGCAATCGGGCGGCCTTCTTACATCAAAACAGCTTAAATACCTATTCTTGACGCATCACATTCAATTTCAAACGTTTTAGTGAAGTTAGGTAGAACAAGCAAAGGCGCATTAGTTAATTTCTCTTTGATCAGTTTGAATGCCTTTTCTTGTTCATCTTCCCACTTAAACGACACATTTTTCTTGATGACTTCAGTTAGAGGTGCGGCTAGGCTACTAAAGTCTCTCACAATTCACCTATAGAAGCTAGCCAAGCTGTGAAAACTCCTCACTTGACTCACTGATGTAGGCGTTGGCCGCTCTTGGATTGACTTCACTTTTTCTTCATCCACCTCAATCCCTTTAGCCCCAACAACAAAGCCAAGAAATACAAGCTTATTCGTACAAAATGTGCACTTGTTGAGGTTAGCAAATAACTTTTATTTTCTTAAAACATCTAAAACAAGTTTCAAATGTTCAACATGTTCATCCAAGTCTTTGCTATAAATTAGAATATTATCGAAATGGACAACCACAAATTTTCCAATTAAAGCACGTAAAACATGGTTCATTAATCTCATGAAAGTACTAGGTGCATTAGTTAATCCAAAAGGCATAATTAACAATTCATACAAACCATATTTTGTTTTAAATACAGTTTTCCATTCATCTTCTTCTCGCATTCTAATTTGATGATAACCGCTCTTAAGATCAATCTTTGTAAAAATACAAGAACCATGCAATTCAACAAGCAAATCATCTAATCTAGGAATTGGATGACGATACTTTACCTTTATATTGTTAATGGCCCAACAATCAACACACATCCTCCATGTCACATCCTTCTTAGGAGCTAACAAAACCAAAACCGTACAAGGACTCATGCTTTCACGCACATACCCCTTATCCATTAACTCACCTGGTTGCCTTTGAAGTTCCTTTGTCTCCTCGAGATTACTTTTATAGGCAGGTCGGTTCGGAATTGATGCACTGGGAATGAAGTCTATTTGATGTTCAATTTCACTAATTAGAGGTAAACTGTATAGTACCTCTTCGGGAAACACATCCTTAAATTCCTACAAGAGAGAAACAACAACACTTGGCAAAGAACCATTAAGATCATTAGTGCTTAAAAATGCCTCCTTATACACGAGTACAAATAGTGGCTGATTTGAAAACAATGTTATCTTAATCTCACTTTTTCTTGTATAGAAATTCTTTTGTTTTCTCTCTTTTCTCTCTTTTACTCTCACTCTCCTTTTACGTTTCACTCTCATTTTTAGTTCTCAATTGATCTTCAAAAACCTGTTTAGGGGCTAAAGTTACAAGAATGATAGGTTGTTTATTAAGTACAAAGGAGTATCTATTGATGAAACCATCATGATTAACTCACCGATCAAACTGCCATGGTCTTCCCAATAGGATGTGGAATGCATGCATTAGAACCACATCACACAACACATTATCCACGTATTTCCTAATGGAAAATGCCACCAACACCTTCTTGTTTACCTTGATTTCTCCGCAATCGTTCAGCCATTAAAACTTGTATGGCCGATGGTGTTTCAAGGTTGTTAATGCCAATTTCTCCACTAATTTAGTACTAGCCATGTTGTGCAACTCCCTCCATCTATTATCATGTTGCAAACTTTGTCATTAACAAGGCACCGGGTATGAAAGAGATTCTCAAGTTGTATCTCTTCCTTTTCTTTACTTTGCATACCAAGAGCTCTTCTTGCCACCAAAAGGTCTCCCTTAACCAGATATTCCGCATCATATGCATCCTCCAAAGGCAGTATAGAGTCTTCATCCTCTTCCTCATCTTCTGACTCAATCTCTTCATGGGCGCCTATGATCATCACCTGCTTGTTCGGACATTGGCTTCCAATATGACCCCTGCCTTGGCACTTAAAATACTTAATATCCCTATTTCTAGAGGGTGTAGGCTCGGTTTTTGCTTGAACTGGTGCAATGCCTATTTTGTTGTCCATAGGTAGGTCGGGTTTTGGCTTGTTTTAGGGTTGATCTTCTCTTCTCCCACTCAGTCTCCATGAGGAAGATGTGGCCGAGTTTTGTCCCCTTCAAACAAAGGCCTTCCGATTCAATTGTTACTCCACTTTAATGGTTGTATGCACTATATCCAGCAACTCTACATAGTCTTGCATCTCTACTACATCCACAATGTCTCAGTTTAAGCCGTGCAAAAACCTAGCCATAGTAGCTTCCCGATCTTCCTCCACGTTGACTCGGATCATAGCTATCTCCATCTCTTTGAAATAATCGTCAACACTCTTGGAACCTTGAGAAAGATTTTGTAACCTCTGAAACAAATCCCGATGATAGTGATTCGAGATGAATTTCTCATAAGTGCTTTCATCTCCTCCCAAGTCTCAATGGGATGCTCTCCGTTCCTTCTCCTGTTTAACACAAGTTGATCCCACCACACAATTGCACGGTCAGTAAATTCAATGGCAGCCAACTTTACCTTCTTCAACTTGGAGTAGTTGTGACAATCAAACACCAATTCCATCTTTTTCTCCCACTCCAAATAAGCTTCAGGATCGTTCTTGCCTTGGACTGGCAGAATCTTCACCTTGATGTTTCCCAAATTGTCATCCTACCTGTTTCCAAACCTAGCATCTCTAAACTCGTTCCCACGCCCAAACCTACCCCAGTTCACTTTGGGTCCTTCATATTCATCCTCTAGGTCATCATTCTCATACTCCTTATAATCAACCCTAGGTGGAACACACCTCTCATGCTGCACATTAGGGACTTTTTGTGGCTGCCCCCTTATGCTCCTGCTTCTCCTCTATCCATCCGGTCATGGATCTCATGAAACTTCAACTCCAATCTCCTAAACTTCTCCTCCAACGACTTGAAGAAAAGCTTAAAGTCGACCGGTTGTTGAACTTCTTCAACTGTAACTTCTTCTTGGTTTTGAGACATGGTGTACATCTGCAAAAGTTAAAGAAAACCCCACAAGGCACTCCGTCACGTGTTTCACTCAAGATTAGGGCACTCACACTTGTATTTTCACACAATTGGCTTTTATCTTCTTATGACCTCACACATTCTTGCCTTTTTCCACTCTTAGTCTCTTCTTTTAGTTCTTTATTGAACTCATAAACCAATCTCAATTTCCTGCAGCAATTCAGTATGTAAAACCAAACAAACCACGAAAAGAATTGACTCTTAAAGAACAGCTGAAAAAACAAAAAACAAGCATAACTAATGACTCAAAACAAGAAAGAACACTAGAAAAGGAATCAAGAATTTCGAGTTGATGAGCAGCAACAAGATTTCACAAACTTGAATTTCTTTTCTTCTTTTCTTTTTTCTTTTCGTTTTTTTTTTCTTTTTTTTAATTTTCGATTTCTTTTTTTTTTTTTTTTGAATAATATGATGGAATTAGAAGCTTTGCATGCAAATTGAAAGATAAACCCTAAAAGATTCAGCCAAGTGGTGTAGGAAAAAAAAATTCGGTCGAGAAAGAAGAAAATAAACCCTAATCGGTTTTTCTAGAAAAACAATTAAAGAATTTAAAGAAAGGCCAAACCTATCTTAGAACATGAGCTCTGATACCAACTGATATGAATCTCACCAAGAATGATGAAACCCGAAACCAAGATTGGAAATTCAAACCCCAGGACGGCCAAGAAACAGATTTTTTATGAAACCTTGACCTATTATATATAGAAGATAAGAACCAAAGGTACGTTGCTGTAGACGCCACACTCAAGAATTCAAGAACAAGAATCAAGGAGTGATAAGTCCAGTATTGAACGCCACAAGAAAATCTTGATAAGTTCAAGCAAGTTCTTTTCAAGAACCAAAGAGAAAACTCTCTCAATATTATTAATTCATTCAGCCAAGTTGTCTTTCATGGGTCATGCACGCCTATATAAATAGGCTGCAACAAAACTCATAGACAGCTAGCTTTTAAAAAAGGAAAAAAGAAACTATTGGCAAATATTGCCTTACACGCCTATGACAAGAAAGGAAACAATCTTATGGAAATAATGCCTTACAATCAGGAAAGTAAATGGTCTATAATTAAAGAAATAAAATAAAGACTTTAAATGACAATTAACTGTATTGGGAAATAGACAAATAATCTGTCATTTATTGGAATGTAATTTGCTCCTTATTTGGAATGCTGAAAATAGGTAATCAACATGCATGCATGTGCCACACTTCCAATGCTCCTAATCAACCCCTTCAATTGCCTTGATGATATTGACTAGGGCTTGATCTTCATTTAGACCCATCTTGGACTTCACCTTTTTAGAATCAGTCCAAATCTTTTTAGAATCAGTCCAAAGTTCATGGATCAACCCATTGAGTACTTCTTTGAACCTCTTAACCCTTGCCCTTGTAATTGGCCCAACGGGTACATGCAATGGATTCTTTGGTACTACTACTATATTCTCATCATTTAGGGTGGGGGTGGGGGAGGGGGAGGGGGGGGAGGGTTTGAATTTTTTTTTTTAATAGTAATCATTGATTTGTCAATAGTTAATCACTGATTGACTAGAAAATTGATGATACTATTTATGGTCAATCAGTGATTGATTATGGGTCAATTAGTGATTGACTATAAAAATTTTTGAGTTATATTATGGTCAAATCAATAATTAACTATACAATATGATCAATTTGTGATTTAGTAATAATTAATCAGTGATTAACTAATGGTCAATCAATGATTAACTAATAGTCAAAGAAAAAAATACTTTTTAACTAATTTTTAAAAACTTGAACTATTTATTTAAAAACTTACTTAAAAAAAAAAGTCATTTATCTATAAACCCCAAAATACATTAGTCTATGACCACGCGTAAAGAATTAATTATAAAGAAGTGCATGTACGAGTTCCTTCACTTTGTATTAACTTGTATGCCCAATTCAGCACAATTCCTTTATTAATGTCAATGGTAAAATGAATAATTTCATTAAAACGTGTGCTCTTAAGTCTTTACCTTACACTATAACTTGATATATATATATATATATAGGAATACTATAATGTAATTACTTACTTGGAAAATTATAAAAATTCGAGTGAGACAAAAGTTTTGTCATCGCTAAAAAATATTTAAAAAGAAAAAGATGTTGTACTCCTCCAAAAAGGAAGGAAAAAGGGGGGGTGGGGGGGGGGGAGGAAAGAGAAAAGAAGCCAACATTCAATTTCATTATATTAATTTATTGTTATGGTGTTTGTGAACTTTCATTACTCTAAAGAGCCAAGTCAAATGAAAGAAATCTAGATATATATATATATATATATATATATATATATATATAAAAGATTGATCAGAATCAAGAATATAATATCGTGGATTTGAGAATCTAGAAGTTTAGTGGGATAGACGGAAACATTATAACGACCCTCTTGTCTTACCCCACTTCAAAATGACCCTTGCTAGAATCTGGGCATCTCTCTCTTCTTCTTTTTTGGTGTAGTTTCTTTTTTCGTTTTGATTTTTCAGAATGGTAGTTAATTAAAGATATTTACTATGAACTTCTTTTTCTCTGTTATTACTTGATATGTGAAAATGCATTTGTTAATAAAATATTGAGGTTATAGATCAGTTATGTCTATTATATTTAGGTTATAATTTTTTTAGAGAGCGTACAGTCATTGATATTCAACAGTAACCTTTATGGTACTTTTCTTTTACTATTATTAAGAAATGAAAAATTTTGAACTCGAATCCTGGATTACATTCACGCATCTTTACAATACCTTTTATAATTAGGGATTTAATTGATGAAAAGTGAATTAAGTTTCTAATTTTAAATTTCAAATTTCAATATTTATATTTATATTTGGGAATTGAATGATGTATATTTCACCTAAAAATAAGAAATTTAAGTTATTTAAAGGTGAACAACGTTCTATTTACAGATTTAAATTCCCTCTTTTAAAATAATAGCTAACCTCTTTATGTCGTTATTTTGTGCCTAGATTCCTAGAGAGTTGAATGGTGTGGCCGATGCTGTTTGTAACTGGACCCGTAGGTCCTTGATTTCTGGGGACTTTGGTATAGGGGAGGCACCCCCGAGGTGGTGAACAAGTTTGTCGAGGATATTCTCTAGTCAATAAAAAGTTTTTACCCAACCAAAAAAAATAAAAAAATAAAAAGCTGGAATGGTAACAAAACACCCACCTTCATTTTTTTTTTTTTTTTTTTTTTTAAAGGAGTGGCTAGAGAGAATCTAGTCATTTAGTCAATTCCTTAAAACCTTCATAAATTAAGGGTGTGTTTAGAACACCAGATAGGGTATGTTTAAAACATCAATTGGGGTTGAAATTTTTAAATTAAAATTAATTTAACTTTTTAAAAATTTAGTAAAAAAATTTATTGACTTTTCAGAAAAAAACTAAAGATAAATTGAAATTTTTAGTTTCGAACCTGAGTTCAAAATGCACCCTAAGGGGGAAAGGTTCTAACGACAGCTTCCCCCATTCGTCGCTTTTGGCTAAAAACATATCTTGGTGGAGGACAGGGGGTGACTAGCTCTCCCCTTTCCTTCCTTCAAAGCCCGTAGGTTGGGCGCTAGCGCTCTAATTCATGAACATTTGCCTTTACGCCTAATTCAGATTCTGTATGTGTTTGACTTCATTGACATTAGACTCCAACTTTGTTGGCATAGGCGGACGGGTATAGAACTGAAACCATTCAAGCAAATATACAATCGTCCAAGACAAAGTCCACATATACAAGGCAATTCAAGTTGGCTACTTTAAACAACAAAAACAACTAATTTTACCAGCAAATTAGGGAAGATAACCGGGATTTGAATCAACAGCAACAACAAAAGACGACCAAGTCAAGATAATAAATGTTGTAGGTTGTAGTAACTAGTTCATCAGCCCCTGATTTACAAGCAAAAATAATGACAAAAAAAAAAACACTTCCACGCAGTTGTTTTATCATCATTTTGGGGCATATGGACAGGGTCAAGAACCCAATAAACTTTCTCCATACATAGAGCTGAAAAGCTAAAATAAGACCGTGAAATCGAATTCCATTTGTAATTTGAAATTTATAACTTGATCAATGCTACCTTTCTGTTCCCACCTCATCTGCCGCTGATTCGGACAAGTTCCCAGCAGAACAAAACACCTGGTTGAAACTTGAAGTATATGTTAACCTGCGTTAAGAAAATCAAGTTTACGTGAATGATCAAACTTTTCGAGTGATTAACAGTATCGCAAGGTTAACCATGAATAAGTTTGTTCATGCTTCAAAAGTATGGTGAAAATAGTTCTACCAGGAAAATGATCATACTTAACCTCTACAGGATCATGTGGAGCCCTATACGAATGTGCTCTTCAGACAAAGGAATCGGACACCAAGTGTTACTGCCTTGCACGATTTCTAACTTATGTGCCAAACATGCGTAACTTTCCAATAGACAGGAAAAAGTAGCTTGATCCTAAATGTCAATAGTCATGGATAACAGTAAACGGACCAATTCAAAGAAAAAAGAAAGCCTTCTGTCCAAGTCAATTTACAACAAGCAATGTTTTCAAAGAATACTTTTATTTGCATCTGTCCTGATTAAAGGAACAAAATCAAGCAAAATGTTTCTTTTTCTCAAAGTCATAATTCAGTAGCATTTTACATCAATCTCATCAAATAGCATTGGTCCTTCGAGGTATGACATGTTGCACACCGGTGTTCAACCAGTTTAAATCGGATACGGTTACTCGTGAAGTTGGGGATAGAAAGGGTTCATCATACATAAAGGTGAATAAAAGGAATAAAATCTAAGCAGCAAAGAAATATTAACAGTCATCTCTATTTCAGTTTCAGCAAGAAAGAGTTTCTATCTAACGCATCAACTTAATGACATATAACCAACTATCTATATGACTATATCAGATTAGGATGTCTTTAATTTCATCAAAATGTGAAAAGAAAGTGACTAATTTCACTTACCATTAACAACTAGACCTATATACATCCAATTTAGCTCAAAGGGGAGACTTGCCAAACAGCTCAAGGGTCATTTTGAGCAGGATCTGGTGTTTCTGAAACCTTGCGCTTTGCATGATAAGATTCCTTGAGAAGTTTTATTTCCTGCTCTACAGAAAGCAACTTGTTGTCCCATTCAGCAACATTCTCACCAAGGGCTGAGAATTTTCCATCCCACCATTCTTCGAAGTCTTTAATCTTTCTCTCGAACATCAGCCGGTTCATCCTATCTTCTTCTTCTTGCTTGAGACGTTGCTTTTCGAGTTCCATGGCGCTTAAAACCAAGCCTGCAGAGCCTGCAACATCCTTGTAAAGTGGCTCAGCATGCTGAGGATGGAGAGTTCTATACTCCAAGAACGCCCTTTGATTTTCCTTCAAAGCCTTCCTATAGCCATCCAATAGATTACTCATCAGATTAAGCTCTCGTTCGAACCGATACACCTCAATTTGCCTCTTTTGTTGCTCTTCAATCCTTGCCCTATTCAATTGGTCGATCACACTCTCGCGCTGCTGCAATTCGTTCAACAAAATCTGCTGATTCATTGTGGACTCCTCGCTGGCCTGCTCTTTTGCAACATACATCATCCGAGCTTTTCCCATTAACTCCTGTATTTGCTCCATACACACGTCGAAATCAGACGACGACTTGCTATTATCCCAGGGGGCATCAATTCTTAACCGCTTGTTGCCATTGAGAGCATGATGAGAGTTATCAGTCTCAAGGCCAATATGACCCCTCTTGCTAGTGCTACCATTTCCAAAGAGCGATGTCATTCGAGCGTCATCCCTAGAGGAAAGAAACTCCCCTGCTAAAGGGTCGCGGAGTGACATCCCGGGACTAAGATTTATCTGTGCCGCATCAATTGAATGAATTAGACCTCCTGAAGTCAAACCGTCTAGAGGAAAGCCCTTTGGCGATAGGTGAAAACCACAGTCTCTATCTCCCTGCTCTTCCTCCATCTCCATTATCTCCTCCTCATCCTCGTCCTCGTCCTCCTCCTCCCCTTCCTCGCACGCTTCTTCTTCTTCTTCTTCTTCTTCTTCATCCCGTCCTAATTCTTCCTCATCTTCTTCCTGCTTCCTTTCACCCTCACTAACCAAATCCTTAGGTTCCACACCAAAACTACACTGCCTCAGAAAAGGCTCACCCACACTGCTCTTCCCATCCAAAAACCATTGTGCAGGCTCGTCATCTTCCTTACATCCCTCAGAATCCATTGCACTCTCATCCCCAACAACTTGCTCCTCCTTTTGCCCAACTCCCTCCTCTTTTTCCTCATTTTCCACATCCTTTACTGCAACAAGATCGTCTTTTCCAGCGTCTGCGTCCCTTTCAGCATCCGCGTCCCTTTCAGCGTCCGCCTCCTTATCAGCATCAGTTTTCTCGACGATATTATCTTGGCCAAGACTCAAGTCAACGTTGTGCTCGACAACATTATCGTGGCCAAGGCTCAATTCAGTGTTGTGCTCCTCCAATCCATGGCCATAAACATCACGGTCATCCCCATCCATTCTCACATCAGGCTCGTCTCCGCCCATTCTCACGTCCCCATTAGCATCTTCTTCCTCTACAACCTCCTCATCCTCCTTCACCTCAGCCTTAGGCTCCTCCTCCTCTTCTTCTTCCGCTTCCCTCGAAAGAAACAGCTCTTCTTTCTGCGATTTCATCAAGTACTGCAAATGCGAGGCGTAGTAACAATCCGCGAGCTGCGGCGCAAGCAATAACTCCTTCTCGATCATGAACCAAATCATTCCCGCCCAATCCAGCTTCTCCAAATTCCCCTCCTTGATCGTCTTCATCCAGTTCACCACTTCGCTCGGCGTCATCCACGTATCGTCGTGCAACAGCAGCCAATTCGACACAAAAGCCTCGATAAACCAGATCGATTCCTCCGTCGCCACCTGCACCTCCTCGCCTACGCCGTCCGACGCACCCGCCGCGGCAGGCTTCTTCACCGGAAGCTTCAACGATCGCGCCAAGTCGGCCCGGTTGACCATTATGCGAACCCCGTTGACGTAGCTACACCGCTGGCCGTGATTGAAGGTGGCGATCAATTGCGCAAGGAGATCAGCCCGGATGACCCGATCGAACTCGATGTGGACGAAGTCCCACAACCCGAGCCGCTTAAGAAGCTTCTCGTGGCCGGAAAAGTCGAGATTTTTGACCGGAGCAAAAGGAATGGGCTTTAGGGTTTCATTGAGAACCTCAAGCTTCTTCATCGACTTCTTCTCCTGGGCCAATCTCTTCTTCTGGAAACCCCCCTTCTTCCGCTTCGTGCCGCGCTTGTAGACGGAGATGGCGGTGGAGGCGGCGGAGGCGACGGATGAGAGATCGCCGTCGTCGGCGCTGGGTCGAGGAGTTTGGGAGGAGAAGGACTCCGGAACGTCGTCGTTCTGGTCGGTGCCGGGGTTTTGGGGATCCGGGGAGTGGGGAATTGGGGAAGCTAGGGTTAGGGTTTTGGAGGGGTGGGAATCAGAATGGGGAGGAGATTGGGGGTGATCGTCGTGTGGAGGGACGCTAGGGTTTGGAGAGGGCAGAGTTTGGTCTAGAGATTCAGAAGGTGGTGGAGAGGAAGCCATTGGTGATCGGAAGGTGTTTTATTTCCCTCTAAATCTCTGTCGTCGGAGTTCGAAGAAAGGGTCCCGAAATTGCTCTGCTAAAGACGAGTCCGAGAGTGGGAAACTTGGGTCAACCGAATTGACTCTTTTACCCTCCTGTCGTTTCCTGCTCCTCGTACACTGGTGTCATTTGTTGTTTCTTTCGTGGACTACTCAAGACATATTTTGCGGATAAAGTAGTAAAAAACATTTTTTACTAAATAATAGATAATAAATTATTTTAAAATATATAAACACTCTACTTTTAATTTTTATATAACTTTGATCATTTCACTATTTTAAAATATTACTGCAATAGTCATTTAAATTTATTTTTAGATAAAATTAATTAGATAACATCACTTTTTAATTAAATTATTAATATATTCCGTTTAAAAAGTAACAAAAATGATTATAATAGTAACATTTTAATAGTTTAGAGGTATTTTCTATTCTTTTTTTTCATAGTTAGAATGATCATAAATTATTAAAAATATTACTTTTGTTATTTTTTTTTTACGGAATCCTTAATTAATATCACTTTTTTACCAAACTACTAATAGATTCTGTCCAAAAATTGATGAAAAGGAATACTGTAGCAACATTTTAAAAATTTAGGGGTATTTCAGCTACAAAAAAAAAGTTCAAGATCAAAATTACATAAAATTAAAAGTTTAGATACTAAATAAACAATTTACCTGATATATAAAAATAATTTACAAATTTATCAAGTAAATAAGTTTGAAATTTTATTTCAAAATCCTATTTATTTAAAAATAAGTTACAAATTTATCAAGCAAATAAGTTTGTAATTTTATTTCAAAATCCTATTTATTACTTCCTTCAAAAATTAAAATAAAAAATAAAAAGAGTCCTATTTATTACAATGTTTGCAAATATTGTAGAAATTTATGGGATTAATACTAAAATTCTGGAACTAATAATTTTTACCACACATCTGGTTAAACTATAAATAAGTTAAGACATGAAATTTAAGATAAAACAAAAGTCGTAACATGTCAGTTAATTTTTTTCAAATTTTTAAGCAAGGGTCCAAATTTTTGCTTTTGGTTCTTCGTTATTTGTTTTTTAAAATGTGTCTTTTTTTTTTTTTTGATAAATAAATATTTGTCTAAATTATTGTTTGGAAAGAAAGGACATGTCTTATGTCGTTTCGGGCTCATAGGATTGGAAGATTTCCAAACGACGTGCACTTAATGATAAACGACAGCAGACTTCAATAAACGGCATGTCCCTTTTGACAAGAACGACAAGAATATTTGGGCATGAATTGCATGTCGTTTTTATGCAACGACAGGAAAATATTAGACTCACAACCGCATGTCTTTCATGAATTAACGACAACACAATATACTAAACGACAAACAAGAGCAGATTTCATGGACAAAAATGTAATTTAATATGAATTACATGTCGTACTAGATAAGGAAAAAGCACGCTGTTAATGAAACAATTAAAACGACACAGGAAACTTTCTCCATGGTCCTTCCCTATGCTCGTGATGCAACTTATCTAATGCTTTGTTTGAAATATCATTCCATTTCAAATTAAAATATACTTTTTTATCTCAATTTTTGTCTTTTTTGAAAAAGTTTTTATCTCTTCTAAAAATTCAACAAAACTTTTCAACTCAAACTTAAAATTTTCAACTTAAACTCAAAATTTTCAACTCAAACTCATTCACCAAACGGACCCTAAGATATTTTTGTTTATAAGTCTTTAATCATCATAAAATCAAACTATTTTTCTCAATGGAGATCGAATATCATCGCTCTATTATGAATTCTATTGATAATGCAATAAACTAATTAAAGCTGACACATACTCTATCTGATGTTTCAACAGCTCAGAGCCAAGTCTCAGTCGGGATGGGCCTCTTAGCAGGATGAAATGTTATATTTCTCACAATTCAATAGCATGTCTTATACTTTGTAAGTGTGACCTCAAAAATTCAATGGCAGCCATCTGTTGATATTCTATGGCTTTAGTGCAGTTTAATACGGGTATTAGTGCATGATTAATCTAAAATTAATCAAAAGATTAATGGATTGTATTATTTCTCATTAATTCGGATTAAAACCTATTGATTTTGGTTTTATAACATCCTCTCTTGAAGCCTATAAAAGGAGGCCTCGACAAACTTGATGAACACACACAAAAACACACAATACAAGTTCTTTGTTCTCTCTTGCTCTCTTTGTTCTGGGTGGTTTTCTCTCCTAGTGGATTCTTATAGTTTTCATGATAGAGGGAAGGCTTTGGTTTCAAGTTCGCCGGAAGCGGTTTTTGATCGTGCTAGACTACCATTACTTGTCGTTGTATCCTGAGAGATAGACATCAATTAAATCCTCGTGTACTTACCGAAGGGGATGAATCTGTTTTAAGGAAAGCGTATCTCACGTGCCTCGATAATCTTCTTCTTTATGTTGTTTCAATCAAGTTAAGGTTGAATTTTGGTTGTAACAATTTTTCTTTATATTATACTTGATTCACTTGTTCGTTGTTTATGCTCCATTATTTTCTAACAATCTTAAAACAGATTTGCTCTATAGACGACAGACAAGTTGTTCGAATTCGAGAAGGAATTTCTAACTTTTTTTTTTTTTTGCTGCAGTTTGGGTTTCTTTTACATATATATATATAGTTCAAATTTTTTTTTTTTTGGAAAACTTGAAACTGATAACATTTTTTAGTTTGTATTTATATATATATATATATATATATATATATATATATGTGTGTATGTTTAGTTCATTTTTCAAAAACATTTATATATGACATTATAGTTATTTATAAACGTTTTTTTTTCTTACAAACGTTTGGTTCATATTCTTATATATAACATATATTTATTATGTTAATTAGCTATATGTATTTATAGCTTTCTTTAATTGGCCTTGGTATTATAGTATTTATATATATTGGTAATTAGTTTGGTTCTAATAATTGACTTGTTTTCAGAAATGGCCGGGAACATGAATATTGTACCAACTGAGAATCCATCCATAACACCAGAGCCATCACCTCGGGTAGCCTCGTCTTCAACGCAGCCTTTGGTGGTCTCAATTCCTGTGAATCATAATAAGAAACCGGAGAAATTCACAAGACTAAACTTTAAGACTTGGCTACAAAATATGCTAATTTATCTGACCACTCTGAATCTTGCGAGATTCCTGAAAAAGGATCCTCCTACAATTAGAGAAAATGAGACAGATGCTCAAGTATTGCATGCTTTTGATGCTTGGAAGTATTCTGATTTCCTGTGTTAGAATTATGTTCTGAATGGCTTGTCTGATTCACTCTATAATGTGTATACATGAAGAAATCGGCCAAGGAACTGTGGGAGTCTTTATATCATAAGTACAAGTCTGAAGATGTTGGTGTTAAAAAGTTCTTGATGGGACAGTTCATGAACTTTAAGACGGTGGATTCCAAGACTGTCATCAGTCAAGTTCAAGAGTTTCAATTAATCATTCACGAGATTCATGCTGAAGGAATGGTTATTAGTGAGTTTTTCCAGATAGCAGCAATTATTGAAAAGCTACCCCCTGCGTAAAAAGACTTCAAGAACTATTTGAATCATAAGAGAAAGGAAATGAATGTGGAAGACCTTATTGTGAGACTTCGCATTGAAGAGGATAATAGGGGCACAGAGAAGAAGCTCACCAACAATATTATTACCAATTCCGCGAAGGCTAATATAGTGGAGCATGGTCAAAGCTCCAAGAACAAGAAGTTCAACAAGTCGGGGTCCAAACTGGGACCTAAAGGTGGAGTTTCTAGGAAACAAAAATTCCAAGAAAAGTATTTCAATTGTGACAAAATGGGTCACAAGTCGGCGGATTGTAGACTGTCAAAAAGAAACAAGAAGAAAGGGGCCAATGTGATGGACGCCATCGCCCAAAAGGTATCTGACATCAGTCTTTCAACTGTGGTTTCTGAAGTCAATATGATGGACTCCAACCCAAAGGAGTGGTGGCTAGATACTGGTGCCACCCATCATATATGTTCGGATAAAGCTGCATTTGCTGACTTAGTTCCTTTGGAAACTGGGGAGAAGCTGTTCATGGGTAATTCTACAACTTCTGAGATCAAGGGTCAAGGAACTGTACTCCTAAAGATGACATCCGGGAAGGAAGTGAAGCTGTACAACGTGTTGTATGTGCCTAATATCCGGAAGAATCTTATTTCCGAAACAATGATGAGCTTACACAGTTTCAAGATGGTTTTTAAGGCCCAGAATATAGTTTTGTCCAAATATGGAATGTATATGGGGAAAGGTTATGTGAAAAATAGGATGTGAAAAATGAATGTAATTACTATTAAGCCCAAATTTATCAATAAGAATAACAAGTCTTCCGCTTATATGCTTGAGTCTTCTAACTTATGGCATAGTAGACTAGAACATATTAATTTTGATATATTGCATAGATTAATTAACTTGGATCACATACCCGTATTTGAAATTGATTCAAAACATAAGTGTGAAACTTGTGCAGAGGCAAAACAAATAAGGTCATCATTTCAAACAATTAAAAAGAATATTAAACCATTTGAATTAATTCATAGCGATGTTTGTGACTTAAAGTTTGTTCAAACAAGAGGTGGTAATAAGTATTTTATCACTTTCATCAATGATAGTACAAAATATTGCTATGTGTATTTGCTTAAAAGTAAGGATGAGGCTATAAAGAAATTTGTTCTTTATAAGCAAGAAGTTGAGAACTAACTGAATAAAAAAATTAAGATGGTAAAAAGTGACCCTGGTGGTGAATATGTGGAACCATTTAGTGAATTTTGTGCATAACATGGTATTATTCATAAGGTCAGGCCACCTTATTCTCCTCAATCAAATGGTGTGGCTGAACGCAAAAATCGTACCTTAAAAGATATGATGAATGCAATGTTGTTAAGTTATGGGTTGTTACAGAATATATGGAGAGAAGCCATTTTGTCGGCTAACTATCTTTTACATAAGGTTCCCCGGAAGAAAGAAGATAAAACCCCATACGAATTATGGAAAGGAAGGAAGCCTTCCTACAAATACTTGAGAATATGGGAATGTCTTGCTAAAGTATTGGTACCCACGCTAAAGAAGATGAGAATAGGTCCTAAAACGGTTGTTTGCATCTTCATTGGCTATGCCCACAACAGTAGTGCATATCGGTTCCTTATGCATGAATCTAAAAAACCTGACATATAAAAGAACATGATAATGTAATCTAGGAATGCATCGTTCTTCGAACATGTGTTTCCTTGTAATTCCAAGGAAGATGGTCCAAGTTCGTCTAAATGAACGTATGAAACTATTGAAAAAAAATAGTCAAGACCAAAAGCAAAACTATGAAACTGAAAAAGAGGAAGAAGAGCCTAGACAAAGCAAAAGGGCAAGGATAGAAAAATCGTTTGGACCAGATTTTCTTACATATATGCTAGAGAATGAACCTCAAACTTATAAAGAAGCTGTAAGCTGCACCGAAGGTCCTTTATGGAAAGAAGCCATAAAGAGTGAAATTGATTTCATCATGCAAAATCACACTTGGGAGTTAGTGGATCTTCCTCTAAGAAGTAAACAATTAGGTTCTAAGTGGATTTTCAAATGGAAAATGAAGGCAGACGGAACAATTGATAAGTATAAGGTTAGACTTGTAATAAAATGATATAGACAATGAGAAGACCTTGATTACTTTGACACCTATTCTCCTGTGATGAGAATAACCTCTATAAGAATGATTTTGGTAATTACCGCACTACGGAATCTTGAAGTCCATCAGATGGACGTAAAGACAACCTTTCTTAATTGAGATCTTGAAGAAGAAATTTATATGGAACAATCCGATGGTTGTATAGCTCCAGGACAAGAAAAGAAAGTCTGCAAACTAGTGAAGTCCTTATACGAACTTAAGCAAGCCCCAAAACAATTGCACGAGAAATTTGATAGTGTTATGATTACAAATGGGTTCAAAATCAATGTGTGTGAAAAATGTGTTTATGTCAAGAATACAGAAGACGAATATATCATACTCTGTCTATATGTAAATGACATGCTAATCATAAGTAGCAATGATCGGATGATCAATCTACCAAGAATATACTGAATTCAAGATTTGACATGAAAGACATGGGACTGACTAATGTAATATTGGGAATTAAAATCATAAGATCATCTAATGGTCTTATGTTGAGTTAGTCACACTATGTGGACAAAATACTTGGTAAATTAAATAAAAGATGACTCTGGTTTGGCCAAAACTCCAATTGATTTAAATCAACATCTGTCCAAGAATAGAGGAGAAAGTATATCTTAAGTAGAGTATGCTAGAGTGATAGGGAATCTAATGTACTTAATGAGTTATACAAGACCAGACATTGCTTTCGTTGTAAATAGTTTGAGCAGGTTCACGAGTAATCCAAGGGCTGACCACTAGAAAGTAATTGTTAGAGTACTTAGGTATTTACGATATACTTATGATTATGGACTGCATTATACTATATTTTATACTATTCTAGAAGGATATTCGGATGCAAGGTGGATATCTGATATACAGGATTCTAATGCCACTAGTGGATATGTGTTTAATCAGGGAGGTGCAGCAGTATCATGGAAATCTCTAAGTAGACGGTAATTACCATATACATGATGGAATCTGAGTTTGTAGCTTTAGATAAAAGAGGTGAAGAGGCTGAATGGCTACGACAATTCTTAGAAGATATTCCAGAGTGGCCAAAACCTGTGCCTGCAATATGCATACATAGTGATAGTCAATCTACCATTGGTAGGGCACAGAATGTCATGTATAACGGTAAGTCAAGACACATTCGTCGCCGACATAATACCTTTAGACAATTAATCTCAACTGGAGTCATAAAAATTAACTATGTAAAGTCAAAAGATAATAACAATTAACTATGTAAAGTCAAAAGATAATATTGCGGATCCGTTAACCAAAGGGTTGAATAGAGATCTAGTTGAGAAATCATCAAGTGGAATGGGACTTAAGCCCATGATATAATAGGTCGAAATAGTGGAAACCCAATCTAGTTGACTGGAGATCCCAAGATCTAGGTTCAATGGGGTAACTAAACTATATAGACCGAGTAGAATCACTGTGGGAGATACCCTCCAGCCCATTTCTATGATGAAAACAATGATACCTGTATAAGATAGGTTAAGCTATACTTTTAATGATTCTTAAGCTTCGGGAATCCAAGCGGAGTAATGCGGGATACTCTTGATTAAGAAATCATCTATGTGAAAGAGAAATGGAGATGCTTCAAAGGAGAATTGCTAAGGCTCAATTCTTTAAAAAAACTCTTGCAGAACCAGGACGATGTCCATGGCCAAAATGGACATGACCATGAGAACTGAAACTATGTCAAAAAAATATATGTGTGAGGTATACTATCATTTACACAAACGGCAAAATAGTTCAAGGATATCGCGTCTACTGATCAGTTAGTAAAGTAAATATACTTTCATATGGGAAGGTTCTAGGGTTAATGCCTACCTATCCTATGCAGATATTAACCGTAGAACTCTATCACCATGTAGTATCTTTTATTTTTCCTTGTCGTTGGTCAAATTCATTTATGTGGGGGATTGTTGGAAAAATGGTTTTAAACCATTTCGAGGAGCCATTTTGAGGTCCAAATTTGAGTAGAACCTACTTAGTAAAAGTAACAGGTCTTGGTGGATTTGTGTTCTCCGTCGCGAGGAGATTGAAATCATATTGAAATCATATATTCATATACTCAAAATGGTATTCGGGTGAATGAGAAATTGATGCTCAAAGTGTGCCTAATGGAATAGAATTTTGTTGAAAAATTGCTTATAAATGTGGAGTCCCACATTAATTAGGCATAAAGGCTTGATGGACTTTATAAGAATTTGTACTTGTGGATTTGGGTAAGATTGTGTACCTAAGAGGCTCTCTCACGTGCAGGGGGGTGTGCAAATCACTAACCCGATGGGTTAGGGGCCCAATATGTGCGCTCGCACGACGTGGGCGATTCGATTGTCGGTCCATCGAGCTTGCCCTCACACGGGCTTCGTTTTGTTTTTTGTTTTTTTTTTTTTTTTTGCTCTTTTCAATATAAATTCGGATATTTTTTCTCCAGAATATCAATAGCCATCTGTTAATATTCCATGGCTTTAGTGCAGTTTAATATGGGCATTAGTGCATGATTAATCCAAAATTAATCAAAAGATTAATGGATTGTATTATTTCTCATTAATTCGGATTAAAACCTATTGATTTTGGTTTTGTAATATCTCCTCTTGAAGCCTATAAAAGGAAGCCTCCACAAGCTTGATGAACACACACAAAAATACACAACACAAGTTCTTTGTTCTCTCTTGCTTTTTTTGTTCTTGGCGGTTTTCTCTCCTAGTGGATTCTTGTCACTACTACAAAAGATAGATTACACGACGGTTTCAGAATGCCGTCGTGTAAACAAAGTATTACACGACGATTTAAACAAAACTGTCGTGTAATCTTCGGATTACATGACAGTGCAAATAACTGTCGTGCAACAGAGGGATTACACGACGGTTCTATCAGAACCGTCGCGTAATCCTCCGGATTTTTATTAACCCTACGGCCAGCAACCCCCTTTTTTATCTTACAGAATTGTTCCACAGCCGCGAAAAACATTACAGAGGCCTGCGAAACCACATCTCCTCCACTGTCACGGTCTACTAAACTAACACTCTCTTATAGTAATTATTTGTAAGTAGTGATTATTACTTACTCTTCTTTTGAGTTATTTAATTTTTATTGATGAATTATTGTAGATATCGAAAATCGTAAATTCTCATTTTTTTTTAAGTATGATTTGTTAAATTATTTCGAAAGCTTAATAGTTGTATTTTAAATGCAAAAATCTTGATTATTGAATGAATTGTATGATCTTTAATTTCGATTTAGGTCGGGTTTTTAGAAATGGATCGAAAATGGATGTGGGCTAATAGTTTGACTAGAAAATATCGAGATGGTGTTGAAGAATTTTTGTCCTTTGTCAAAACTCACATGAAAAATGATAAGATTCGATGCCCTTGTGTGGATTGTGGAAATCATAGATCTTATTCAGTTGATGAAGTTAGAAGACATTTGCTTGCCCATGGGATTATTTGTTCATACCAAACATGGTATTTATACGGTGAAATGTATTTGAATCTAACATCGAAGAACAAAGGAAAAGAACCTATTGTTGAGAAAGATGTAGGAGATAATTTGTTTGATATGGTTAATGATTTGGAAGAACAGTTTATGCATCGTCCGGAGTTATTTGATGTAATGATGAATGATGCCGAGCTGCCCTTGTATGACGAGTGTAGTAAATATACGAAATTGTCCGCATTGGTCAAATTATGGAACATGAAGTCTTCGGAAGGGTGGACAAATTCTAGTTTCACAGCTCTTTTAGAATTTCTAAAAGAGGTTCTACCGGTTGATAATAAAATACCGGCTAGTATGTACGAAGCTAAGAAGACGTTGAGCACTTTGGGAATGGAATATGAAAAAATTCATGCATGTCCAAATGATTGTGCCCTTTACCGAAATGGGTATGAGGATTTGGATGAATACCCGGTTTGTAAGGAGTCAAGATGGAAGAAGGGCAAGAAGCCAACGGATGGTCGCAAAGGAGTCCCGGCAAAGGTGTTATGGTATATTCCTCCGGCGCCGCATTTGCACCGTTTATTCCGTAATGCCGATCATGCCAAGAATTTGACTTGGCACCATGATAAACGTGTAAAGATGGCATGCTTAGACATCCAGCCGATGCACCACAATGGAAGACCTTCGATGCCGATCATCCTGAATTTAGTGCGGAACCACGGAATCTACGTCTTGGTTTGTCAGCGGACGAAATGAACCCACATGGTAATATGAGTAGTAGGCATAGTACGTGGCCCGTCATACTTGTCAATTACAATCTCCCTCCGAAGTTGAGCATGAAGCGGAAGTTCTTGATGTTGACTTTATTGATATCTGGTTCTCAACAACCAGGGAATGACATTGATGTATACTTGGTACCGCTAATCGATGATCTAAAGAGCTTATGGGAAAAGGGGATCGAAGTTAGAGATGCTTATCGTCAAGAGACATTCACAGTCCGTGCAATGTTGATGTGGACAATTAATGACTTTCCCGCTTATGGAAACCTATCTGGTTATTCAGTCAAGAGTTCTATCGGTTGTCCCGTTTATATGAAAGAAACATCTTCCATCCAGTTGAAGAATGGTAAGAAAACCGTTTACCTTGGTCATAAGAGATTCTTACCAAAAAATAATCCATACCGCAAACAAAAAAAGGCTTTCGATGGTAATACGGAAGAAAGAATCCCTCCCCGGGTTTTGACGGGTGAAAACGTTTTTGATATGGTTAAGGATTTGAAAGTGGTGCTCGGGAAAAGAAAACGGAATAACAAGGATCCGGTGGTTGATGGACCTTGGAAAAAGCGGTTAATCTTTTACGAACTTCCATATTGGAGGACACTTTTCGTTCGTCATTGCTTGGATGTGATGCTTATTGAGAAAAATATTTGTGATTCAATAGTGGGCACGTTGCTTGACATTCCTAATAAGAGCAAAGATGGTGAAATGGCACGATTGGATCTTAAGGATTTGAAGATTAGACTTAACTTGATCCCTACGAAAAGAGGGAATACTACTTATTTACCACCGACAAAGTACACATTATCAAGACAAAAGAAGAGAAAGTTTTGTGAGTGGCTCGCTTCTGTAAAAGTGCCCAACAGGTATTCTTCCAACTTCAAAAGGTTGGTGTCTATGAAGGATCTGAGGTTGGTTCGCATGAAAATACATAATTGTCATATCTTGATGCAACAGTTATTACCGCTTGCCTTGCGATGAGTTTTAACGAAGGATGTGAGATTCACAATTACCAAGTTATGCTCATTTTTCAATTCGATATGCTCCAAGGTAATTGATCAATTTACACTAGATTTGCTACAATCAGAGTTGGTTAAGACATTATGCTTGCTTGAGAAGTACTTTCCACCCTCATTTTTTGACATTATGATTCATCTAATGGTGCACTTAATCCGGGAAGTGAAGCTATGTGGACCGGTGTACTTGAGATGGATGTATCCTTTTGAAAGGTACATAAAGGTTTTGAAGGGTTATGTCAAGAACCGGAATAGGCCGGAAGGATGTATAGTAGAAAGCTATATAGCGGAGGAATCGGTGGAATTTTACTCCGAGTATTTGTCCACCGCGGAAGCGATTGGGTTGCCAAAAACTACAAATATTGAGTCGAAAGGACTATCTGTCGGCATTCCATCGTCGGTAAATCGAGATGAATGGGAGAAAGCTTGTCTCTATACTTTACATAATAGGGTTGAAGTGGAGTCTTTTATTGAGGTTCACTTACAGGAATTAAGAGATGGATCCAAGAAGAGTAAAAAATGAAAAGTTGTTACAAGATGAACACAATCGGATGTTTCGTATGTCGATACGAAGACATGTCATTCAGAAGGATGGCTTTTCGCAAGACTTAATGAACCTCGCTAGGGGACCGTCGACGGTTGTTACATGGTATACATCATACTTCGTCAATGGTTATACGTTCTATACTCGCGAAAGAGATGAGAAGAATCATGTTCAAAATAGTGGTGTTAATATCCGTGCTAAGGCCATGTATATTTCATCTGCAAAGGACAAGAATCCAGTCTATGGAACCATGAACTACTTCGGTTTCATTGAAGATATTTGGGAGCTTGATTACTGTAGTTTTCATGTAGCACTCTTTAAGTGCAATTGGGCCGACAATAATTATGTAAGGATTGACAGTGATGGAATCACAGTGGTGGACTTTAGACGATTTGGATACAAAAATGATCCATTCATTATGGCATCACAAGCAATCCAAGTATTTTACACAACGGAACCCAACAATGTTGAGTTGTCCTTAGTTGTGCCGATGAAGCCAAGATTGATTCGTGATGGTTAAGAAGATCATGAGGAAGATTGCTCTGATATTCCATCTTTCACACAGGGATTGCCACCGGTTGAGGAGATTGACGAATTTGATGATGATGTTTCTCACTTACTTTGATCAGATATTGAATGGACACGTGTTGAGGAAGCAAAGAGGAAAAAGAATAAAACTTGAACATTATGTCATTTATTTTGTACAACATTATTACTATTTTATTTTAATTCAAGATATATTATATTAATTTTATTATATTAGTTACTCTACATATATATTGAACATGAAATTTGAACAGGGATCAATACTATAGAATGGGTCACTTTAACACACGGGTAACAAAGCTGGCCTACATTTACACGACAGTTTTCCGACAAACTGTCATGTAATCGGAGATTACACGACGGTTTTTTAAAAACCGTCGTGTTATAGGAGATTACATGACGGTTCATTGACGATCGTGCAATAGGAGATTACACGACGGTTCAAAGAACCGTCGTGTAATCAAGAGATTACATGATGGTTTTTTAAAAACCATCGTGTAATCCTCCAAAATTTTGAAAAATCCGTGCATTTCATGCTTCGAAATCCACGCGAAAACCCATTACTTAAATACAATTTCCTCTTCATTTCTTCATTTCTCTTCATATCCACCCGCCCTCACCCTCTCTAGATTTCTCCAAGTACCCACCCACCTCCTTCGCCCACCCACCGCCACCTCTCTCTTCAAATCTGGTCAAGCCGCCGTTGCCGCCGCCGCCGCCGCCTATTCTTCTTCAAAGAAAAGCAATGTGACTTCCATATTGCTCAATTTCTTGTTTTGTAACAAAACAACTAACACACAATGCTTATATGTTTCTTGTTTGCCACTTAACACACATTTTAGAACATAAATGTTTTGTTAATGGATTTGGCACTTTACACACATTTATGAACATGAATTTTGTCCGTCCACAGGGCCTAGTCACGTTCCTGACCCAGCAGCTGGCAGAAAAAAACGCCAAAAAAAGCTTGGAAATAAAACGATCGACTCTCGAACTGAGGTACAACAGGATGCACAACAACAACAACCTTTGTTTGACTTTAATAAAATGAACATCGCAATGAGGCATTTGGCTTATTATGCACATAGTTCCATGCGTCAAGGTAATCAGATAGAGGTCCCAATACCACACACGATGATGGGTTTTGAAATGCCTGTCTTTCTGAGCTTTGACGATATTTATGAGTACATTAATTTACAAGAAATCAGTACAAATTGTATATTAGTCTACATGAGGTACGACATTCTCTCTCTGAAATTTTTTTTTCCTGGATATTCTTCTATATGTCAAGTAGAGTAACAATTTTGATACGCTTATGCAGATATTTGGAGGAACTATGTAGAATTAACGGGCAAGCTGAGAAGTTTATATTTGTCTCTCCAACCTTGATCTCACCGGTGAGAGTAGATACTGAAGATGCTGGCATGAGAGAGCGAGCCGACATTCTTATCAACTTTTTGCGTGACGCACCAAAAGGACGACTTTATCTTGTGCCACACAACATAGGGAGACATTGGGTTTTGGGAGTCATTGACCCATGGGAAGACCTCGTCCTTTATTTTGATCCTCTGCGAGAGAAGAAACGAGACGATTTTACTGGGCTAATGAACATGTAAGTCAATTGTAATATGTTAATTTTTTATTTAATCTTAATTATATGCATCTTAATTAGATTGAACTTTACCAATTTGCTAGGGCCCTAACGGATTGGAAGATTATGGCCGGAGAAGGGATTAGAAGGAGACGAGACTGTAAAACGAAAATCTCGAACCGGCCTTGTCCTCTCCAAGAGGGAAGTGTTGAATGTGGTTATTTTATTTTAGGTTTTATGAGGGATATAGTGTTGAATGGAATTGACGTACTTGAAAGTAAAGAATTTTTCATTTCTCAGGATTTGGACTTGATTAGGGGAGAATGAGCTAGCCATGTAATGCAATTCATTAATTATGATATGTAAAGTTCTAATGTATAATAATTGGTATGTATTTTTACTTTGATCAATGTAGTTAATATCTTGGATCCTGTATTGGATAACATACAGGTTAAGGCCACCCATCGGAAATCAGAAAAAAAAAAAACCCTAATTCTTTTATATTTTAAAAAAAATTACACATTCTGAAACATTACACGACGGTTCTTCCAAGAACCGTCGTGCGGAAGAACCGTCGTGTAATGTTGCAAAAAAAAATTTTTGTTTTTTTCTTTGATATAGATACATTACACGACGGTTTAAAAGGAACCGTCGTGTAATGTAGCCAATTTGTCACTCACAGCAACTGTATTTCTTGTTTCGACAACGGTTTTTACCGTCATGTAACATTGAGATACCACGACGGTTCTCTGAACCGTCGTAGTATCTTCCACGACACTGGATTACACGATGGTTGTGTAACCGTCGTGTAAACTTTACACGACGGTAAATAACCGTCGTGTAATCCACAATTTTTACTAGTGTGTAGTTTTGGTAATAGAGGGAAGGCTTTGGTTTCAAGTTCGCCGGAAGTGGTTTTCGATCGTGCTAGACTACCGTTGTTCGTCGTTGTATCCTGGGAGACAATATCCGTTGAATCCTTGTGCACTTACCGGAGGGGACGAATCTCTTTTAAGAAAAGCGTGTCTCATGTGTCTCGACGATCTTCTTCTTTGTATTATTTTATTCAAATTAAGGTTGAATTTTGGTTGTAACAATTTTTCTTTATATTATTCTTGACTCAATTGTTCGTTGTATATGCTTTATTATTTTCCAACAATCGGCAAAATATTTCAAAGTCTAATGTTAATTACCTCCTTAAATTGATGAACTTTTGCTTTGAATATAAATGTTTAGGTGGTTAATATGCTTTGATAAAATGACGTGTTTTCTTTGACAGAATCTGGATTGAGCACTAATATATGGACAGGCTATGCTTCAAGAACCATGCTAATATTCGTTATCCCATTGGCTGTTATTAGTCCAATTACTTCAGTACCTCTAATATTCTAATCGACTTCTCTAAGTCGCTTAATTAGCGGTTCTGATATCTGTCATTATTTCGATCTTTTTCTTTATAACCTATAGTCTCTACCAAGTAGCTAGATGGTCAAACTTTTAAACAATTGTTGAAACTTAAATACAACATGTTTTCCTGTTTGGTACTGTGTTTCATCTTCCTTTGCCCTCCCTCATGATATGAAAGATAAACAAGTCTTCGTTGAAGCATTGATGCAGATATTTCAGCCTTGGATCCAGAAGAGAAACCTTGCTTATGCAAAACATAAGCTTGTCATATCAGGATTTCTCCAGTATTTGAAGATGAACTCTCTGGGAGGACTCTTTACCGATGATGGTGAACCAAATAAAACTGTTATACAATAGTACGACTTTATTATAAACTTCAATTTGATCTCCCACTTTATAAATCTCTTTCTTGAGGAACAGCAACTTACATTGTGGATTTTTTTAACACGCATTTGTGTCTAATTCTTGAGAAGCCATTATCATATTATCTAACCTTTCAAGCCAGAGCCTTTTTCTTTCGTGTAAATTACATGCTAAATTTTGGACTATTTCTATGTACTTGAATATCATATCTCAGTCACTATTGATGTAATAGCAGGTTATTCAAGACGATTGATAAAGAATTCGGATGGATACTTATCGGAAAATGATGCAGATTTTGATGAAGATGTTTCTCAAGTGATGACAGATTTCGATACATTTTGTGATTTCCAGATCGATGAAGAAGAATTTGTGAAAAGGGTGCACTGAGTGGCCGCAAATAATGCACCGGGGAAGGACTCTACATTCAACAAGACTCTTACATGATTTCGATTTGGTAAGTTTTCTTGCTATGAGTTCATCAAAATAAGTCCAATTACTTTAGATTGTATGATTTGTCTATGAACCTATGACCCTCTCTTTCATTTAGCCATTTGGTGGGCCAATCATCACTTGCTCTTCAGAAGTCAATAATTCATCTCACAGTGCATGTGCTCTAGAAATTATAACTCAGTGTACTATGGAGTAATTAATTTTGTTCTTTTAAATGTATCATATAACTCAAATATCAATCATTAATTATAAAAATAAGCGATCTCAGTAATGACCGTAGTTTTCATGTTTGCTTGTTTTTATGATTCTCTTAAATTTTTTACAAAAAGTTCGATGTCAAAAGTGATTATTATTTTAATCAAACTAAAAACTTTTAACTGATTGGTATTTAACTTTAGCTCTACCTTACTCTTTTCGGCTCAATCTAGATTTATCTTTGATGTTTCATACGAAATATGAATAAGAAATGAATCAATAATTGAATAAAAGTGACCCTTGATGTGTACTACTACTGGTGTGTGTAAGATGGGGCCTAAAAGGAATCTGAAAATTATATTTTCACCAATGCGGGGTTTTTTTTAGTGTCTCAAGTTCAACTATAGCATTTCAAGCAACCAAAAAAAAAATAATAATAATAAAATAAAATAAAAACCCCCTCAACTATACATATAGTGGAAAAAGAATTATTAAAGTTGTATACAGATGTACAATCCATAAAAAGACAAAAATAACAGAGTAAGACTAAGCCATTGGACAAAAATGTGCATTTTCCCACCACCTGACTTTCCACGTTCACATTCATCTCAAAACTAACTTTTACATCCTCCAAAAAAAATTAAAAAGTTTTTTAACTTTTTATGATGGCCGTATTTAAATGTGAATCAAAAAATATTTATATCTTAAATGAATCAAAATTGTACTACTATATAAATTCAATTTTCTTTTAAAATTCTAAACTTTAAAATTAAATTAAACTATATTATAAATTTAGTTTATTTAAGGAAAAAAATCAAAAATACAAATCGATAAATAATGTTAAAAATGGAATGTTTTTTTTTTTTTTTGGAGGAAGGTAAATGGATGCTAATCCAAAAAGAGAGAATGAATGACCGGTAATTTTTTATGTAACCGATCTATTTAAGTTAAATAAGGGGCAAAAGGAAAGAGGCATTAAAAAAAGGAGGGAAAGAAAATGAAAAGACAGAGAGAGATCTGGCGGTTCCCAATACTTCACACTCTTCTTTTTCACTCTCTCTTTCTCTCTCCTCTTTTTTGCTGCAGTCATCACTCTCTTTCTATGTCTACTTGCGATCTCTCCAGTCTCCAACTCCCCAGAAAACTGTAACGGTCACATTTCTTCTCCATTAAAATACTCCAAACGGCTCCATTTCCCTTGGTTCTCCCCAGAAGCAACCCAACAGATTTCCCACTCCCAACTTTACTCTCTCTCTCTCTCTCTCTAGATTTTCTCTGCTTCGAATAATGGGGGAAGTCTTCGATTTCCATCTCCTACTAGTCTTACTACTCACAGCGCTCCACTCGCTCCAGCTCTCCGGCGCGTCGCTCAGCAGACAGTCGAAGGCCCAGAACGGCGTCGTTTCGATGCAGCTCTGGTGCGTGGCCAAGAACAACGCCGAGGACGCGGCCCTCCAGACGGCCCTGGACTGGGCCTGCGGGCCCGGTGGCGCCGACTGCGGCCCAATCCAGCAGGGCGGCCCATGCTACGACGCCTCCGACGTCCAGAGCACCGCCTCTTTCGCCTTCAACAGCTATTACCTCAAAAACGGAATGACGGACGACGCCTGCAACTTCGACAACACCGCCGCTCTCACTTCCTTAAACCCCAGTATGTTTCCGACTTGGAAATCTGGAAATTGGATTTGTCTTTTTGGGATTTTGGATTTTAGATCTCTGGTTTCTTTGTTTGGGAGGAGGGTTCTTGGATCTGAAAAGGGCATCCTTTGATTCGTTTTAATTAGTTTTAATTTTGATTTTGCTTTCAGGTCATGACAATTGCAAATTCCCATCCAGGTAATTGATTGCTTGATGCGTTTGGACATCTAATTCCCTGTTAATTGATTGGTTGTGGCCAACTGGTTTCCATTAACCAAATATTTCGAAACGGCTAGATTAGTACAGATTGAGCACCCTAATAAAGAGTTAGAGAACAGTAATATGGAAAAAACTACTTTTGAACACCCAACACAAGAGCTAAACGAACCGTTGCAGAATTCCCTATTGAGTTTGCTGTAGTTCTGATCTTTGAAAATGAATGGTGGCACTGACAGCTTGGCGGTGAGCAACGGAAGCTTGGCGAGCCCGTCGACGGAGGTGGGATTGGGGCCGAGCGAGAACCTGAGCGGATGCAATTCGGTTGCTTTCCAATGGTTTTGGCCTCTTTTCATGAGTACTACTCTTTTGTTCTTCTTCACGACTTACTTGTTATAGCTTGAATTGTACTGCATTACAAATCCATCAGCAATGAACAGAAAAGCAAATGCCTTTTTACTTGTTGTTGACATAGACATAACCAGAGAGTTTGAAAAGTTTATTGTAGGATCTCATTGAGAGGCATCATCAATCAATCATATGTGTTTGACTAGGTAGTTAGTAGTAGTTTCGATCCAAATGGTTATTACTCTGTCTGAGGTTTTTGTATTTTAGTTACAAAAAAATCAAGCAGATTAAAGAATATTCATGTTTTCTGCTAGTCGTAAATATATTATTATGCCTCGTTTTTGCTGGAAATCTCATCTGAAACTCCTCAGAAATACAACATACAAGTATACAAATGTTGATGTGGAATTGTGTTGTCTGAGAAATTGATGTTAAGAGTGTACCAGTTTATGCCAGAATTTGTTTGCCCTGTTCTCCCTGTTTTTTCACTTTCCGGGTAAGTTTTTATGTCAAAGGTTGGCATCAGATCTACCAATGACAGTGTAAATAAAAACTACAAACTCACCTCTGTTCTCTTTCGCAATATATTTTATAAAGTTGCAATCTAACGAATCTTGGAATAGGTTGAAATGCGGCTATTAGAATCCCCATGTGGCTGTATAGTGGACCATATGATATGCTTGTGTTAAGCCAAAGAAACACCTACAATGGCTGACAAACAAACAAACAAACAAACAAAAAATGGCTGGGAACTCCCTCCTTTTCATTTTTTCTTTTGACCTTTTTTTAACCCCAACCCCCCCCCCCCCCCCCCCAAAAAAAACCAAGACTACTGAATTAAGCCCACAAAAAAGAAACAAAAATAAATAAAAATAAAAAGATTTTACAAATGAGCTTTCAAAAGTCATGATTCTTCTCTATGGTACGAAGAATGAGGTGTCTTTTTTTAGTTCTACTTCCAAGGCCTAATTGGCCCATACAAAGCAGTTTTAAGGCTCCGTTGGGAGCTCAAGTTCAAACCTTAAGTTCGAATTCAAATTTTTGTCTTTTTCTAAAAAAGTTTTTTATCTTTTTTAAAAAGTCAACAAAATTTACTATTTAAACTTAAAAAACTTAACTCAAACTAAACTAAACTCATTCACTAAACAAACCCTAAGACTCGTATGCTGTTCTAACTTGATAAATAGTATATATATATATATATATATATATATATAGATGCCCATGCCGTGACGTACTTAAATCCCAAGGCAAACAATATCTGGTTTCTGGTGTGAAATTGCTTAAAGTAAGATTTGACCTTGTCAATCGGTTCAACAAAAACATCATACTGATAGATACAAATTGGCCTTTGGGGTCCAATTTGTAAAAATTTCAATTGGAAAAAGGAGTCTTCTAGTTCTGGTGAGAGTTGGTTTAGTCTAAACGTCATGTGGTGAGAAAATACTACGGTGGTTGATAACTTGATCCTCATCCTGGTGGATGTAAAGCAAGTCGAACTTCTTGTTAGGTGTTTGACTTAGTAATTACCTATAATGTCATTATTAATTGAGAGAGATCTTTTTTAATTTTAGTAATTATCTCCTTGAACTACAAGTAAACTGTTATCATCCAAATTTGATAATGTCGGCTAAATAACTATTTGAAGAAGGGAGTTAACTGTAAAAATTGAAGTTTAGAGGCAACTTATCATAGCAAAAAAAAAAGTTAAGGGGTATGTGCCGTAAACACACATGGGTATGCCCTTATCTTACCCTTTGTTTGGATGACATATCCAATTTCTGAAATCGGAAAATTTTTGCAAAATGTGTTTGTCTTAATTTTTTCTGTCATTCTCTCATTTTGAAGGAAAAAAAATATATCTCATTTCAAACTTACTTTGTACAGTTCTCTTTTGGAAAAAGAAAAATAATCTTTTTGAAATTTTCTCACAATGTACTATTCCTAACACTATTTTTTCTCATTTCAAACAACTTTTTATTTTCAAAAAGAAAAATTTTTTTATACATCCAAACACCATCTTATCTCAAAATGAAAAGACTTTCTCATTTAAAACAAGAAAATTTTCCTTTACAGAAATGGACACGTGATCCAAACAGAGCCTTAATATCTCGAGCTGCAATTAAAAAGTAGTGTTAAAATACCAACTTTAACTCTAATTTTTTCGTATCAATTTATGTGATGGTGAGTAAGCAATCTTTTTAATATCTACATCTGAGAAACGACAACTCAAATACCACATCAGTTGATATGAAAAAGTGGAGATTAGAGTTATTCTATGTTACATTATTCATCATTAAATTAGGAGGTCAGACGAAAAAAAAAAAAAAAAAAAAAAAAGAAAGCCAAAATGACATCGAATTCAAATGTTATGGAACATTGTAGACCAAGTAAAACACGACATAACGGACAACCAAGTACAAAACCCGGTATATGCATAATTAAATTAATTTCGGTTTTTTTTGTTTTCCTGCTAAAGCAGTTATTTCTGATAAATATGCATAAACATATTAATTTCTTGTTTCTACAAGCCATATATTTTTTTATAAATATGTAATGAAATTTCAGCAAAATTTCTTCGTATGTATTCATCTGTAACATGCTAACCTTTTGGAGAGGGGAAAAAAAAAATGAAGAAGCTGGGACATGATTTTAATAATAATTCACCTTCTAATTATAGCCGAATTTATCACTGTCTCTCTAAATCATCGAAATCATCCTGATCTTGTTCACCACAATGCTGAATTCTCCTGGACGATCTGTCTCTGCTAAGAATTCTCCGAAAAGAACTCAACCTGCTCGAATTATTAACACTCGGGCCACTATTCATGCCCGACGACTCTACAGAGCTCAACCCCTCCAACGGCGGCGCCGACGCCGACGCCGACGCCGGAGTAATACTACTCTCCACCGGGCCCTCCCGGGGCTCGGGCTGGAGAAGTTGCCGCAGCGGCTCAACCGCGGTGCGGCAGATCGGGCACGTCGACTGAGAACTCAACCACTTGTCGATACACTCGACATGAAACGTGTGCTTACAGTTGGGGAGTCGCCTGGCAATCTCTCCGTCGTCTAAGGCGCTCAGGCAAACGGAGCACTCCGTGTGCTCGTCGCTTTTGAAGGCGAAGACGGGCAAGGAGGCGATGACCGAGGGGTCGAGGCCGATCTTGGGGGACTCTTCGGCGGAGCGGGCGTGGGCCACCGTGAGACCGAGGCGGTGGATGGCGGCGCGGCGACGTCGGGCCTGACGGCGGAGGATGTAGCGGGCGTAGACGTGGAGGGCGAGGACAAGGAGGACGATGGCGGAGAGGGAGATTATGGCGATGAGCATGACCTTGCTGTTCAAGTCGTTACGGTTATTGTGGCGTACGAAGTTATTAAAAAAGGCTGGTCCATCGTCGTTCTCGCCGTCGTCGTTGTTTATGCTTATCGAATCTTTGACGGTGGTGGACATGGCGGTGGTGGTGGTTGTTTTTGGCTTTGGGGGAGGATGGGAAATATTGATGGTGGAAATATGTGAACTTCTTGGTCGTGTGGGTACTATTATATGTGGAGGCTTGTGATGAGTATTGGATTTTCTTTTTTTTTTTTTTTTTTTTTTTCGTGTGTACGTTATGACTTATTTTAGGTAGAAATTTTGTTGTATGTGTTTAGTTTTGGTTTTTGTTGAGGACTATATGAGAAAGAGAAAGGGACTAATAATTTTCAGTGCTCCTTCTTTTCAAGAGAGTTGACCGTGGAATGCTGACTTTGTAATGGAGTCGGATTTATTGATAGATAACCAAAAAAAAAATTTAAGTAAGACTATACTAATATATATATATATATATATATATAATATATATATAATAGTTTTTATTATTAAATTTATAATATATTGACACATAAAAAAATCAGTAATATATCTAAATAGGACAACATTTCACTGTCAGTTTTATGCAATTAAAAATAAAAATCATGCAAGAAAGAACATGAAATTAAAGTGTTGATCTTAATATCTTCATAATACCATATTCATTCAAGTTTCACATCTTGAAGTTCCAAGTTTAATATATCACCTATAAAAATGAAAAAAATATATATTTTATACACTTGTAAATAACATCATTTTCTCAATAAAAGAGCAGCTATGTTAAATTCATATACCTCAAAATATCATTTTCTTTTCTTAAATATAAGTTATGCTCAACATTCTATCATAAAGACAAACTCATCTATAATTGATTCACTACTAAATTTTGTAGCAATTTCCTTCTCAATGTAGAATATCAAGCGGTCATTCAAAAAATTATCTTCCATATACGGTACCAATCCCATTGCAGCCCATGAGCCCAAAATTCTTCACACAAAAAAAAAAGTATGTCTAAGTTTATCACAAACTAAATTGAAAAAAAAAATAAAAATTGTATTTAAATTCAGAATACTAAACAATTTTATTTCTAATTTTCTCAGCTAAAATCTACAATAAAAACTAAACATCACTAATTTCTAGCGAGATATTTTTAATTTTCTAATCGGAATTGGCATATTATCATCAATTCATAAGAACCAAAAAAAAAAATTCAGAAAAAGCAGTAGTACCATGGCCTGCCAATTCCACATTAAGACAAATAAAAAAATCACTATTAAAATTTTTTTTAAAGAAAAAAACAAAAAATAAAAGAATCAGAATAAGAAGCGAGAAAAAGAAATACAAACCTAAAGTAGAAATGAGAAGTTGAAAAAGAATGAATTGGCAGATCAAGACGAAGTTGTCTCAAGTTGAGAAGAAATCCAGTACGGTAAATCGAAGAAGAAATAAAAATCACACCTTGAATAACAGAGCAAATTTTCAAATTTGTTGGGGAACGGTAGAATGGAAAAGTGAAGAGTTGGCTTCCTTTGGAAGCTTTTAGTTTATGTGTAGACAAAATATTACTTACTATAATAGGCCAGTCTTTTAAAATACTGGGTTATTAAAATTATAGTTCAGATTTAGATTTAGGTCAAGTCACTAGGCCCACTAATGTTTATGGATTTAATAAAACTGTTTTATTTTTTAAAATCTAAATTGTTTACCCAATAAAATATTGAGAACTCTTAATTTAAAGGGGGTCAATACTAGTTTATACACATACCAATTTTTTTAAATTAAAAAAAAAAAAAAAGACTGCGGTAGAGCCCTTTTTATATATCCTATCGATGGAGCTCATTTTATATACCGTTAGATATGTTTCAACGGCTAAGATGTTATTTGTACATGATACTTATAATACACCTTAGCACATAATATATAGTCTAAGAAATTAAAAAAACAAAAATTCAAAGTAAAGAAAAAAGAAATTAAAAAAAACCCCCCAATCCTCAACTGGAAAACCACTCCCCGCTGGACGACCGCGCCCCCCCCCCCCCCCCCCCCAACGCGAACCCCAAGCTTGGAAACCCCTCCGGCCTTCGACAGCGAAAGCTTCCCGAACCCATGTTCCGATCAACGGCCAATTACTGCAACCCCCCCCCCCCCCCCCGCCGAAATCAAACCTGCGAAACCTACTTGTCGGTGTAAATCTGCCCCCGTCCATCGACAGCGAATCGTCCTCGCCCCCCCCCCCCCCCCCCCAACCTGCGAGCCCAAGCTTGGAAACCCCCTCCGGCCGTCGACAGCGAAACTCCCCCGAACCCAAGTTATCGTGCACCTTTAATTTCTTGTTCATTTGATTAAATTTGAACGTACTCGTTTTTTCCTTTGTCTATTTCCACCTTTTTCTCGTTCATAAATGATAAACGTACTTTGGTTGGCTTTTTTAAGCATTTTCTTTGTTCATTTTCATACGTTTTCTTTATTTATTTTAGATTTCTTTCTTAATCATAATATCCGCGCAAAAAACTAAACTAATATATTTAATACGTTGTATTATTGTCTATTGCATAATGTAATTTTGAATGTCAATTATAATTTAAGGAAGTTTTAAGTCTTATTATTTATTAATGCACACTTTTCTTTTCAAAAGTTAAAAAGTTATGATGTATTAATTATTAATTTGTGCTGAGAACTGTATTTTTATTCTATTAATAGATATTGTTGTCTTATCTATTGGAATGATTTTTAATAATATGATCTGAGTATATTTGTTAAACTTATAATACAGTAATCTTAGATAATGTTTCCACTTCTCTACCCTATGCATAAAATTAGTTTACTTTATGAGTTATTTTATAATTGCGGCCGGTAACCGACAGTCCGACAATATTTAGTTAAAAGATTATATTTATGTTTTTGTTTTGGTCATGTTTTAACCGAATAAAGATGTGTTTGATTCACATGGTATAAATAAGCTCACACAAAAAAAAAAAAAAGCTCACGGGTTAGAGAGGTAGCTAGTAGAGAAGGTAGGAAAAGTCTAAAGCAAAGTAGAACAATATATATACACACACACACATATATAAACGTAATCACATGACACAAAATTACCTACTCATGTCTTGAGACAATCTATTTAAGAATGTTTTCTCATCATATTTTATATATTGTTTTTTTTTTTTCCTGCTGAGGTCCTTTTTATTATTATTATTATTTAATTGCTCTGTTTTCTAATGTAATCATCGTTTTAGGGCCCGTTTGGTGGAGTAGTTTGAGTTGAGATTTTTAAGTTTCAATAGTAAATTTTTTTGAATTTTCAGAAAAGATAAAAAACTTTTTGAGAAAAAGACAAAAACTTTTTGAAAAAAAGATAAAAAAAAGTTTGAGTTGAGTTGTTGGAGTTGGTTTTCCAAACAGGGCCTTAATCTAGTACCGGTGGCCTACCATGTGAAACAATGAAAATAAGTTGAGGGTTGTTAAGAAAGACACCTTGACGTCCGCATTATAAGAAAAATAGTACACGAGACTAATGACAAACAACAATAATTAATTAAACTAATCTTTATTTAATCTATGACATAACTTTTACCATATATAATATAAATTAACAGTTTTTTTTTACAAATCATTTTCTTGTTTCTCTTGTTTATCCCTAGTTAACCAACACATACTTTTCTAACAAATTTTCTTGTAATTAACCAAATTACCTCCTCTCAGCTCCCGATCAGATATTTTCTTATTGTTTATTGATCATTTATGTCTTTTGCAATTAGTATTAATTGATACGCGACTTTGTTATCATTAAACCTAATTAGGTTTAATCTCACAAAAGCTTACAATTTTGCAAGCATATGCATGACCTCATGAATGTAATCAAGTTATTAATTAGCTCGGATTTATTTATGAGCTTAGACTATTATCTACTCACAATATCATTCGCACTGATTCAGTAACTAACCACAAAATTCAATATTTCTTATTTTAAAAAAAAAAAGTAAAAGGAAAGAAACACGTCACCCTTAAAAAAAATAAAAATAAAATAAAATAAAAGATACACGTCACTAACCCTATGTCCGATCAGGAAGAAAAGTCAAAGAAAGGAAGAAGGTGGGGAAATTTTAAGAGAGAAAATATAAAAGTAGGTTGTTAAATGTCCACCATTTTTACCCCTTTATAAATGTGGAGAGATTTTGAGAAGAAAAATTAGTCATGATTCTTAGTCAAGGGACAACTACTTATATAACCTCATTTTGAACTAAATATAATAAATAAATACATAAAATGGTATGGTAAATTAATTTCATTTTCTTACTCCTATTATATATACTAAACAATTAAAAATAAAACTAATTCTCTTCTTTCATTCTCACTTTCTATTTCTTGATAAATCTTCTCTCAGATTCTATTTTCTCTCTCTCTCAACAAACATTATACTGTAAATGTCATTGAACATATTTTAGACATGGTTTATTTCTCTCATAAGAAAATGGGTTTGGTGGGTTATATTGGGTAAATGAATTACACAGCTTCTTTTGCAAAAAAATAAATAATAAATAATAATAATAATAATTTACACAACATGGATTATTTTGGAGGTGACAATTTAAAAACAACAAAGTTTGCATAATATTATAGTATTTGGTTTTTTTAATTAACTTAATAGTCTGCTAGTTTTACTCTTATTTTGAATTTTTTTTCAATTGGAAATGAAACATCATGTTTGAGCATATTTATTCTAAGAGTTAATTACACTAACACCTCTGTGTTTTGCTAAAATTACAGAGACACCCCTTTACCAAAATAAATAACACCAACACCCCCTAACTTTTAAAAAAATTACAAAAACACCCCTCTGTTAGTTGACCGTTAGTTTGACCATTAAATATACTTGCAATATCAAAAATGCCCCTCTTAAATCAAAATACCCTTATTTTGGCACAACCAAATGAGTTTAATTGTTTTTTCATTTTTTAATGAAGTTTAATTGATTTTTAACACATTTATATTAGAATTAATTTTCATACATTTATAGTCACAATTTACATTCTACTGAAACGAAAAGGTGTCTTTTTTACTCTTTATTTTTTCAAAAGTCCTTCTTTAATAGTAATTTTGTTTTTACTAATTTTTTTTTTTGCTGGAAAAGTAATTTTGTTTTTTTGTTTTTACTAATTTTGTTTTTACTAACTTTTATTAATACTGATTTTATGGAAGTTAATAATACTGATGTTTGATAGTATACACTTGTATCAAAAGAAAACATTTGAGAGATAGTAAGAGAGTTAATCGATCTGTGATAGTATATTTTTTTTATTTTTTAAGTAAACTAGTTGAAATGCATGTGCAAGCGCGTGTGAAATAGACAAATAAAATAAAATAAAACAAAACAAAAAATAAAAAAATTAATTAAATATTTTTTTATTTTTTTAAATTATTATTTTTAATATAAAATTGTCCCGTGTTGGGTTTAAGACCCACGCAGAATAGATAAACAAAATAAAGTAAAACATAACAAAAAAAATTAATTAAAAAATTAATTTTTTATTTAAAAATGCCACTTGGCTGGTTGGGATGGGGGGCAAGGACGAAAGGCACTCTTTTAGTGTCTTTCATCCTTTTAAACAAGGTTAATAATACAAAGTCAATAAAAATTTTTAGATAAAATTACCTAAATAATCACATTTTTTTAATTTATTGACCAACATGATATAAATTCATAATTATTGACCAACATGACATAAATTGTACTTAACTTTAGTTTAATTTTATGTCATGCTAGTCTAGTGTTAAGTTTTTGTGTCATATTGGTGCAATAATATTTAAATTTATGTTATTTTGGTGCTTTTCCCAAATTTTTAATGTATTTTTAACCTACAAGAAAATTACCTTAAAACCATTAAGAATGATCATACCCCTATATACCTATAAATGAAAATATTTTTTTTTATAAAATAATTGAAAAAAACATACACCACATTAACTATAAATAGAAATAGTATCAAGAAAACTAAAAAAAAAAAATCTTTAAAAATTTGTTCTAAACTCTAAATTATTCATTTTATAAACTTTAAATTGTTCTTCATCAATTTCTTTTCTTAAGAGATTTTTATAACTACATGGAGGATTTAAATTAAATAAAAAGAAAAGAAAAGACATCTCTTGAAGAGCCAACAACTATTGAATTTGTATTCTAAAATTTTTAATTCATTAATATTATGTGTTTTTTTTATTTTCTTTTAGTATTTGAAAATGATTTTATGTGGTTTTTTATATTATTATTCTTTTTATTTATTTTTTCTTGTCATGTTTGTTTACATGATTTTATATTTATGTATTTTTTAAAATATAGTATGACATTTCTTGATTTTTGACTTAGACATTACTTGAGTTTTTCTTCAATATTATTCCTCCCTCACTCTCTCTCTCTTTAAATATACTTTATGTTTTCTTTTCTTTCTTTCTTTCTATCTTTTTTTTTTTTTTTTTGAAATGGCTTTCTGTTTTCTTTTTGAGAATGAAAATATATCTTTTTTTTTTCTTATTTAGATTTGTTAACTTATTTTTAATATTAAAACTAAAATAAAAATATGTGTATGAGAGGGTTAAATGTGGTATTTTATAAAAAAACATATATAAAATGATAGATTTACTATATGTTTATGTTAGGAAACATTTATTAGGTGGGGATAATATTTATTAATATTGTGCGTGTAAATATAATCACTCAATTTTATTGGGCAAACAATTTGAATTTTAAGAACTAAAATAGTTTTATTAAATCAATAAACAATAATAAGCCTAGTGGCTTGATCGGGAAAAAAAAAAATATTTGGCCCGCTTACGAATAAATCTTGTCTCCGTCACTGAAGATTTGGGTTGTGGGTTATGGGGGACAGAGATCCCACAGCGAGCCCGTTGTTGGTACAAGCTCGAATGACTCAGCTTTAGCGCTTGGGTGAGCTCCGGCGACCACGGTGGCGTGACGACGGCACTATGATTCCGGATCCATTGGGGAGAGGAGTGGTTGGGGGGGAGAGGATTACTGGATCTTTTTTTTTATTATTATTTTTTTTATTACAACAGATCTGTTTATAGGAGGGGATATGGAATTTTGTTTCGAAAAAAGAAGGAAAAATGTTATAAATTCCCCCTGAACTTTGTCACTCGTGTTAATATACCACCTGAACTTTAACATGTGTGTTAAGTTATTCTTTCAGTTAGTTGCCGTTAGTTTTTTCGTTATCTTTAATGTCAAAATACCCTAAACTTTGCTTTTGCGTCAAAATGCCCTATGTGATCTTTGCATTTGTATAAAAATACCCCCTGATATTCTTCTTTATTTGAGTCAAAGTACTCCCCAATCTTAATATTTGTATCAAAGTGATTCATGATCTTTAATATTTGTGTCCATCTGTCCTATATATCTTATTTCATTTATCTAACATTGTATAATTATCTAAATTTTTTAGAACAGGTAAAAAAAAATTATTTTTTCGACTAAAAGAAAATGTACTGTTTTCTGACCCACTTTTTTTTTTTTTTTTGCTTTTTTTTTAATTCAAATTTACATTCATTTTATTTTCTTAAACAAAAATAACTACAAAACTTATGTTCGTTATTTTATTGTTCTAACATTACAATTTTTAGTTTAATTATGATTGATACCAAAATATGCAAACAAATCATTTTTTAAATTAAAAAATATGACTAAGAAAGGATATCAGAGTAAATTTATAATACTTATTCTTATTATGGGTTTAAACACACACATAAATGAAATTCATTACGACTATGATTTCAAATTATGTTGGCCAAGTAAACAGCGTATTTGAAATCCAAATCTTGCATCTGAATCCTACTAACAATGATTACGTATAAGTAAACCCATAACCCAAATAAACTTTTAAATAAGTAAAATAAAAAAAAAAGTGTGTTAAAAAATATACATATCACTTTATTATAATAAAATATATATATACATACAATTTTAGATAATTAAAATAATATAAATATGGCAGTTTGATACAAATATTAAAGATGATAGCGTGGTTTGGCACAAATATTAAAGGTTAGGGGACATTTTGATACAAATGCAAAGTTCATGGGGCATTTTGACATTAAAGATAATGGAAAAACTAACAGCAACTAATTGAACCGGGTAACTTGACACACATGTTAAAATTCAAGGGGTACAATAGGTACATTTCATAGTTTAGGGGACATATTGACACTAGTGACAAAGTTCAGGGGGATTTATGACATTTTTCCAAAAAAGAATTGGAAGGTTGTGATTTAGGCTAATAAAATCAACGGCCCCAATTATTTGGGGGTAGTTTAGTCATTTCAAACCTCTACTTAACAGAGTTAAAAACAAGGGGTGTTGGTATTATTAGTTTTGGTCAATGGGGTGTCTCTGTAATTTTGAAAAAACATAAGGGGTGTTAGTGTAATTCTCTTTTATTTTAATGTAATTTATGAACATATATATTGCACTATCTAATTACTTGATTTTGCTTATTTATGTAATTTTTTTAACTTGTTTGGTAATTAATAGTTACCCAAAAAATATTAATTCGCATAGTTTGATAAGGATTTTAGCTGCATATTTGAACTTTAAAAAAACTTATATTCTCAACGTATCCCATGAAAGACATAATTATTAACTTTTTAATGGATATTAGCCTGATAATTGTAATCATTGTTATCATAATCATGATGTGTGTGATAATGATAATGTAATTTGTTGCCCGTTACTATACCTATATCTGATAATTATAATATCATTTATTTTAATAAATTTTGTTAATGTAGTGTGTGGTTGATTTATATTTTTTATTTTGTCATTTAATCTTTTTTTTTTCTTTTTAGATCTATTATGTATTTAGCTTTTTTTGATTTGATCATCTTGATCTGTGTCTTGTAATCTTTATTAAAATCAGCGATGTTGATATTTTACATTATCAACCAAATTTTTGTTATATCAAATGAATATTAAATCGACCATGAATAGTTACGATACATCATTTTGAAAATTATTAATTAGGCAATATAACTACTTTAGAATTGATTTATATTTAAGTAAATAATATATTGATAGATTTTTCTTATCCATAATCTAAGGATATTATGGGTTCAGATATTAATTAATTATAATTGTGTTACATATTGACTTTGTACTATTCCTACAATTTACTGAGTTCTTTGTTATATTTCAAGTGCAGTAGTCTTATTAGAGATGTCAATCGTGTCATTTTTTTTTTTTTTTTTTGGCTAAGTCATATAATGTCAATTTGATCTATCATCAATTAGGCTTAAAAATGTTTCGTGTCATGATATGTGACCAGTTAAAACTTTTGTGTCATGTGTTTATGGTCAGTTTAGATTAATAATCTTAAGCCTGGTCTAAACCACAGACTCAAGTACACTTCATGCTTGTGCCCTCATCGTCATGTTGACACCTAGAAAATATCATCTTCTTTTAATGTAATTCCAAATACTCCTCCTATTCAATTCAAGTAATAATGGTCTATAATTAAATAGCGTAAGACGAGGAAACAACGTGGGCCTATGGTATGTAGAGATCTTAATTTGGCCCCTTAGAAATGGGATAACTTGTGTTTGTGTATAATTATTAATTAAGACTATCATCTTTGTAGCTCTAAGTCAACAAAGGATTTTTCTTTCCGTTGAACAATGATCTCTCTCACGATTTTTCCTCCATCTAATTGGAGGTTATTTAGTCTTAGCACAATGACAATTAACTACGTAAAGGAAATTTCAGCAAAAAATTAAAAATTAAAAATTAAAAATTAAAAAGAAAGAAAAAAAAAAAAAACACGACACAAATCCTAACCCTGTTTTTCAGTCGGGATATACACAACACCAAGAGAAAATTATGTAAATAGCCATTCAAATAAACATGTTTATTTTTCTTTTCCCCTCTTACTTAGATTTTTGACCCTTTTTATTTATTTAATTAGATGTCAGAATACTAAGCAGGTGTTTCGCACCCTAATTCTAACCATTTAACTCTAATTATTTTTTTTATCTTTTTTTTAAAAAAATAAACTCAGTTTCACTATTCATAAATCAAAATCAAATTTTAAAAATTTATAACTTTGTTATTCTGAGTCTAAATAAGATGTTTTTTTTTTTTCTTTTATAAATTACATAAAATTTCAAGACGAAAAAAACAAAATTCACGTTTTACACTTTTTAACTCTAATAAACTAGACGTATAATTTCAAAACTAGACTTAACTGAACTTCAATCAAAATAATTAAAATTCTTCAATTCAAACAGGCCAACTATACACCCTCTAAAACGATTATAACTGGGGTAATATTCAGAAGGTCCTTTTTGCCGACCAATCCTACAATTTACAAATCACCCTCACAACTGTGTATTTTTGGGCATTTCACCTCATTTTCTCTAGGAATACAGCGAGGACAAAACGTGGGCCTCTAATTAAAAGTAAGGCCCATTACTAAGTTGCAAATAGGCCCTAATGGGAAGAATGTACACTACAATTCAGTGAGCCCAAACTAAGTACGCAGCAGTATTCCTTTCTTCTAAATAAAAAATATATATATTGAGAAAATTACTTAAATAATCATTTTTGTTTTATCTATTGACTAACATGACATAAATTTTCCATTCTTGACCAATATAATACAAAGTTGAGTTAGCTTTAGTTTAATTTTGTGTCATATTAATCTAGTATTAAGTTTTTGTATCATATTAGTGCAATAGTTTCTGAATTTGTGTAATTTGCTTTCCCCAAAAATATAAACGATTTGAAGTACGAACAATCTACCTCAACAGTGGAATTAACATAAATTATCTTTTCTTAATTAAAAAAATAATAATAAATTATCTTTTCTAACTGTATACGTAGAAAGTAGTATAATACTACATTTAATGTTACTTAATGGTGTAGAGTACGAATCCCCATAATCCTAAATTCAAATATATAGATAGATATACACACACATAGAAAGCTCAAACTCTCGTTATTGAGAAGTTGATTGAAGCTGGAATGGTTAGTGATCTCCAAATGTTACGGAAATCTCACCAAGTGAAGATGCCATTGTTTGCTTCGGTAGCCACAGTCACACACACACACACATAAGGCTGTAGTTATACGAGAAAATAAATAATTTATATTCATTCATACAATTTATTTGTTTTCTCCTATATATAGAGTCGATACTAGCGATGTATATTAAAAGTTAGTGGTCCAAATATTTTCTTTTGTGTTGTGTAACTGTAATCTAATGTGACAATATTGGTACAGGGCTTACAGGTTGCTGCCGTTTTGTTATATATATATATATATATACACACACACACATATACATATATATATGTGTATCATGCTGAACAAATGAAAGAAAAATCATATGTATATGTTGACTTTACATGCAAGGACCAATCAAGGACGATATATGTAAGTTTTTATATATATTAAGATTATACTGGGGGTGTAGTTGCGTGTTTTTGATCTTTACGGTATGGTCATTCACAGGAAGCTTCTCTTTTGGAGGCAAGAGTTAAAGGCTGTTTGCCAACAGAATTGCGTTGGTCATTCGGTGTTTTGGACGTCGAAGGTGATTTGTGAGGAGTTGCTCGATCGACACATTGTAGCACTGCTCAGTGTCCAAATCAGAGAGTAGTAAATTGTCTCAATTCCCCTTCTTTTCTTGGAATTTTTATAAGCCGTATCGACGATTTCTTTTTATCTCCTTTTTTTTTTTTGTTGGGTTCCTAGATATGTAATTGTTACAAGGCTGTTGATCATATATAGCTAGTGTACACAAGCCTTTGCCTCTTATTAGCTAGAGTTTGGACGCGCGTTCTCCTGTTATATATATATATATATATATATATATATATTATCAGTTAGGATGGTTTGCATTGTTCTCAGCTAATTGTCTAACCAAACGTTCTATTCAGCTTTAAAAGACATTATATATTTTCCTTGCATTTGTAACACGTCAAAAAAGTTAATTTATTCCACATCTCAATATGTAACGGAAAAGATTAAGCGAAGAAAAAAAATAATATATATATTAATTAATACACACATATATATATATATATATATATGTGTACGTAAAGAGCTAGCATTCATGATTTTCGAAAAATGAAACTACGAATTTTGGCATAACATCTGTACATTTTAAGATCAACAACAGTAAAGACATTTTGTGGAATAAGATTCTCGATGATCTTTGCCTCATTAAGTTATTATGTACAGTAAATGCATGCATATAATACAAGCAGAATGGAATGCGTGAAAAATATTGATGGTCTGTCTGAGACTGGTTTTCTGGCCAGTAACGTGGCAGAAACTGTGGCATGAAGAAGTGAAAATAATAAAGAAAAAGAGAGAAACTAATTTGATAAAGCGGCACTGGTAAACAATTAAAGTAAATACGGAGGTTTTAAATATATTTAAAGTAAGTAACATATACAGTGTAAATGATTGATTCAACAAAAATAAATAGGTAATTTATTATTAGGAGTAAATACATTATAATTCATCATTAATATGTTAGCTAGTTCAAGTATAATTAAACCTTTCTTCAGCAAAAATATATATAATTAAACCTTATTATTTAGGTTTTTTTCTTCTTTTTTTTTTTTTTCCGTAAAAGTACAATCTACTACAATTTACCAATGCCCAAGACAGTAAAGATCGGACGCTTAGGTGAAAGATCAAAAAACTGACCCATGTTTTCGGAAAACAGTTACAATGTGGCAGATTTTTTTGGATTGAAGGAAAAAAAAAAATTCATGCTAGAAAGAAACTGTATTATTATCATATTGACAAGCACTCTTTTTAAATTATTAGATTAATTTTTCAACGGTTTAATATGAAAATAATTCTGCTTTGATGATAAAAGTACAGTTTCTATCATGAGTTTTTTCTAAAAAAAAAAAAAAAGACCCTTCTTTATAAATAGATAAAATGAAAAATCTTAAATTCATATGGACTAAAAATAAAATAATTTGTAAATATCATATTTACGGACTAATTAACTAGTGAATAATTGGATCACTAAATCCAAATTACAGACAAAGGCACAAGAAATTACTTGTCAGTTTTTGACGGTTGACACCAAATAGTGGAATGGTTTGTTTCCTAAGAGTAATTGGGTCAATTGATTCGAAACGTTGTACGTCTCTATTGTTAAACCAACGTTTGTGGAAATGTATAATTTCAACTACAATAGTGTTCTAATTTTAGTTTTACAATTTTAAATTTAGGTTTTGAACAAAATAAATAAATAAATAAACTTCAGAATTAGGCAATGTAATTTCAGAACATATAAATGGAGCAGACAAGAGTTGAGCACACTTAAAATAATCACTTGTGCATCTCCACAAATTATTAAAAAAAAAAAAAAAGGATCAAATTTGAATATTTGATTGGGGAAGGGGGGGAAAAATCAAAAAAGAAGAAGAAATACTGAACAATCTCAAATTCTCAAACCAGATTGTGTTTCTTCCCCTCTGTAGACGATTGAATTGACCGAACTGTTGTCTTCTCCGATTCTGGAATTTTTATCCTTAATGAGCACAACCTGTTGAGAAAGAGTAGTAAACTTTGTCAGTCTACGGTAAAATGAGATTTTCCTTTATCATTTATTTATTTATTTTTAACAGAGCTTCGGGGATGTAAAAGTTTCCGTTTTGAGTAACAGTTTCCAATTATGTCAACGGATGTTTTGCCTACTCTGAGGATGAACAAATATGTAAATTTTTTAAAGAATAAACTTTTTTTTTTTTTCCCCTCCCTTGAGGAATGAATATTTTTCCATGGAAACAAACACGGACGGAAAAAGAAAAACGATAAGTAAACTTTTTCAGCGTACCTATTGGAAAATGAAAAGATTCCAACTTTTTTTTTTAAAATATTTTTTTTCCTTTTCAATGGTGAACAGAATTCGGAGAGGAAGACGACGACGGCCTCTCAGAAACGACGCCGTGTCGGCCCTCCTCGTCCTCGCCGTGGATTCTCGTCGGAATACAGAACACCGGCAATCCGCCGCCGTCGGAGACAAAACGCGTCCCGAAAATCGACGAGGACGACGGGGACGAGTGGTGAATGTGCTGTTGCAGCGGTCTCTGAGAAGACGCCGCCGCGGCGGCGGCGGCGGCCATCGACGGCAGATCATCCCAAGCCCTAACCAACGGCGTGGAAAAACTGGACTGAAGGGTTCCCCTCTGATTATGGCTAAACGGCGTAGCTGCAGCGCCGGCCGAGCCTTGCCCTAGCAAGCCATGCTGTTGTTGCTGGCCGCCGTGCGGCGCCGTCATCGTCGGTGGCGCGTGGAAAGCGAATCCCCTGCTCTCGACGCAGCTTGCCTGATTATCGTGGCCGTTCCACGCCACCATCCTCTGGAAGCTACTCGAACCGAACCCGACCACGGATCCGAACATCGCCTGCTCGCTCGGAGGCGCGTGGTCCGCACCGCCGCCCTGGTCCTGGAAGGAGTGCAGCGAGAGCCCCAAATCTTGCGTCGGAAGACTGTCCTGCGCGTAGTTCTGGAAACTCATCGACGAATTCGCCGCCACCGAGGTCGTTGTCGGGAAGAACGACTTCATCGTGTCGGCGATGAAATCGGTGTTCTCGCCCGCACTCAATTGCGACCTCTGGAGCTGAAATCCGTACCCGGAGTGCTCCTCCGACCCGATGTCCACCTCTCCCGAGACAGGAACATTCGGGTCATTATCCGGGTCAGGCTCAGAATTAGCAGTGGGGTGCCAGGGCGGGAGCTCGGCGAGCTTGTCAATGGCGGATTTAGCCTTTTTGATGAGCCAGTCGACGGCTTTACTGGGGCGGTCGTAGCCCAACCTGTCTTGAACGTCGTAGAACTGGATGGCGGTGTGGGCTGAGAGGCGGACCCGGCGGTCGCGCGGGCCTTTGGCTGTGTAGACCTTGCTGTGGCGGTCTTTCCTGCCGGTGGAGCGGACAATGTGGCCGCCTTGGACCTGGACGATCTCGCCGCCTCCGACGACGCCCTTCATTCCCATGTTGTCGTTTCTGGTGGTGGTGGTGGCGCTGATGACTGTCCCTCTTCTGGGTTTTGCATGTTCTGGTTGGGTTGTCTGGTTGTGGAGGATGGCATCTACATCAAGTAGCAGTGGCTGCTGGTGGGGGTTGTGGTTGTGGTTGTGGTGGTGGTGATTCCTTTGGAAATCCAGATTCCTAATCCTCTTCTAAAGTTTCCCCTTTTTTCTTTTCTCCTTTTATGTTGTACTGACGCATGTAAAATGTACTAAGTAAACACTCACTGACTATTTCTTTTATTAAAAAAAAAAAAAGAAAAAGGAAAAACAATTGGTGGTGTTTAATTTGTTGCTTGTTTGTTCTTGCTCTTCATCTGCAAGCTGGCAGTACCCACCCTGAGAGCCCTCATACTTTTCTGCTTACAGCTGCTGCAGCTGCTAATCCCAGAAAAAACCTGCCATTGCAATCTTTAGATTTCTAACCCCAATAGCACCCCAACAAAACAGTAAAATAATAAAATAAAATAAAAAACCACAAAGAAAATGGAAATGAAAAGTCAGAAATTTGATTATTATTAATATTATTGTTAACCCAAATTTTGGTACAAAAATTTGTTCACAATAGCTTATAAAGCTATCTCTTCAAAGATTTTTGGGTTTTCCCCATATGGGCAAAAAAAGGATTATTTCGAGAGAAAAGAAAAATAAAAAGAAAGCGAAAAAGGAGCAGAATTTTATTAGGTTTCAGCCTCAAGCTGCCGTTTCCGGCGTGTTAAGAGATGGGCATAAACAAAAGCACTCAAAACATATTGATTCTACGATGAAATGCTTTGAGAGAAACTGTTGTAGAAATCAGGGTAGAAAAACAAAAAAAAAAAAAAAAAAGCAAGATTTGGGTTTCTTGACAAGAAAAAAAAAGGAAGAGAGAAGCAAGAGAAAAAATCCTACCTTGTCCGAGAGAGAAAGAGAAGGAGAGAGAGCGAGAGAGAGAGAGAGAGCTTTTGATGCTTCTGCAAAGAGTGGCAGAGGTTGATCAGAGAGGAGATTATAAATCTTTGGTCATCTCTCTCAGCCCCACAAATATATATAACAAAATACAAAGAAGGTCACAACTCACAACCCCAAAACTCACTCGTACAAAGTCCTCTTTCTCTCTCTCTCTCTCTCTCTCTCTCTCTCTCTGTAGTCTCAACCAAACTAATTCTAGTGATCTAGTTCCAAACTTCCAATTTTCTCTTCTTGTTTTTAAAGTAATTAATTTTGTTATTTAATTTTGTTACACATGCCCATTTTTCTCATTACACACGCCCACGCTCTTGGGATTAAACTTTTTTTTTTTTTTTTTTTTTTTTGGGTTTTAAAGTGCCTATAATAACAAAGTGTGGGCAATCACTTATGATTAGAGCCATGTAGTTGATAGAGAGGTGAGTCACAATAGCCACCCCTCCCTACACCCACGCCCTTTACTAGGGTTCCGATAATGATATCTAACAGCTTTATTTTTTTTTTACTTTCTTTTTTTTTCTTTATTTCTTTTCTAGTTCCACCATATATTTGGACATGTGTGGTTTCACTTTCTCGACACCCTTTTTCTAAATTTTGTAACCCCACAATCATGCTTCCCCAATATCGTGACAACAGCCGATATTAGTTAATTACAACTCCTCTCTCTCTCTCTCTCTATAAGTTCCCAAATTAACAAACTTAATTAATAGTTTTAAAAAGCTACCACTCTGTCCTTTGTTGCTGAGATGTGAAATAACTAAAAGTCGCACTTTTATTTTTGAAATAACTTTAAAGAAAGTAAAAAAGAAGGAAAAAAAGTTGTCGTGTGTGTTTTAGTTATATATCTGCATGAACTTCAATTTCTTCAGCTAATACATTTTGGTAAAAAAAAAAAAAATGAATAAATAAATCTGCAGCTAATTTTGATGATTTCTTAACAATGAAAAGAAAATTCATAAAAACTTAAATTGTAAATCATTCACAGACAAAGTGAATAAATGATTTCTGCAATTCGTCTAGTTTGGTTCTGCGTGTGTATGTGAGTGTGTCTGTGTGTACATTATATATACATGCAAAATCTGTTAAACAAGTGACATCTCTCTTGAAAAGCAATCTGTCAAGACTCGAGACCATGAAACATCATACACATAACTACTTGTAGAAACCTGATCATGTTACAAATAACACATAGTAAGAACATATATCTTAAATATAGAACTGAGATGCAGTCTGATATATAAGATAAAGTAAATTTATTTCAAAATAAGAAGCAAATTATTTAACACGAGAGATCAAAACATAATGATCATACAACTAGTGTCGTACCCTCTCTAGTTAATTAGGATTCCCCACCCAATTCTTGAAAAGAAATATATTATGCGCTATATATATATATATATATATATAGCTAGCTAGGCATGAAAAGCGTGTCGTTTATAAATTATATGCTTAAAAACATTGCCATGCAATTCCTCATCACATGATCAGGATTCAAGTTTCAGTTAATTTGCTTTTTGCAGTACAATTTTGTCTCCTCCAGTAGTTGAAGAATGTGGAGTTCGCTACTTGTTCAAAAATTAGCCTCATGATGTCTACTTCGTCGCCTATATATCTACACACACACACACACACGGACACACATACATATACATGCATGTATATAGTTTTGTCCTTCTCTTTAATATTTATTTCTCTCTTCTCTCTTGTTAGGTAAGTAAAAATATACATACATACATATATATATATATATATATGAGAGAATCTTGACAAGATCAGCATGAAGTAGTACTCAATATTATTAGGGCTAGCTACTTCTGAATGCAACAAATTGATGTAACTTTTAGTCTTTTGACAAACTAAACCCTTTGGCTGTAAAAAGTTATTTTCTTAACCAGTACAATGAGAAGATAACGAAAAAGTACGGTTCTAGTAATTTTCTACCTCTCCAAGAAATAATAACTGCAACAAAATTTACAAGAACAACCCTAGAATCCTTTTGTGGTGTGTAGAATAGTGTATATATATAACATATGTATGTATGTGTGTGTACATGTATATATATATACACACATACATATAAACGAAGCCTCAAAATTGGAGCAGAGGAGAGCTACACTAAAAATATGATCAGGAGCCATGTGCTTAGATGCTAGCAAGCTTCAGGCCGTCATTTATTTCTCTTGCTAAATACGTACACACGTAGTTTATACATATATATGGCTCATCATTATCTCCATTTGCTGCTAATTACTCTCTCATTAATTAATTGGTCGTTGTTTTAGTGTTTAATGGCAACTTGCCATTCCTCATCCTTTAATTCGCCAAAAAAATTAAAAGTAATAAAAATAAAATTAATAAATAGGTAAATATTCCTCAATCCTTCCCTTCATCTACATTATAAATTAAGGAGTAATTCTACGTTGATCAGGTAAGATTCTATTGTATTTGTATATTGTATATGGTTCGATATAATTTGGGGTTTAAAGATATATACCGTTAATAGTGTTTTGTTAGCCAGCTTTCTACAAATAATATATATGAAATATCCGAAAAAGAAAAAAAAACAAAATAAAATTAAAGAAAGAAAGATCCTTGCAATTAGCTTATGATCATGACTAATCCTCACTACAATAATAGAGCAACTCATTTCTCTAAGTATACATGTTGTTTAATATTCTACCAACAAAAAAATGTTGCTTAATAGATTGCAACAAAAAAAAAAAGAACAAAAAACAAAACAAAACTTGTAGAAGTGTTTGAGTAAAAAGTTTGAAATTAAGCTAGTCACAAGTGTGGCTTCTGATCAAAAATCTCTTATGATCAATATTAACTTTGAGAATTGTATCATAATTTTACTGAAATGTTATAAGTTTCATTCTAATAATTTTATTGTTTATTAAACAATTTTAGAATAATTTTATTAAAAAATATGATTTCAAAAGTCAATAGTTTTTTCCACTATTCTCCTAGAGATCAAACGTAAAAGTAAAAGCTATATCTAACAAATGAGCCCTAATAATTGTTAACGGTACAAATGAATAGACTATGTCGTTCATATTATTCTATTAGCAAATTTGTTCATGTGTGTGCCTAATTTAATCTTAATTAAGAAAAGCTAAACCTAGCTAGCCAAATATATCTACTATACATATTCTCGAATATCTATATATATATATATATAAATCGCCCATAATATCGTTATTTTTTTCCATTGATTTATTTATTAGTCGGTGATGATCTAAATGATTGACTCCCAAAGTCATAAAATAAGGAACAAAAATATAGTTTTCAATAAAAGAAAATATATTGGAGCAAAACAAGCTGATAGTCCTACTTATTATAGCTAGGCAATTAGCATAATCTCTAATATGGCCAAATGGTAAAGTTAATACTAGAAAATGAAACAGTATATTCTCTTCTTTTCTTCTGTATCCAAGTTGAAAAGGTGATTTACGCGTGCCCTTGCTTGGAGTCTTTTTAGAAGTATACGTCCAAGAATATAATATAAACCTAGAATCATATGCCTAAAGTGCAAACTGCAAACCATGATAATTAAGCTTGTTTTTTCTTCTTTCTTTCTTCTCCTTTTAATTTTTTTTTTTTTGGGAAGAAAAAACAAGCATATATATATATATATATAAATGGTCTTAAATCTGGTACCAAATGGTATCCGACAATGTGAATTTCAGTTTTTATAAATGTAAACTTTAGTTATTAAAAATGTGAATTTATACAGAAAAAATTATAAAATAAGGAGAAATCACGTTCATTTTAACTATATTTCCTTTTGCATGAATTTACATTCATAATAATTGAAATTCATATTTATAATAACTGAAGTTCGCATTATATACCATCAGATACTGGATTTAAGTATTTGCTATATATGATAAGGTACAAAATTAGTAGAAGAATAAGATTCGTAAATTGCATGTCTGGTACACATTGGGACCTAGCTAATAATCCAGACTGATCCTTACAGAATAATTAACGTACGTAAAGATTAATTAATGTCCAATTTAATTATATCACTTTCTTTTCTTTTCTTTTATTTGGGTAAATTCAATTTATAACTCCTTATAGTATTCTACCCTTTTAGTTATACAGAGCCTTCCTTTGTAAACCTACATTAGGAATAGCTAGGATGCTTTTATATATATCATGTGTGTATGCATATATATATATATATATATATATATAACACAATGCAGCTTTTTAGTGGATACATCAATGTTCTGAGTACTCATTAGATAGATGTCTGAAAATTAATTAAGCCCCGCCTTACCTGGAAAAGCCAGCAAAGCTAAAATAAATAAATAAATAACATGTCATTATTTTTAATTAATATGAAGTAATGACTGAAACTAGATCCCAGGCTAGAATGTCCATTCATTTCTGTTCCTTTATATTTCTTCTATAAAATTTATAACACGTTAGTCAAAAATATTTTTTATTAATTATGTCACATCAATTAATTATGTTAATTAAATATATGATATGATATAGATATAAAAATAGACATAAATAAAGAGACATATGAGCTGAAATATACTTCTTGATCTCTTAATTCCTTATTAAAGCACACACTTTTAATTCACATAAGTGAAAATAGCGGTAATGAAAGTGACTTAACTAGTTCACACCTCAACCCTTGTGAAGTGCTATATCCTATTTAACCAGTTATATCCCCTTTCTATTTGGAGTGTACCTCACATGATCTCTTACTTTCAGACTTTGTCTCTAATGCTAGTTCTATGAATTAAAAATCGCAGGCTACATAGCTGTGATAGCAATTAATGTGAGCATTTAGATCTAGTTGTACTAGTCCAATGTGTAAAAGTTTTCCCTTTTTTTTTTTTGGTAGAAAAAGTCCAACGGGTAAAAGTTGCACTTAGATATTGGCATCATTGGAATCAATGTGAAGTTATTTAGCAACTACGTACCTTACTGAAACATCATTAAAACTGTAAAATATATATACTATTAACCCTTTTGATCTTACTACTCAAGTACTACTTAATTTCCATATAGTATTAACTAAGTAGCTAGCTAGTGAACATAATATTAATATTGTAATTTATTAGTTATCACAATCAAGGGACAAGGAATATGGACTTTTTATACATGTGTGTATTAGTATAATTATTATCGACAACAAATTATTATAATACCTTTCTATGTTAAATATTATCTGTTCCGAAAGTGGAAGCATATGTAGTTTGGAAGTGGAATTAATAGAGTACTAGCTAGCAAGCCAACAACAATAATACAAATGCATACTTATCTCATATACTATACACTATATAAATATATATATATATATACATGGGAAAATTTCATATTTTAGGGGACCACTACTACTTTTGATTGGATACCACATACATTTAGATTCAAATACACGTAGACCCTTGGCATTTTCTCTTGCTTATTAACTACACTAAAGTAGCTTTTTTTCTTTTATATAAACCAACGAGAATAAACAACTGACATCAAAATATAAATTAAATTTCACATCGCAATTAGATTGGTATCTCAGTAACATAAAAATATTATATATCCACTATTAAACGACTACATCTCTATATATGTGTGTGTGCACTGCTCAGCAACACGTCGAACCGTCGAGGGTCTCCTTGGTGCGTGTATATATATATATATAGACATAAAAATATACATATCTACTACACACACCTAGGCTTGAGAGAGAAAGAAAGAAAGAAAGAGAGAGAGAGAGAGAGAGAGAGAGATAGAGAGAGAGAGAGAGAGATAGAGAGAGAGAGAGAGGCAGTAAGCAGCAAGCAGTCCTAGAAAAGGACAATGGCAGAGATAGAGAAGCTGGTCGGAGAGGAAAAGGCACTGTGGTACTGTTAATTTTTCTGAATTAATTCATCTGCAAGAAATATGAAAGCCACGAAACAGGTGCGCGATCCAAGACGGTTTAAATGTCGCAACTGATATTCTGTACATGATGATATATATATCTATATATGTATATACATATATGTATATATATATATGTGTGTGTGTGTGTATTTGTTGGAGCACTGAGCCAAAAGTAAGATTGTTTGCATGCAATTTATAAAAAAGGAGGATAATGATCGATTTCTTTTCTTTTCACAAAAACTGACAAAAATTGTATAAATTGTTTGATAGCTGCGACACCTCTGTGGCGTTCACATTCAGCCAATATTATTTAAAATTAACTGTGTTACTGTTAAAGTACTGTAGAGACATTGTAAATTCTTTGCAACCAAGTAGAAGTTGAAAACCCCATCAACCACTAAGAGTAAAATGGAAACCTGAAAATTGTACACCTTCCAGCTTTGCTTCTCCTCTCTCTCTCTCCCCCTCTCTCTCGTCCGTTTGACTTCCAAGTCTGGACGTAAGATTCATATCAGTTTTTGCCTTTTTTTTTTTGAAAAAATCAGTAAAAATTATAATTAATTTTTAAAAACTTAACTAAAACTTCAACCTAAAAATTTTATTTTAAACACATATTCCAGTACCTGAAAATGTGTTTCTTTGGCTTTATAACTAACATGTAGCTGGGAATCCAATAGTACGTAATTTTAGAGATTTAATTTTGAAGTAAAAATGTGAAAAAAAAACTAATATAAATAATTTGGGTTTTTAACAGATTTCAACGGCCAATTATGCTTTTTAATCTTTGAATCTGATTGATTAAGAGGAAAACTGAAATTCAGAAAAAAAAAAAAAAATTTAGGAGGTATTTCGTATCAAAGAAATAATTAATCTCATTATAAAACAAATATTAACTACTTTGGAGCATACTCTAATTAAGAGCTATATACTGGCTAGCAAATATTAGTTAATTTATGCTCATCAAAACATCGTCTCGAAGTCTATATAGGCTTTGTTCTGCCCAAAAGAGCCGCATACCTTTCGGTTTCGGTTGTTCAAAAGGCCCGTGTACAGCAGCAGCTAAAAAGTAGTACTGAATCATGAACAACATCAAAATATAAAATGTTTATAACTTTGCAACAAATATAAGTTGTTATATATAACATGAAATTAGTAATAACAATAAACTTCTTGTCATTGTTACTCCCAAAACTAGCTAGTTAATATTAGTGTATTTTGTGTAATGTATACCTAAGTACGAGCTATATGTTTGTTTATAACTTCGACTTTGTTCATCAATACTTTATATTTTTTTTTTGGTTCATTTTTGTTCCTTTAAATATAATCGGTTTGATAAAGCATTTACTTCTGCTTTTAATCAGTAAAAGTAAAAGAAGAGACGCAAAAACTGTAACTTTTAAGTTAGTAATTGGGAACTACATTTTTAAAAAAGCATTTGAAGTTAAAATAGCTTTAAGATTGTTAATAATAATAATAAAATGTTTAAATAAGTGTTAACAATGTCTAACTCAAACTCTGCTACAAATATTAAAGTCTACTCAGAAGAGTTTTTTCCCGAAATTATATTTTTTGACTTTAACAGAAAGTTATCCTGACAAATCATTTAAATACTTTTGAAAGCTTTTTTTGGACTCAAAAAATCAAAAGCAAGTTTTAAGAAATTTTAAACAGGCCCATAATTTGATGGAAATGGATATATATATATATATATTATATATATCTCTTTTACTAATTTGTTAGTATTGATTTTTTTTTTCTCCTTTTGAGTAACAAGTATTGATTGTTAAATGTAGGTAAAACACATAAATATTGTCAACCTAACTGGTCTGGCTTAGAGCGAGCACAAAATAAGTGATCCAATTGTTTTTTGGTAGCTGGTTTTGATATGATTCTTGTGTGGAAAAAAAGAAAGAAAGAAAGAAAGAAAGAAAGAAAGAAGAAAAAAAAAATATTGTTGAGTTCAGTCCCCATTAAGATTGGGAAAATCATGTAAATTAATGCATGTCGTCACAATCAACATGAATAAGGGGGGCATGTGTTGTACAAAATTATATATATATATATATATATATTTGATTATTGCGCGTGGGTTGTGAACACCAATCAAATTTGTCATGAATGACCCACTTGTACATAAATGACACTGCCCTCTTATTATAAATATTACATTTACACACACATTCAATTCCAAGGTGGGGGAGGGAAAGACAAGAGATAGAGAAATATGAAGACAAACTCGGAATAGTGATGTATCTCGAGTAACAACACATCAATGTTGGAACATTTCTAGGGCGGAATATTGTCAAAAATATTAATTATAATAATAATAAAATTGTATAATATATATATATATATATATATCCAATATTTAGTCTTGTTGCTGTCATGTATACTTGAAAGACAATTTTGTAGTGTGACTATTCAAGCCTGATATATGTGCATCCATGTGCAATCTTCAAAAACAAGCAAATGCAATGGTGCAATATTGTTTGGAAGTATATACATATATATACACACACACATACACTGATAAACATATATGTATATATATATATATATATGTATAGCATGCTCATTTGTATATCATAAACTATATATGAAATTGAACTCTTACCTACCGGCTACTAATTACACATTAGTAATAATGTCAGCAAACATTCCAGTAAAAAGGCCCTCGACCCCTTTATGAATCTTTTTTCTTGAGTGTGTCTGTGTGTCGGGCCTAGCTAGGGGGACACCCACTCAGCAAATTCATTCATTGTAATTTTCAAATTATATCTCATAGCTTGAGCTGATTTTTCCACATCTTGAACAACGGTAAAACAAATTATATAACAGAGTACACTTTGCTATTTCTCAATACATAAATACATGAGTAATGAGCGAGTACAAATTCATCAGAGACAATTCAAGCCCTAGTTATTATTATTATTATTATTATTTTCTAATTTACCCATGCCGGAGTGTAATTTTCTATTTTATACTTGTGGAAACAGAATATAACTACATATATACACGGAAAATATAGTTTAAAAACCACCATAAAGAAAAGAATGAGTTTTTTTTTTTTTTTTTAAGACGATTCATAGACAAGGAGAAGAAACAGATCTTACGTTAAGAAAATCAGAGTATGCAATATTGTTACGACTATTATGGTTAAGAAGAGGATTTTTGGTAATTAATCGAAGGGCAATGAAATAATAATGTAACTGTCCAATGTCAAAGCTAGCTATATATATATATATTAAAAAAAAATTTTGAAAAGATTTTGGGCTGTAGCTAAGCTTGTGATCATACGTACCAATCATGGTAGTGATGGGTCCAATTATATAAAAAATACTCTCTTTTTCTTTAACGATGACTGACTATGACACAGCAAGTGGGCTGGGAAGAGGGTGTCAATGTCATGACTCTCAACCATGAATTGGGTTCGGCACATATTATCTGTTTTCCGGATTTTACTTTCCAAACATTCTTTGGTTCCTCTTTTATTTTTTCTTCTTCTTTTATTTATTTTCTTTTTCCAACCCCCCAAAAAAAATTAAAAGAAAAACATTCCCTTTTTGCACGATTTACCCCACTTCTTGTTGTGGGTTATTTACAGGAGTCCTAATCAAGTAAATAGTCATTCTTTTGCAAAAGTTTATGAAAAAGCACAAATATTGCTAGTTTAACTAACAACATCTTCCATGGTGGAAAGAGAAAAAAAGCAATAATACTCGTAGAAAATAATAATAATAATAATAATAATAATAATAAATGTCGGTGCCTGTTGTTGCTTGCTATGCTAAAATAGGACCCCTGCTGGACCTTTCCAGCCTTTCCGGTGGAAAAGTTGTTTTTCAATTTCCCCACTAACAATTTCCCTTGTGAATCAATTTTCTTTTTCACAAAGTGAAACTTCTAAACCCCCTAAGTTTTCATACTAGACACCAGGGAAGTAAGAAAAAGTATAGACTATAACAATTATTATTATATTATATGCAACTCATGGAAATAATTATATTGTGGCCGATTTGGGGCAACTTTGATCATTTCTGAAAAACTATGACTAATGATCACGTGAGAAAAATAGTACTTATGCTTTCCGAGTTCGCAGTGTAAGGGTTTTCAGTTGTATAAAATATATATATATATATATATATATATATATATAGTCAAGTGCTCGTCAATTATGATTCATTAAGAGGGCGTCTTAATAACATTGCGTTGTTGTTTAAGGGAAATGATGCATTTTTTCTATTTTGAAAGTTTCAGCTAGTTTCACTCTTTTATTATCCTTTTAATTATTTCATAACTTAAGCGAGGGAGTGTTGGTTTAGAGTTTTGGCGTGTACCAAATATTAATGTCGGGCTGAGATCTATACCAACTTTTCTGCTTTTTCTTCAGCAGTACTGCTTTTAGTATAGTAATACACAACCTAATTAATTATTTGTTTATCTCTTGTAAATTTTCTCAAACCTTAACTGAGGCAAATTTATTGTTGTCTCAAAAGCTCTCTTGGGTATCACATAATAATTATTGCTGATAATTTCACACTTAACTCTATCAAAAGGTATAAAGTTTGAACTCCCTCGTCTTCAATTTCAAAATATATATATATATATATATATATATATATATTAATGCTCAGAGTTGACATTTAGTTATTACTTATAAGGTAATAGTAAAACTAAATTAGGTGCATTTTTTTTTTTTTGGCTTGTTAAAAAGATGGTCTTCTTGTACTAGACTAAAAGATGAGGTAATCGCTTAGGCAATCACCTCAACATATATATTGACTTTATATATGATAATTTTGCTAGCTAGCTTTGTGAGAGAAAAAAGCAATTCATATAGAAAGTCATTCGTTGCTTTAATTCCAAATGTCTCTCTCACCTCTAATCTCTATCTATTTAGCTATCTCTATCTACAATTTGGGCAGTATCTAAATGTCACAGGAGTCGCTAGATGACACCGAAATGTTGGACTTGATGATTCACTAACAAATGGTTGGACCTAGCTTTAAGCTTACCCAAGTTGCTCCACTTGATATATACTCGTAAAAAAAAAAAAAGTTGCTCCCCTTTATCCTTTATATTCTTTGAAAAATAAATGTTTTCTTAAAATAAACTAAGAAAAATAAATAGATTTCAATTTTAGCTCATGCAGGAAAAAAAAAATACCATACATTCAGTGACGGAGCCGGTAATTGAATTCAGTGGGAGCACAATTAAGATAAATTTTTTAATTTATAATTAGATAAATTTTCTAATATTTCCTAGTAATAAAATTTTATATAGTATGCTACATATAATGTGTTTAAATACAAATGTAGACATTAAACTAATATCTTAAAACTTAAAAGGTTCATAAATTAAAAAAAAAATGCTAAAAACTCATAAATCTCAGTAATATTTTACCAATGACATGAGTTTAAATATCTTAATAAGATAATTATTGGTCATTGAAGCTAATAAATCTTGGGTAGCATTATTGTGGTTTGGGACTAAAGGAAGATGAGATAGAAGGAAAAAAAATGATGGTGAAAACTGGAAATAATAGAAAGTGAGAGAGCAAATAAAAGGGGGGAAAAAAAGAAGAGAGAGATAACAAAAGGAAATAAATTTTTTAAAAAAAAACATAAACATAAAAACAAAAGTAAAATCTCAAAAAAAAAAAAAAAAAAAAAAAACCCCTAAAGGTTGAAACTTGAAATCATACGGAAAGAGAGAAGCTCTTAATAGTTAATTCTACAAATTATCAAGAAAAAAGAAAAGTTCATTCAAAGACAGAAGCCCAAAACATGAGAGTATGCACATTATGTTGTGGGGGCACTAATAGGAAAGTCCTCCAAGCCAATCCTCAAGTCCAAATGTCCCGTATACATATATGTTTCTTCAGTGAGGGCACGTGACCCCACTAGTGGAAATGTGCATCCATCCTTGCAAGCATTCATGGTTAGTGATAATTTTTTATTTCTTATTAATATAATGATATTTAAAATTATTTAGGTATTTTTCTCTTCTATACATGTACTAGTCTAAAAACATATGCGATGTACATGATTGGACATATTTGAGAAAATTTATCTAAATAGGAAAAAAATACATAAGTAAAAAATAAACAAAAAAAATAAAATAAAGTACCTGAAAATAAAATAAAAATTGGAGGCATGAAAAAAAGACCAAAAAGATAAAAGAACTAAAATGTTAAAAATAAATCAATATAAAAAAAAAAGGACTAAAATGATGAAATAAAAAAAAAGGGCCAAAAGAAAAAAAAAAGAAAATTAACAGACTAAAAAAAATTAAAGAAGTTTTTCATCCAAAACGTTTTGTTTTGGAGGAAAGGGTGAACAGTAGCTCATTTTAAGTTTTATGTGCTACGCACATGTTGGACATATTTGAAAAAATTTATCTAAATAAGGAAAAATTAAAATAATAAGTTAAAAAATAGACAAAAAAAAAAAAACAAAGGACCTTAAAATAAACAAAAAGGAGACATATGAAAAAAGTATAAAAAAGATTAAACGACTAAAATGAAAAAAGCTAACCAATAAAAAAAAGGACTAAATTGTAAAAAAACTATTAGGCCGAAAACAAAAAATAAAAAAGAAAATTGAATGACCAAAAATTAATTACAAAACTTTTTCGTCCAAAACGATTAGTTTTGGACGAAAGATGCTGAATAGTTTCAATTATTGGCACTTCTAAATATTGTTATAGATCCTAGTTTATATTAGTTGAGGTTTTTTTTTTTTTTTTTTCCGACTATTATATAATTAAGAAGGAATTTAGCTGAGGATTTATGAAGGATAAATGTGTGGAGTCGATGAGTGAGTAGAGGTGGCCACTTGGGCCTAATCCTCTTAGCGTAGGTACTATCAAAAAATATAGAAAGCTACAAGTCGCTTATTTAAAAAAATAAAATAATAATAATAAATAAAAAAGCAATAACTCATAAGTCGGGTTTCAAAAAATAAAATGATTAAAAGTTGTATGCCGTTGTGTTTTCTGCTTGGCTTACCATTTTCGTACTTTTATGTTTATTGCCATTAATTCAACTGGTATGATTTATATATATATATATATATATATATATAGGTGAACATGCGGTTTTTTTTTTTTTTTTCGTTTTTTATTGTAAATAATATGAACATGAAAAACGTGGTTATTGGATCACGACGAAGGCTCATATTTAAACTAGTGCGCCTCAACGAATTTGAGCTAAAGAGTGTATGCATGATATTACTTTGATGTTCTTTAAAAAGCATATGTATTGATTTCATATTGAAGTGAATAAAACTATATAAACCAGTTTTGGTATAATTAATAGCCTTAAAACTCAAAATGTTCAGATCGATCTCTCTCTCACTCTCACAAGTCACACTCACACATATATAAACATATATAAGCTTTAAGTAAGTGTTTGAAGTCTGACCTTAAGCATAAACGGTACTGAATGGTTTTTCTTCCAACACGTGTTACATATTAACATTTATGGTGTGGCTTTTTCTCAACCTGTGAATTCTTATGGTAATTAAGAGGAATAGTCCCAAGTCCAAATCTACATTAATAGTGTTATAGCCTTTATGCTCCTTAAAAAATAGAGACGTTAGCAGATCAGTCAGGGCAAAGCCCATACCTTGGGTGTAAAGTTCCCCGTAAGCAAGACGGTAGATGATTAATTATATATATATATATATATATATATATATATGTTTGAACTTTTTGGAATTTAGGGTGGGCTACAAGTCTAAAATGTAGACTTGGAAGTTAGAGGTAGTTGGATTTGCAAGAGTGAAAGATTTTCTTCCCAACCTAGCTAGCGCCCTCTTCCTTTGAACTTGGGAATCCATGAAGTTTTGAATTTACATTTTAGGATGAAATCATGTATATGTTTATAGTTAAATTATGTCTATATGAAATTATGTGTATGTTTATCGTTTCATTGTGTCTATAATCATCTTAGAGCACTTCAATTGCTTAAACATATATGCAAATCATATTTTAGGTTCATTGTTTTATTCATAATAATATATGATCAAACATAAAATATTTAACTGCAACGATCTATGCCTTTTTATGATATAATATATTCGTTTTGGGTCTCAATCCACACAGTTTTATTTTTGAACTTCACTCTAAATAGTATTATATTATTGGGAGGTGGTTTCTTTACTTATGAACCACAATATATATATCATTCCCAAATGATATGAGACTGCACAATTAGGAGTGTTCATAGAATCCGTCAATTTGCTCAATCCATTCAATTTAGTCTAATCTGCTAGATTGTATTAGGTTGAGAGATTAACGGATTGGTTAAGGATTGAGATTTTCCCAAACCGAATGTTCTAGATTGGATTACGGATTGAGGATTTCTCAATCCGTGTAATCTGTCAATCCGTTGAATTACTTTGATGTAGTATTGGTAAAGTTAATTAGTATTGATATTTTATTTTGAGTTTAATTCAAGTTTGATTGTTGTTATGTACTGTAAGTTACAATTCAGCTAATGACTAAAAACTTGAAGTTAATTGTATTGTAATTTTATTGAACTATTTCTTATTTAAGCATTATATTATATTTTAATTTCTAGATTTTTCGGATTGAATCCGTGAATCTAATCCGTGTAAACTGAGGTTTACGGATTGGATTAGAAGCTTCACGGATTGGTTATGGATTGGAAAAATCCCAATCCGAATGTTACGGATTGGTTTACGGATTGAGATCTAATCCGTAGAAACTGATTTATGAACGTCCCCATGCACAACTTACCATTTTCTCATAAGGATTAATGACTGTTATATTAAGATTATTTATTAAATTAACTATAAAAAAATTGATTAACTGTATCAATATTTGATATGGTATATTAAAAACCATATATATATATATATATATATATCTAGTTTATTACTAAAGATTTGCCAAAAAAACAAAGAAAATTAGGTGTGGTCAGTTTTGACCACCCTTTAAAAACAACAATGGTCGATTTTTATTTTTATTTTATTTTTGTCAGTTGAAAGTCATTTTTCTTTATTTTTATTATATTTTACAATGGTTTATCATCGATATATTTAGGTTTATTATATCACTGTCTATTAATTTGATAGATAATTAATTGATCATCAAGTCTCTATTAATAATGTATCATCAAAAAGCTAATTATTGATGGAACATTTAAAATTTACTAAATACGTAATAAATTAGTAAGAGATAAATAAATCATTTATTTGAAAAATTTATTATTCATTGTTTTCTATTTATTTACAACAAGTATTTTTTTTTTTTAAATTGCTACTTAAGTTGAGTTTGATGTATAAGTTGAGTTTGAGTTGAGTTGAGATTTTTAAGTTTGAATAGTAATTTTTGTTGACTTTTTTAGAAAAGACAAAAAACTTTTTCAGAAAAGATAAAAAACATGATGAAAAAAGTACAGTTTAATTTAAAATGAGATGGAGAACCAAACACCCCCTTACTTTATCTCTCTCACGGGAAGAGGGAGAAAGAGGGAGATAGTATAATTAAAAGGTGAATTAGAAAAATAAATAACAGTTTTTCATGTTAGAAGAAAATACTGGCATATTTCAATATACTAAATTCCAGTTTCACCCTTGTCACTTCCTCTCCTCCGTTGCCCAGATGTCGGAGAAAAAGCCCCGGACCCGCTGGCTGCCGCAGCTGTCCTTGTCGAGGCAACGTCGTCGTCAAACTACAACCGTCGCCGTCATATATCCGACCGTCATCGTTAAATCGCGACCGTCACCGTCGCCGTCGCCGTCGCCAAGATGCAACGATCTTCTCTTAAGTCACCAACATCATCGTCCTCTCCGGCCGTAACCTCTAGAATGCTCATGATCTGTGTAAAACGACGGCAAACTGACGGCGACTAGCGTAAGGCAGATCATCGGAGGATTCGAGAATCGCGATTCAAATCAGATCGCTCCGCTCCCTGTCCATTCTCGTCGCCGTTGGTGCTGCATCTCGGGTCATCCCTGCGGTCGCTTTCCCCGACGGTCGCTGGAGACGAGCTACCATCTTTTCCGGCGACGAGTTCTTTGGGTTGGGGGTAGTAGATCGTGACGAAGCTCATCGCCATTGTCCCGATGAAGATCCCGCCGAGATCGATCGCCATTGAAGAACGAAAGCCGTCGGAGGTGCTTGCCGACCTGCTGTCGCGATGGTGATGGTGACGGTGCGAGGTGCTCCGATCTGCACATCTCGCCGGAGGTACTTGAACAACGGTGATGGTGCCACCAAGGGTATTCTGGGAATTTGAGTTAAAATTAACAATAAAAAATGCTATTATTTTTAAACTTTTTATAAAGCTGCTATATATTATAAAATGGTTTTAATAACTTGTTATTTCTTACCATATCCCAAGGGAAAATAAGGAGAGCCCGTGCCAAAATTGGGCCCAACTCAAGAAATGGAGTCAATCCTGACGGAGGAATTTCACACTTTGCCTCCTTGCATTTGCCAGCCCAAATATTTCGGTTTTTTTTAATTCGTTTCGTTTTGTTCCCTCTCTAATTTCTTAAAAAAAAAAAAAGAAAAACTCCCAAACTGTTCTCACCAAAATCTCCCTCTCTCTCACCAGATAGCAAAATAATTTAACTAAGCTCAGTGTCCCTACTCTCCCTCCTATGAAACTTTAAACTTTTAAACCCAAAAAAATTCAACAAAAACCCAAATTTAAAAACCCCACCAAAACAAAACAAAACAAAATCCCATTCCCAAAAACATCCTCGTTCCCTCCAAAAACAAAAAACAAAAAACAAATCCAACACTACAAATAGCTCGATCCCATTCGTTTCCTCTCCCAAGATTTCTCCAAAATCAACATATTTCATATATCACATTTCGACCTCCTTGGTTAATTTCCCCCCTCTCTAAGTCTCAATCAATGGAGGTCAACAACAATAAAGAGAATATTGTTCTTCCTTTGTCTCAGAAGCACAACAACCCGGTGCTTTCTACTGCCCAATCTTCCAAGAAAATTGTGAAGAAAAGAAGGTTCGAGAGAATTCCACTTTCCGACATTACCCACCTCTTCAATCACCCACCTCAGTCTTGTTCGCTTTTCCCAAATCTTCCTCTGTCACTTGTTTCTGTTGTTTCCAATTCTCGTACGAGGAAGGCTCTTCTTTTGGGTGTTTCTGATCCTGCGAATGTGGCTACCTCCAAGTCTCTGAGGATGGGTTTCAGATGATTTCTTTCTTCTTCCTTTCTTGTTATTTTTTTAAAGTATACAGAGAATTCATGTACTGGCCTTACAACCATTAGATTAGACTACAGATTTTTTATTTTAGAGGAAAAACAGGATCGGGGTAGAGAAAGTGCGCTTCAAGATTCATAAGAATGTAATTTGTAGCGTCAACGTTTTGTTACTTGTGTTCTACCCAAGAAGGAAAAGAAAAAAAATATATGTTGTTCTTGATTCATTTCAGCATCCTGTTTTACTGAGTTTCTTTTCCTTTGTGATCCGGGGAAAAAAAATGTGTTTTTTTCAATCAAGATCTAAAAAATTTGGGCTAAATTGCATTTGTTTCCCTTGAATTTAATGTATATTTGTAATTTACACTTTGTATTAATTTTAATAATTTGCACTATCAATTTATAGATATATAACAAACTATGCTTATCAATAACAATGTTGATTTTTTTTTTGGTTGGAAATTGACAATTAATTTTCACATAGATTGTAATTAAGAGTTTAAAGGTATTTTTAATTAATATCAGTCTAAATTTATTTCGAAATATTAATTGAATTTTTTTAACTTGAAATATTTTATTTCCATAAAAACTTAATTAAAGATTTTAATTTCAATAAATTTAAATTAAAATAAATTAAAATAAATATTTATGCTATTAACTAATTTCTATAGAAATTACATGTAATTTTTCTTCAAAAGATTAATGTTATTGTTTTCAATAAAGGTAAATTGCTATATACTTGTAAATTCAGAATATAAATTGTGAAATTAAAAAATTCATAATATAAATTGTAATTGAGCTATAAATTGGGAGTACCAGTGAAAAAAAAAAAAGTTAAGTCTGTTTTTCACAAAATTAGGAGGATACATATATGGCCAAATTAGGACAATTATATTAATAAATGTCCAAAAACAAACTTCTTTGCAAGAATAAACAAAACAAGGAACTGTTTTTTTTCATAGTGACCAAAACACCCATATATGAAATCAGAATTCTCCCAACAAAAAAGGGTCGTTAATTTTTGAAATTACAAAAACAAAAAAAAAAAAAACAAAAAAAAAACACAAAAACAAAACTGCTCCTATAATATCGCTATTTTGAAATCACCATAATAAATCTTCTTGTCACCATCGTCAACTGTATCAGAAACGAGAAAAAATCACAAGTCCAAATCACCAGAAAATTAGTCAACGAAGTTTCTCAGCCATTATAAATCTGAAGATCGTCAAGGCTTTCCATTGTCGGAGATTTTTCTTTTTAAAAGTTGATTTATATTTTTTAATCACTAGTAGTATTTGGTGAGATAACGATATTTTTCCAAGAGATCTATGCTATTGTTACTGATTTTTTAGGGTGTTGATTTGTTCATATAATCGCCGGTCATTATGATAAACAGTCACTTTTGACGAATTTTACATTTTTTTTTCTTCTTTTGGTTTCAAAGAATCGTTGTTATTGTCTTGTTGCATAATGACTGAGTCAATAACATTGGTAAGATCAACTGAGATTTGAGATATTCTTGTGTCAATTGTAGTTACATAGCTTGCATGCCAGTGGTTACTCGCTAACCAAGTTTATAATTCATCGTTTATATGAATATATTCTGTTGTTTGCTATTGTTTTCTCTGTTTCTCTTTCAATATCATCTTGGTTAGGTCAACATCATCTTGGTTAGGTCAATATATTATGTCATTATAAAATTTTTTGTGGTTGTTTGTTTGTTTGTTTGTTTGGTTTTTTTTTTCAATGATAGGATAAATATGGTAGTGATCCAATTTTTTATGCATTTATTTAAGTTAGTCTCTTGATATTTATCAATTTTTATGTAAATTTGTGATTTGATTTTGTAACTAGAATCGTTAGTACAGTTGCTTATTATTATTATTATTATTATTATTATTATTATTATTATTATTATTATTATTATTATTATTATATCAATAATATTATTATTATTATTATATCAATCCATTTAAAGTCAATACCATATTAACAAGGTCATTATGTTACCAAACTCTATATTTGGTGAATACATTTGATCCTTCACTGATGACACAGTCAATATGGTCTATACAATAATGATAAAACATATCATTATTATAAAGATCATGTCGGTGTTTTTTTCTTTTTCCTAAATAAACTTAAGAATTATCATAATGATAAGGTTAACATAACATTATTGTATTCATTATGATATGGTCATTATGGTACTAAAGATATTAATGGAAAAGATTAAAAAAAAAAAAAACTACCTCTAATGTAAAGAAGAAACGTAATTGATAGAAAATATATTTTACTATTTAAAAAAAAAAAGGCCCCACCTGAGACTCCTTAAACAACGTAGATGCAATCTCATAAAATAAAAGATAACTTTATACTTATAATCCATAAACATCAGCCAAAAAAAAAAAAAAAAAAAAAAACCTCCAAATCAAAATAGTAAGATGCACATAACGTGTTAAGAGAAATTAGCTTCCCCAAAAATAATAACAACGAACGAGAAATTAGGGAATCACAGAACGGTTACAAAAAAAAAAAAAAAAAAAAAAAAAAAAAAATCTATTCTGTCACATTTTATTTTATTTTCTATAAAAAATATTTTTAAAAATTAATGAAAGGGTATATAGGGAATGAAAAAAAGTTTGTAATTTAAAATTGGTTTAAACTCTCTTGTTGTCTTGGCCCACATCAATTTGAAAGCCCATTTAGATTTTTGGGCTTTTCTAATTAGCCTGCCTCTGAACTCATTTCCCTCTCAAACATTAAAGAACGTGGAAGCACTTGAATGATTTAAATTTAAATATCATTATATCAATATGATACAAAAAATTAATATCAAATCAAAATATTAAAAAATTAAATTAAATTTAACTAAAATTTATATTAGGTCAGAAGAATTTATATTATTTTAGTTAATAGATGAAAAATGGTGGTTATGTAGATGATTTTCTAAACAAAATATAACAATAACTCCAATTCCTTCCTGTTGTCTTGCATGATAATGCTATAATAATAGTTTTAAAAAAAAAAGTTGGTTCTTGTGTTTACAGTGTTAGTTTAGATTCATATTAATCTTTAATATGAACTTTTTGTTATTTTAATTATAAAGGGGTATAATAGGATTAAAAATATCAAAAGACGGACTGTAACAAAACGAGTCATTCGTTTATAATATCGTAAAGATGAATCAATTTTCATTGTCATACCTTTACAGAAAATTAATACTGATTATCAAATAAATTGTAAATAGAAACAATTCATTGAGTATTTGGATGGAGTAAAATGATTACGGTATGGTATATTCACATTCTATTTTCAAGTTGAAATCCACCTTTAAGTTGGGGGGGAAGTGCTTTAACGGAAAGATTTGCTAGAGTAATAATACATAAAGGCAAATTCATAAATTGCTACAAAGGAATTGATCCTCCACCTTTAAGTTTGGGGGGGGGGGGGGGGAGTGCTTTTAACTGCGTTGTTTTGTCTCTTTAGAAAACAACATTAATAGACACGTACTGTTTTAAAGAAATTGATCCTCCACATTGACATCGATTCGCAGAATCTCATTTTTTTTTTACCTGTTTTGTGTGTGGAAAATCTCAGATTGGCCATGCGAATGCGCTTGAGCTCACATATATGTTTGCATGTATATGTAGGTTTGACTTTATTATTATTTTTCTTTTTTTAAATAAATTATGATGATAAAAATCAATAGGTGTATCAAAACATCTCGATTAATTCGATACCCTAATTTAGAGCATGTTTGGAATACCGTTTGAAACGGTGTTTTCCTAGGTTCATCTCAGCTAATGGTGTTTGGCAAACTTGCTCATCTTCAGCATCCCTTTGACCCGTTATACAGTAACCCCGACTTGGTTTACTGTTCAACGAATCTCCCCTGACCTTCTGTTTTGCCCGTGCCTGGCTTCTGTGCCTGAATCTTTCGCCTCCACTCCAGCGCCCATGTGCTGGTGTCAGTGGGTCTGTTGGCTGTGCCCCCATCCCATCGAGCATCTGCTGCGTAGCAGGAGCTTTGGTTTGTGGCCGTCCTTCCTCTCTCCTCGTTGTGTTTAAATGTTGAGGTATTACCCTCGCCCACTCCCGTCAAGCAGATGCGGCACCGAGTGAGGTTTGGGAAACGAAGGCGAAACGTTGGGCGGATTACCCAGTATTTCCAAGTTCAGAAATCAGCTCGCCGACCTATCAATTCCTGCCCTAATCCGACATTCGATACTGGGTACTCGTCCTCGGGCTCCAATTCGGTAACCCTAGTATAAATTCTTCCCCTACTTCTCAAATACTATAGTTGCATTCTCATATTTATTGCTTGTATGTATTAACCGACGCATTTCGTATCTCTAGACTCTACAACCCCCTTATTAATTACGTCCCTTCTCTTTGTGTTCTTATTAGCAATTTGATTTTGGAGCGAAGTTAAAGTCATGGTTGTTTGTGGGTGTGTGGTCCGTGGGTGTTTGTATTTTTTATAGCAATTGCACTAGTCAAGCTTGTTTGTTGAACTAGATCGTCCATTTGCACATAGGACCTGTTTTGTTCTCCATTTACCAACGTTTTACACTTGTAAATGATCCCCGTCATTTACTAGAATGCCCATTTGCTGCCATTGCCCTGTTTTGATCTCTATTTACCCATGTTTTGCACTTGTAAATGATGTTTGAGGTACTAGAATCCCCATTTACTATATAGGGCCTGTTTTGATCTCCATTTACCCACGTTTTGCACTTGTAAAAGGTGTTTGAACCACTAGAATCCCCATTTGCACATAGACCCTGTTATGATCTCCATTTAGCCATGTTTTGTAGTTGTAAATGATGTTTGAGGTACTAGAATCCCCATTTGCTGTATTTGCCCCGTTTTGATCTCCATTTACCCACGTTTTGCACTTGTAAAAGGTGTTTGAACTACTAGAATCCCCATTTGCACATAGGCCCTATTTTGATCTCCATTTACCCACGTTTTGCACTTGTAAATGGTGTTTGAGGTACTAGAATCACCATTTGCTACCATGGACTTGTTTTGATCTCCATTTACCCACGTTTTGCACTTGTAAAAGGTGTACGTTCACCTTTAGACCATATTGGCGATGATGTATGCAACAATTTTCAAATATTGTATTATAGTCTGACTGGTGAGTCAGTTACCCGATTTGCGTTGTCAGTTACTGGTATATAAGCACATGTTTGGTGTTAAGGGTCTTAACTATGGGTTATGCTAGTCATAAACAAGTTAAACCCCGAACCCATGGTTTCTATGCCATGGTAGCCGATTCTGTATCGGGTATTTGACATGCCTCAGATTAAATATGTCAATCAATTTATACTGAGCCAATTCATCGACCGTCGGACCTTTTTTTGTATTCTTTTCCTATGTTTGGTTATCGCTTTCCTAAGGAGATGCCGCGTAAAGCATCGGGGGATCATTACTTTTGGGACGCCGCTAAAGAAAAAAAATTCCTTCTTCAACTTAATGAGTACTTGGCCTGCAGTGGCGGTAAACATCCCCCCAAAACAACTCTTGAACTCTAGGCCGCCCAGTTTAATGCTGAGCTTGGAGGGGTACCAGCACACGGAATGACATTATATCAAAAGAAAGAGAGGATGAAGAAAATATATTGATTTTCTTGCTCCAGTCCTTTTTTATTTCTTTTATTTGTTTATAGATATTTGAGGTGTTAATCTTTTTAGCGGATTAACTTTTATTTATTTATTTATTTCATGTTTGAAAATGTAGATGAGACTGTAGGTTTCGCTATTTTATGTTATTTTATATCTGATATTTTATATTACACTGCTAATGTTTTGTACCGGTTATGAGAAAAAAGACAAGTTAACATTCACTTCGGAACGAATAGTTACGGTGACATGATGGTATTGAGAAATAATTTTTTATAGTTTGCTAACAATTTTCTTATACCAGGTAAACATCAAATTTTAGAGCGCATATCAATATATTCTCAAAATGAACGAGTATAGTTCCGCATCCGATGACGAACCAGATGATGTGTACTCTGAAAACGAGTATAGCGATCATAATAGTTATCTGATTAGGGCAGTGGTAGCCGTCACTGCCAGCAGGCGTAACAGGCGACGACAGCCACAACCAATGCATAACTCAACACTAACTGGGAGCATGCGTATGGAAGAGATTTTAAATGGACATGCAGAAATAATTCAATGATTGATAAGTATGAAATCAGAAACATTCAGATCACTAAGTAACCTGTTAGCTAGTCGGGAGTTATTGAAGCCAACTCGCAACATGAATGTGAACGAGCAGTTGTTTATATTTTTAGCCATTTGTGCATGAGGCGCTACGAACCGGCACATTTCTTATTTGTTCCAACATTCGATAGAGACAACTTCACGTTGGTTCGATAAGGTGTTGAAGGTTATTTGTTCGTTAAAGGATGAATTCATCAGACCACCCGATTACACATCGGTTCAAAATTTGATTCTGGAGCATTCAGACAAATATCGGCCATAGTTTGATGTACGTTATCGATGTTATATAAGCACATTATCGTACGTAAGAGCTTTAATAAAAATCTCTTATTGTTAATGTCGGTACGCATATTAAATGTTCTAATGTTGCCTGTAGAGTTGTATTGGCACTATAGATGGTACGCACGTCCCATGTGTCCCTAGTCGCGAAAATGCTGACGCTTGGATAAATCGCAAGGGATATCACTCGCAAAATGTATTAGCCTCATGTTCGTTTGACATGAAATTCACTTATATATTGGCCGGGTATGAGGGATCTTGTCATGATGCCAGAATGTTGGAAGAGGCAATAGCATTCTATAGTTTCTCAATACCTCCACTAGGTAAGCAGACTTATCAATTTGCTGCCAGTATTTATATATAGTAAATAGGTTAAATAAATTATAATTGTCTTCATATTACGAGTTTTATTGTGTAGGGAAATTTTACATAGTAGATTCGGGCTATGCCAATAAGGATTGTTTCCTGAGTCTATATCGACGGGAGACGTATCATTTACCGGAATTTCGAAAACGTCGTTCCGGGCTAGGCAACCGTCGTGAAATTTTTAACTACACATATTCATCACTGCAGAATTGTATTGAGCGCACATTTGGTGTCTGGAAGACAAGATTTAAAATACTAAAAGGTATTAATAGCTATCCAATGGACAAACAAAAAATTATCCCCGTGGCGTGTGCGGTTCTGCATAATTTCATAAGAATGGTGCAGGTTGGAGATCCATTTCTCGAAGAGTATGAGGCATATTGTGTGTCTGTTGGGGGAAATGTCGATGTTAACATGGATTATGTGTTTCACGACGGGATCGATAGAAGTGGCCCAAGTACAGGACCGCAGTAACATGACTCGAGTAGGGAAGCAATGAATCAGATGAGAGACCACATAGCTAATGATATATGTGAAAGATATCAAGCATCTCCATGGTATAAATGAACGTGAAAGCAAGATGCGTTTTTATCTACTTGCACCAGATAACGATTGTAATTATTAATTTGTTATTATCAAATTTTAATGACCAACTACATATTGTTTGTTGGTCTATTTTTTTGGTGATGTAAGAGTTTAAGTTACAAAAACAATGATGTCTCAAGTTGATAGGTGTTATTAAATGACAGTATTTTAATTTATCTGTTTTTCTTCATGCGTTTAGTTCATGAGTTTGAGCTGAAATTTTTAAGTTTTAATGGTACAATTTTTGAAATTTTCAGAAAAGACAAAATTTTTTTTTGGGAAAAAGACAACAACTTTTTAGAAAAAAGACAAAAAAAAGTGTGAAAATTATGGTTTAAGTTTGTGAACCAAACAAGCACATAAAAACTACAATAGAATGTTATATACAGACAAAAAATTTGTTAAACTCATTTTTTTAACATCCAAACAGGGTCCTTGTTTTTTTTTTAAACTTTTATCTCAAACTTTTTTACATCCAAATACTCAACTCAAACTCAACTTTTCAACTCAAACTTTTTCCCAAACACTCAACTTTTAAACTCAACTTAACTTAATTCAAACTCAAGCTTGTGAACTAAATGAGCCCTTATTTTTCAATTGTTCGTGGACGTGGGGACTATACAAAATGGAACAAATAGGTCGCATTTTTGGCTTTTGACAAAAGTAATTAGCATTTGATTGGTCCGAAGACTCTGAACACGCCACTTTGCAAGATTATGATATTAAAATGAATCTTTGGCTTTCTGAAGTGGTCTGTCTAGGTATACGTCAGAACAGATAATAGTAGTGCTGACTATCTGGAAAAGAAAAAGAAATGGAAAGAAAGTAAATAATGATGCCATTTGCCTTTATCTAATAAATATGCCAATTGAAAAGTCATTTCAGTCCACATAAAAATTTTAATTTATTATTTAAATTTATTTTTTAAATTTATGATCCGAACCAGACTGACTCAGTAGCTGCTTTTGATAAAATATATATAACAGTGGCTAGTTAGTGACGATTGATTTTTTTAACCTACCATCTTGAAAGTGAGGTTTGCTACTTTGCTTTTACAAGGCTATATAATTTTTAGGTTCTTACAATTTAATAAAAAGATAATTTGAATAATAAGTGGCTAATCTGCTGTAGATACACTATTGAAAGCCAGATGATTAAAAATCATACAATCAGAGAGACGTTAATGTTTCACTGTTTTTTTTTTGTTTTGTTTTGTTTTGTTTTTTTCCTTTTTCTGTATGAGATTGGGAAGTCCATCTTACAAGTTTTCAGAAGTTTCACCTTGGGGTCTCAAAGTTTACACCTTCAGAAATGGACTCAAAGGTTTTGGAGAGAGGACGCTACGAATAAAGTAACATGAAAAGAAGGAAAAAAAAAAAAAAAAAAGGAAGAACAACTTAGTTTTAATGGTGGTTATAATGTGCAATTGGTTTCATCCATTTTTGCAGTCTCTAACGCCGAAATCAGGTGAGCAACTGGAAGTTTAACATAAAACTTGCTGCTCTCGAGATGGGAATTGTGTCGAAAAAGGTCAACCTTGTGGTGCACTTCATCATGTTGTGATCACCCGTAAATTGCAGCAGTTTTATTAAAGAAACTTGCATATATATATATATATATATACACGCACACACACACACACACATATACATGTATATGTATATTGGTGATCAAGGTGATCGGGTTGCTAGATCCATGTTGTGAAGGACTTTGTTATAGTACTGGTGCCATTAAAGGACAGTGTGTAAGGATAATCAAGACGGAGACCGATACGTCGATCTGTATCCCTTAATTTTCAGCTTAAGATTTCATAATTTCATCAATCAATATCATGCTAATTTACAATATCATAGATAAGTAATTTTGTATTGAAGGACTGAAGTCTGGAGTCCTCTATTAAAGTCACATCGACTTTAAAAAACAAGATCCCACAGCCCATACATACGTTTCTTTTCTTAAATTATATATTGAGTAATTGAATATGAAAGTACCATTTTTTTTTTCAGGGAAATAATTGTTCAGTTATCATTAACTTTTCATAACTGATTCAATTTCTCCATGATTTTTCTCCTCTGATCACTTTGAAGACTTTGTAGAGAGGCAACCGTCTTCTAGTAGAGATATTTTTCACTAATGATCACTTAGAACTAAGGCAGCCGATTGAAAGAGATCTGTATAGCAAAGTGTTTGGCACTAGACAGAACTACAACGCGTAATAAGAACGATTTGGAGCCTTGTCCTGATCGTTGGCTAAAGTTTGATGCCCAGTCTAATCGAACGGTGTGTACATGGACGTTGTCATGGGAGAATTGGAGCGTAGTTTTGTCGACAGAGTGCGACCGTGTACTTGAGATCGTTGGCCGTTAAGATCACCATAGTTTGGTCAGAAACCAACGGGAAGGAAACCTTAGCCGAGTTTTTTTTCCTTGCCACGTCAACCATCTTTCAAGTGGTATCTCTCAATCTAAAATAATATTAAAAATAAATGAGATTCTTTAAAAAAAAAAAATTATGAAATTAAATTTATCCCCGAAGAAACAAGAGCAAAAAGAAACAAAAACGATCTCTTTTTCAGATGCGTTATACATGCACCACATACAATACATAGTTGAGGCCACGTCTACTCCCTGGTTGTTTGTCTCTCTCTCTCTCTCTCTCTCTCTACATATATATATATATATATATATATATATTGATAGTTAAATGAACCATCAAAAAAAGGGAATTAAGTCAGCACATAATTTTTTATTCCATATATATATATATTAAATATGAAAATTAAATGCACATTAGAAGCCTAGGTTTCTCTTATATATATATATATATATATATGACTAATATATAGGCTAATTACTTGACATTTGTATCTTTTATACTTAACGTATATGCTATTCTTACTTTTGATGACGACACCAACTGAAAATTAAACATAGGAAAAATTAACATATATTATATATGTAATTATTTAATTATTATAAAGTAACAAATCAGTTTGTTGGAACTTGATACTAGCGAAGACATCAAGTTGTAGTTTTCCTTTCCTTATAACACAAAACAGAATATTGCACTACGAGGCGCAACGCAAGTTTAAGATGATTTGCTCTTTTTTGTGGAAGCATTAATCGATCGAGCTAGCATTCACAATATGTATATATTTATACACACACACACACACACACACACTTAATTAATTACATCTATTAATGCGTTCACCAATAAATTCCCACAAATGTCAACTTTTATTTGTTACATCTACGTTTAAAATTATCAGCACCAGCTCTAGTTAAAAATTGTTTTTTGTACTAATGAGTACTAAGTTAGGACATGCGTTCGATGAACCAAGTATATAGTTAGGCATTAGCTAGGCAAAATATATCGCTTTGCAATTAAATTTGCACGGAATGTTAATGAGGTTAATAATTAGTTCATAATTATTAGTATATCCTCTAATTAATTATATTTTAATTAACGCCTGTTTCCAAGTGGAGCTAGGGCTAGCTATTATAGTTATAGGTGTATGATTTGATTATTGGTAAAAACAAGGCTTGCACATATATATATATATATATATATATTTAGAGACAGTGGGAGCCATATTATAGAGTGCTAATACAAAGGCAAGACATAATGCAACTTGGATCTTAATGACAAAGTCAAAGGAGGGTTTAATGGCCCTTCACGTTCCAAAGGGAAAAAGTTTTAGGCCAAAACTTTAGTCCTAAGGTCACTCTTCCGGAAGCGACATTATTATTAATTGTACCCTACTACTGCATATGGATATTCAGATCCCATCGTGGAATATTAAACTAAGGGCATATATATATACACACACATGTACGTGTGTGTGTATTTATGTATATATATGTAAAAACTATTCTCGAGATTCCATGATATAAGAACTAATAAGTGCCATATAATTAAGCCACGTAAAATTTTCAGTGTTTTAGTGTGGAAAACGTGGAAGGCTCATATCTGAAAGTATACTGGCTGAGTGCATGCATAATGCACGTGAAAAAGAAAAATGTTTGGAGGTTACACTATTGATGTTAAACACCATTATTAATAGAACATGAATTTTATCTATAATCCTATCCACTTTTTATTAGTAAATGTGAAGTTGCTTAACATCATTAGTGTTCTTTAATAGTGTTCATATGAAAATATATATTACCAAATTAATGCGCTCTTCTAAAGACATGACATCTTGTAAGACACAAAGGAGCGCTAATAGTATTTGACGTGCTAGCTTGATCCACTTTGACTTCTAAATGTACGTAATACTTGATTTCTTGTCATTCTCCACTAGAAATAGTAAGTCCAAACACTATGAAAAAAAAAAAAAAAAAGAATAAGTACACATAGAGCGTCGTTATATAAACGAGTAATATTCTTATCCTGCATGCAACTTCATGTATTGAGGCCGTTTTATATCCAATTGAGAAGCCTAGCAAACATTGACCAGATCATATTATGGCTACTTCGAAATCTTTGATTCTCCTTTTCTTGGTTTTCCTCGTACTTTTTTCCAAGTCAGAAACTCGATCCCTGTCCCTTGTTGTTGAGCCCTACCGAGCTGGTAGTACCATGAAAAAATACCAAACCAAAACACTCATGCGAGAACTACTTCAAAAGTCTAAAGAGCATATGAAGGCAAGGAATCCAGGAGATGATCACAAGGACATAATGCCAAGCCGTTATTACACCAACCGGATCAGCCCCGGCGGACCTGACCCTAAACACCACTCTGTGCATCAGTGATGATGACAATTCTTCACTGGAGGGGGACACCAAATGCCTCAGCCCTTCTATGCCTTGAATAGATAGAAAGGGAGGGTATATCTTTTCGTTTTTCATGTTGTCAAAGAGTTGAACAAAGGTTTTTTCTGTTGTCAAAGTGTTGAATGTGTGGGTTGGGGAGGGGTGTTTTCTTTTGATCACTTGCCTAATTTGCAAGGTTAAAATGATGATGGCAATAATGAGAGTGTGTAATTCACTAATGCAAAATTGTATTTGATTTGCTTGCAAAAACTTAATTTGATTAACTTTGTGATGTTCTCATGGTACTTGATGAGTTGTGACATTTTGACATCATTTCAAATCAAAATGTGACAAAACTTGTCCAAACTTTTTTTTCCCCCTCCTCAACCGAAACTAATACAAGAAGTGGTAATTAATAAAGACCAACATAAGTACAATCTAATATTATGCGTTTGAAAGTTAATTTAATTAGTTCGGTAAATTAGTTCCCATTAAATACTAGTATACTGATGGTCATACTTATATATAGTGGGGTTTGCAAACTGGTACTTGGAAAAAAATACCACTTCCTATTAAAAGCAAGTTCTTAATTTGACTTAAGCAGATAGTTAAGCTAGTGAGTCTTTGCGTCATGCTCATTCATTAGGAGAATGTCGTACTTAGGTAGGATTATCCACTTACAGTGTGAATTAATAAATGAGTATATAGTACTAAAGATTCCTACCTTTATCAATCTTTAACTCTTGATATCATCTTTCACACGATAATATCTTGATCTTTTTATTAATAGAAATACATTTTTAAATATCAATTAATAAATACTTGTTGTTCGGATGCTTTTTTTTTGCGCCTGTTGATAATTAAAGAGCCACAGACCTACATCTTCCAAGATTATCTAAGCTTCTTTTAAGTCTACCACCATGAATACACTTATTTCTTTCATGCCATAGAGACCATAATAAAGTGACAACACAACAAAATCATTACGATTGTTAGGTGCTGACGGTGGACTGAGGTGGAGTGGTATGAAGGTTAACGTGAGATAAATGATTATGATCTACAGGGGGAAAAAAAAAAAGGAATTTTGTTTAGTTTTTTATTTAAATTCGAATTTCTTTAATTACATTTTCATTTTAAATTCGAAGGGTGTTTTAAGCATTTTAGGTCAAACTTTAGTGTCAATCTAAAAAAGGTATATATTTGTGCATTAAATACAGTCGTATGGTAAAAAAAAATGTAGGATGTAGGGTATAATTTCTAAATAAAAGTAATTGTAGGATATAAAAAGGTAAATAATCTAAACCTTTTGATTAGGGGCCTTTTGGGTATTTTAAAGTCAGAATGAAGGATTGATCGAGAGAAAATGTACAGATTTGTATGCTAAATATAATTTAATGGTATTAAAATGCAGAATTTAGATATTATATGGTATACATTTTGAATAAAAGTAATATACATAATATAGAATTTAAAATATAGTCCTTTATTTATATAAAGCCTATGTTTGGATATATAAGCCTTCATTAATTCTAAGACCAAAAAAAAAAAGAAAAAAAGAAAAAAAAAAGCCTTCATTTATGAAAGACGTCTCCGTATGACATTAGAGGATACAAATACTATCTTTGACATTTCAGGAAAACATTATGATAGTGGGTTTTTTTTTTTTGTTTTTTTTGGAAGTGAACATTGTTTTTATTATTTGATAAAACTAGTTGATGGTCCAAAGAGCCTCTAGATACTATGTGGGTTGATTATATTTTAAATGATAAGTACTGAATTTGATTTGTGATAAATTTCATATTATATGATAGTGGGTTTTTTTTTTTTTTGGAAGTAAACATTGTTATTGTTATTTGATAAAACTAGTTGGTGGTCCAAAGAGCCTCTAGATACTATGTGGGTTGATTATTTTTTTTATGATAAGTACTGAATTTGATTTGTGATAAATTTCATATTATATTTTAAACTAGAAACCCCTATTTTGTCCAAACAGGAAGTTTGCCTACAGGTCTTTTGAAATAAAAAATTACATTAGTTTTCAAAAGAGTAAAAGAAAAAAAAAAAAAACATCATTCTAACCAAGTTATCATCGTTGTTTGAGCAAATCTCAACAATTACTAGTGAATAATACTAGAAATACTAATGATGTTAAGGACTACATATTCATATAACATGGATTTTATAAAATGGGGCTCATAAATGAAGTCCACCTTGCATTATTAATTTGTGCACTCTATGCATCTCCATGCATTTTTTAATGACAAAATTAAATAGCAATAGATTTGAAAGCCAAAAAATTTCCTAAAACTAAAACTAAAAACCTATTACTTCTCAAGAAATATAATATACAACTAACAAATTGTTTTATGCAACTAATAAATTAAGAATCATTTCACGAGTACCTCTTTGAATTATATACTCTCATTCATTTTAACTCGATTAGCTACGACACCCGGTGCATTTTCTTGACCCTTCAATCAATTCCTTCCTCTCACCCACAAGCGCTGCTGGTGACAAATTGAGACTAATTGGGGGAGCTCACAATTGTGAATTTGGAATCAATATTTGACACCCCTCCATTCACTTTTATTTATATCCTTAATGGATTTGTTGGCGTGACATTAGGGCCCGTTTGGGTGATGAGTTCAAACTCATTACCATCAACTCAATTTTTGTCTTTTTCCGTAAAAGTTTTTTGTCTTTTCTGAAAAAGTCAACCAAAATCACTATTTAAACTTATAAATCTTAACTCAAACTCATACACCAAACGGGCCCTAACTATATATAACTTCAAAATACCACCCCCCTTCAACTTGGCCCATTTTTCTTCAAAGTATTCCACCCGCCCCCTCGATGACATAAAAGTATTCCCAACACCCAATACGTTGGAATCTATCTATAAAATAAACTAAATTGATGAAATGACATGTTAAAAGGGTTACTTTGTTAAATTTGCTTTAGTTTGATCAAAATTTCTCTTTATGAATCCTAATTAAAATTTAAACAAAGAAAAATTATTAAAATATAATAAAGTAGGCTTGACATGACATGTTCAGAATGGGTTAATAAAAGGTGATTTGGTAAAAGGACAACACGAACTATGTCAATGATGCTTTTTTTTTTTTTTTTTTTTGAGAAAAAAATTGGGTTATAAGGGTAGAGATTGATGTTAATGATGCTTTTATTACTATATTTATAACTCCATTAATACAACATTTTCCCTAAAAAACAATTGCATCATTAAAATTAGGGATTAATCCAGACCAGACAAGACACTTATTGCAAATAATATAACTTATTTTATTGGAATGAAATAAATTACAATATCATAATTCTAGTGTGTGTTCTAGTTATTATAAATTTAATCCTCATCCACGAAAACTCCTTACAACTCCTTGATTGTCTGCATATGAAACACTCGGATTTTGAATTCCTACCTCCTAGTTACTAAATGTTGTATATAATGGTTTTGAGTAGGATCTGGTCCAACTGGAATTCCCCTTTCGGGTTTTACAAGGAAGCCAAATAACCTCTTGTTCAATTGAGCTACACCAAGATTATGATGAACCTTTTCTCATCCTTCTAGAATTTTCCTTTTGGTTCCTACAAGAGACAGAGGGATTTGAACAAGTATAGTACTTTGCTTGTGGTACAAATTTGCTCGAATAGGAGGATTGAGAATCGGATCTGGTCCTCCTGAAACTTTTCTCATGATTCCGAAATTCATTGGTTGTGCTTCAGAGGGAATGGAAAGGAATGGAAAGAAGATGATGACGATGATGGAAATGGCGAGCATCGTTGTTGATATATATATATATTTTGTAAGATAAACAAGACATGCATAAGGTATTGTTTTAGGTACAAAGTTATATCCTTTTATAGGCCCAAAATGAAGGAGACTAGTTATTAAAGATTCAAGATTATCTTGTTGGTGCATCTAAGATTCTAGAAAAGAGATTTTGATAGCATAAAACGGTAATGTATAAACTTAAAGATAAAAATGAAGTATTTATAGATATTACATTTGAATCGAATTTTGAGATATACGAATGCTCCATATTTGTTGATACACTAAATAAGATTATATAGAATATGGAGTATCAGTTACCAGCAAATATATATTATAGGGAGTACCGATATATTTAGTTAATATTGAGTATCTTATATTAACAAAAGGTGGATCTCATAATATGAGACCCACAAATGGAGTCCACCTTCTCTAAATTGTGGCATGAGTACGTCTCCGAGCAATTTTCTAACCAAAAAAGAGATTTGAAAACTAAAAAGTCGTTTCTCTCAGCCTATGTCCTCCATTGTTTCAACCTCAAAAATGTATGCACATATGCTAAGAGTCTAATCTGTACTGTTGCCAAAACATACTTTGGTGTTGGTATTTTATAATTTCAATCCCGTTACTTCCGTTGCGTTCTTCTACTCGAGGTGTACAAACCCACCCACACCACACCCACCCGCGCCCCGCGCCCCCCCCCCCCCCCCCCCCCCCCCCCCCAAAACAAAAATCAACAACGCCAAATTTAAGAATGTGGAATTTTGTGAAGTTTGTGAAAATTGAATGTGGGATAACTTTTCTAGACATTGGCGTTTTGGTTTATCAATTTTTTTGTAAATTAATCTGATATTGTTAAAAATCGACTATTGAAATATTTGTTTGGTATTTTGATATTTTTTGGAAATTGATATGTTTGTGAATTGTGATGTAAAATACTTGATTTTTATGATTATTTTGATTGAAAAAAGATTATATAGATTTTAAGATCTCTTCATCAGCTTAAACATTATAAGCGCGGATTACCCAACAAAATTACTATTAAAAAGGGACTTCTGAAAGATTAAGAACAAAGAAAAAAAAAATCCTTTTTCTTTTCATTAGAATGCTAATATTGGTTTAAAATTTTTAAAAATATGAAAGATCTGATTTCAGTTTATTTATCAAGTTTAATTAATTAACTCAATTAATTAATTACCGAAAGCAAGTAAATAAAATAGACACAGACAATTTTTATAAGGTTCGGTTTCCTTATTCCTTGAGGCCACGCCCATATATTGAACTCTTCACTAACTTTCAAAATATTATAAGCACTAATGGTCTTATGCAATCTGAAGATTCCCTCTCCGTTGTTGCCGCCGGTTGTCTCGAATCCATTTAATGAACTCGTTTAGCAAGATCCCCTTGGAAGCTTCATTGAACTCCCTTCAACTGTTATTATCTCCTCCCGAAGACTTCAAATCTTTCTCCTGAAAGACGCAAAACGCAAAGAGCTATTAAATTACCAAAGTCTCAAAAACTCATGCTCATAACCTGTGCTCTCTGTAAAGAGCATTATTTTTGAGTCTTATAAATATGCTGCTACATGTAATTCCAAATCAAATCTCGGATCTATACTTCAAAATTCAGATTTCATTCATATTTTGAACTTATTACAGATAATATTGAAACACATTCTGTTACAACCCCAAAATTCAAAATTCAAATCTGTTTATTTTAGGAAACAGATTTTTCCATCATTATCTGAGTATTTTCTCAATATATTGCACATCAATCTCTAAAATCCTTTGCATAATAATCTTCCTTGAAATCACAGCTATTTAAATAATAAATCTTGGATTTTTTGAAATCTTAATTTAAATAGGATTAGAGGATCACATTTAAACAAGATTTTCCTTTTTAAAACAAATCCACAAGATTTCATTTTTATAATTCTATAGTATTATCCATTCCTTAATTATCTCTCCAGATCGCAATCAAACTGAATTCGCCATGCCATTCCCAATTCGAGTCAAATTCCTAAAAGTTTTCAAGTCACGATCTGCTTTAACCTGTAACACAGTCATTGCAACACTTTTCAACACAATCTGCACTTAAGTTCCTAAATAGTTTTTTTGGTTTTTCCTAAATTGCCACAAATGCCAATATTAAAAACCTAACAATCCCCCCCTTTGGCATTTTTGACTCAAAAAAAAAAAAAAAAAAAAACATAAAACGTAATCATATACTCCAGTGTTCCAAAAACAACTAATTACATCAAAACCAAAACCAAAAACTACCAAAAACTAAAACTCCCCTTTTTTTCCTACTCCCCCTTTTTGAATCAATAAATGCCAACGATCTGCACAAAAATCAGAGGAGACTTGCTCAATCTGTGCTGGCAGATTTTTCTTTATCTGAAACTTGTTCTTCATCATCGCAAGCTCCGAGAACACTTTCTATTTCCTTCTCTCGTTGTTCAATATGCTTCTTTCGCTGTTGAAGAAACTTTAATTCCTCTTTCAGAAGCTTTATTATCACCTTGTGCCGAGCTTTTGGTTGTCGAAAGAACTGGTTCCCCCCCTGTCTCGCTACATCTTCTTGATCTTGTTCAGATTGCCTTCCTTGAAGATCCATCACATGACTGTCTGAGAGAAACTTCTTTGACACTTTCAATGGTTTAGAAATACTATGCAAGGCATCCAAGGGCTCTTTTATTTCCTTCTGAGACATTAGTAGTTCATAGATAAGAGAGGGAAAAGGCAACTTGGTCTTTTTCTTGTTTTCTGCATATTGGGATATAGTCTCAAATATATGCTTTCCCATATCAAACTTCATCGCTGTCCCTCCTGCATAAAGAAGAATTCACAATTCCTTGGTGACAGTAGCTGTATGCTTAGTGGGCAACTAATTTATGACAGCAATCTTGTGCAATAATGAGTATTTAACAGTTAATGCAGAAGTAGACACACAATGAGGATCTGTCCATCTATTTTTCACTCCTCCAGTCAAAGCAGATATCACATTATCTATCTCAACAACTTGATCCACTCTCGAGCCTTTTCAGAAATTACCTCAGGAAGACCATAGAAATCTCGAATCAAAGAGGGTGAAAAATAAAAAATATGTCCTTGAACAAAAACTTTTAAATATTTAGCAGAGGATGAATTGCTTATATCTGGTGACATAAGCATAAAACTCATGAACAATTCCACTTGCAAAGCACTTAGCACTAAACACAGTCCCAGACAAACCTCTTTCTTCCAAAAGTTGAGTGATCCCTAATTCCTCATGACTCTTTTCATCAATCATCCTTTCACACAAGAATTTCTTTTCAGACACCAATTTCTAGAAGTTCTGATTATTTTTAGTGTAAAACTTAGGTGAGTGGGCTTTAGAAAGAACATACCCATTTGCCTTAACTTGTGTCTTTTTCCTTTTGTAATTTTCTTTTTGCAGTTGCTGCAGGATCACCCTTTGAATCAGATTGGGCTTCAGCTTCTTGTTTCTCTGATCCTTCATCAGTTGGTTTGCTATTGGGAGGTTAAAATAGAGGGTTGAGATCCTCTTCCCTACATCAAGTCTTTTTGGACTTGGAAGGACCATGTCTTGCACCAGGATGAGCCCTAAAAATTTTTCTCAGCAGGGAACTAAGATGGATAGGCATGTGGTTACCTAGCTTCGGGAAACTCGGTGGACTGAACAGGGTCACGCTTTGTAACTGGGGGCTTAGAAATTACCTTAGACATTTCTCCTTGTTCTTTTTCAAAACCATCTGCCACCGGGACTGTGTTGTGAGATCCATGGGCGATTCCTCTGTCCTTTATTCTTCTTCATCAACGTTAGCAGGGATTGCACCCATGGAGAGAATCTCCATAGGAGTCAATGATTCTCTCGGAGATGGAGGAGGCTCCATCGGCGGCAGAGGAGCAATCTGTTCCTCCGTCGGTGGCGGAGGAGCAATCTCTTCATTGGGTTTGGTGGATTGTGCAATCGAAGCCTCACAATGCTCCTCATGAACAAAGTTTTGTCTACTCCCCCTCTTTTGTAGCCCTTTTCTGGAAGAAACTTTGTTAATCTCTCATACCATGCCCTAGGAGCTTGTTTCAATCTATACAACGCCTTCTTTATCTTATAAACATGATCAGGGTGGTGTGGATGCTGAAAACCTTTAGGTTGCTCTACATATGCTTCTTCATTCAAAATTCCATTTAGAAGGCACTTTTAACATCCATTTGATATTAGTTTAAAACCTAGCAAGCAAGCTATGCCCACAAGCAACCTAATTGATTCAAGCCTTGCTACGGGTGCAAAGGTTTCATCAAAGTCTATGCCTTCTACTTGGGTATATCCTTGAGCAACTAACCTAGCCTTGTTCCTTGTGTTGTTCCCAAACTCATCAGTCTTATTCTTGAAAATCCACTTTGTTCCAATCACATTAGAATCTCTAGGTCTAGGAACTAAAGTCCACACATCATTCTTTACAAACTGCTCTAACTCTTCCTGAATGGCATCTACCCAGTATTCATTTAAAAGAGCTTTTTGAACATTCTTGGGTTCAAATTGAGGGGTATAGCACACAAACCTGAGTATCTCACGATAATTTATTCTTTCTTTATCTCTTGTGCGCCTGCCATCATTAAGTCCTCCAATTACCTCATCGATGGGATGATTTTTTTTGCACTCTAGATGATGGTTCCCCTGTGATTGGTTCGGATGAAACTTGGTTGGAAGTATCGGATGTTCCAAGTTCTGTTGGAGAAGGTGTTGCAACACTGGATGTTGTGTCAGATAATGTTGCAACATCGTCTAAAACAGCATGGTCGGGTGATGAACACCGGGATTTGGACATGTCTCTTGAGATACCTATTCTTCAGCGTCTTCAGTAAAGTTGAGAATTTCTTGTTTTCTGGAAAATTATGCGAAGTCCTTACAATCATCAAACACTACATTAGCAGATTCCATAACAATTTGAGTTCTCAAGTTATACACACAATACGCCCGATTATTTGTTGAATATCCAAGAAAGACACATTCTTCACTTTTAGCATCAAACTTACCAAAATGTTCACGATCATTCAAAATATAACAAACACAACCAAAAATATGAAAATAACTAACGTTAGGTTTATTACCTTTCCAAATTTCGTAGGGAGTTTTAGTTGTACCTGGCCGTAGATAAACACGGTTGATAGTGTAACATGCTGTTTTGATGGCCTCGGCCCATAGTATGAAAAGGAGCTTTTTGGAGTTCAACATCACTCCTGCCATCTCTTGTAGGGTTCTATTCTTCCTTTCAACAACACCATTTTGTTGAGGTGTTTTAGATGCAGAAAATTCATGGGCTATACCATGCTCACCACAAAAATTAGCAAAAATAGTATTCTCAAATTCTCTACCATGGTCACTCCTAATTCTTACTGTTTTCCCAATAATGCAATCTTTTTCAGTTTTCATCTTTATGCATAAGGCCTTGAAAACATTAAAGGTGTCAGATTTTTCTCTTATGAAACTTAACCACGTGAATCTGGAAAAATCATCTACACACACAAATACATACATTTTTCCCGCAATACTTTCTACTTGCATAGCTCCCATAAGATCCATATGGAGTAGCTCAAGAGCCCGCGTTCTAGTGATGTATTGCAACACCTAGTGAGACACGTTCACTTGTATGCCGATTTGACAAGGTCTGCAAATATCAGGCTGTCTTTTTCCGAGTTTAGGAACACCATGAACAACACATGTACTCACAATTTTTGTTAGATTTTTATAGTTCAAATGACCTAATTTTTGATGCCAAATATCAATATCACTAACAATAGTTTTATGACAAGTGAATGGGTGTTGCAACATGTAACAATTGTCAGAAGTCCTAGAACCCGTCAAAACACACTTGTTAGTCTTATCAAAGACATGACACTCATCCTTTGTGAACTTCACAAACAAGTCTTGATCATAGAGTTGACTTATGCTTATCAGGTTTGCTTGAAGTCCTTCTACATGTAGCATATTCTTGAGTCTAGGTAGTCCTTCTACATCAAGAGTTCCTTTTCCTAGAATCCAACCTTTAACTCCGTCTCCATAGGTGGCTTGACCGAGAGAAACCTCTTGAAAGTTCTTCAGAAACGATTTGGTACCTGTCATGTACCTGGAAAAACCACTGTCAAAATACCACGAATTAGTAGTACCTTCTTTAAAAGAGGTGTACCAAGCATAATACCTTAGATCAGATTTTCTTATCCAAATTTTCTTAGTAGAATTATTTTTCAAATCAATCTTAAGTTTAGGTGTCTTTTTAGGTTGAGCGGAGTAAGGTGGGTTAACAACCATACCCCTTTTTAAAGCATTTTGGTACTTATAATACCTAGGACTTATATGTCCAGAAATACCACAGTAGTGACATGTGGGAACAAATCTCTTTGGCTTACGGCTTAGAAGAGCAAGTTTAGACTTTTTACCTGAATAAGGCCTCGGATTTGGAGGTGATGACTCCTTTACAAACACAGTCTTGGAGGTCGAAGCTTTACCTATGTAGCCTAATCCGTAATGGTCATGATAGGGTTTCCTAAAGGACAAGATGTGATCCAGTTTAGCCGTTCCAGAATTGAGTATCTTTAAAGACTTTTGATTTTCTTCCAATTGAGTACGAGTCTCTTGGAGCTTCTTATCCTTCCTGGTAACCCGAATTTCATAATTAGCCACTGCCTTCTTTAGAGAATCCTTTTCATTCACTAACTCAGTTACACGAACTTCCAATTTCTTATTCGATTTGCACTACTAGACCCACTTGAAGTATATATTCTCATAAGCCTTCTTAACCTCATTGTCACTGAGCTCTTCATCACCACTACTACATTCAGAATCAGAATAGCACATACCATCGGTTTCAGTAGATCTTTCATTCGGTGTGCCAGGAGGTGCTACAACACTGATCGTTGTGTCAGAGGATGTTGTAACAGGTGTTGACACAGTTGTACCAGAACAATCCATGGGGCTGGTTTCCCTGTAAATAGTAAGGGCCACATGATTAATTACTTGATCTTCATCCACCTCCTGACTGCCTTCAGACACTTCATCACCCCAGGTTGTTTTTAATGACTTGCCCTTTTTCTTAAGAGTGTTAGCACACTCTGACTGGATATGACCAAAACCTTCACATTCGTGACATTGAATTCTTTTTCCATTGTTTTTCAGATCATGGGTATTGGCACGGTCTTCTCCTTTTTAGGGATGAATTTTCCTGAATTTGAACCCTTGTTATGCTTTTCATCTTCCTCCACATCTTATTGAAATTTTTTGTAAGCAGTGCAAGAGATTCAGATAGGTCGGCCTCTTCATCATCAACATCATCTCCATCGCTTGAGTCTTGTACTTCAGCTTGTAAAGCAATATTTTTATCTTTCTTGTTCTGCTTTAAATTCATCTCAAAAGTTCATCCAATCTTAAGGTACTGACATCCCGAGCTTTTTCAATAGCAGTCACCTTGTTAGCAAATCGTTATGGCAAGGACCTTAAGGTTTTCCAAACCAACTTAGTTTCAGAATATTTTTCTCCTAAAGCAAACGCTTCATTGGCTATATCACATAATTTAGCATTGAAATCAACAATTGTTTCGCTCTCAAGCATTTTGAGATTGACAATAGCATTCAAACCACATTGAAAATAACATCCACCAAATTAAAAATACCATTCAATGCCTTAGAATTATTGTTAGCCAGCCTGTCCTCATCACTAGACCAAGTCTCTTCAGGTTTTAGGATGGTCTTACCCTCATCATCCTTAGTAGTGGGATGTGTCCATCCAGTCAGGATTGCACGCCAAGCCTTCTCATCTAGTGCCTTGATGAATGCTTTCATCCTAGCTTTCTAGTAAGAATAATTTGTACCATTCAGTAAAGGTGGGCGCAAAATTGAACCTCCTTCACGTAGAAGATCCATGCCTATAAAACAGATCAAATCCCAAAATCTGACCTGGAAAGTTCGTTAGTAACATGGCTCTGATACCAATTGAAAGATCTGATTTTTGCTTATTTATCAAGTTTAATTAATTAACTCAATTAATTAATTACCGAAAGCAAGTAAATAAAATAGACACAGGCAATTTTTACAAGGTTCAATTTTCCTACTCCTTAAGGCCACACCCAAACATTGAACTCTTCGCTAACTTTTAAAAGATTATAAGCATTAATGGTCTTATGTAATCTAAAGACCCCGTCTCCGTTGTTGCCACCGGTCGTCTCGAATCCAGTTAATGAACTCGTTCAGCAAGATCCCCTTCCAAGCTTCGTTGAACTCCCTTCAATTGTTGTTGTGTCCTCCCGAAGACTTCAAATCTTTCTCCCGAAAGATGCAAAAATGCAAAGAGCTATTAAATTACCAAAGTCTAAAAAACTCACGTTCATAACTTGTGCTTTCTGTAAAGAGTATTATTTTTGAGACTTATAAATATGCTACTGCACGTAATTCCAAATCAAATCTCGGATCCATACTTCAAAATTCAGATTTCATTTAAATTTTAAACTTGTTACAGGTAATGTTAAAACATATTCTGTAACAACTCCAAAATTTAAATTTCAAATCTGTTTATTTTAGGAAACAGATTTTTCCATCATTATCCGAGTATTTTCTCAATATATTACACATCAATCTCCAAAATCCTATGCATAATAATCTCCCTTGAATTCGCAGCTATCTAAAGAATAAATCTTGGATTTTTTGAAATCCTAATTTAAATAGGATTAGGAGATCCCATTTAAACTAGATTTTCCTTTTTAAAACAAATCCACAATATTTTCTTTTTATAATTCTACAGCATTATGCATTACTTAATTATCTTTCCGGATCACAATCAAACTGAATTCGCCACGTCATTCCCAATTCGAGTCAAATTCCTAGAAGTCTTCAAGTCACGGTCTGCTTCAACCTATAACACAGTTGTTGCAACACTTTTCAATACAACCTGCACTTAAATTCCTAAATAGTTTTTTTGGTGTTTCCTAAATTACCACAAATGCCAATATTAAAAACCTAACAAAATATTCACTCAAAACTCATTTCTTGGTGCTACATAAAGATAAAAACATAAAATTTCAATTCTACAGATTGCTGTAAACCTTTTCTAATGTGGAGATGAGGCATTTTGGTTTGTTCAATATATTCAATGGTCAAACTTATATTTTCCATCAATGTGTCTCTATAATTTCTATTCATATTGTAGTTTCTAAATTCGTGATGTTTTTGGAACTATGCATAATGGACGTTGTTTTAAGTGATTAACTTTAAGTCTGAAATTAACTAAATATATACTGTCAACATACTTATTTTTATATCTTCGTGAAACAATAGAATAAATTAATTTTGGTATTGGCATGTTACGGATTACGTCAAGTAGTTTCGGTTAAAATTCTTGTAAAAAAATATAATTTATAAATAAATAATGCTTTTTTACTAAACTATAGTAACACCATATAGTTACAAAGTCACAAAATTAGAGACAACACATTTATCAATGGTGCTTTCAACTTTATTCAACATTAATTTTTTATATCTGTAATTTCATTGATATAATTTCATAATTTAAAATATAGGACTAGTCAAGACTAGTCTCCTAGTTATTTCATGCTGCAAATAATATTACTTATCTTATTGGAATGAAAAATCACATTAAATAAATAAAAATATTAAGAAAACAACTTTTGTATGATATTTTTCATATCCTAATGTAGAATTCTAAGAATGTATAATTTTTGGAAAAGAAAACACTATAATACAAATTTTTTTTTCCCCGTTTTCCATGATATTTACTTTTTTATAAAGAAAATTAGTATACATCCCTACTGAAGTTGAAGATTGGCTGTCTTCTAATATGTCCCTGCATCATGTTATTATATAAAATAGTAATTGCAAAGTTGCATCCTTTTTTTAATCTCATAATATAGGACAAATCCTCGGAAATTAGTTAACTATTAAGATTAATAATACCTTTCTATAACTCTCTCCACGACCTCTAAATAAAACCAATTAGAAACAATTTCATAGTTATATTTTAGGAGATGTAAATATCATAATTGTTCAAGTTTAATTGAAACTAACTATAAATTGTGTTAATATACTAATGTATCTATCTTCGTGAACTAGCAAAAATAAAAAATAAAAAATTCTTTGTATAGATATGTTGTTGATTATGTCGAGTAGTTTAATACGAAATATTGCATAAAATAAATAATGTTTTTTAATTACTAGTAATATCTACAAAGTCACAACACCTAGATAAAAAGACAATACACAATATTAATGTTCTTGCAACTTATTTTATTGGAATAACAAGAATTACAATAACATAATTCTCTGTCTAAACAATACATATATATTATAATCATACATTTAATCGTCGTCCAATAACATTCCTTGCATCTCCTTGATTGCCTCTAAATAAATATGGACTTTCTGGAATTCTAATTTTAGATTCTTCAAGAGAGTGCAACGTCATCCTGTCCATAAACGGGACATTAGGATTATGAATTAGATGTGGTCCACCTAGAGCTCCCATTTCGGGTTTTACGAGAGAACCAAATGTTTCTGATCCTTTTAGATTTTCCCTTTTGGTTCCTACAAAGGAGTGAGGGATTGGAATGAGTCTATTTCTTGACTTGTAAAGCAAATTTACTTGAATAGGAGGGTTGTGAATGGGGTCTGGTCCTCCTGGAGCTAATTTTGTGATTCCTAAATTCATTGGTTGTGCTTCAGAGGGAGTGAGAGAGAACATTGAGAAGACGACGACAATGAAAATGGTGAGCATTGTAGCTGATATTTTGAAAGCTAAACCAGACATATGTATAAGTTAATGTTTTAGTGCAACAATGTTAGGCCATTTTATAGAGCTCAAAATGAGGGAGACAAATTACTAAAGATTCAAGGTTATCTTGTTGGTGCATATCTAAGATTCTAAAGAAGAGATTTTAATGGGATCTATTAGGATAAATATTATCTTTAACATTTATGACCGATGAGAATGAAATATTTGTGGATTTTACATGTGAATCAAATCCTGGGATATATGAATGCTTTATATTTGGAAAGACAATTAACACGGACATACATTTTAAAGTTTGGATATTCTACATATTTGTAGACAAACCATTTTTCATTATCTTTTTCCTTAATAAACAGATATATTTAGAGATAGCATTTTGAATGGATAAGATCATATTCAATAGGTAAGGGCACAATAATGTATGTATTTAACCTACTATAATTCTCAAATATTGTACATGGCATGAGAATCTACAATGCATGTGCTAAAATTCATTTTTTAATAAACGATAATCCATATTATTCAACTCCCCAATGCAATACTATCTTTCTGCTGAATTTGACATATACAGTACTAAATCAAATTTGATATCAAATATGAAATATGTCAAATTTTAGCTTTTAATTTTTGTTAGGTAATGTATTTACTTTTCGTTTGATCATAAAAACGTTGTCATAAATCGTTCTAAAATTTAAAAATTTCTTTACGAGCTTCAAAGCTTAAAATTTATTACAAAAGATAAATAGAATAGTATTTGAAATAGAAGTATGTCTTTATATACAAAACATAATGACATAAAAAAATAAGCTTTTTTCACAGTGGAGTTCCTGTGTTAATCTATTTTTGTAAAAAATAATTTTAAATGGAATATATGGGCAATAGTGGAGGTAAAGGGGCCAAGCCCAATAGCTTGCAATGTTTGTAATATAGCCCAGTACTCTTGCAATCCAAACGACAATCTTAGGTCCTTTCTCGTAACTTCAATGCAATTCCTCAAAAGCAACAAAAGCTTCTCCCACCAGAAAACGATTTTTGTGACAAAAAAGTAATTGAAATATCATATTTGCGTACATAGCGCTCAGCCGAGACACTGTCTGCGCGCCAACCGTTTGAGAAAATGCCTGAAAGAAACGTGGTGTCGTAGGATATCATGTCAACTTGTTCAATTTCGGTGGGTTGTTGTCGTGTGGGTCAGTCTATGTTTGTAAAGATTTTCAGCTTCAGACATTGGCCATGAAGAATGGTATTGTTTCATGCTGATGCTTTTGTGAGCACTTTTTTGTTGGGTTTGCACGGAAAGCAGGGGTGGTTGGTGTTGGAAATTTTCCCGAGTCTTAAATGCTCTGTTTTTATTTTTGGTAACTCTTGGATTGTTTCCTCATTTCTCTCGAGAAAATTGAGTTCCGAATGTGGTCCATATTCAGCATAGGTTCAACCCACAATCTTAGGAACATTCAGCAACGTTCAAAAGCGAGATTCTCACCCATTCACTGCCCACTAAGCGTGCACGTCCGAGAATGGCTCTATGATGGGTAGAGTGCATAAAAGGGACGTAGCAAATTCGGTTTTGGTACCCTAAGCCTGCTTTCTCATTAAGAATCGAATTACACCATCTGCCGAGAGAGAGTAAAGGTTTAGAAGAACCATAAACCCAAAAGAAACACATTTACCCATAACCTTGAGCGTTGAAAACAACAATGGCGGGAGGTATGTTTTCGATCCAAATTTTATTCCGCATTGATCTAATTGCTATTTAGGATTGTTGGTAGCATGTTTAGATCATTAAGTTAAATTCAACAGTTGGTATCAGAGCAAGGTTTTTGCCTCTGCCTTGTTGTTTTGCCGTGTTCTGATAGAGAAATTTTTTTTGAGATTTCGAATTTGAATTTCTGACGTTTTTGATGCGAAATATTATTAGGAATCGTTTAGACATTAGATTTCTAGAATTTCTGTGATTTGAAACGTCAATTTTGGTGTTTGGAAGGCTAAGAAATCGTCGGGTTTCACTTCGGGTCCGAACCGGGTCGTTTCGACCCGGCTGAAGGTTGAAGACGACAAAAACGACATGTCGTTTTTGTCATGGAGGAATGCTGCCGTTTGCTTAAAACGACAAGTCGTTTTATGAAGTTAAAAACGACATGTCGTTTTAGTTGGCAGATGAAACTTCAACATTAAAGAAACGACCTGTCGTTTTTTTTGTGGGAAATTTTGTGTCGTTTTTATAAACGACATGTCGTTTAAGGGACAATTTTTTCGCCAAAAAAAAAAAAAAAAAAAAAATTTTAAAATAAAAATATTGCTTATGGTTTTTATACAACTATATGAGCCTTTATTGAGATCTATTTAATGTTGAGTGATCCATATAATTTTAATTAACTAGAGAGTAGCCACAGCATCTTTAATTAATTGGAATTATATATTAAGTCTTTTAGGATCACATTATAACATTAGTTGTAGTTAATCATATGTAATATGATAGATTTTATCCCACAGGAACTTTTATTATATCTGTATGATTAATTAGGATAGAATATCAAATTATATTTCCTAACTTACCCACAGGAATTAGGAAAAGGAACATAATTTGATAGTTTTGTCATAAAGATATAGATGGATCTAATTGAGTAGGACTTTAGCCCACAGGCAAGTTTTATGTCACTAGATTTATATTTTGAGATATGGTTTACATTGGTAAAACATGATTTATGTTTATTAGTCTCAATTTTAATTATAAGCATGTGAATTTTATTTATGTAGTTATGCAACCTGCGAATTTTTCTGATATTAAGTGTGATATTCCCGAACTAAAGGGTGATAACTATAAGGTGTGGAAGGAGAGAATTCTTCTTCATTTAGGGTGGATGGACATTGATTATGCTATTAGGAAAGACGAACCACCTCCTATCATTGAGACCAGCACTCCAGATGAAGTTGATCGATATGAAAAGTGGGAGCGATCTAATCGCCTCTCAGTTATGTTCATAAAGACTAAAATTTCTGCTGGTATTCGTGGTTCTGTCGAGCAGCATGATAAAGTCAAGCCACTACTGAAGGCTATTGATGAGCAGTTTGAGTCTTCGGACAAAGCACTTGCTAGCACATTAATTATGAAGTTTTCATCCATGAGGCTCACGAATGTCAAAGGTGTGCGTGAACACATCATGCAGATGAGGGATATTGCGGCCCAATTGAAGATACTTGAGGTTGATATGTCTGAGTCTTTTCTTGTGCACTATATTTTGAACACTCTTCCACTTCAGTATGGACCCTTCAAGATATCCTATAACACACATAAGGATAAGTGGTCAATTAATGAACTTATGGCCATGTGTGTTCAGGAAGAAGGGAGATTGATGATGGAAATGGGTGAAAGTGCATTTATGGCAACGCAAGGAAAAGATGAAAACCAAGCCAAAAAGAAAGGGAAAGGTAAAATACCGCCCCAAGGTGGAATCAAGAAGGAATCCAAGTGTTTTTTCTGCAAGAAGAAAGGGCACATGAAGAAGGATTGCACTAAATTCCAGAAATGGCTTGAGAAGAAAGGGTATGCGAAACCTAAGGAAGCCAATGGAAAGTGAGCAATGCATTTATTCAGGAAACAAGATGCGTTCACATGTGGAGGCTGTTGGAACATGCACTTTAGTTTTAAGTAGTGGTTTTATTTTGAATCTAGAAAAGACATTTTATATTCCAAGTTTCTCTAGGAATTTGATTTCAGTTTCAAGACTTGTACCTTTAGGTTATTCCTTTAATTTTTGTAAGACATCTTTCAGTTTATTTTATAAATCTGATCTTGTTGGGAATGGTACATTGTCTGATGGTCTTTTCTCTATTAATTTACAAAATAATACTACTTATGATGCTATGCATGTTCATACTGGTATGAAACGATGTGTTATAAATGAAGAATCCTCTATGTTGTGGCACCGGAGATTGGGACATATCTCCATACAGAGAATTAAGAGATTAATAAATGATGGAGTACTTAGTACTCTAGATTTTACTGATTTCGAGACTTGTGTGGACTGCATTAAAGGAAAGCAGACTAACAAGTCTAAGAAAGGTGCAAAGAGGAGTTCGGACTTATTAGAGATCATACATTCAGATATTTGTTGTCCAGACATGGACATAAGTGGTCCGAAATATTTCATCTCTTTCATAGATGATTACTCACGATACATGTATATCTACTTGCTTCATAATAAGAACGAAGCACTAGACGCCTTTAAGGTTTTTAAGGCTGAAGTAGAGAAACAATGTGGAAAGCATATTAAGATCGTGAGAACGGATAGAGGTGGAGAATACTATGGTAGATACACTGAGAATGGACAAGCACCTGGTTCATTTGCGAAGTTTCTTCAAGAGCATGGGATTGTTGCCCAATACACTATGCCTGGTTCTCCGGACCAAAATGGTGTAGCAGAAAGAAGAAACCGAACTTTAATGGACATGGTGAGGAGTATGCGAAGTAACTCCAAACTTCCTGAATCCTTGTGGACTGAAGCTCTTAAAACGGTAGTGTATATATTAAACCGAGTTCCAACCAAGGCTGTCCCAAAGACGCCATTTGAGCTTTGGAAGGGTTGGAAACCGAGTTTGCGACATATACGCGTTTGGGGATGCCCGTCTGAAGTAAGAGTTTATAACCCACAAGAAAAGAAACTGGACCCAAGGACCATTAGTGGGTATTTCATTGGATATGCCGAAAGGTCTAAGGGATACAGATTCTATTGTCCATCTCACAGCACTAGGATTGTGGAATCAAGAAATGCGAAATTTCTTGAGAATGATTTGATTAGTGGGAGCAATCGATTTCAAGATATTGTTTCTGAAAGGAATCATATTGATGCTCAACCTTCCACTTCAAGTGAGAGATTGATTGTCATTCACAACACCCCTCAAGTTCAAACAGGTGTTGGACAACCAATTATTGATGTTCCACAAGCTGGTAATGACGATCTAGTAGATCAAGATGTTCAAGAATTGCCAGAAATTATTGAACGACCGGTTGAACAACATGATCCTCAGGAAAATGTTGATACAACTTTAAGGAGATCTACTAGAATAAAGAAATCAGCGATACCTAGTGATTATGTTGTGTATCTAGAAGAATCGGACTATAACATTGGAGCAGAAAATGATCCTGAAACGTTTTCACAAGCCATGAGTTGTAAAGAATCAAACTTATGGTATGATGCTATGAAAGATGAGATGAATTCTATGGCATCTAATGGAGTCTGGGATCTTGTCAAGTTGCCTGATGGTGCCAAAGCCATTGGATGTAAATGGGTTTTCAAAACAAAGAAAGACTCATTAGGCAACATTGAGAGATATAAAGCAAGACTCGTTGCTAAAGGATTCACTCAAAGGGAAGGAATCGACTACAAGGAGACTTTTTCTCCTGTATCTAAGAAAGATTCTCTTCGTATCATTTTAGCATTAGTTGCACATTTTGACTTGGAGTTGCAACAAATGGATGTGAAAACGGCTTTTCTCAATGGAAGTCTAGAGGAAGAGGTTTATATGAAACAACCAGAAGGATTTTCCTCTAGTGATGGTGAGCATTTGGTGTGCAAGCTTAAGAAATCCATATATGGATTGAAACAAGCTTCCCGTCAGTGGTATTTAAGGTTTCATGATGTTATCTCTTCATTTGGATTTGTAGAGAATATTATGGATCAATGTATATACCAGAAGGTCAATGGGAGTAAGATTTGTTTCCTTGTTCTATATGTGGATGACATTTTACTTGCAACCAATGATAAGGGTTTGTTATATGAAGTGAAACAATTTCTCTCTGACAACTTTGAAATGAAGGATATGGGTGATGCGTCTTATGTTATTGGCATAAAGATACATAGAGACAGAATTCGAGGAATTCTGGGTCTATCTCAAGAAACCTATATTAACAAAGTTTTAGAGAGATTTCGGATGAAAGATTGTTCACCAAGTATAGCTCCCATTGTGAAGGGTGACAGGTTCAATTTGAATCAGTGCCCGAAAAACAATCTTGAAAGGGAACAATTGAAAAACATTCCTTATGCTTCTGCCGTAGGAAGCCTAATGTATGCTCAGGTCTGCACAAGACCTGACATTGCATTTGCTGTTGGGATGTTAGGAAGATATCAGAGTAATCCAGGCATGGACCACTGGAAAGCTGCAAAGAAAGTAATGAGGTACCTTCAAGGGACCAAAGATTACATGCTTATGTACAGACGGACTGATAATTTGGAAGTGATTGGCTACTCTGATTCAGACTACGCTGGCTGCATTGATTCACGAAAGTCAACTTCAGGATATGTTTTTATGCTAGCCGGTGGAGCTGTATCTTGGAGAAGCGCAAAGCAAACTTTGACTGCTACTTCTACTATGGAGGCTGAGTTCGTATCTTGTTTTGAGGCTACCTCACATGGTGTATGGATGAAGAGTTTCATTTCTGGGCTTAGAGTTATGGATTCGATTTCTAGGCCATTAAGGATATATTGTGATAATTCAGCTGCTGTTTTTATGGCTAAGAACAACAAAAGTGGTAGTCGAAGTAAGCACATCGACATCAAGTATTTAGCCATAAGAGAACGTGTTAAAGATAATATAGTGGTTATTGAACACATTAGCACTGAATTGATGATTGCTGATCCTTTGACTAAAGGCATGCCACCGTTAAAATTTAAGGATCATGTAGATAGAATGGGACTTGGTTCCTTTATGTGATTTTCGTTGTAAGAACGATGTTATTTCAATGAAACTCTAATTGTGATGTTTTCTCATTTGGTTTTTGTGCACAAATTCATTTATTTATTTTTGAGAAATATCATTAAAGTTTGTACCAAGAATAAACATAGGGTTTATTCATTAAGTTTAAGGGCTCAAGTTGAGAAACTTGATATATTGTAATACATGGGAGATAATACTCGCTATAAGAGGACTTATCACCATGATTCATATATTTGGTTTTTCTGTATGATGGATGTTGAACTATATGGACCAAGTGGGAGAATGTTGGAAATTTTCCCGAGTCTTAAATGCTCTGTTTTTATTTTTGGTAACTCTTGGATTGTTTCCTCATTTCTCTCGAGAAAATTGAGTTCCGAATGTGGTCCATATTCAGCATAGGTTCAACCCACAATCTTAGGAACATTCAGCAACGTTCAAAAGCGAGATTCTCGCCCATTCACTGCCCACTAAGCGTGCACGTCCGAGAATGGCTCTATGATGGGTAGAGTGCATAAAAGGGACGTAGCAAATTCGGTTTTGGTACCCTAAGCCTGCTTTCTCATTAAGAATCGAATTACACCATCTGCCGAGAGAGAGTAAAGGTTTAGAAGAACCATAAACCCAAAAGAAACACATTTACCCATAACCTTGAGCGTTGAAAACAACAATGGCGGGAGGTATGTTTTCGATCCAAATTTTATTCCGCATTGATCTAATTGCTATTTAGGATTGTTGGTAGCATGTTTAGATCATTAAGTTAAATTCAACAGTTGGATGAAGCGGTTTGCGTCTTTGACGATGTGCCATATAAGTGAGCTTGGTAACGTGGAATTTGATGCTGTCTTTGCTTAATCATCATGTTTTTGTGGAAACCTCTGTCTTTTATTTTATTTCAAGAGCTTATAAGGAGGGAGGCTGCTTTGTCTGAGTGTTCTTTTGTGGGGTGTGCTTTCTGGATTTTCATGCAAACAAGACCTTGAATTTGGGATACAAATTCATGGTTTGGTAATAAATGTTGAGTTTCTTTTTGTGTATCAAATGTGCGAGTATGTGCTTGGCGGTGAAAATGCTCGAGGATCAGAACACTTTTCGAAGATGTCCATTGGCAGAGTACTGCTTAATGCAGGCACATATCTTAGCCTGCTTAACTGTTGTATCCGTATGGCGATCCCATTTTACGGAGAGGTGATCCATCAAAAGGGATCAAAATGCGTTTGAATTTGATGTTTTTTCGGGTAGCGCATTCGTCGAATTATATGCTAAACGTGATAACTTGAAATGTGCTCGTCGTTGTTTTCGTGAAATATTTGGATGAATTGTAGTTTGTTGGAATGCCTTGTTTTCTGGTTACTCAAATGAATACTCTTCAACATCAATATTTTAACTGGGAGAAATGGTTCGGTTCAGTTACCGACCAAATGAGTCAAACATTTTCCGCTGCTCTTATGTCACACTGACCTTAGAGCTTCAACAGCTTCATTGTTCAATTATAAAGGCTTTAAGAGCAATGCAGTTGTATTAAGAGCTCTCTTATCGTATGCCAAAAATGGTCTAATATCTGATTCCCTGGTCTTTGTCACAGCTCCTGATAGTCCTCTTCTGAATTCCCTTGAACATCAGTACTGGAATTTATGACAGAACTATTAAGTATGATGAGATGCTGAAGTTACTTTCTCTACTTGAGGAACCTGACACTGTATCTTGGAACACTATGTTGGCAGCTTGCATTCACAACGGTTATTACAAAGAGGCCTTTGAGCTTTTCAAGCTGATGAATATGCATAATATCTCTCCTGACGATGATAAATTTTTCGGCCTTATAAGGGTCTGTAACTGGACTACACAGTGGAACCTTGTTTTGGTAAGTTCTTCTCATGGTCTTATCATAAAGACGTATTAATTGTTGCGACGCATTTCTCTGCAATCTGTTTGTTGAGATGTATGGCAATGTGGAACACTGAATGGTAAGTGAGTTTTGTACTCATGAATTGAATATCTTTAGCTTGATATTTAGTTGGTTTTTGGGCATTTTTATTAGCATTTCACGTGTGTTTTGTGCTATTGTGCAGTGTAGGAAGAAAATTAGCATTCCTGGTTAAAGAAAGAGGCAACAAGGCATGAGAATAAAGTCAAAACTCATCCTCGATACAAGTGGATCACCATAGCACTGCACGGTAGTGCTATGGCACTTCAATTCAGCATCCGAGCAGTTTGGAGCGCCTAGGCATCCACAAGAGAGTGCCTAGGCGCTGGTGTAAAATATTTGGAGCGCCTAGGAGCCAACAAGGAAGCACCTAGGCACCAACAAGGAAGCGCTAGGCACTGATGGAAGAAGTTCGGAGCGCCTAGGCGCTTGCAACTACAGCGTCCCAGCCATTATGGTAGAGTGCCTAGGTGCTCGAATGCGAGGAGTGGAGTTTTAAAAGGCCGATTTTTCAAATAAAAGCCCTAAATTAAACCTAAGACTTGAAGCCTATAAATAGAGCCATCTATCGTTCATGAGGGATATCTTCTGACAAATGAAAACAAAGGGGAGAACTCAATTGGAAAAGGAGAAAAATTGCAAGACCCAGAAACGGAGATGGTATGATTCAACTTCAAAATTCTAGTTTTCTTTTTTCTCTTTTTTTCACCATGTCTAAGACCATGATTAGGAGTTTATTTTATTCAATTATATTTGAAGTTTCTTTTCTAGGGCTACGATGTAGCCGGATTATGAATATTTGAATTTTTCCTAGTTTTAATAAATTGATGTTTATTTTAGTTCTGTGTTGAAGTAATTTAATCTGTGTTTAATGTTTGTGAATTTCTGGCAAACTTTTGCATGAATTGGTATTTAATTTGAGACTGAGAAGTGAAAATTGAATAAGCCCTTGTTTAAATCATTATGAGATTGTCATAAGCTAGAGATAGTTATGAAACTTGTACAACACTTTGAATTTCTTATTCTTAATGAATCGTGATAGGCTTAGAGTTTGAGACCGAGGGGTGATAATGGACTTATTGTGAGATAAATTGTTAATGCCTGAGAAAGATTAATGATTATATTAGTAAGATTCGTTGGCAACATAGGGAATAGACGTTGATTTATTAGGCTAGAGGATTCAAATAGGTGTAATCCGGTGAAATCAGAATCCCTAGAGCTTTAGTTAATTGATTGTTAACTCTTGATTGCGTTTTTTGTGTTCATTTAATTTTTGTTAATTTTAGTTTGTGTATCTTTTTTATATTTTCTTGAATCTCTCAACTTTCGAATCATTCAAATAAAGTTAAGGTTAAAATAATTTTAGTACTTAGTAACAACAGTCCTCGTGGGAACGATAACTATATTCATTACTCTATTACTTGTTACGATAGTGTACACTTGTGTTGCTAAATTTTCATAACAAGTTTTTGGCGTCGTTGCCGAGAATTGTTTAGTTTTACTAATATCGATACTAAATAACCTTCGTTTTGATTTGAACTTTTATTTTTCTCTTTTACTTATCGTTGTTTTCGGTTATGCTTTTCAGGCGTTCTAACAGGTTTATGCGACGATTTGGTGGTAGTGATTTATCTCCTTTTGATTCTGAGATCGAGCGAACTTGTCAAAGAAACAGGAAGGAGAAAAGAGAAGCCGCTAGACAAACATGGGAAACTATGGATAACATCAGAGGAGGAAGCATTAACAATGAGGTAGATGCTGGAAGAATTCAAGAGAATTACCGTGTTCTTCGGGACTATGTACTACCGAGTGTGACTGGAATACACTTGGTCATTCGGAACCCTGCTATTAATGCCAACAATTTCGAGATCAAGCCGGCAACTTTGCAGATGGTCCAAATTATGCAGTTTTGTGGGTTGGCTAATGAAGATCCCAATGCGTATATCGAAAATTTCATTGAGATTTGCGATACTTTCAAGTACAATGGTGATAAATGCATAAAAATGCACTTTTATTGTACATAATTGTCAAATAAATTAAGTTTTAATTAAATATTTCTCATGAATTTAATTTAAAATATTTGTGTGTGGAAATATTTAGTTTTCATTTAATTTAATTTGTTTTGTAGGGAAATAAGATATTTGGGCCAAAATTGCAAGCAAAATCAAATTTAAGGCCCCAAAAAGAGAAGCCCATCAGCTAACTGCTGAGCTGAGCCCAGCCATTCAGCCCCATCTTACCACGTGTCCCCTTCTGCACGTTGCTTAGCCACGTGGGCCCCACCTGTCCCCACGCACACGCGCGCTTGGCACACACAGCCCTCTCCCTGGACGAGTTTCCCACACGTGGGCGTCAGCCGGTTGCCGCTCAATTTCCGCGTGGACCCCACCGTGCAGTGCCTGCCCACTCCCTGAGCGCCACGTGTTCGGATAGGGCCCATAGGCTACTTCATCTTTTAGCCATTCCGCATACGCCACGTGTTCTGATGGGGCCCAGATGTCGGTGTTTTCTTCTCTCCACGCGACAAGTGTCCCTTTCACTTGGGATTCTTCTTGAGCTTCACCATTTCTTGCCGTTGTTCTTTCCCCCCCTTTAGTATCAGTTTTTATACTCATTTTAAGCCTTGTAAATTCCATTTTATTGGAATTCATTTTCTTTTATTTTATTTTATTGTAGATGAACGTTTTTAGCTGATGGCAATCCTCAAAAACTCTATAAATAAGAGGTTTGCTAAAGGCTTTAGGATGTTGATTTTTAGCCTAAGTCTAGCACTTTTTCTATCATCTTTTTCTTGCTTTTATTCTCATATTTTCTCTTTAGAATTTTGTGAGAATGCTTTGCAAGCTAGGATATAGTTCTTTGGTGAGGCTAGAGATGATCCGATATGTGTAGTGAATTGGTTTGGGTTTTGATTCTCCAATAGTTTGTAAGATTTATACATTTGAGAAAATAATTTTATTTCATCTTATTTCTTTCTCATATCAATATATTTTGTTGTCAACTTTTATATAAATTTAGTCAAGCTATTTTTATGTGATTGTTGCATGATATGATATATTGATAGTATTATTTTATAAATAGTCTTTTACTGCAATATTACTTATGGTATATTATCACTTTTTGAATTTTTTATAAGATAATTTTTGCTAGTTCTTAACGTGAGAATTTGATGGGGCCTAGATGTCGGCGTTTTCTTCTCTCCGCCTCTCTCCGTGCGACAAGTGTCCCATTCACTTGGGATTCTTCTTCAGCTTCACCGTTTCTTGCCGTTGTTCTTTCCCCCCTTTAATATCAGTTTTTATACTCATTTCAAGCCTTGTAAATTCCATTTAATTGGAATTCATTTTCTTTTATTTATTTTTATTGTAGATGAACGTTTTTAGCTGATGGCAATCCTCAAAAACTCTATGAATAAGAGGTTTGCTAAAGGCTTTAGGTTGTTGATTTTTAGCCTAAGTCTAGCACTTTTTCTATCATCTTTTTCTTGTTTTTATTCTCATATTTTCTCTCTAGAATTTTGTGAGAATGCTTTGCAAGCTAGGCTAGAGATGAGCCTATATGTGTAGTGAATTTGTTTAAGTTTTGATTGTCCAATGGTTTGTAAGGTATATACATTTGAGAAAATAATTTTCTTTCATCTTATTTCTTTCTCATATCAATATATTTTGTTGTCAACTTTTATATAAATTTAGTCAATCTCTTTTTATGTGATTGTTGCATGATATGATATATTGATAGCATTATTTTATAAGTAGTCTTTTACTGCAATATTGCTTATGGTATATTGTCGCTTTTGGATTTTTTATAAGATAATTTTTGCTAGTTCTTAATGTAAGAATTTTATTTACTCAAATATATTTTAATTTACAAGTTCTTCAAATCTTTATTTTCCGATTGATTGTTTGGGATGCGAAACTTTCAATTGAGTTATTTTATGAATCAAAATCCAAATATGTAAACGAAACATATAAGAGATTCTCGATGTCTTACCACTTTTGATAATTAAATTTTTACTCCATTTTAAATTACATTGTCTTGTTTTATTTTCTTAAATCACCGAAAAATTTTAAAATACTTCTTTTTTTTTCTTTATTTGATTACCTATTTCTCTAACGCTTTTGTTCTGCTAATCTTTTCTTGTTTGTTTTTATCACCTCGTCATGGGATCGACCGTCTTAATTGTGCTACAATTGACCGCTTGTTTTTGTACACGTTTAGGCGTAAACAAATTTTTGTTTTTTTTTGTTTTTTTATTGTAGATGAACGTTTTTAGCTGATGGCAATCCTCAAAAACTCTATAAATAAGAGGTTTGCTAAAGGCTTTAGGTTGTTGATTTTTAGCCTAAGTCTAGCACTTTTTCTATCATCTTTTTCTTGCTTTTATTCTCATATTTTCTCTCTAGAATTTTATAAGAATGCTTTGCAAGCTAGGCTAGAGTTCTTTGGTGAGGCTAGAGATGATCCTATATGTGTAGTGAATTTATTTGGGTTTGATTCTCTAATAGTTTGTAAGGTTTATACATTTGAGAAAATAATTTTCTTTTATCTTATTTTTTTCTCATATTAATATATTTTGTTGTCAACTTTTATATAAATTTAGTCAAGCTCTTTTTATTTGATTGTTGCATGATATGATATATTGAAAGCATTATTTTATAACTAGTCTTTTACTGCAATATTGCTTATGATATATTGTCACTTTTGGATTTTTTATAAGATAATTTTTGCTAGTTCTTAACGTAAGAATTTTAATTAATCAAATACATTTTAATTCACAAGTTCTTCAAATCTTTATTTTCTGATTGATTGTTTGGGATGTGAAACTTTCAATTGAGTTATTTTATGAATCAAAATCCAAATCGGTAAACGAAATATATAGGGGATTCTCGATGTCTTACCACTTTTGATTATTGAATTTTTACTCCATTTTAAATTACATTGTCTTGTTTTATTTTCTTAAATCACTGAAAAATTTTAAAATACTTCTTCTTTTTTTTTTCTTTATTTGATTACCTATTTTTCTAACGTTTTTGTTCCGCTAATCTTTTCTTGTTTGTTTTTATCACCTCCTCGTGGGACCGACCGTCCTAATTGTGTTATAATTGACCGCTTGTTTTTGTACATATTTAGGTATAAACAAATTTTAGCGTCGTTGCCGGGGAGGTGCCAAGAAGCAAGATTGATCAGTAGATATTAAACCAAAGAGGTAAGTACATTTTTTTTATTTTTATTTATTTTTATTATCTTTATTTTTCTTTTTCAGCTTCATTTGTTTTTAATATTAGTTTTGTTTTGAAAATATAATTTTTGTTCTTTTTATTTCAGTTAATAGATTTAATTACTTCCTTCTTGTTATTATTCGTAGGTTATATATTAGGACTTTAATTTCATATTTTCAGTTTTGTTTAGCATTTATTATTTTTCTTTATTGTTTAGAAATTAGTGGTCAGTTTCGTTCTAAGTTTGCATATGTAATAAGTGGTTTTTAATTTAAGTGTTTTAATATTACATTATTATACAATTTAACGTTTTGTGTGTTCTTATTGATTTCATTTTATTTTTCGGTTAAGTTTTAAAAAAAAAAAGTAAAGAGTTAAAAAAAAAAAACAGTTAGAGTTTTTATTAGTTTAATTTTTTTTAACGTTTTGATTAAAAAAATTACTGTTCATTTCTTTCCACTTGTTATTATTCTTATTCTTATTCTTATTATTATTACTATTACTATTACTATTATTATTATTATTATTATTATTATTATTATTATTATTATTATTATTATTAGTTTCGTAGTATCCATTTTATCAATTTGCTAGTTTTTCTTTCTTTTTTTTTTTGTTTGTTTTTGTTTTTGTTAATTTTCATTTTATAGCTTGTTTTAATTCCTTGTATTAATTTTAGGTTTTAACTGTTTAGGTTACTAATTTAGATAATAATTTAGGTCTTATAATTTGTGCAACCTCTTAGGTTTTAGAATAGCATTAACTTAGGATACTAATATCTAACATCTAACATTTCATAAAACACGCTATAAAATTTAATAAATTTTGCAAGCAATTGTGTGGAAACATTGAAAAGTACAAACTAAGGGAGTTCTGCCTAGGAGATTAGTTTCTATTAGCATTCTACGCCACCAATCTTTCCTGAGAACATTGCTCTATCTAGAATGTTAGTTTTTAAGGAGGCTTTGCCCCACCAATCTTTCCTGGGAGCACTCTTAGGGTTTACAATTCGCAGACCTACATGATTGTTCTTTTTGTAAATTAATTTCAAAAAAAAAATTCAAAAAATTAAAAAAAAATGCTCAAAGTGAATGAATCGTTATAGAGACGAATTAGGGAGATTTGCAAGAAGTCCTGAAGACCCTAGTGAATTTTCTTCTACTACGTCTAGCCTTCCTCCATCTCCAAACGCTTTAGCAATTCCAAATCCATTTGTGATGGCTCAAAACGAGGAGGTCCAGCAAAAGACGTTGAATGACTACCTTTACCCTACGCGTACGGCCACACCGTCATGCATAATGTTTCCACCTAATATGCCGAATTTGGATTTCAAGCTGGGTATGATTCAACTTTTGCCGACCTTTCACGGGTTAGATAGCGAAAATCCGTACATGCATATTCGAGAGTTTGAAGAGATGGTGGCCACTTTCCACAACCGAGCTGAGGCTGCAGATTCTGTGCAATTAAAGTTTTACCCCTTCTCTCTGAAGGACAAGGCCAAAAGCTGGTTGTATTCTTTACGACCTAGGTCTATTGGAACATGGGAAGAGATGACAACTACGTTTTTCAACAAGTATTTCCAACACCATAAGACCAATGGTCTTAAATGACAAATCTCGACCTTTACTCAGAAGGACAATGAAACTCTCTATCAAGTCTGGGAGCGGTTTAAAGATTTGTTGAATCAATGTCCCCACCATGGTTACGAGACTTGGCGAATCGTCAGTTATTTCTACGAAGGACTCACAATCCTAGAGCGTCAATTTGTGGAGATGATGTGCAATGGTGAGTTTCTCTAGAAGGATCCCGAAGAGGCTTTTGAGTATCTCAACGAGCTAGCTGAGAAAGCCCACACATGGACTGGACCAAGTGCTACTAACAGCACCAATCGATCCCGACCTGCTAAAGTTTACCAACTAAGGGAAGAGGACAATCTCAAGGCCCAAATCGAGTCTTTGACATGATAGATTGAGGCCCTCAAAACCAAGGAAGGTAGAGGAATCCACATGGTCCCAAGGGCAGAGTCACAAGAGCCATACTTCGTTTGTGGAGGGGTGGAACATTCAACTATGGATTGCCCTGCTTATAGTGAAATGAGAGGGGGTTACAAGGAGCAATGTAATGCCTTAGGGGCATACAACAAGCCTTTCTCTAACACGTACAATCTTGGCTGGAAGAATCATCCAAACTTTAGTTGGAGAGATTCCAATCAAACATAACTATCAGGTGGATAATGGAGAACAAAGCAACAGCCACAACCACCAAAGGCATATTCTGTACCTCAGTAACATACACAACCGTCGAGGAGTTCTCTCGAGAACACCTTGCAATCTTTCATGGAGGCACAGAATAGGACGAACCAAAAGTTTGAATCACTTTTCACGCAAATGGTGGAAGAAAGTAAAGAGATGAAGGGCCAGATCACAAAGCACTGGTGCCTTGGCTATTCAAGAATGAGGCAAGTTTCCTTCCCAAGCTCAATCCAACTCCAAGGGGCAACACATGGCACAAACTTTCAACTCTGAAGGTCAAAACATCAAGAAGGTCAATGCCATTACCACTCGTAGTGGCAAGATTTTGGATGGTCTCCATCAACAACTACTATCACTTCAAGTAGTCAAGAAGTCGCCCCCAAGAAAGATGAGCCAACTGAACTTCCAGTAAAGGTGCCTTTTCCCCAAGCTCTACGATCTGCTAGGAAAGTGCTGGAAAGTCAAGGTGAGATCCTAGAGTACTTGACTCAAGTGAAGATTAATCGTCCTTTGCTTCATGTGATCAAGCAAGTGCTGGCTTATGCCAAAGTTATCAAGGATTTATGCACTGTCAAAAGGAAGCACCAAGTCAAAAAGACTACTTTTGAAGCCTATAAATAGAACCATCTATGGTTCATGAGGGACATCTTCTGATGGCTGAAAACAAAGGGGAGATCTCAGTTGGAGAAGGAGAAAAATTGCAAGACCCGAAAATGAAGACGGCGTGGTTCAACTTCAAATTTCTAGTTTTCTTCTTTCTCTTTCTTTCACCATTTCTAAGACCATGATTAGGAGTTTATTTTATTCAATTATATTATATGTTCTAAGACCATTGATAATTAAACTCTTGATTGTGTTTTGCATTCTTTTAATTTCTGTTAATTTTAGTTTGCGCATCTTTTTTATATTTTCTTGAATCTCTCAACTTTCAAATCGTTCAAATAAAGTTAAGGTTAAAATAATTTTGGTACTTAATAACAATAGTATTCGTGGGAATGATGACTCTATTCATTACTATATTACTTGGTATGATAGCGTACACTTGCGTTGCTAAATTTTCACAACACTGAAACTGCAATGAAAATTTTTAATGAAACAAAAAACAGAAGCTTCATCATACGGGCAGCTCTAATCCCTGATCTTGGTCTTAACTCTTAATGGTCATGTTCACGAGGAATTAGAACGATTTAGAGAAATGGAGTTACTGGGGTTTGAGTCCAGTAGTGTAGCCCTTAATGCACAGCTTACCGCATGCAAAAATGGTTGCTTACTGAGCAGAGGGATCGAATTCTTCAGGCTACATCATCATATATAACTAGGTGGACTTACAAGGTAAAAGCGGACATGCAGGGGAAGTAGAGACAGTAATTGCCAGCATGCTTTTCCCACCAAATGCCACGAAACGGCGCATCCGTTTTCAAGCTACTGTCCGTGTAAATATAATTCATACTCATCAATATACTTCCTTGAGCACAAGTCATTGATGTTTGTGTTTTCCAGTTTAGCCTCTAGAGATTGGCCTATGGTACACGTTTGTTGACATGGAGGCTTAAGTTGGGATAACAATGAATATTTGAAATAGGGATTGAGGGAACAAAGTCGTGTCGTGGCGTGGCGTCGCTTTGCTTCTTTTCGATTTCACAGCAGGTTAAAGTCATCATTTTCACTTATACAGGCCTATTTTTTTAAGCTGCATAGCAAATCCCCAATCTATGATACCATGTTAGAGGTTGTCCATGTCATTAGTTTGTTTGTCTTAGAGACGGTTCAATGGCTAACCAACAGGCCTAGCTGGCTCAAATGAGTTTTCGGTTTTTGCCTCTCTTCTTTCTGGGGAAAGGCAGAGACTATGTAAAGCTAAAGAACAGTATAACACTGAAGATGAACTATAAGAAGGGAAAAAAAATCAATATTTTTTTTTTTTTTTACTTTCTTGCATTGATTGCTCCGATTTGACTAGTTATTATCTTTCTTTTATCATGACAAAGGTGCAAAATCTGTTCTCTGATAAGCAAATGTTTCTCTTAAAGAGTGAGAAGTGATAAGGTCAAGACGGCAGAGTTATAATCCTGTCTTTCCCCTTAATTTCTAGAAAGGTATACAAAACCAAGATATGCCAAGATTTAATTAATTGAGTAAGCTTTTTGTGAAGTAATTTAAACAGGTTTGATCAGCAAGAAAACGCATCACATTTTCAGGCCGGCCAAGGCCAGATGTCAAAGACAGAGAGAGGAATGTAATTGCATGGTCCAAATATACAATAATATCCTACGAAAAAGAAGGAGCGTTAGTTGAATCTGCCGGCAGAACCCAAAAAAAAAAACTAAAAAAAGGGAGCGTTAGTTGAATCTGCAGAGAGATGAAAATGAATCCAAACAATAAACCGAAAGCATTACTTTTAATATTTTTATTATTGTGTCTTTGGGGCACCATATTGTGCGATTTTTGGGACCATCCACATCCCATGTGGCAATATAAGCATGTCTGCCTATATTACCAAGCAAAAACCATGGATGATAAGAAAGGATAGAAATCTCTAACATCAGTATTTTGAACTTTGCTTGCCTTTTTCTTTTTCTTCTTTTTGTTTTGTTCTCTTTTTTGTTTTTTGTTTTCATTGTTTTTTTGTTTTTTTAATAAAGAAAAACTCCATTATTGTCCAAGCGTGGCAAATAAAAAATAGCAGATGACTAGGCTGGCAATGCCATTCAAGAGAGAAATTTGGATCTTGTACTATTGAGGACAAAGGGGGAGAGACAGAGACAAAGATGGACAAAAACAATTCCATTACAATGGGCCAGACAATTTAGGACTGGACAAATTTTGTCTGTCGGTCAACACAATCCCCACTAGCAGCTTACCATCTACTATAAATTCCTACACTTCCCTGCACCATTTCAGATACTCTCACTCTCTCATTTTCCCTTAATTAGCTCAATTTTCATCTCTTACAGCTTATTTCTCTCTTTTTTGTAATTTTTGTCATTTTTTTTTTCTTTTTTCCTGTGGGTGTAACATATGGCTAATGTAACAACTAAGGCGTGCATATTGCTACTCTTCTTAGTCATGATGATCGTCTCGCCTTTCGCAACGGTGACCGAGGGACGTCTTCTTCAGGACTGGGACCCGGCGGCAGCCGTGCATAAGTTCAATGCAGATGATCATAACAGTCAACATCTGCTTCGTGAGTTAGGTTTTGATCACTCCAGACTTGAGCAGTACAGAAAGTTGTCAGCCAATTTGGTGCCTGATAGGCGCTCTCCAGGAGGCCCAGACCCTGAGCACCATTGAGTCCCTATGTTTGGCATTATTTAAGTTTGAGAAGGAACTTTTGAACTTTTCAAATAAATTTCAATTCAACTTAAATTTATCATTTCTTCGAAATCCACACCACACTCGTTTTCTCTCTTCCTAACACCAATTTAAAAAGATCTCAATTTGAATTGGAATATTTTTAAAATTTTCTTTTCTTTTCAAACCTATATATGCCAAACATAAACTTATAGTTTTTTCAGTCCTAAGGAGACTTTAAGTTTTGGATATATATATATCCAAAACTTAAAGTCTCCTTAGGACTGAAAAAACTATAAGTCATATACATATATATATGACTGCATGTATGACTAGTATGAATAAACTTGTTGTTAAGGTATATTATACACTACTTACGAGATACGGACATTGCCCATTTTGCGTGAGCAATTACCAAATCATGTTCTTAGAGCGATCCAAACAAAAATGTATTTGGGAGCTGTAATCAATGAATGCAAATTTTCCTTTTATCGATCTTATCTATAAAAATGTATTTCTCTCTTTGGCAAGCTAGCGCACCTATAATTTTCATAAAGTTACACGTTCTACGTTAATTCAAAGTAAAAAAAATATTATTAGCAAAAAAAAAAAAGGTAAAAACAATATAAATGAAAAATTTTTGAACGAAGATTAAAATTCAACACGACCCTTGTAAGTAAGAATATTTCTTAATTTCCTCTATATTTTTTACTCGGTGAATTAAATATACACCTATATGTATATATACAAGTAAAAATTAATAATCAGATACCTTAAAATCTACTATTCCTTGGAGATCTTTTTACTTTCCAAGAACTTGGGGTAAGAATATTGGAGAATCGGCCATAATTCCAATCTCTTAGTATTCAAAAGTAACAAGGGCAATGATAATTAATCAATATCCAATATTTTTTCTTGTCATCTCCTGCGGAGCTCTAAGCTATTATTGCGTGGAAGAGTTTCATTGTATTCATGCCATATATAAGTTACAGCCAATCAAAACGTGGTCTTAAAAAAGATAGTATGTTATTTTCCTCCTTTTTTAACCCTCTTTCTCTCTTTTTAATTTTTAATTATCTTTATAAAGATGAAAAAAAGTATTTACCTTTTGTCTTTAGTTCTCATTTATTGCATTCATTTGTTTGTCATGACATGATATGCTTTTTCTTCAATATATAAATGCATTAATCGACGTACATTCTTAAATAATCATATATCTAATGAACACTGAAATTCTTTGTTATCGTAATAAATTAATCAGAGGCCAATTTTGGTATCTTTAAGGTAGACTCTAAAGCTAAAGCAATATTGCTAGGTGCCTTAGGAGGTGCAATATGAAAGTGATCAATTACTCGTAATCACAACGTTAATATGGACAAAATTCCTTCCATTAATCATTATGACTATATATTTTGCTTGAAATCATTTGGCTATCTTTCTTGGATTGAGATTCCCTGTAATTGTAATACTTTAAATGGTGTCTAACAAATCAAATAATATGATATTTGGCGACCTTAATATAATAAGTTTTTTTTTATCAATATATTGTGCAACGTTAGATTCATGATAGTTTGCGTGAAATAAGACTCATCCTTTTAATTTAATTGAGTCAAGCTCTTTTCATTATATTGATGGATCTCAGGATTTATTCTGTAGATGATATATAGAGAGAGACGAGATTATCCTAATAATTAAACTTTCTTTGAAAAAAAAAACAAATAGTATCATTTATTTTTTTGGTATATATATATATATACACAAATATATGAGACTTTATGAATACCTATTTTGTTAATTTGAAATAAAATCTAATAAATTTTAAATCTGTGACCTTTCCTGTTTATTAAGGCTAATTATAGGATGTCATATAGAAATTTAAATGCTTTTCAATTGATTTTCATAAATTATCATTTTTGTTCATAAAATATAGCCGTATTTGTTTAATTTATAAGATCAAAAACTAGATAAGAGATCTTAATCCATCTTTCTTTAGAATATAAAGGATATATGTGGATTTCATGACAATTGTCGATGCTTACTCTATGGGAAAGTTTGTGTTGTCCTTATTCGTAAAAAATATGCTTTATGATGAGCAAATTTTATTTGTGCCCTTTTAATATCATATTATACATGAGTTTTTGTGGCTTTTTCCCCTCACAGTGCGCTTGTTTTATCTATATAAATCTATTAAAATCTTTTTTAATCATTTAGCAAAAAAATCTTTTTTAATCATGTAGTGCAGGCGAAGGCCACTAAAAGACAAATTAAAATTTTGGTGAGGCCTACATTACCACAAATGTAACTTCCCCGAAATAAAATATAAAACAAATTAAACAATACTCAACAATTTGACCGATTGAAAATGCAATGACCACGTCTTGTAAAGGCGGAAAAAATGAAAAGTTGATCGTGCTCTTTTTTAATGTTTTTTTTTTTTTTTTTTCCCTTTCACTTTATAATGAACACTACTTTATCAAGATTTTATCTTATTTAAAAGTTTATTTAGGCTATATTTGACATTAAGGTTTAACTCAAACTAAACTGTACTTTTTTATCTTAATTTTTATCTTTTTCTAAAAAAGTCAAAAAAAAATTTGTCTTTTTCTGAAAAGTCAAAAAAATTTATAACTAATTTTTAAAAAGTCAACCAACTCTTAAAAATTTCATCTCCAACTAACTTACCAAATGGAGGCTTAATAAGATTTTTAGTATCATAATTTTTTTTTAAGTTAAATGCTTTTTTTTTATGAGAGAGAAGAGAAAATAACATTTTATATAATAAATATTCGAAATAAATTGCAAGTTTTAAAATTATTTAGAGTAAATAACAATAAATAGTAAACTAACAGTAAATATCTCTTTACTTCTATTTATATTTAGTAAATAAATTATTTACCTAATAAATTTTATGTTTACTTAAAACATTAAAGTATTTAAAAATATTTCTATTTATTTTAATTATTTTTTAAAAATGTTACTTATTTCAATTTATGTTTTGGGATCGCTTCTATAACTCTTATTTCTTCTATAACTCTTATTTATTAAATAATAAAATCTGAGAGCTCATACTCAAATCCCTCTCCTCCTGCTCACTTCCCCCTCAAGGATTATTAGAGCCGATATTAATAAGTTCTAATTCAGCAAAGAACACCCTCTTCGGGTTTAGTCTTGCAAAGTTCAAAGTTCTCGAACTGGTATATAAATTGAAAATGAATTTTCCTTAACTACCAGTAGGCGCAATCAGGCTAAATTATTAATGGCAGTTTCAAGCGGGTTGAATATACCAATTAGATATTTTGTCTATATATGAGCCATTTCTAAATTTTGTGTTATTTTGATGAGATATAAATTTGACCCTTAATAAGATTCTCCACATATATGAATGTAAAGCTAGCCGTATAGCCTAATTCCCATGATCAAATGGCTTTCTTTATATATGTAGTATATATAAATACATAGACAGATAGTAGATATACATGTATGTATCTTTTCTTAATCACAAAGAATCAAGCATCATCAAATAAAGCGGATTTGAATTATTATTATTATGTTGGCACCTGACTAGCTGATCAACCGTGCGCAGTGGCTACATATCTATATATATATATATATATATCTATATCTTTATATATAATATTATCTCTCTATAAATATATATTATCCAATCTAAGGGCCACGGCGAGGAATAAAGTGACTGCTGGTTGAATGTGTGGATCATGTTGTATTGGGGTGATCAAGATCAATACTTGTGCGTGGCGACCCGATTGATGAGAATATATAGAAAGGAGGGAAAAAAAGAAAGAAACTTTGCGTGGATTCAAATAGTATATAACTTTATATATATATATATATATATATTATATATAGATATATATACGTGCCAATGCTTCCGCGTAGATCCAAGATCGTGCAAAGTATACATATATAAAGTTATATAGCATCATGGATTTCACGTTAAAGATTATAAATTAAAATGACAAATAGGAGTCCAAATCTGGGGCATTAATAAGACAACATTGGTGACTAGACTACTAGAACAAAAACGCCTACTCATTGGTGGAGTGGCTACTCATTTTCATGGCGTTTGGAAAAAGCATTATTATTATTTTTTTTTTTCTCTCTCTTTTTCCTTACTGTAACCGGGATTTTATTTGGGAATTCAACCTCTGATCTTTCCCTGTTTCTTGAACTGGTTTTTCTTTCGTGTATGATATTTTTTTTTTAATTTTTTTTGCATGTTTATGTATGTAGAAAAGAGGTAAAATATCTCTTGCGCATCTATTAATGTTCATCCGATTTATGTAATCTTTTTTTTAACACATGATTAATACTGTTTTTAGAATTTAAGTCTGGAATAACATATATGTTATTTATAATAATCAGATGGAAGGATTTTTTTTTTTTTTTTGTTAATGCGATCATTTGGTAATATTAGTGATCATAGTATTGGGTTTATTTTGGAACTCGTACACGTATTGCAAATGCTTTATTTCTGTTCTTTCTCATTGTGTTAAAGATAGCTCTATTTGTTTTTAAATAATAATAAAAAAGAAAAAAAAAAGTGATTGAATATATTTCTGAACCTCAAATAATAAAAAGTTTTTTTTTTTTTTTTTTTTTGTTTTGGTACTATTAGGGGGCCTAGATTCATGACTCATGACTCATGAACCAGCCGACCAGTATAGTATCTTTTTATTTTTATTTTTTTGTTATTTTATATATAAAATATTGGTCAACCTCGCCCGCCAGATTGTAAGGCTAGGTCAAACCGATCAGACCTGAACTGCCTTTCTAATTACCGCATTTATTAGTTTCATCTTTTCCACCTTGGCTGCACCTCGATCCGTTTGTAAGTCAAGTGCCCTTTTTTTTTTTTCATTTTTTTTGCTAAAAGTAAGTCAAGTGCATTTGTACGTATAAAGATTTATACTACATCTCCATTTGATTCATTAGCCTTTAAGCAAGTGACTCATCTATACGTGATCATGACAAAATAAACATGCCGAAAAGACATAGAAACTCAACAAAAAAAATTTTAAAAAAAAAACTATGAACAATATGGTTGAAATTCTAAGTTTAAAAGATCAACTCTTCAATTAAAACTAGGCGGAAGTTTTATAAGAATCCTTGAATGGCAAAACCCAATAAGAAAAGTCACCTTAGAAAAGAAGAGTACATGATCTCTTAAAAGTAACAACTTACCATGAGATGAAGAATTCCAATATAAATCATTGAGAACACTTGATTCCTTCACTGTTAAATGGGTTTGGATAAAATTCATCTCAAAAATTAACTCAAAAAAAGAAGGAATCTAAAACTTATATATACATCACAACAGCTCATTTATTTCGCGATATGAGATAAATTTACAATCAAACCTTCACAACTTGAATCCCTTCACTAAAACCATGAAGGGTATAATAGGCATGAAATAACAGTTGAAAAAAAGGGGAGAGTTTAGTATCTTAATCATAAGAAATATATGTGTATATATAATCTGTTTGCCCTAAAGTTGGGCAATTGTTGTCAAATAATATTGGAAGACAACAACTATTAGGTTTTCATGAGTAATGGATTTTGACCATATATGTACGTAAGAAAGTTGCTCTAGTGGTCTTAATTATAAGTATCTATATATAATATATATATATATATATATATATATATATACTCCTCGTATAGTCGTTCTCAAATGAGTTTTATTTGCAGACATTTTCTGGGCATTGGTTTATAATTAATTGGTACCCCAATTTAATCTTAGACATCTCCACGTAAGGATTGACATGAGATTATTATTCTAATTAAAATGGTACGGCATCCTCAATATAGGATTTAGGTTTTTTAAAAAAAGGTTGTAAATTCTAGCACTGGTACATATATAAATATCTATATATATATATATATATATATATATATATGTTGATCGTGGCAAAAACGAACATGGAGTACGAGGAAAAGTATAATATATGCAGCATGGTTGAAACAAATTATAAGCTATAGCTAGGTCACTTGGATGGATTGGCTGACAATTGTGTGAACAAACAAATCAATCATGCAATTATCCACTATATATGAATATATTCTTATTGGCTTTGTGTGTTGTTATTGTGGTCGTGGTCCTTGTCGGCCTCTTTAATTTCTAGGCTAAAGGCATGCATCTTAAATTAGGTTATGCGTTGTGATACTTATTAATATGGTACTATAAAACCACTACCTTTTCTTTACATATTAATCATGCAAACTAACTTCAAAAAAAAAAAAAAATCATGCAAACCCTTTCAATTAATTTTAGAAATTTACGTTTTATTTTTAATTAATGATCAAGCATCAACTACGAGCTAGATATGCAACATATTCGTGGTCTATTTCTTCCAGCTATATATAGGTAACGGTACTTAATTTGCATAGCTTGATAATCAATTACGGTTCATGATCAAATATATATACACACATATACAACAACCATTTGGTGTAATTGATACAAATAGAGTCACGCAAATTTATTATATATGTATATGAGAGTGAAATATTGCATTATGAAAACAATAACGTTTCGATATAAGGATAAAATGACATAACTTTATTTAAAAGGAAAACATACATCTGAGGGTGTGAAAGAAGAATGATTTGAAGAAATAACTGAGGGTCGACATGTTAATGAAAAGAAATCTTCATAGTGATCACTTAAGACCAATAATAATTGACAGAATTAGATTCAAAGGACAAAATTCATTCATTAAAGGTGAACGGTTGAAATTAGATTGAAGATTGGTCTCTTGCACACTTGTCTGTCTATAAATAATAATGGCGAGTGGATGGGAGAAAGTATGCTTTCTTGGTCTCTTTATCAATACTCTGTCCTTTTTATTTATGAGATTTTCATAGGTTGAATCTGACTTGAGAGTTTCTCTACAATAACCCCCGCTTGCTCTAGGTGTGATTATCAAGAGATCAAGAATCAATCTATAGTATACGCTAATTGAGACTTACACATAAAATCGTATGCATACATATATATATTATATATATATATTATATACAGATTTAATAATCAATTGTAACGCATGTCAAAGAAGAATTACTTGTACGCATATGCAAATTAGCATATTATTAATGGATAATTGTCAGTTAGCCAAGAATATCTCCAGGCATCGTACATTTCTAATTACCCTAAGAACTGAAAAGCAGATCTGTAACATGCATCCACCCTCATAAATATGCTTTCACTCTAACCTATATCAATCCGCAGGTTCAATATCTGCTCCGTATTTTGAGATAAAATGCTTAGTCAGATTGCTTTTGCTAATTATATTTTGGCTAATTTATCTTAATCATCATCAGATGCATTCTTATTAGTTATTTCTGCTTGGTCTGTCATGATCGAGGAAACAAAATTAGGCCTACTTGTGTCTAATAAGAGCAATTGTAATCTGCGATTCGCAGAAAAAGAATTTAAAAATTAACCATTTTCTTGTGTTGAAATTTTCTAGCCATTTCTCGGCAAAAGAACTTTTTTTTTTTTTTTTGGCTAAGTAGGAAAACGAACTTGTAGGGAGAAAAATTTATATATTTTTTATTGCACTGATAGGTCACCGAAAGTACTTGTTGTCCTAATTAATTAATTCGTAAAATCAAGAAATCAATAAGCACACTTCTATTTTTTAATGGTATGACTCTCATTTATAAAAGAGAAATAAAAACATTCTTAGGTTTCAAACTTAAAAACTTCTACTTAATTAAACCCCTCTTCACCAACTAAGTTAGTCCCAATGAGATAATAAGCATGTTCTAATTAGTTTGCTTAAGATGAACTCATGTACACATACATGTATATTATGAAGATACGTTCAATGGATAGGTATAGTAATAAGAATGTCTTTCTTTCTTCTTCTATTCCATGATATGTGTCGTACGAAATTAAGTGTATGATGAGTCTAAATTGTACCGATCCACTTTTTCGTATGCGTATAATATATGTGTATGATGCATGAAAACTTGTTCTTATCTTAAAAACATCACACACAGGCACATGATGTCAAGTCATGTATTTCATGATCAGATGCAGCCTTTAAATGATCTCGACACATGCTTATAATGTCATGAATGACGGTAATAGATCAAGGATGTTTTGAGTCGAGAATGATATGTCTGACCAAATCTTCAATGTTACTTCAACTGGACAACAACAAAGTTTGGAATTTTCTTGCTTTCTCATCGTGTGGTACATATGGCTATGTTGTGCCCTAGATTAATAGGCCCGGTTCCCTATACAACATGCCCACATGCCTCGGCACATGGGCAAGAAATTCTTCTCTTCCTTCAAGGTTTATCTTTCTCGTTCTCCATATTTTCAAGGAAAAAAACAAAACAAGAAAAGCATAAACAATGAACATGATGAACCTAAACAAAAGATCATCGACCAAAGCAAATCCGAGAGACACTGTCTTACGTGGAGCCACGCCGTTTATGAAGAAAAGTGAGTCCGCTGTGTATCCATCTGATGATTCTTCTGCATTAAAATTTGTCGCCGCCACTGCATTATAGTATTTTTCGTGTATAGTTTATACGTGTTTTGTTATCATTCTTAAATATTTTGGAGGCGCAGATCATCATTAACCTAGTAAGATGGTGGCCCATCAAGCTTTCGAAGGGATAATATGTGGGCTTTCCAAAGGTGGAAGCGGATTTCAGTATAAAAATGAAAATGTTATATAATCTCCTTTCTATTCAAAACCCATTTTTTCAAAAAAGTGACATGTATTTTATAGACTTTATACTTTTTTCTTAAGAAAAAAGAATTAAAAAACAAGTGTTTTAACCTATCAGAATTTGGCATATCAATACAAAAGTGTTCTTTCATATATGGACTCTGATTTCTTATTCAATTTTTGATGTCCTTGTAAACAATATCTAATCAATTATAACATATCACATCATTTAACAAGCTTAAAATGTTTTTATAAATAGCTTTTCGATCTTTCAAATCTGAATTTTATAAATGACATGAAATTTAATATAATTTAATAATAATAATAATAATAATAATAATAATAATAATAATAAAGAGAAGATCTCAATTTTATATGTATATATGTTCGTTGGTTGCCATTCAAGTTTATAAAGCATGTCGTGTATGAGTAGCTCTGACTTTAACGATAATAATAAGAAAAAGAAAAGGAACAGAAAGATCCAAAATGATAAGAATATTTGAAATAAAGAATTAAAAAAATAATTTTAAAAAAAAGTCAAATTGAATCTATATACGTCAATCGTTTATCCATTTACTTGAACTTCTGTCAAGTAGATAGTTGGCCAACTGCCAAAAAATATTCCATCAAGAGTTAGTAGGGTTTGGCATAGGATTTCCATTACAGATACGTTCTTCATATCAGGTATAGTCTCTCATTAATTAACTGTTTTCAACAATTGAAAACTGTATATGATATTTCCACCATCTTTAAAATATATCAAACTGATCATCATTAACCCTAGATGCTATCAGATTAGCTAGAGATCATGAATATACCATCATATACTTTAATGGCTCGGGCCAAAAAATAAAAAAATAAAAATAAAGTTCTAACGATGGTTGACTATTTGTATGTACTAGCTAGCCCTAGATGTTGATAAAATTAAAGGAAAAGAGTTGAGTAAATTACTGAATTTAATATATAACCGGAGAACATAAACAATCTCATGTTTTCTATGAAGTATTTGAAGTAAAAGTCAAATGAAATTATAAAGATTAGCTTTTATTTGCAAAGATGTATTGGCTCAAAAGAATTGTTTTGATAATTGAAGTAATGCGTTATCTAGAAATGTTGAGATTTTAATTGTACTTAAATATAAATGTAATTAATTAGCTTATCTACATAGATACATTATATCATTTTATATAATACCTTTGGATTCTATTATGTACTACTAAGTAGATGGTATATTGAAGTTGGTAGTCATAAAAAAGCAACAATACTAAATTAATTAGGTGTACTCGAGAGAAAGATTCCTGACCTAATAGGTCTCAATAAAAGAAAGTTCATAGCTAATTTTTTAAACTATATTAAGACTAGGGCCCGATTTCCACTACTCGTCAAAATGCCAATAATATTTCTAGTGTTGACAAGACTCCTATCAGATTAGATCTCAATCCGAGAATGTTCGAAAATTAGCCGATTTCTTGAAACGTTAAAATAAACTAGGGGCGCCCATTTAAATTTGGAATAGTTTAATCTTATCATACTATTGATGGCCAATAATTTTCTTCATTTTATGTTGTGTTTTTGAACTCTTAGTTTTTTTCTAATCCGTAATTTCCTGCAATGAAAAAAAAATATATATTTATATATATATACATATTCACGATGCACTCAACCATTTAGTTTCACCATTATTTCTCAACTAAAATAAATGTAAATATTAAAATTCTTTTAACTTTTCATATGCATCTTCATGTTTTTAATTATTTTCATTTAACATTATAGTTGCATGTAATTTCTTCTCTCATTATAATCACAACATTTTTGTTTGAGAACCCCAAATGCCAAAATAATAATAATAATAATAATAAAGTTGAGTGAAAACAGCTGTAATATAACGGAATAGTTAAAAATGCCAAGATTTTTAGAATGGGTACCCAATTGTTATAAGGTGTAAAAGTTTGGGGACCTGTGACGCAAATTTCCTAAAAAAAAAAAGGGGCCAAAACAAGAATTGAAAGTCCTATATATAACCCAGCTATAACCTTATTGACATACAGCCCATAAAGCGTTTTGATGGGGTTGGGAATGGGATGATATGAGGGGGAAGAGAGTACTTTTTTGGAGAAGATTGGGCTACATGACTAGACTGAAGAGCTGGTCCACTATACATATATAGATATATACATATATATATGTATATATATAAGATTCTGCACTTCAAACATATATGATTGCCAGCAAAAGCAAAAACAAAAAAGAAAAAAGGGTACGTAGTAGATCGAATCATGAGTCACACAAATAAACAAGGAACTTCAACAATTTGTGTCCATGTGCATAAAGTCCCACCACAACATTAGATTCAGATCAATATAGGAATATAATTCGAGGAAAACACAAAAACAAATTAAATGATACTACGTATTTTTATTTTTTTTTCACTAAATAAACTGAAAGAGAATAACTGATATCAAACATTCGTATTTATATATATATATATATATATTATGTATATATATACTTATACATACGTGAATAAATTCATTTCAGTATCCTTGTTCTGGATTAACATAATTTCTTGTTAATTGATCAGATTCAACTAAGCACAGTACCCCTTCATATTCTGAACAGCCTCTCTGTAGCTACAAAATGATGTTTGATGAACGATCGACAACTAAACGTGACAGCACATGTATAAATGGTCAACAATCACTACAGCTAGGAAATACCTTTGTCCATATCTTGATACTCTTTTCCAAGGACTAAAATCCAACATTTGAGAGTAAAAATATTGTCTCTATCCCTCGGTAAAATTTGCCCCCTATATAAACTACAAGAATCTCTTCATCTTAGAAATATCATCAGCTATACATTCTAGCTCCTACATACTAGCTACTACAAAAAATTATAGATATATATATATATATATGCACAGATATCACCATTAATATTACATTTTCCCAACCATTTTAGAAACTTAATATATGGCTAATACAAGTGCAAACACTGCCAGGGGGGTCATTAGTAAGCTAATTTGTTTCTCTCTCATTTTCTGTATGCTCTTCATTAGATCAATGCAGGCACGCAACAATATTCTTGACCTTGATCATCACCATCATGATGATCATCGTCAAGTAATGCAGATCATGATGAGCAGAAACATTGGCAAACCTAGAGTTCTGGTAATGCGAAAGCTCCGCCTTGACATGTCCAAATTAGTAGAGCATTATTCCGCTAAAAGGTTGCTTTCTAGTACCGATAGGGTCTCGCCGGGAGGACCCGATCCTCAGCACCATTTTTCTAGTACCAGGACTACTGGCTAGTGGCTGCTATCACTACCATGAGCACAAGGATCAAGCACGTTTTGACCAGTGTACGTTGTTCAACTGAATAAATAGTTTGTGGTGAGTTTTATAGTTTTCTAGGTTGACCAAGTACTACTTGAATATGTTTTGTGAGTCTCTATAATATATGTATATATATATATATATATGTATGTATGTATGTATATGTTCTGTTACTGCTTCTGGTTTGATTATGATATGTTGTGTCAATTTTGTTTCATGTTTCCACCACTAAAAACGAGAGTTTGTGCAAGATTATATATGTACACATAATATATATACATATATATGTATATTTTGTCAGCTTCAGTATTTTTTTTTTTTTTCCAAGTCTTGAAATATTATCTTTTAGTGATAAATGTTATGATGTTTGTCCCCAGGTTTCTCTTTTCCAGAATTTGTTATATCCACGAGTCAGATTAATTTTCAACTTGAGAATCATGTAGTTATGCAGTTTAGATGTTGGTAGTATAAGATGGATTTAATTAAACAAGAGTTGCTATAATATGGTTTCGTGAACATATATTCTTGTAAAGATAATTAAAGAATTTTCTCCTAATTTTTTTTTTAAAAGAAAAAGCTTTTGATTGGAATTTTTTTTTTTAACATAAATACTGAGAGGACATAATTAGCATCAAAGAAAGGAAGAACATCTCAACTAGGTTGATATTCAATTTTCCTACATTACAAATTAAAATGTCCCAACTCAATTTTCTTATATATAGGGGAAAAAAAGGAAAAAGAAAAAAGAAATTCCGAGTTCTTGCCCGGAATATCCAAATTTTTACTAGAAGTAAAAAATCCAAAGAGAAAATGCCTAAGAAAAGCCATCTAGATATTCTACCTTAATAAGAAATAAATGCCTTGTTAAAACCTTTTGCCAACAAAACCAGCTCATTGAAAAAAAAATAACAAAAGGAAAAGAATGCATGATTCATAAATCATCTGGTTTTACAAAAATACCAACTCAAACAACAACGTAAACGAATCTATAATTCGAGAGACCCGACTATCATTCTTCCAGTCAATGAAGAACAGAAATTTGGAGAGGACTCAATGATGGATTAGTCGCCAGTAGAACCGCGCATGAATCTAAAGTTTGTCTACCACGGAGTTCTCTTCCTGGTTGACATGGGAAACAAATGTTTTGGGGTTCCATTAATTATTTAATATCTAGTTTTATTTATGTTCTTATCATAAATAAGTTTGGGGTTTCTTTGATATCTATATATCAAATAGGTTTGAGCTCATTTACCCAAATCCTGAATTAATACTGATGAGAATATTATTATTCTTTTTTTCGTTAAGTTGTGAATTACATATCTATTAATTAACGTTTCCAGTTAACCATTTCCCGTGCCTCCAAAATGCCAAGCCCTTGATTATAAAAGAATCTCACTCATTGACAAATCAGTCAGGATCAAGATCCATTCATTATTGGCGATTAATTAATAGAATTTATCTTTATTCTACAATAATTTTGAAAATGAATAAATAAACTCTATTGTGATCCATTTCAATGCAATTTTAAATTCTTGCAGAATTTATAGCCGGACAATTAAAAAATAGAGTGTCATTCCTGTGTTTTTTTTTTTTTTTTTTTTTTGTAATATTCAGGATGCGTTTGGTGTTCGGGTTGAGTTTGACATGATATGAAAGTTTTAAGTTAAAGTTAGTTGACTTTTCAAAAATTAGTTATAATTTTTGTTGACTTTTTCAGAAAAAGACAAAAAACTAACCATAAAGTATAATTGAGTTCAAACTCAACCTGAAGTCCAAACGTAAGCTCAATCCTATAATGACCTTCGACTGAAATAAACTACCACGATCTTATTAAAATAAAATGTTCAGTTTTATATACTAATTGTGAACACAACAATTTTATTTTGTTCTTTGAAATTATATTTTTTTATATCAACATTTCGTACAATACGAGGACAATGACTAATACAGAAATCGTATGATATTAACTTACAAATACACTAATAATTATTTATGATACGATTTATTAATTAATGTGTAAAATTTATTTCTCATAATATCACAAAAGGATTATAATCTTTTGTTTTTTTATATAAGGACCAATCATAATAATATATCCCTTAACGAATTAGACATGCAACCATTATCTGGATTATCCGATTCCTGGGCATAGGATAAAATCCAGGAAACTGCCACCGGAACAAAAAAGTTTTTTTATTTTTTTTTTCAATGAAAATGTAAGAGTTTCTGATTTTCCAAATGACCTAAAGTGAGGAAATTATTACTATATATTAAAAGGAAGGGGTTTTTACTGTTTTTTCTACAGTAAATAGACGATTTTGCCCCTCAATCAGGGTTTTTTTTTTTTTTAAAGGATCCACAATTAGTGGACAGTTTTACTCTTTTATCACTGTACGGACAATTCTGCCCTTCTGAGTGTGTCTACCGGTGGCTTTGTGTACAGTGAATGGACTTTTATGCCCTCCAAACCCTACCTTTTGGTTCTCTTTGTTGTCTCCGCCGCTAATTCCCCTTTTTTCACTCTCTCTCTTTACTATTCATTCTCTCTCTCTCTCTCTCTACCGTTCTCCCTCTCTTCTCATTTTCGGATTTATGCTCTCCAAACCCTAGCTTTTGATCTTTTTTGTTCTCTTCACTACTCATCTTCTTTTTTCACTCTCTTTCCACAGTTGATGTTCTTCTCATTCTCTCTTATATCCTTTTTCCATGTGTTTGTTTTCTCCAAACCCTAAGTTTTGATTTTTGGTTTTTTTTCCTTGTCACCGGTTTAGCTTTTGTATGATTTTCTTCTTTTTTTGTTATTGTTCGATTTTTGTTTTGGAACTTTAGATTAATTTTTGTTGTGTTGTTTTTTTCTTCAATGTTGTTTCTGTTTTTTTTTTTTCCCCTTTTGTTTTTTGTTTCCCCACTATTCATTCTCTCTCTTGGGTTTTCTCTCCTTTCCGAATCTTAGATTTTGAATATTTGTTGTTGAAATTTAAACTTTGTTTATTTCTGGTAGTGTTCTTCTTATTTTGATTTCTTTTTTATTATTATAATTTTTTTTTTTTTTGCATGTAGATGATTGAACAAAAGTTTTTTCGCTTTTGTTTTATTTTTATTATGAGTATTTTTTTCATCTGTTTTTTAAGCTTTTGGCCGATTTTTTTTGTTTTTGTTTTTTTTCTTTTTTTTTTTTTTTTTTGCCGTGCATGTATATAATCAAAAAAAAGTATTTTCCATTTGATTTTTTTCTTTTGTTTTTGTTTTTGTTTTTACTATTATTTTTTTACTTGCATTTATACGATTGAGGAAATCATGGAAACAAATGCAAAGCAAAAAATTAAAGAAAGAATGAGGCATGTTTTTGTTTTTGTTGTATTTATTTCAGTAGTTTTTCTTTCTTTTTTTTTCTTCTTAGGTTTATATTTTTTATTTTTGTTAATTTTATTTTGTAGATTGCAAAAATAATGGTAGCAAAATGGTCGATTGGGAGTATCAAGCGAAAGATTTTTTCCCTGTTATGTTTATATTTATGTATTTTTTTTCCCTTTTTTCCCCCCGAGTAATATTTTGCTGATTTTGTTTTCAAATTTTATTTCTTTATTTTTTTTGTTTATGATTTTTTGTCATATTTAGGACTTGCAATTTGGTTTTCATATTATGAGGGGTTTTTTTTTATGTTGTTTGATTTTGTTATCAATAGGTTTTTTTTTTTTTAATGATTGACTGTGATTAGGTTAGTTTTTGTATGGTATTTTAATATCATTATTTTTCAATTTGTTATGTTTAATCTGTGAGATATTTCCAATTTTATTTATTAACTTTCTAGGCTATGTTTTTTATCTACTGTTTAACTACATTTGATTGAATTGTTAAGTTTTGTTATTATCTAAGTTTGTAGATTTTTCATTATATTTGTTGTTTCCAATTTGTTTATCTAATGTGCAAGTTTCTTATTTGTTGTAATTTTGTTATTTATTGTAAATTATTATTCTATTTCATGACTGCATTGTATCATTTAATTACATTTGAATGAATTATTAGATTTTCTATTGTTCAGGTTTCTAGATTTTTTATAGTCAGATACTTTATTGTGTTTTTGGTGATCTGTCCTAGATATTTAATGTTTCTAAATTATCTTTCTTTAGTTGTAATTGTGCTATTTGTTGTAACTCTGTGATTTACAGTGAGATGATTAGCTTGACTGAGATTTTAACACACGTAACTTTGTCATTAATACTTCTAATTTACTTAAACTCTGTTATCTGTTATAAATAAATGTGTTTTTGTCTAATGTTTTACAGATGTAACTCTGTTGTACGTGTAAAAATTTGTTTTCTTTCTCCTTCACCAACTTTTTTTAAAAAAATTTTGTCAATATTTTATTAAGCAGATTTTCCCTTATAAATAAAGTATTTCTTCATTTATTACTTTATTCACATACCTTACCATTACTACCTTTGTAACATCCTCTTAACTACTCTACTTTGAACCTTCTTTAATTGTTACTTGAGATTTTTTATTATATTATTTCTTATCTTCTGAAGACTGATCATTTTCATATATCCATTTCTGTGGAAATGTGCTTTTTTATTCAGGTACTGTTCTTATTTATGTCTCTTAATTACTATTGATTATTGTTTTATTGTATTATGATGAAGTGTTGTTTTAGTGTTAATGTTTACAAAAGATATTACTTTTTTTTTTGTTCAGTTTGTTTATTCTCAATGTTTTCTCTTTTAGTTTCTTTGTTGATTTTATATTTCTTTGTTTTTTTTAATCGGTTTCTTTAACATTTCTCTACTTTGCATCTTATTTATCTATGATCATCGTTATTACTATTATGTTGATGCTATAAAGGGATTTAATTTTGTTATTGTGTTTTCCTTTTTTTTCTTTGTTTCTGTTTTTTTTTTTTTTTAGGACAACGTAGACAATTCTTTTTTTTTTTTTGTGTGTGTGGATGTTTTGTAAATATTATTCTTATTATAAGTTATATGATTATATTATATGATTTGGCAATTGTTTATAATTGTTGTGATTGTTTGTGATTTTGAGTTTTTTTTTTCTTTAATTATATTTTTCCCTATGATTATGTTAATTATGTTTCTATTTTTATATGATTTATAAAACTTTAGTATTTATTTATATGATGTTATTTCATTACTGTTGTTGTGATGTGTCATTTTTGTTTTTGTTTTTTTTTTTCCCTGTTATTGTTTTCTTCTTCTGTTGTTGTAAATGTCTTTGAAGAGAACTTTTCTATAAAATTTTTAGCATGCTATGATGATCTCTGTTTAGATATATAATAATACATATACAAGATTTATTACTTAATTTGGTATATATTATTGAATATGATATCATTGATAGCATATGTTGGATAAATATTAAATATTATTTGACAGTCTTTACTGTTGCCGTAGATGTTTGCGATTTACGATGTTTTTCTTTTTCTCACAACATAATAGTATTGATTATGTTATTGTTTTTATACTATTTTATTTTTTAATTATTTTCAATATTTTTCCCTTTTTTTCCCTTTTCTGTATTTGCTAGAAACACTTATAAATTTTTTTTTTGTACACATTCCCAAATATTTTACCTAGTAGCTACCAAAGACGGGGTCGAATTATATTTTAGTTATTCTTAATAAATATTGTTAATGATATAAGAGATCTGAGCTTACTTTAATAATTTTTACTTTCGTTTTATTTTTGTAGAAAACATTTAGTAAAAATTTTCATAATGTTTTTCATAGTGTATATATATATATATATATATATTAGATTGTTTATTTAGATAAGTATATGTGACTAAGTATACTAAAGGTTTAAAAAAAAATCATTATCTTGCTTTTTTATTGTTATTTTTACTTTCTCTTTTGTTTTGTAGTTTAATATAATTTTTTTTATTTTTATTGCCCGGGGGGTTTTTTTTATTAGATTGTTGAAATATTAAAATTTATTACAGCAATTTTTGTATATAAATGTTTTTACAATTAGAAATTATTGTAATTTTGGTTGTAGGATTTAATTTTTTCTATTATGCAATCTTACTGTGCAACAACAAATTTTTATTTCATATAGATTTTTATTTTTTTTAAAACTAAATTTCAAAAAATAACCATTCATAAAGAATACAAATGACTTAACTTATTCATTATTTAATTTAATAAAAGTAACTTTTTATTGAAAAAAAATATCTTAAAAAAAATAGAGTAGAAAACAACATCTTGATCAATTTTATGTACTGTAAATAAATAAAAGTAGATAAATAAAATTTCATATAAACGTTTGTAAGGAGGAGGGAAAAAAAAGCGAGCTATTATAATCAAATTGTACGGATTAACAATATCAAATACTATATATATAAACTATAAAATAAAAAACAATATTTTACTCAATTTTTTTTAACTACAAAAAATAAAAATTTGCATAAATAAAACAATATGCAAAAATGATAAAATATTGAGTTCAAAAAAATTTAGAGGAAAAAAACCAAATTAATACAATTAAAGAATGGATTAACACAATTAAATTATAGTATTAAAAATAAAGAGCAAGCTAAAAAATTAAAATTAAAAAATAATTTATGAAAATTTGTAAATATAAGAGCTCTATAAATATACAACAAAATAAAAAAATGTAGATTTTTTTTTCTATTGGGATGAAGTTTCACTATAAAAAAATATATACTTATAATTGTAACTAAATTATTATTTATGTCATACATTAATATTACTCTTTAGAATTAGATTTTTTTAATGTGTAATGCATTGCTAGATTTATTTATTAATTTAATTAGTTATTTTTTTATTAGATTTACTTAAGTTATTGAAATTTTCTTTCTGTTGAATTTTTAGATTTTTAATTTTATGTATTATTTGTAGTTTTTTAATTAGAATATATTATTGCATGAAAAAAATTCTTACGCTTCGTATTTCATTTTAGTATTTGGTATTATTATCTTTTTATTATTTGACTTTTTTTTTTATAGACAAAATGCTTAATCGTTCTTTTTTTACATTTATATGTATAATTTTTATTTTTTTAACAATATTTCATACTGTTGTTTTTCTATTTTATATTTAAAAAAATAAGAAGAATGAAAAAAAGTTCTCACAAAGATATTAATTATTCAAGACGATCAAAACATCAAAAAAATCAAAATTATATAAATAATAATGAAGTATCTACATCGATAAATCTATATTTTTCAAACAATCAATTTGAAGAATTAAATACAGAAATTATTACTGGTTATCGAAATAAATTTATTCATTTATCTTCAATTTATAACACTGGTGAAGGAACATTGAATCTATTTTTGAAAGATTACAATTCACCGTCAATTCAAAAAAGTAATTTCTTCATCTTAAATTCTCTCTTTATTTTTCATAAAATTATTAATTTGAACAAAATTTTTTATTGACATTTTATATTTTTTTTTTTGTTTTTTACATGAATTTTTTACTTAGATTCAAATGATGAATATATAGATATTGGAGATTGTAATTGCACATGTCAATATTATGGAGTATTATTTTGGAAAAATGAACAAACATGAAATACATATCCATCGAAATTTTTTTATGTTGTCAAAATGTAAAAATTAATATACCTTTAAGCAAAAAAACACCACCAACTTTAGATCAACTATTAGATTATGGAGGATCTTTAAGTGCGAATTTTAGAAAAAAAAAATTAGAATTTATAATTCTATGTTTGCTTTTACTTCATTTGGAGCAAATATTCAATCAGATATTAACAATTCGTTAGCACCATATATTTTCAAAATTAGTGGACAAATACATCATCTAATTGGATATTTACTTCCAATTAATAATAATCCTCCAAGATTTGTACAGTTATATATTTATGAAACAGAAAATGAAATTGAAAATAGAATAGCAATATTTTCAAATAATAATGATTTAAATAATTTAAATGAGACTATTGTTCAAAAACTAATCATAATGCTGGATGAAACAAACAAATTAGTTCAAATTTTTAAGATATCAGAGATATTTATAAAAATAATCAAATACCATCAACGAAACTAAGATTGATTGGAAGACAATAAGGAGATAATACACAATATGATCTTCCTACTTCAACAGATATATGTGGTTTAATTGTTAGAGATTTTGGTCTATATGAGAAAGGTAGATATATTATCATTTATAATCAAACTGAAGAATTACAAATAATCAATAAACTTCATTCCTCTTATACATTATAGTATCCATTGTTATTTCATTATGGAGAAGATCGATATATAATTGATATAGAATGGAATCCAAATTTTAACAGTAAACATAAAAATCGAATATCAATGAGATCATTTTATGCTTTCAACTTCAACAACGATTACATCAAGGAAATACATTATTTAGAGCTGGACGGCTTTTTCAACAATATATTGAAAATAGTTATACTTCTATTTAAGAAGATCGTTTAGATTATATTAGACAAAATCAAAATAATTTAATATCTGAAATTTACAAAGTATTCAAGATGCTATAATTAGAGGTGATACAGACGCAAAAGCAATCGGAAAAAGAATTATTTTACCATTATCTTACACAGGAAGTTCAAGATCTATTATTCAAAATTATCAAGATGCAATCTCAATTTATAGATATTATGAAAATCTTGATATATTTTTAACATTTTTATGTAATCCCAAATGGCCAGAAATTAAAAGAAGTTTAACTATAATTATAGGACAAAAATCTAAAGACATACCAGATATTATAAGTAGAATATTTAAAATAAAATTAGACCATTTATTAAATACAATAAAGTCAGTTGATTTTTTGGAACTATAATAACATGTGAGTCCATTTATTTTATATAACAAAAAAATAAACTACCAATTATTATTATAATATTTTATTACAACAAATTAAAAAAACTAGCATTATTATTATGTTTATGTTTTTTCTTTTTTTTTCTTCTTTTAGATCTATACGAGGTGCAATTTCAAAAACGTGGTTTACCTCATTGTTATATATTATTTTGATTACATCCTGAACATAAATACCATGATCCTACATAAATAGACAAATTTATTTCTGTTGAAATTCCATATCCAATAAAAGATCATTTAGGTTATAAAATTATAACTGAATATATGATACACGGACCATGTGGATATGCAAAAACAAATGCACCATGTATGAAAAATTCTAAATGTTCCAAAAAATTTCCAAAACAAATAAAAAATGAAACAGCTATAGAAAAAAATGATTTTGTTCTTTATCGTTGTAGAGACACATAATTTAATGTTATGAAAGAAGGAATTAAACTTGATAATAGATATGCTGTTCCATATAATCGAACTTTATGCCTAAAATATAGTGCTCATATTAATATCGAAATATGTTTTCAATCTATGCTTATTAAATATCTATTCAAAATATTTAACAAAAGGTCCAGATAAAATACGAGCTATTATTGAAAATAACAAAAAAAAATTACAAAGAAGTCGATGAAATAAAAGTTTATATTAACTGTCTATATATCACACCTTATAAAGTAATTTGGAGAATATTCGAATATTCAATCCACCATAAAAATCCAGCTATTCAATGACTTTCTATTCATTTACCAAATATGGTAAACATTACATCTAATAAAAATCAACAACTTCAAAATATAATACGTCAACCACAAATTCAAAAATAACATTAACAGAGTGGATGGAAATTAATAAAACTAATAAAGATGCTCAACAACTTACTTATATAGAATTTCCAACAAAATGGGTCTGGAATAATAAAAATAAAATTTGGACTTATCGACAAAATAGTCATACTATAGGAAGAACATTTTATATTCATCTAAGTTCTGGTGAATTATATTACTTAAAATTATTATTGAATCATCAAAAAGATACAACAAGTTATGAACTGCTTCGAACAGTGAATAATATTATTTATCCTGCTAATCAAACAGCTTGCTATGCATTGGGTTTATTAGGAGATGATAAAGAATGGGATGAATCAATAGAAGAAACATCATTTTGATCAACATCTGCTTAACTTCGTCAACTTTTCATCATTATATTATTATTTTGTAATATTTCTGACCCAATAAAATTTTTTCAAAGACATTGAAAAAGATACTTTAAACAAAGTAATACTATCATTTAATAATGTAAATTTTGAAATTCCTGAAAACAAATTATATAATTTCGTATTATATGAATTAGAAAAATTATTAAATTTAAATTCATATTCTTTATCACATTATAACATTCCACTTCCTACTAGATCAGTAATTGAGGATTTAAGGAATAATTTTTTAAGAGAAAAACTCAATTATGATATATATAAATTAAAAGAAGAAAATATTAATTTAGTACAAAATTTAAATCAAGAATAACATTTTATTTTTAACGAAATTTTAGAAGCAATTAAAAACAAACATGATAATTTGTTTTTCATATATGGTTATGGTGGTACCGGAAAAACATATTTATGAAATGCTATTATCAGCAAAATTAGATCAGATGATGAAATTATACTAGATGTAGCATTATCTGGAATAACATCAGTATTGTTACCAAAAGGTCGAACTACACATTCAAGATTTCATGTACCTCTTTCAATTGATAAATTCTCAAATTGCACTACTACAAAAGTTACACTACTACAAAAATCGTCGTCTAAAAAGTAATTACATAAAAAAACCGTCGTGTAATCTCAGAGATTACATGACGGTTTATTGAAACCGTTCTTTAAACCCGAGATTACACGACGGTTTTAAAAAACCGTGGTGTAATCTCCTATTTACACGACAGTTTTTCTAAAACCATTGTATAATCTCTCAGTTTACAACAACTAAAGATAAATTTTTTCCTCTCTTAACCAAAAAAAAATTTAAAATTTTACAAAAAAAAAATTAAAAATTTATATCATCAATCATTAATTATTATTATTATACATATACAGGTGGACTTTATGTTGCAAGTACTGCTGGTACTTCATACTATCTTGAACCGGATATTACTGAAACAAAAAAAAAAAGGTATTACAAATCTTTACTGATAAATTATTACAATTATCTATATTTATTAATTTTTTTAAAAAAAACTAACTTTACTTAATATATTAATTTTATATAGATTCAACCATTTTATTCATGAAATTGATTTTATTGTTGGATCAACAAAAAAACCATTGTCATTGGAGGAACAAAAAACTATGAACTAAACTACAATCACAGAACTTCAAGCTCTAGATCCATATCAAAATCAGGTAAATATTTACTTATCATATATAAACTATAAAATATAATTTAGTAAACATTATTTATCTATCCAACAGGATACAAAATTCACTATTAAAGCGAGCATTACTGAACTTGATTCTCTCCAAAGTTGGTTCTACAATGCCTGTCCAAGATATTATAGACAAATAAAACAATCAGAGACCTCATGGTGGTGTAATACTCATAGATATTTAACTACAATGACAATCACCTGGTAATATTTTTTACCTTTATCGTAAAAAAATAAATATATATAAATATCAAAATATTAAAAAATAAAATAAATTTTAAATCTTTCCAACAGGTACAAAACCAATGCACGAATCGAAGACGGCACTGGAGGAATGAACATTGTCATGGTCGGAAAGACTATGCAATCATTAATAAATAAACCTTACTCTATACTGACAATCCAAGAAGAATACATTGATCCAAATATTATTCATCATGTCCTCAACCAACTGAAAGGCATATCAAAAATAAAATTACAAATTTATTTTAATTTCTATTTAAGCTACAAAAATCAACTTACTAATATATATATATATATATATTTTCATTATGACAAATCAGAGGAGAAAATGAAATATGAGTAACACCAATTTAACACCAATTTAATCAATGAAAAAAAATTCCACATTCTGAAGCTTTATGTGTATATGAATATATATATATATATATATATGCATACTAATATGTATAACTTTGATATCTTAATATAAATTTGAATGTATAAAAAAACAAACTAAATTCTCAAACTTATTATAATTATATTGTCTATCTTAATCAACTGCCTTTAATGTATATTATTTATCTTTATACTTTATCTTTAACACTTTTTTTTTAATCTTTACTGTGTAACGCACGGGTATTTAACTCGTAATTACTTAAAAAATCCAAGTGTTAAAAGTCTGCTTGCTGGATAGAACCAAAAAAGAACAAGGGATGGCAATAACTAAATCGAGCTTGTATCTGAATACATCCTCCAGAGCTCTCTCTCTCTCTCTCTCTCTCTCTCTCTATATATATATATATATATATATATGCATATGGTTTAGCAAAAATTGGATTTTGAAAAAACAAAGGCTATTATTGTTTCCAATCCAGAATTGAACGATAAAAATTATCTCACAAATAGTTTTCCACATCTGCCACGAGCGCCATTTGTTACTATTCTTTCTGTTTTCTGCAACGACAATCTGCAACGAAAAAAAGTGGAATAAGAGACAATTCCAGAAAAGCAATCCATAAGTGATTTGTCTATCGCCAATATAATCATTCTTTCCCCAAAAAAAAAAAAAAAAAAAAAAAGTTTTTCAAATCCAAAATCCAATAAACACCCATAAAATTTCATTATCTAGAAACGAAGGGGAAAAAAAAAAAAAAAGTTGAGAACATCTGAAAACTTATAGTATTGTGGATGCCCACTGCCTTTCTCGCAAATAATCATGATACCCAACACGAATAATGCCTCGTAGCACCAAACTCTTGCAAGATCGTCAATGAATTTCAGATTTCAGATGATGAATGCCTCGCAATTACCGTTCTCTCTCTTTCTCTCTGCTTAGAAGTTAGAACAAAGCTCTGAAATGAAAACTTAACCCCAAATGTGTCTTTACGTTCCCTCCATCTTTAGGACATTATCGTAATTTTCATAACACGTGAGGCTCTCGTGATTCAAAACCGTGACGAATCAGACGGCAGTTAGGGGCTGTCCTTCTATTGCAATGTTTTTAAAGTTTCAGGATCGTTCCAATCATGAAAAAAAATTCAAAAACTAAAATTACATAAATTTAATAGTTTAAAGACTAAATCAGTAATTTATCTAAAAAAATATTACTCTTCCGAGCGAAATATTAGGAAGATATTATCTCTCATATGTAGAAAGTAGTTATTTTTTATATTATAATATATCATTGTATTTTGTAGGAAAATAAATAGACGACAAATTATTGTTATTGTGTGCATGAAATATATTGTATTTTGCACTATTAATTACAAGTAGCTTGTCCTCAAGCATCTTAAATTTTAAGCCATAGTTTCATTGATGAAGTTAAATATACAGGGAAGATTGAATAATTTGAAAGCATATATATATATATATATAGTCGATCTAATATATTCTTTTTGCTTTTATTAAAATAAAAGATATGCAAGAACCAACAAATCGTTTCTATAAAAGAAAAGAAATGCTTCAGGATATAGGCTTTGAGTTTAGATATATTCTCGGTGTTACAAATTACAAATTACAATTGATATAAAAGCAAATAAAAATAAAAGAAAAACATCTATTCAAAAAATCGTTTTCTTAAGAATTACGTATCTCAAACGACAATTGGGCATAAACCTAAAAACTTCTATTCAATCTGGTGGAGCACAACTATGACAATTTCTTCTCTGCGCCTCCTAAAATGGATTTATGCCTAACTTTATTCTCAACCCTTAATTAAGTCAAAACTCTATTCAATCTGGTTATTTGTTGATTGGTGGGTGCAAAAATGATTAAAAATAAAATTAAGTTGCAGGAATTATTATGGAATAATAAGATGGGTACAATAAGTAAAAATGAATATTTAAATTTAAACTGGCGGATAATTTAAGAAAGGGGTAGGAAAAGTACCATTTCTTCATAAGATTCAAACAAAAAATAATAACTAATTTGAAAAACATAGAAATACTCACGGCTTGAGTCGTATACTCTCGGAAAAAGGAATTTTCAAAAACCAAAAGAGTTCAAAGCTTAGAAAGATGGGAAATTTGCTTTGTACTTCTTAACTTTCTTCATAATGACAATGACAATGACAAATGTGAAAATGAGTTTTCCAAAACCCTAAAGTTTAAACCTTAATTCATTTAATGAATGATTCTTAACTTTCTTCATAATGACAATGACAAATGTTTACCTTACATAAAAATATTCGACGGCGTCTCAAAACTCAGCTTTATATTTATTCAGAACAATCAGTACCATTGATTTTAAAATGTAAATGGAACCGAATCTTGAAAAAACATGAAGTGGTTTCAAAATGCTAAGATTATTGTAACAGCTCTGCCCTTATCGGAAAGACAAATATCTATTATACTCATAATCGTCAATTTGTTACCTTAGTATACTTTTTATAGGTAATCTTCTTTAAAGCATCTTTATCTGTCTCCATTTTATATTTTTATTATTAAAAAATATCTCCTCACCAACATTCCGAAGTACCTTTTGAGGGCATTTTTGTTTGGACAAACTCCATTGACTAACAAGGACCGTGTCGAAATTCCTTTAATTTATTTTGGGGCGTCAATATAAAAGATTTTCACAGAAAGGGGGCTTCATTGTAATTGTGAAAAGAAGTAGGGTTAAATTATAAATTTAATATGTTGAAAATTTTGAGAAATATATATTTTTTTAAATTTTTTGGTCAGCCCATTAAAGTTCCAAAAATGGATTTGGGCCTCTGGACCTTAGTGCATCCGAATTGACTGCCTTCCGAACCAATAAAGTCCCTCCCTTAAACCTGCAAAACCACTCACTTTTTGTCAGCTCAGCACCAACCGCTAATCGGCGCGTGACGCCACTCTGCCGGAGCCCACCGCCACCGAACCAGAGACTGAGCCACACGCGCTACACCATCGTCTGGGAACAATCGCAAACGAAACTCCCCGCCATAAAGTCGTATCCCAAGCCCACGCGCACGTCGCCCCACGAACCCTCAAAACGGGCCTCCGATTCGGCCGTGCCACCACTCGTGGAGAATCCGCGTGGGTCAAGCACCCCACAACCACGTTATGATACTTCCCGGGCACGACTCCTTTTAGCGCACCCACACGCTTCGTCCGCTCCGTTGCGCCACACGAAGCCCTCCGCTGCCGTACACCTGTCAGATAAGGATACAGAGAGAGAGGGAGAGGAGAGAGAAAGTCTCACAGAACACAGTGCGCGAGTTCTAGAGAGAGAAAGTTTTTTTTAGAGAGAGAAAGTAGAGAGAGAGGATTCCCCCGTGCGAGATCTGATCGAAGAGAAAGGTAAAACCAGGTCGAAACCCTAGTTGCTCCTCGAAATCCCTAATTTTCTCCGCCGGTGTTGTCTTTCTCTGTGAGTATTTCCCCCCCTTAATTTTCCGCTTCTGTTTATGCGTATTTACATGTAATTTCTGGGTTTGATCGGAGGCGGTGAGGTTATTGTAAACCCCAAGATTTATTCTTTTTCTGTCGGGAAACCCTAATCTGGTTCTTGTTCGTTGGAGGGAAAATTAGGGTTTTTGTTGTTTGTTTCGTCGGCGATCTTTTTCATAAACCTAGTTTGGAACTTTTGTGGAATCTTCTGGGGAAAAGTGAAATTAGGGTTTCGGAGGGTACATGTATGGCTTCTGGGCCTATAGTTGAAGGAGGTGATGGAGCTAGAGAGAAGCAGAGGTATATGGAGAGCAAGGTTTATACGAGAAAGTCATTCAAAGGAGCCAAGAAGACCAGTATCTCCTGTATTAACACCAACACCGTCAACACCGACACGAATTCCAATACTAAGAACGACAAGAACGACGCCCCCATAGCTGCGGCCACAGAGGAGGCCGTCACCGCAACCAAGAATGACGACGTTAATAAGGATACCGGCAAGAATATCGACGAGAATTCATCTCAACCGCCGTCGTCAACGTTGGAAGATGGAAACTTGTCGCAGCAACTTATTTCTAGGTTAGATGCTGCGGTCTCCGACGAGGTGGCTGCGGCTCCAGCTGTGGCTGTGAATGAGTCTCCGGCTCCAGCTCCAGCTTCAGCTGCGGATTCTGGTAAGGCTGGGGCTCCGGCTGCGGCTCCGGCTCCGGCACCGACTCCAGCTCCAGCTCAAGTTGTGGATGTGGATGTGAATGTGGCTGAGGCTGAGGCGCCTGCTCCGGCTCCGGCTCCGGCTCCTGCTCCTGCTCCTGCTCCGGCTCCGGCTCCGGCTCCAGCCGCGAGGGACCCGCCTGGGGGGAATGTCCCGGTGAAGGACGGTTCAGTGAGTCAAATTAAGACCGGTGGGGCGTCAAGGTCGAAGCAGGAGGTACGTGAAATTCGGAGGAAGCTTCAAGGCGAGCTCGAAACTGTGCGGAATTTGGTGAAGAGGATAGAAGTGAAACAGGGGCAGATTAGTGGGTATTCTCATGCCCATGTGCAGCCGAATAACGCTCTCAGTAATGGCGGAGCAAAGCGGCCTCATTCAGAGGTGGCCCCTGTTGGCATCACTCGTGAGGTAACTAGGCCATTGCACCAGTTGAATATTTCCGTGTTGGAGAATAATCATGGCGTGATTGATAATGTGGAGAAAGAGAAGAGGACACCCAAGGCAAACCAGTTTTATCGTAATTCAGAGTTCTTGCTTGCGAAGGATAAGTTTCCGCCAGCAGAGAGCAACAAAAAATCGAAACTGAACGGAAAGAAGCATGGTGGAGATTTAGGACATGGGTTTGGAATGGGGGCGAAGTTTTTCAAGAGCTGTAGCTCGTTGCTTGAGAAATTGATGAAGCACAAGCATGGTTGGGTGTTTAATGAACCCGTTGATGCAGAGCATCTTGGTTTGCATGATTATCATACCATTATTACGCATCCAATGGACTTGGGTACTATTAAATTGAGGTTGAGCAAAAACTGGTACAAGTCACCGAAAGAATTTGCAGAGGATGTGAGACTTACATTTGAAAATGCTATGATTTATAACCCAAAGGGCCAGGATGTTCATGTCATGGCTGAGCAGCTATCACGGATTTTCGAGGAGAGGTGGGCTATAATAGAGTCAGATTATAACCGTGAGATGAGATTTGGTTATGATTATGGAATGGGCATCCCAACACCTACGCCAAGAAAGGTTCCACCTCTGCTGCCGCCGCCTCTTGATATGAGAAGGATTTTGGATAGGTCGGAATCAATGACACACTCTGTTGATACCAGGCCAAGGCCCATGAGTATTACTCCAACTGCTAGGACTCCTGCTTTGAAGAAGCCTAAGGCTAAAGACCTGCATAAGAGGGATATGACTTATGACGAAAAGCAAAAACTCAGCACAAATCTTCAGGGTCTGCCTTCAGAGAAGCTAGATGCTATAGTACAGATTATTAAGAAGAGGAATTCATCACTTTTTCAACACGACGATGAAATTGAAGTGGACATTGATAGTGTTGATACGGAGACACTGTGGGAGCTTGATAGGTTTGTGACCAACTACAAGAAGAGTTTGAGCAAGAACAAACGAAAAGCTGAACTTGCTATCAAGGCCCGAGCAGAAGCTTTGCAGAATGCGCAGGAGAAGGTATAGTCTTTGAATCACATTTGCTAATATCAGAAATATTCTCATATTTTTGTCTTTTAATTTACCTTTTTCCTCTTTTCTTTGCAGACCCAGGCGCAAATTGTGCCAGAGGTGCCCAGAGAAAACAAGACAGGTACAGTTTTCAGAACTTCATCATCGATGGCACTGAAATTAAGGATTGTTTCAATAAACTGAGAAACTGTATTTTCTCTAATCATGAATGCAGATGAAAATATTGTTTCCTCTTCGTCACCAGTTCAAGTGGATAACCAGGGAGATAATAGGAGTAGGTCAAGTAGTTCTAGCAGCTCTAGCAGTTCTGGATCTTCCTCAAGCGGTACTGTGATACTGACTCTAGCCATGTTTGAATGTGTTAAATCATTGTTACAGTACATTCTCGGGATTTTCATATGTGTGCATTCTTGCAGATTCTGATAGCGATAGTTCGTCAGCTTCTGGATCTGATGCAGGGTCACCAAGATCTTGATTGTTTGCTAATTAGGTCATCTCCTTATACTGAATTTTTTTTTTTTTTTTTTTTTTTGAGATTTATCGGTTCTGTCTTTTGCTTTGCAAATTCACTTTTCTTGTTCGTTCTTAGTTTGATTCTCGCATAATATTTCTTGGATGATGCCGTCTGGCTCTACAATGCCTTTAAAACCATAGTTGGCACATTATTAATATCAGACAGTTTGATAATGCTTCTTTGACTTGCCTGGAAAATGTATAAATGAGACCACTGTTTTATTTATTTTTTTATGTTTGATCCTTGGCCATCGAGAGAAAGAGAATTCGGAATGTCCCTTGGGTATGCATGCATATCGTAATGGGGCCTTTCTGCCACCAGATGTTTGGACGGCTGGGATAATTGAATGTGGCATAAGTTTTTCATCTGATGCTAATATTACCGACTTACCGTTCCTCTATCTTTGTGAATGTACTCCAAATGTTTGATTGGTTACTTACCACATGATCATCTCTGTACTTGTAACAAGTCTAGCAACTTCACCTTCCTTGTATTAGTTACTACCCCGATATATGGTGATCATTCAGCTTGTGATTTAAATATAATGTGACAAAGAAGAAACAAGTGTCTGGAAGCAGTTATTTTTTTTACTATTGCTTCTTTTGTATGGTGATTATTCAGTTTTTGCACGTTCATTGTAAGTTAGAATGTGCAATCGGTGTATGCACAGCTTCTTGAGATTTCTTTTTGGTTCATTTCGAGTACGTTACAAAATTTATGATTGCATAGTTGTCCCACTACTTTTGGCTTATCATATCATCCCTTAGGGACACTTGCAGAATTCAACCTGGTTTGCTCTTCTTGATTGCAACTAAATATGAAACAATCACGTAAAAAAGGTCAGGTACCAACAGCAATACTAATCTAGAATGTGCTTTACAATTGGCAGATCTAAGATATTCAACATAGATGGGAGATTTGCGCTTTGGCGATTTGAAGTCTGAGACTATGGTTTTGAATCTGCATTTGGTGTACAGTGGAAATGTCGTCAAGGCCATAAAACTTAATGTGTGTCACTGCCAGAGTGGGTCGGTTCCTCGCCGTGGTCTCGAGTAGCAGGCTCAATTTCTAGGCGTGGCTCTATTTGTTTTTGTCAGAGATTTGTATAATATTTGGTAGGATGTTGTGATAGCTAGATACAGTTGGTCTGTTTTTCCCCCCATCCCAAAATAGCACGTGTACATTGCTAACTAGTACTGCTACTCATGCTAAGTTTAAGTGGACTTTTGGTCTTTGGTGTTTATTGCTGGCAGATTCAGGATTCTTTGGTGTTAAGCTGCAGGAGATAGTCTGTAATTCAAGTTCATTTTAGTCATAATTTCTTCACTTGAATCCATCTTTTCCCCTTGTCTCTGCGTTGCCTGGCTGAATCCATCTTATTCTATTATTTTGCTCTGCTAATCTTGTTTGTATACTATAGTTACCGGAATCCTTGTTCTTGGCCCAAAATTAACGGTATTGCAGTACCGTCCAATTGTATGTCATCGAATCAAGGTGGCTCCTTCCTATAATTATGTATAATTTCTGTTTTAGTAGGTTTAATTGATAACGTCTTTGAGTTATTGTCCCAATTATTATAACTTCATTTTTTTTATTCTCTAATTAGATAAGTGTGGACCAAACGAAAATTAAGAAATGACTATATAAAAACACGTTTATTTGAGAGATTGTTTTCACTATTTTCTCAGCAACTATTTGCACATTCCTTCACGTTAATATGATTTATGGTTGTGGGTGATGCAAAACCAAACTCGAGAAGTTGAAACACAAATACAAACAAATTTGGATTAACAAAAAGAAAAAGAAAAAAAGAAAAAGAAAGATAAAACAGAGACCACATGTTGATTACTGGGATGTTTGTCAAGAGTTAATCCAGCCACCGCTCAAATCGCAGTCAGTCAATCGGATGAAAGATGCGGCTTCTGAATCTGAAACCGAGATTTGCAGTGCTCAATCTCCCACCTCTGCAATGTTCCCTACGCTCTCCTCTTCGTCGCTTTAAAAGCTTCAAAACCTCCAAGTGTTTTTCTTCATCATCATCTTCATATTTATCTTCATTAGAGTGCTCTCCCTGGTCTGGTCTAGAGACGTGGAGAGAGAGCCCAATCAACGAAGATCGGAGATGGGGACCCACTGGCCCGGAACCTTCTCTTCCACAATCACACCCCTCATTAACAGACCATCGCCACCCTCCAACTGCGGCGTCGTCAGCTTCATCTCTGTCGGAGCTCGGCGCTCTCGTTCTCTCCACAGCCGATCCTCTCGCCAAGTCGACGCTTTCCCACGTCGCCTACTCCCGATGGCGTCTCCAGAACCTCCCTATTGGGGTGGCCCAACCGCCTGCTCGCCCCGGTCGTCCCCCCAAGCCCGACCTGGTTTCGTGATTGCTTTCTTTAGCTTATTGGATTTGTTTCTTACCTCTCCCAAATTTGATAAGGAATGGAATATGTTTTTTCACTGGATTCTTCATTGTTAAGATAATGATATATTATAATGGAATTCAGGTTTCCCCAAAGGAGATTCCAGGACCCAAAAACTCGGGTTTGCCTCTCAATGCCTATATGCTTCATAATCTTGCTCATGTGGAGCTAAATGCAATTGATTTGGCATGGGATACTGTTGTTCGTTTTTCGCCTTTTACTGATATTCTTGGGGAGGGATTCTTTGCTGACTTCGCTCATGTTGCCGACGACGAGAGTCGCCATTTTGCTTGGTGTTCTCAGAGACTTGCTGAGCTTGGTTACAAGTGAGGAGGTAGTTAATTTTTGTTTTATCAATATTTCCTGTTTCTTCAACTGAGTTGCAAATTTTACTCTTTGACAAGATATGGAGATATGCCTGCCCATAATTTGCTCTGGAGGGAGTGTGAGAAAACGTCGGATAATGTTGCCGCACGATTGGCAGCAATCCCTCTTGTCCAGGTAATTTGTAAAACGCTTCTTTTCTATAGCCTCTGCGAGCATCAAACCGAGTTGCATATTGTGTTTAGAGAATTAAATTTTGTTTGCTTTGAGTTGCAAAAAGAAAAAAGAAGGTAAAATATTCTGTTTCCGAAGTTGGAGAGGCCAATAACTGATTTTCAACCTCCATCTGTAAATCGTTTCAACTTCAATGAAATGCTTCGCCAATTATACGATCTCCTTTAATTGTTAGGCAGGCTGATACTGTGCCGAGATCGGAAAATAGAAGTGTAGGAATAGAGCATTTGTGCTAGTAGAGAGATATGCTGTTCTTAACTAGTTTAGAGGATGGAGAAATTGGCTTTTGTTTTTCCCTCGAAGGTGATTGAAAGACTGATTAATAATAGCTTGCTCGTGGAATTCATTCACCTTAGGACGAAGCGAAAAGGCTATGCTCTCCCTTGCATGTGCTAATTCCAGCGTGAGTCTCCGTGATGAGATGGACAGTACAAACTTGAATTATTTTATTTATTTATTTATTTGTTTATTTCGTAGGATAGAGAGAAATAGCTATTTTACTTGTGAGATTCTGATCAGAAGTTGTGTAATTAGCTCTTACCGTGTTTTCCTAGTGTTCCTCACTAAACCTACAATTTATGCAAGCGAGATATATATATATATATTGATGATTTCAATTCTTACCGCTAGTTTTTCCGGCAAATTCTCCATTTCGCAGTCTCCATGAGCCTGTATTTTGTTTTAGGTTATTGGATAAACCTACATTTGAGGGTGTTTGTATGTTGAAGCCTATTATGGAGTTGACCAATTGAAGAGAATGTCACTTTTCCACTAGGAATGACAACCCTGATAGCATTAACTCAGTAAATTTCTTCATTTGATTTAAATTTCTTGTAATTCCATCAAACTGCTTTTTGGCATACTTAGAGGAGAACATTTTCATAAAATTCCTTGATGTGCGTAAAATTTCTGATCGTTTTAAGTTTGTATTTTGATATGGGGAATTTCAAACTTAAGTTTTGTACTGTGTAGGAGGCTAGAGGACTTGATGCTGGGCCCCGTCTCGTGCAAAGATTGGTTGGCTTTGGTGACCTTCAAACGTCTAATATTGTAGCTAGAATTGCTGATGAAGAAGTTGCACATGTAGCTGTAGGAATCCATTGGTTTGTTGACGTTTGTCGGAAAATTGATCGTGCTCCAGGCGTTGCTTTTAAAGGTTTGGTTGACTTTCTATTTCCATGTCTGTACTCAACTCTTTTCTCACAATTATTAAGGCATGAGAAGACATTAAATTATCATCCTTTGCGACGCAGACTTGTTAAAAGAGTATAATGTGGAGTTGAAGGGCCCTTTCAATTATTCGGCTCGTGACATTGCTGGCATTCCACGTGATTGGTAAGTAAATTGTATACGTCTTATGATTCGTTTGCCTTTTAACTGATTAAGAAGTTGGAGAAATTTCAAGACATAATGTCCAAATTTATGTTTTGTTGATTTCTTTTCTCAGCAATCAAACAGAACACAACTGAATTTTCCTTTTATCTTCTGTCCAGGTATGATGCATCATCCGCAAACAAACAGGATAAAAATGAGCATCTTTCTGCAGTATGTGATCATAAATCTAGTTTTCAAATGAAATTTTCTTTCCCTTTTTGGGGATGAACTGTGTAATATCTCAACCATTGTACAGGTTTATGACAGGCTTGCCTCCATCATATCCATGGAGAGTGAGAATTCAAGTTTGAGTAGGCCATCTGAATGAATTTTCCGCTCGCAATTACCAACATTGTGCTCGAAGATTGCACTTCATGCTTTCATGGTTCAATGTTGTCATGATGGTGGATTTAGAGGGCCTTGGTTTTGCCCAACTTGGAGTTCTCAGGATCAAATTTTGAGTACTACTCTTCCCCTTTTGTAAAAGCTTTTCTCCTTGGTTTGAGTGACAATCAGCAGGAAATGCTTTGGCGGGAATTTAGTATACTGTATATTTGAAGTTTTTGTGTTCTTTCAATTACTTTTAGTTTTATGGTTGATATCTTTATAAATTAAATTTAGTCGTTACATCTTCATCTCCATAATTAAAAAATCGTAGTTCTTTATTCTTTTATTTTTGCTTGCTCTCTACGCACAACAAGTGGTAGATAAGCTTGTGATAATATTAGCCCATCTGAGATAGAGTTGGATTTTGTGGCGATAGAAATAAATAGCCAATATATGGTAGTAGTAAATATAATCTAACGAAAATTATAAATTTCTCCATAATAAAATATAGAGTTCAAATCTTCTATTAAAAAAAAAAAAACAAACAAAATGTTAATAATCTACCTCGGAAATGATCTAACATGAATATTTAACGAAACTAATGATCAAACGTTGATAGGGGCGGGCAACATGGATAAGTATTTGGTGGCGGCAACATAATCATGCCATATGACAATTAGATAAAAGTAATGAAAAGGATATTGGTCCTAAGGAAAAGAGATGGGGGAATGGCTTTTCAGTGTCAAAAAGGAATGGTCCTCCTTTTTTTTTTCTTTTTTTTTTTATTTTTTTAACCGTGTCCATGGAATTTGAGATTGAGAATCACATTGTGCTACTTTTTCTTGACAAGCCAAATTGTGGAATCACATTTCAAAGAGATTGCTACAAGCACTTGTCCTAGTGGTATTTTGATCACACACTTCTGACATTTTTTTTAGGGGAAATATCATCAAACACCAAGTTCTTTTTTTTTTTTTTTTTGGTTAAAAAATAAAAATAAAAAATAAAAGGGTTTATTTGTTTTCTAAATTTTTTCCCGTGACATGTCTTCAAAATTTTAATGTACAACTCATACATGTTAATACACTCGATCACCATTATAAGAGGGATTCGATCCCAAACTCTCGTTCTAAGAAGACAAGCACCCTAACCATCCCCACAACATGCTGGTACACTTAAATTAAAGAGTCCAAGCCTAATTAGCCCACATTTAATAATTAACATGGTCTCTTTCTTCGTAAGGATGAATCATGCAACATATGTGTATATATATATATATATATATATATATATATATTCCTTTTAATATATGATAACTTGAAATTAACTGAAAAGAGCTTTCTTATCTATATTCCTAGCCGACATGACAGACAACCCACCAAGTGGATAAAATAAGATGAAAAATAATTAGAAGAAGAATAAGAAGTTAAACAATCTTTTGAAGCCAAGATGAGTATTATATGTGAATCTCTTATGTTTGTTACACTAAGCTGCCAACGTATATCATTAAATGACAAATTTGAGTCTAGGAAGTTGGAAGTTGACCAATTAAGGACTAAAACTTGATAATTTAGCAGACAAAAAGGAAATTTTTTAAACCACGTTAAGGCAATTTCACAAGAAGAAAATGCTAAATATTTTAAATTTTTTTGTGTAAATTGATTTTATCGCGTTTTTATTTGTTAATGTAAGTGTACTTTGAACTCACATTACAGTAAAATAAAAATGTAAACTTCATAAAATTCTATGAATTATACTGCTTTAGAATCTTACCGTATACCCAAAAAAAAAAAAAAAAATGAATGAAAATTTGGATGCTTAAGAATGTTTTATAGATTTTGTGTACTGAAAAGAAAAGCCATAGATTTTTAAGTCCTTTCAATATTCAACTAATGGTAATTTGATAGGATAAACTTTTAGCTTAAAGCAAATCGACGAATTTTAATGAATATTTAATAGGTCAATGTTAAAAGAAATTTTTATGGCACAAAAGAAATTCTTAATGTCTAGTGCAAAATTCTAAAGCATCAAAACTTTATCATATTTAAAAAATGGACATATTTTTGCATATAGTTTTAGTGAAATGCAACTATTAGATAGATACAGAAGTATGATTATTTGGGAACTCTCTCTTTCTCTCTCTCTCTGAATACGAAAAAAAGTTACAGTGTTTGGCCAGAGCTTTGATGTCGCCTCCGGGCACGTCGCTAGGCTTCTAACCCAAAAGTTCAGTCTCCGGACTCGTTCAACATTGGCTTTCTTGTAATGGTGGCTGTGTGTGGAGTGGTGCATCTGTTGGGAAGAATCTAACCTATTTTGTAGGTGGATTGTCCTTCTAGGGTGGCTCCACTCAGATCTAGCTTTCATTCGACGGCCGACGACTTATTACCGGTGGATCTCTCTTTTGTTTTGATATAATAAAGGCATTAAAATTTCTGCTCCTTTGATGGTTTTTTTTTATTTATTTACTCTAGTGTTTTGCTTTGGTAATAATGGAGACGATGTCCTACGTTTGTGTCTCCCATCCGTTTGTTATCAGATGCCGTGGTGTGAGTGCCCTCGTTATGTGGGGATTGGTCTCAGTTGACTGGGTTAGTCCATCAACTGTTTTAGTGTTGTTTAACGAGTAATGGTCAAGCTTGAAGTTTATGTGTCGAGCGGATCTTCCACCATTTAAGTTTCGGTACTTGTATTCATCCTTATGTTATTTTAGTCTTTATTAGTGGATCCAATTTTTGATTCGAGATCAAAGTCTTTTGTATTTGAGACTATTTATGTCTTATGTATTTTATTTTTTATGAAATGAAATTTCTCTTTAAAAAAAGAAAGAAAGATACAAAAGTGCCTGGAGATTCCCTAACAAAGGTATTAAAAAATCACAAGTTCACCGTTTTTATTAGAAAACTAAAGGGTGGGTAAGTTTCACTGACTTTTAATATGCAATTGCTTTTGGCACCTGCAAGCCACCTGCCCCTTTGCCTTAAATCATATCTCTTTTGAATGCTTTCTTATAAAAAAATAAAAAATAAAAAATCATATCTCTCTTATTAATAATAATAATAATAATAATAATAATACTAATAATAATAATAACAATAATAATAATAGCAGTAATATTAAACTTCAGGATTTTAGTCCCCTCTTTTTCTTTCCACTTTTTTTTTTCCTGTGAATAAAAAGAATATGAGGGTGGTTGTATTCAGAATTTGGTGAATATTAAAAAGGATCCCTCCTATCCTCGAAGTGGCCATAAATACTAATAATAACAATAATAATAATAATAATAATAATAATAGTAATAATAAACTTTAGGATTTTATTTCCCTCTTTTTTTTTACACTTTTTTTTTGGTGAATAAAGGGTGGCCATAAACTTAAGAATTTGGTGAATAACAAAAAGGATCCCTCTTACAGGATCTTTTTCTTTCCACTTGGTTCATATTCAATCACTCATCAATATCAGTACACAAACAGACTCGCACCTACAAACCACCACCACCACCACCACCACGACATTCCATTGTAGAGCCGTATGCAATGTGCAAAAGATGCCTGTACGGTTGTTCAATTTTATCTTTTTTTTTTCTTAATTTTCTTATTTTTCGCCTTTCATCATGCGAGATAGAATAATTATTTATTATGTTATATCATCAGGGTAATGATCCATCAACCTGCTAGTTCTTTTTATGAGGCACAGACGGGAGAATTTATCCTGGAAGCGGAAGAACTACTGAAGCTTCGCGAAACCATCACAAGGGTTTATACTCATCAAAAAAAGAAAGAAAATAAGAATAAATTAGAGGGATAATGACAAAAACCATGTTTTTGTATCAAAAATAAAAATTCAAAGATCAAACTCTCACACAAGAGCTCAAAGACTAATCGAATAAGTTACTCCAAAAAAAATTTTGAAAATGTGCTTTTCCAAAAAGTCATAATGTAAAATTTTGATAAAAATAAAGACGTTTTTTTCCCCCTCTTTGTCCTGTACAAAAGAAAATATCTTATTACTGCCATAGTTTATTGTTAATTGTGTTGTTTGTTATTAAATTCTTTATTTTTTTGCTTAAAAAAAACAAAGGAAATCTGACCTTTTGAGGCATAATAAAATAAGATAAAAGTGAAAAGTTCTAATAACACGTATCCATCACCATGTTATCAAAATCATGGTTACGATATTGTTTTTTTTTTTTTTTAATTTTAATGTAATTTTTACTGATAAAAAAAATCCTTATTGTAATTTTTACTCCCAATAGAATACCCCCGAAAAAAAAAAAAAAAAAGACGAAAAAAAAAAAACGCTATAAAGAATGATCAAGACATACAAGACTTACAGGCTGTACGTCTCTCTTCTCAATAAATTTGATTTCGGTTGAAAAATTAAATACTAAAATAAAACAAAAGCTGTTACTTTGTTCATCTTATCTCTCTGTTCTGTTCGTCGCATTCAAGTATCAGCAGAAGAAGAAGAAAGCCAAACTCCGACGAGAATCCGACAGAGAAAAAATGTGCAGCGGCGACGGCGATTGCAGGCCGTTGGGGTTTCTGTTGGGCCTTCCCTTCGCCCTTCTCTCCATCCTTATCTCCCTCGTCGGCATCGTCATCTGGATCGTCGGGTCGGTAACAATCAACAATTCCCTTCTCTCTCTCTTTCTCTCTCTTCAAACCCTCCTCGCTCTCTCTCCTGTTGTTTTTTGCTGCCTAAAGTTTCTTGCTTTCTGGGTTTTGCCTGCAATTCGAGATTACAAAAAAAAAAAAAAAAAAAAAAAAAAAAAAAAAAAAGGAGTTTCAATTTTGATTGAAAATGGAAATTTTTGTGCCGCAGATTGTTGCTGTCGTGCATTTGTCCGTGCTGTTTCTGCGTGACGGTGATAGTGGAGCTTGCTCTGGAGCTGGTCAAGGCCCCAATCCATGTAATGGAGTGGTTTACTGATCAAATCCCTTGTTAAATCTCCTTTTTCAATTCTTACTATCTTTTTAATTTCTCTTTGGGCTTTTGTATTCAGTAATTTTCTTACACGTCCACTTTTTATGATTTTTTTTTTCTTCTTGTGTTGGGGAATACTATAGATATGGAATTGGTGTAATTTCCTCGTTTGGTTTCTGTTAATGCGACAATCCTTATAGAAATAAAGTTCTTATGAGCTTTTTCTTGTAAGAAAATTGTTCCGAGATGAACAAGAATAGAGAGACCCAGAAGAACAAAAAGGAATTACTTCTAGCAGAAAAAGCCAATGCTCGTGGCATCAAAATGCTTTTGAGACTTTCCCCAAAAGCAAAGGATAGTGTGTGTGTGTGTGTTTTTTTTTTTTTTTTTATTTAATTTTTTCGTTTCTTTAGGAAGGAATTGAACGTCAATTCAGTGGGCATCCGATGTCATCAACTTGAAATGCTGCTTGTAGTTTTAATACTTGTTGGTAGTACTTTTTGAACCAGTTTATATCTCCGTTTTAAACATTACATTACGGTATTGTCTTGATACTCAGAACATTGACTTGAGACATTTCATCAGGCTTCTTCTTGGGTGTGAAACAGTGTCAAACCAAAATACCAACATAGCATCCGATGTCTTCACTTTGATATGCTTCTTGTAGTTTTAATACTTGGTAGTTTTTTTGAACCGCTTAGATCTCCTTTTTAAACATTCACAAAAATTTGAATTTTCCAGGTTGATCTCTGACGAAAATACAAATAGTATCTTCACCACTGACTACTCTGCGACCCTAATTGGGGTTAAAAGTCTAGTAAATCCATAAGGCATTGGCTAGTGCTATGTTATAAATTCCACCCATGTGTTTTCTTCGGGTTGATAATTTCATCTCTATAATGGTGTCTGAAACACATGTATTATTGCTTTGCTTTTGTTGGCGAAAATATGATTAACTTGCCTTTTACTTTCCGTCTAGTAGAAAGATTATGGCAATTTTCCAAAGTGAGGTGTGATGGCCCCTCAATGTGGTGCCAACGTGTTTTGAGCATGACAAGCATATTATTTATATATATATATATATATATATATATATATATAGCTTTTCCTTTACACAAACGTTCTCCTTACGTTTTTCTTTTATTGGTTTATCTAAGCACCCTAAATAGGTAGTGCCACATTATCAAAGCGTAGACGAAACATCGACTAGAACTTATGTCACAAACTTCCATATTTTCACGCCTTAAAACGCAATGCAAAGAGCCGACGGTGCTTGAAAATTATTCCATATCTACGTGTATTTTACCATGTAATAAAAACAGTAATACCAACCAAAACACAATCGGTAATATAAATAAACTGGAACATTTTATATAAAGCATGAGCTAGCTAGACAAACACAAGAGTCCTGAGTGAACTCAGGATTATTCAATCCAAAAAAACACACCTCCGAAGAAACTTGAGCACCATCTACTCTGTGCAGGCTCATGAGTTAGAAAACAAGAACAACGCTTGCAGTTGCACGCACTATGTGTCTCGTTTCTGCTGTCGGGTTGGGGTGTCGCCCTTATCCCCGATGACTAGTTCCTTGGTGGTCTGGGCTATCTCCGCTAGTGTCTCTCCAATGGCTCCTAGCACACTAGTACTAGACTCTGAAGATTCTTTTGTTACATTTCCACGATCAGATGACTCCTGCGCGCTTTGATCTTCTGTGTCTACTTTGGTCTCTTCTGTACTTATGGTTTCATGATAGGCTGGTGATGATATTTCCTCTTTTCTCTCTTCGTAATGACTCTCCGTTTCCTTCAAGTTCAAACAAAAGAGATATATACCAGTCCACATATTATCATCATCAGCACCACCTTTTTTTTTTTTAAAAAAAAAACTTAAAATATATTAACAAAACTTCTGCCCCCCAATCTATTACCAAATTATCGCAATCAATTCTCCTTCCTTAGCTTGTCCGATCAAAGCCTTGCTTTCTGGTTACAAACAATTATTAACTAAGATGAACTTGATTCTCTTCTGAATGCTACATAATTATAAATACCAATGCTTGAAAATACCGGTTTCCTAATATCACCTACACAATGTGCATTAGATATAGTCATGTTTATACTACAAAAATGATAAAACATTAATGAATTTGAGATTTAATGGGCTAGATATATGAATTTGTAGTTGACTGATTTAAATATCAAATGTGATTTTACCACTAGTGATATTACGTTTCTCAACCAGTAAATGGACACAAGTAACAAGTGTAATTACTAATTTTGTCACATTGGTTCGATTAAATAAATAAAAATTCAAATAATATATTTTACCTGTGTCCCAATAGCCTTCTGCGCCTCTTCCTTCTTCCTAGCAGTGTACTCCTTAGCACTCTCCCCCGCCGACAGAGCAACGTCCTTAGCAGCAACCAGTGGCTTCTTCGCGATCTCCACGGTCTTATGCCCGGCACACTCCGCCGCATCCTTCACAACTCTCGCCGCCGCCTTCGTCCCCTCCACCGTCTTCTCCGTGGAGTAATGCGCCACGGTCCACCCTGCCGCCACAGCCTTGTCCTTCACGGTAACCGCTGCCTTCCCCGCCTTCACCGCAGCCTCTTTACTAGTCTCGAGCGTGACATCCTTCGCCTCCGCCGCCTTCTGCAGGGTGTACTCCTTGGCTTTCTCCGCCACCTCCTTCCCTTGCTGTCCCTTTTCTAAGACAGTTTCCTTCGCAGCCTGTCCCTTTTCTAAGACAGTTTCCTTCGCAGCCTGTCTCTTCTCAAGTGCAATGTTCTTCCCTTGCGCAGCCTTTTCCGAAGCCTGCTCGGCCACGGAACTCAGCCCTTGCTTTACAGATTGTAAAGCCTTTGTGTATCTCTCCTCAGCTGCCCTGATCGCTTCATTAGACTTTTGCTGCGCTTGCGCTCTCAGCTTCGATATTTCTTCTAAACTGAGCTGCTGTTCTTCTCTTCCTTGATCAGTCTGACCCTGCTGATCTTCTTTTCTTGTTTCAGCTCTCTCGCCGCGATCTTTGTCTTCAACATCTGAAGCACCCTTATCTTTTTCAACTCTCAGTTCAATTTTCCCAACAGTTCTAGGCAATTTCTCCGCACCAGCTTCCTCCTCTCTCTCTTCTTCCTTGACTTTATCGGCGAGAGAAACGAATTCATGGCTCTTGTTTTTGTCCGGCGATCCTCTTGCTTCCTCCGCCGCCAGATTCTCGAAGTGTATAGTCATCTTCGGAACCCTGTCTTTCTCGACCTCAATTTCCCTCTCGCCAGTGCTGCTGTCTTCCCTCCGGCGACTAACTTGCTCGGAAGCCATAGTATCGAATCGCTTTCTTCTCCAGTACACTTGTTGAAAACTTTTTTGAGTATATGGGTGGATTTGGTCGTTGGATTTGGGGGTTTTAAAAGAAGAAAGAAAATCAGAGAGGTGACATATGGCGGTTTGTGTTGAGTAAGGGTGAGCGTGTGCGGACAGTGGACGTGTTTGCATGGTGGGGTGGTGGAAACGTAGGACCTGACTCAGCTGACTCGTTCACTGACACGTGTGACTCGCTGTGGATTGGGCTTAGAACTATGCACTTCTGCTATATCAAGACACGTGCTGAATGTCCCAAGCTTCCACGAGCGTCGTTTGTGTTGAAGGACACTTGCCATGTCTTGGAGACACGTTCCTGCTTCCTAGTTATTGCTTGTACTCCTGCTGCTTAGTCCTTTGTTTTTTGTTTTTCTTTTAAAAAAAAAAAAAAGAAAAAAAGGTATATCAGTAGTATCATCACATTTTCTCTCTCTCTATTTTAGGTGTTAATGACAAAGGAGATGTTTAGTGTATAAGTTGAGTTTGAGTTGAGTTGAGATTTTTAAGTTTGAATAGTAATTTTTGTTGACTTTTTTAGAAAAGATAAAAAATTTTTGGAGAAAAAGACAAAAAATATGATGAAAAAAATACAATTTAATTTAAACCAAACTTACCAATCAAACGGGCCCAAAGATCTTGCCTCTAGATCTTCAATAATTAATAAACCTCAAATTTCGATAACACAGAACATATAATTAGACTAGACATTATGTGCATCACAATTCAATAAATGTAACGGACGTTATTTTAGCATTTGCATTTCTTGTTAAATATATGTTGTTTCTTAAATTGTTGTTATTGATTTGAACCTTTAAAAGTCGGGACATTTTGTTTCCAAGAGTTGAGGCTCCACTCATAGACCGCCTTCGAAGAGTGGGAGAGACAAACTGGCTCGTGGGCAGCCCAAATTAGGGCCTATAAAACACAAGGCCCACCTACAAGGTAGATCGGTGGAATAGTTCGGCCATATTTATGCGCACGTGATATAAAAATAATCACCACTCGTGACAAAGTTCTTGGGGCTGCTGATTATTTCATGAATCCTGTCAACGGGTCAATGACTCTCAGATTCTCCCCAGCAAATTTGCAGGTGATCGTTATGTATATACCGAGGAATAAGAATTATACTTTTTTGACCTAAAAAAAAAAAAAAATTGTAGAAAAACTACAGATTAACCATGATTTCCAAACATGTTGAGCTCTTATGAGCATTTTATAAAATAATATTCTTATCAAAAGGGCACTTCCTAGTTCCAACGGTTCATGACAATTAGCTATCTGCTTACTAAAACAATGTTACAATTTACAAATTGCAAATTACAAATCATTACAAATTACCACACACCAACAGCATTATTGTTCTCCAACAATACACATGAAAAATTACAAAATTACAGAGCTTCCTAATGTGAGATTCAATGAGCTTCTTTCCAAGAATGAGAATAAACAAACGTTCTACTTAGCTTCTTTCCATTATTTCTAGTCTTCAACCGAATAGAGTTGCGTAGAGTAGCTCATTCCAAGTGTCTGGCAATCCGGGAAGGCACCAATGGCTGCAATCTGTGCCGCCGTGTTCACCGCTATAAACCTCTGGATGCCCATCTTTCCTGTACTGCGACAATGCTGTGACGTCTAGCAAGTAGACCGGTTTCTTGAGCCTGCTTAGCACCTTGTTCACAACCACCCAAGCCAAGGGTGTCCCTGCAGGGTACCTTGCCCCAAAGTAAGGTGCTGTCTCGCCAGAACATGATTTCGATGGCTGGTTCCAATCTCGGCCCCTGATTTCACAACCCAAAAACCGTAAATTCACACGATAAAGAGTAATTACACGGTGCAACGAATGTTCATATGATCATTACTTACTCATAATGGGTGGGGGAAATCCCTTGGAAGAAGACTTTTGTTTTGAAAGGATCGACATTGCGGTTTATCCACCTAGCCCAAGTTGTTAGTCCTTTGTAAAATGCAATCAGACGGTTCATATCTTTGTACAATTTGTTACGTTCTTGCATATAATCCCATCTGCATTATTACAATTATTAGCAGTAATAAGTTAAAATGTCTTAATTACTACCACATAAAATGGGGACATCACATGGTTAGATCATCAGATACTCACGGTTGGGATCTCCCTGTGTGGGTCCACCAGTGCCACGTGTTAAAGATCAGAAGGTCCATGCCTCTCCACCCGTTTCCATTATTTATGGAGTCAAGCTTCAAGACTCGTCCCACCTTCTCACTCACAAGATCTACAAGGTATGGCGTCCGATATAGTAGTATCTTAACACCGTAATCCTGCACATTTGAGGTCAAATTAATATTTGATTCTTTACTAATTAGAATGTTTATTACTTTCTAAATGACCAATTTACCAATTGTATGATCTTTACTTGGCTATTGAAAGTACAAAAGGGCACTGTGAATTTGGGTGGTGGTCACAATATTCCATGAAGACACCTGACAAAGTAGTCCGTACTCTCAAAGTCTGATGTTTACAACTCATAGAAGTGGTCCAGATTGATGTAATATAGCCTCTTTTCCATAACTAACCCAATCATTCCTCAATAAGCGGGAAAATATTATACTAATATTAGAGAATACCGGTGATGTTATAATAATAAAAAGTGAAAACTCATTTAACATATCCACTTTTTATTAGTCATGATACTCATCACGGATGATGTCACGAGCACTTTCCTAAAAGGTACATGTACGAGTCCACATATATATAGAAGCGGCAGTTTAACATGCGTTTATTTGGTTTTTCCTTGATGTTCAACGATAAAACAAATAGGTGGATGTTTTAATATCCATCCCAAAAATTGAATAAAGTTTGGTTTGGTTCTACACTTTAACACGCCAGTATGAGGCCCGTTCCAAGATGTTTGTTGTTTGACATACACAGATTTTTGGTAGATATCAATATCATCGTCAAGTTATAACGACAACGACCGTCTTCTTTAGAAGTTGGTGGTATTGCAAATATATTCTTCCAAAAAAAAAAAAAATCACTAGAGCAAATCTCCCACTAGAAATCGAATTTCTCCAAACCAAAAACTAGGGCAGTCCAAAAAAAAATAAAAAAAATTGCTCAACAATGAAGATGAACAAACGGGGAAATTTTTAAATTTTTTTTTTTTACTTTAACACAAGAAAATAAAGATTGAGTACAAGTTCTTAACAAGCTTTAGCTATTTAAAATAAAAAGTATGTTAAGTACAAGTTCTCCTGTTTTTGGACCTGTAAATATTAATTACTGCAGTCACGCAAGGGGCCACAAAGAAAACAGAATAACCAGAAAAGATTAAAAAAAAAGTTAAAGCACTAGCTGACAGATGGACAAGGCCCCGGCAAAGTGAAAAACATGGCTGCCAAAAATTACGCTCCAGTTAAATGCTCACTCCCACGCACGCCCAGACAAAAAACGCAACACAATGACATCATAATTCATTAAAGCAATTTTACCCGTCGACCGAACTTAATTACTGTAACACCCTCTTAATTAAATCAATTTTTACAAATTCTTTCGAAGCAAATAAATAAAAAGTTCAAACTTGTGAAAATATAGCGACATATGAAACAAAAAGAGGGTAGAATAAAAAAATAAATGCATGCAGTACTAGGCAATAACTGCAGAGTCCATGGAAGGGGAAAAGAAAAAGAGAGAGAAAAACAGACCTCAAATGTGACTGAAGAAAGTGCTTCGGTTCTGATGACAGTGGTCTTGGATTTTGGCACCCATGCATGAATCATACAGGCTAAAGATTGCCACTGGTTCAGACTCAGTGAGTCACCCACGAACATAATCTTCTTCCCTCTCCATTTCTCCAGAAAATATAGCCCATTAAACCTTTCACCCAAAAAAAATATATATTAAAAAAAAGGGACAAAAAAGACAAAAAATTTCAACCACCAATTTGGCAAGTAGGATAGTTTTACCATTTTAATGACTGGAAAAGGCCAAATGGAGCAAAAAAAAAAAAAACAGTACCTGGGTAAGGAGCAAGAGAAAGGTTGCCATCTGTATTTGAGGTAAGATTTATCAGGTCGGCCATACTTCTGGCAGTCGAACTCTGGATCTACGAAGGGACAAGTGGAGGAGTCGTACAGAGGATACGACGCGTCGTATTTCCATGTGCCGCGGAACCAGTTGCATTTCCCGGCCAGCATTCTGGCTGTAGCTTCTACTGAGTTAGTAGTAGCAAAAGAAGTGACATTATTGAAAGGATTTGTGAAATCCTCTGCTGCTTTTGTTTGGTGGGAGAACAAAAACAGAGCCTGGAACAGGAACAGAGACAGAAATAGAAACAGGGCTCTGAATGGGAAAAAACCCATTTTTCCCTAAAGAAAAAGACGAGGAGTGAAGAAAAAAAGCGCCTCCAAAACAATTCTTATATAATGCATGAGAGAGAGAGAGAGAGAGAGAGAGAGAGACTATTAAAGTGGAGCTTTGTGGGGGGCTTTTATTTTTCACATGGAATGTGAGAAAGAAAGAGTTGTAAACTTTTTTTTTTTTCTTTTTCTCTTTCTCGTTAAAAGGGGAAAAAAAATATATGTCATTTATGATTTCAAAACTGTGTGGAAAAATCAAATCTTTGAAGGGTGATTTTTTTTTTTTTTTTTTGGCTGGCCAGAACAGTGGAATGTGGGGTTGGATCCAATCCATTTCCAATCCTTAGCTTTGAAAAAATTTTGGAGTAATGATAATGTGGATTCTAAAAAATAATAACGGTAAAACATTTTTTCTCCCAATTAAGAAAGAGGTAAGAGAAATGGCTTTTTAAAGGCAATTTCTCCTTTTGGTGAGGTGATTCAGGAACCTTACAAAAAGAGAGGTGTCACTTCACTGAGCCCAATTGTCACATTTGCCCTCGTAAAAGCAAAATGTGGTTATAAAGAGACGTGGTTACCTCATATAAAGATAAAAAGACAACGTATTCAGAATAGATAAGTTCAAAAACATTATAACACCATATATAAATATGTTTATGCATATCTTACTCATTATAATGAGATTTATTCGACTCTAAAATATTTTTCGAGAAAATGATCAACCTTCCTACTTTATTTGGGTTCCCAATTGATTTGCACAGAAGTTTATTTCTTACTTTGTTTTTCATGAGTTTACAAACGGTCCTTCGTCATAATAATATAATTAATAACTCATCTGTCCCCGTAATGTACCAATTTAAGTCCCTGTGCATTGATAGATAGTGTTCCTATTTTTAATGGTTTTTTGTATCTTCCTATGCCAATAGGAGTCTTCCCAATTAGAATTCTGCAATATATATATATATATATATATATATATATATGTACTTCATTTTGATAGGTTGTTTTCAACTTTCCAACCTATGCATCTTTAATTTCTTTCAATATTTGACACCAAACAATTGGACCAAAATTCAAGTCTGTGTGTGCAAAAATTAATGTGGAATTCCCTAAAAGAATTAGCAAGTCTTTGTTCCTTTATTAAGTTTGAAGCGGATCTCAATAGATTTTCGTTGTGTATAAACAAACGCGATGAGTGTCGCTGCTGCTATCATCTATGTTCGACCTTTTTGTCATTTAAGATCTAATTATCTAGTTTTTTTTTATTTTTGGGTAGAAATGATCTCATTTTTCATTTATTTTTTTTATCTCTTGTGCCTAGTTTTTATAGGTTGTTTTAAGTTCTTTCCACGTCATGGGAATGGAGTTCCTCATCATCTATCTTATCTATTTCAATTTTAATTTAAAAAGGATAAATTCTGACTTAAAAGAAGTATCTAATTGTGATTGTATGTATTATATAACGATAATATCAAATATGATTCTATTATAAGATATAAAATTCGGATTTCTTCACCTAAAACAATATTTAAATATATATGTGGGAGAATCTATAAAAAAGTTCTTTTTATATACCATATCGGTAAAATTCTATCTAAGATCATTAAAATCTAATATAATGGATGAGATATTGAAGGTGTACAGTAACAAAATAAGCCCTGAAGTATAAGATTATAGAAAACAAATAAAAAATTAAACTCCTTCAAATTAAAAAACTTAAAAACTATAGGAGGCCGCCGGTGCGGGCCTAAACTTGGCCGCGAGAGAGTTGAAGCTCGCCGAGGAGAGCAGAAGGTCACCGGGGGGCCGGTGGGTGCCTGAAGGTCACGTTGGGGGCTGTTTCTCTGTGTGGCAATTTCGTAGGTGGGGGATTGGTTGGGGAGGGGGGGGGGGGGGGGGGCGGGTCCGTCGATAGGTCTGGGCGCGAGTGGGCTCCTAGCCGAGGGAGGGGGGTTCGCTGGTGGGGGAAGTCGACGGTGATGGTGGAAGGTCAGCCGGGGGGTGGGGGTTTCCGTGGAAGGGTTAGGTTTTTTTTTTCAATTTTGTTTTTGCTTTGAATTTTTTTTTAATTTCTTAGTTTATAATAGAATGAACTAAGGTGCATTGTAGTTATCATAGACAAGCATGATCTTATCCATTGAAGTACATCAAACAGTCTATAAAATGAGCTCTATCGGTAAGGTATATAAATGGAGTTGTATCATAATCTTTCCCTATATATAAGTGCTTGATTTAGATTGTGTATTAACTAACAGTTGTTTGGTGTCTCAGTAATAATACATCTATGAATCTTTTTCAGAGACTTCCTAAAAAAAAAAGCGTAGTGACCCTTTGCATTATATATTAATTTAAACATTAATATTGATTTTTTTTTTTGTCAATCAAAAACAATATATATATATTTTTTGCATAATCAGACAATACTTTACATATATATTGCAATATTATTGTTACATAATCTATGATTTATAAACTGAAAAATAGTATCAAATAGAGTTGCTCCCTCCTCCATATTGGTATTGGCAGGTCATGTTAACTTATTATCACAGCACCCTTATTCCGATTTCTTTTATCTATTCGATTTTATTTATTTATATATATATATATATATATTTTTTTTTTGATAAAATCTATTCAACTTTTGTTACATGACACTATTTTTTTTGGGCATCTTTATTTATTTATTTATTTATTTTTAAATAAAAAGAAGAAGAAGAAAAATAAAAATAAAATAAAATGGCGGCCCCTTTTTCTGGAGAATTTGATGCGCCGATCATGTTGAAAACTGTTAAATATTAAAGTGGGATTGTGGGAGTCGTAGCCAATCGCGCATAAAGCTGTCGGTGTATGTGATATTTCAATACATAATCATTACAATATGCAAATAAAAATAAAAATAAAAATAAAAATCATCCTCTTTCAACATGTAGAAAGTAGTCCGGTTTAGCCTTCAGAGTCAACACCATTTTAAATTACTCAAATATCATAGAGATTGGTCTAAATTGGCATAAATTAGATTCGTTTAAGATAGCTAGTTTGCATTGTTAGCATACATAATAAGATGCCAAATATTTTTTCGCAATTGCTTCGGATAGCTTTGCTCTTTTTTTTTTTTTTTTTAAATCTATTTATTTTAACTTAATAAAGACAAAGAAAAAAGAAATAAGTGTCGCTTTATTATATTGCATTTTAAATGATTTACAATCACAATATAACTCTAGCTTCTCATTTTAAGGAAACTTTTATGCTAATTAATTGCGAGGTTATATAACTTTAATTAAAGAAAAACATATCATGAACTTGCTCTTAGCCTTCTAATTATGAGAAGATAAACATGATGGGCTAATATAAATATTATATAAAAATGTACCTCTATAAGAGGTATACATAAGTTCATCAACAAATTAAAACAAATCATAACATTCTTCTATTAAAAAAAAAATCATAACATTATTTTTTTGCTGGTTTATGTATTTGCGGGTACTGAAACCGAATTAAATGAAATGATGGTTTCTTCAGCTTTTCTGCGGCTAGGTGTCTTATTTCATTCTGTCCCTCCGTTCATTTCGGCTGAAATTACTAATTTTTGGGAGTATATGGATATTAAATTAGTTGATTATAGGAAAAAAAAAATTTGCACCTGAAATTCAAACAATTTCATGGATATTGATTTTTCATAAACTAAATATTTGTTTTCCAAAGGCTAAAGTGTAAAATTGAAGAAAGTGTAATTTCAAAAAAAAAAAAAGAAAAAAGAAAAAAAGGGAAGAAAATGTTTGCAAATGTGTGTATATATATATATATATATATAAACATATGAGTGTGATTTTAATGGTTACTATTTTTTTTTTATAACCATAGATGATTACAAACAAAATTATAAAAAGAAGTGTATTATTTAATTATATTTGATGAAGTTCAATTTTATGTAACTGACTATTATAGGTTAAATAATCTACTAACTATTTAAACTTAATCCACCCACCACTAAAATTTTAAACTTTAATTATTACTCGTTACATCCTTCTTTAATTCCAAAAAAACCTATAATCAAATTATAATATTTTGTTCACCGAACAAACTTCCTTCTCCTTCATTTCTTTAGTTTAGAAAAACAAAAAACAAAAAACAAAAAAAATCCTATCGTCAAGAACGATTTTGTAAAAGCAAGGAATATATCAAACCCCCCAGAACGATTTTAATTTGTAAAGCAACCCCAACCACTTTTCCATTGCCTTCGAAATAATCTCACGTTTTTTTGTTTCTTGTTTTTTCCCCCTCAAAATTTCTCATTTCTTTTCTATTTGTTTAGCTAATTTAAAACAAAAGAAGATGTTAAAGCAACAAAATCACGAACTTCACCTTATAAAAAGTAGAAGAAATTATGGAATTCAAAATCCCATGATCAGTGGCAACAAAAATATTGCTTTTAGAAGATCAATTCTTTTGGTTTAACAATAATGAAAATAATCATCATTAACTAATCCAAATTTGAAGATTTCATTTCAAGTTTTAAAAATATCAATATTCACTGCTCTTTTGAGATGCGAATGATTTTTTTTTCCTAATTATTAGATTACGATTAATTATTTCCTAAGGATTAATAGTTTTATTAAAAAAGATACGGTTTTATTTTTAAATTTTAAGATAAGGTGTGTGACGAGTATATTTTAAAATATTTTTATTTTCAAAAGGTAATTTCATATAAATGTAATTCAGTAATAATATAATTTGTTAAAAAAGGAGTGGAAGGAGGGAAGGGTCAATAGATCTCCCCATAAAAAAAATACTTAAAAAAATCACATCAATAAATTAACAATAAGTTACTTATCTAAATCTCATTTAATAAGCTCTTTAAGTTCTATATGTTCACTAATTACCATTAAATTTTTTTTGGTCAACTACTTATTTTGTTATAACTATCCGATTAATATCATGCAGCTAAAAACAACGATAACCATAAATAGATAAATATTATAATAACCTTTAAAAACTCTTATTATATATAAATTACTCGATCCACATTTAATACCGCCACAAAAATGTTAATATATAAGTAGGGAAAGATATGTTTTGAATAATTACTATGAGGGTAAAAGGTAAAACAATCTTTCGGAAAAGTTATAGCATTTATGAGACAAATAAAAAAATATTTAAAATTCTGATTTACCCTTTACACCCAAAGGTAATTCAACTGGTCGAGCCTTAGGCAAACAAAAACGATGAGAGTCAATGGACAAAATAAATTTGGACACATTTGAAGAGGCTATAAACAATAGATGAGGGACCAGACTGTGTGCTGGCGCTGATTTATATATATATATATATATATATATATATATAGTTTTTGTTCCCACCATTTTTCAAACTTTGGCAAGTCAAAGGTGGGGGTGCGTTGTCATGCATTACTCCCTTATGATGCAAATATTTTTCTATTTTGTATTTTTCAGTAAGGATTGTACAACATGTACATAAGAATTGTCTCATATTTGACAGTCAACTATGTCCAATATTATTAACATTTTACAACAAAGTTGATTGATTTATTTATTTTATATAAATTCATATGTGTAACAAAATAATATTAAACAATTGTTGATATAAAAAAATGAATATTTTTAGCTTGTGTTTGGTTTACCGGTTGAAATGAAATTTTTAAGTTAGAGTTAGTTAACTTTTTAAAAACTAGTTATAAATTTTATTGATTTTTTAGAAAAAGATAAAAATTGAGATGAAAAAATACAATTTAATTTGAGTTAAATTAAAACGTAAAACGAAATCGTGTTGTCATAACTACTTAGGGGGGAAAAAAAGTTAGGATAAACTTTTTTTCGAATTCTTGAAAATCTTTCAATTGGATGAATATTTTTGTACCACCTTTTCACCTCCTCTACGGGTTTGGTAAGAATATGTACAATTTAGATGAGACGAAAAAAGTTTTTTTTGGGCAAATCAGGCAATTTAGATCAGACAATTAATCTATATCAAATAAAGCAGAAGATTTTTCGAAAAATTTAATTATCTAACTTTATAAAACGCTGTCCGATCAAAATAATAAAGTACTTGAGAATAATATTTAGTCCCGATAATAAAGACATTCTATAATAGAACTATCATTTCTTTGACGATTATTTCTCAATTATGTATATTATATAAGCTAAAAAATAAAAGAAATTGCATGGGAAACATAACAAACAATGTAAACTCGTACGAAAATTTCAGAATTTTAACTTGTTCCCGAGGTTTCATGATATACCACTTCATCTTATCATCATCGCAGTTTAGTTTAGTTTAGTTTAGTTTAGTTTTTTTTTTTTGCCCCTTATATAGATAGGAAGAGAAAGAAATGACAATCTGCGAGAAACTGATCATTTTCCAAATCCACATGTTTGTGAAATAATAGAGTTCCAGATTTTCACGTAACAACAAAATAATTGCTTTTTGTTTTTTGTTTTTTTTTTGCTCTGACCAATAATTGCATGTACGTGTAATGTAACTCTGTGACTGTGAGGGCCGGTCCCGATATCATCTTACATCTACACGTGTCTTATAGTTTTTTTTTGGTTTTTTCTTGGAAAATTGATGTACATTTATTTAAATGGGTTTATTCATTTAGTCAAATTTTACCTATTTGAATTGGATATGAACTTGATGTGGCAATATAGACATATATATATATATATATATATATATATCAAAATGCATTTATTAGTGAAGCCAAGCCAAATCTAAGAGCGCGGTTTGAGCGCTAGTGCATGTGGGTTTCTCTATGAGTACTCTCGATCCATGGTTTTTAGTATACTATCTTTCTTACAAACAATACATAGTACTGACATTTTGACTTAAATGTCTGCTATATATATATATATATTTATATATACTAAAAAATGTCTCGGATCCTGAGAAAACTAAAAAGAATTGTGATCGGTCTTTTTGTTTTGTTCTTGTTGGTCTAATTTCGAGCTGATTAGTTAATATATAAATGAAGAAGTATGTGAGTTGAAGAGATCTCTAAAATGTATGTAATTCATAAACTGTTAACGTATAAAGCGAAATGATAAGTTTACAAATTAAAGATGGTTAGGGTTTTTCTTTAATTCCTTCTTAAAATCTAAAAATAATGTAATATATACAATATTTGTTATGTATAAAATAAATTTAGTAAGATATCATTTGTTAATGATTGGATAGATATAATTATGTGTTTATCGTTATGAATTCGGAATAAATATGCTAAATTACATCTCTATTTTAATATTTTACATGGAATATATGGATACTTTAGGAAGGGCTTAAAACTAGAAAATTTGGAAGGCAGAATCAAATTGAGTGGATGGCCGACAAACAAGTGGGTGATGTTACTACGCCGATGGCTCTATGCATGTGCTTCCCAACTTCTACTTAATCATATTGGCTCTGAAAAAGAAAACTTGTGGGGGCAAAACGAGTTGTTTAATCTACTTATTATATTGATATATGCGTATAATTATAATTGTAATTCATAATTTTTTTTATGTTATATTATGATTAATTATGACGTGTTGAACCGAAGTTTGATAGGGTAGATATATATATATATATATATATATATATACACGCATACGCACAGACGCACATGTGGATGGTGTTGACTACTATACATATATGCTCTAGAAGAACTTTGTCCATGTAATTAATTAGTCTTGCCCTTTCGTGTATGTTATTTGTTGCTTTATAGCTAGCGCTAGCTGGCTTAAGGTTGAATCACTATTATTAGAGAGCCAAACATATTATGCTTATTGGGTGAGAAAAAGGCTAGGTGCAAAATGTCACTGAACACCATTCAAATTAAGATTCACCAAGAAAATTCACTTTTCCGACTTGGTAAATATGCTTGGTCGTGACTTTTAATGTAATATTATTGGACTTATTTGCTAAAACATTTTTCATTCTATAGTTATAAATACCTTTAAGGGATATAATTTATTGCAAAACACATCACATAAAGGGTTGTTCTTTTTTTTTTTTTTTTTTTTTTTTTGGGGAAGGAGCATGAAATTATAAGGGGTGGCTAAGCATAAGTTAACATGTGTCTAAATGCAGGGACTGGCAGTGTCGGAAGGGGTAGGGCCTAATTTGAGAGAAGACGCCAAAGTTTGAGATCAGAGGGCACTTTTTCTTTTTTTTTTTTTTTTTCTTTTTTGAGAACCGAGGGCAATTAATAAAAGTAAATAAATATTTGGGGGTTTTGTTTTCTGATCACTTGTCTTATAGTTCTTTTGGAATCAGGAGTCCTATAACTGAAGTCATCTCCACATGACAAAGTGGCCGATCCCCACAGTCCCATTTTCACTGTACCAATCACTCTCTTCTTTTGATTTTGATGGCTCTCTTTCTTCTTTTCCCATATATAACTCACATTATTATTATTGCTCACATCAACTTCAAGCACTTGTGGTTTCCAGCCAGTCCCCTCCCCAAAAAATAAATAAATAAATCATTATCTAAACTCGAACTAAGTCATTTCCAATCATATCAAACTTAGATAAATATAATATATAATTTAACAGTTAAAAACGATATTGTGTCAAAAGAGTATTGTAATTTCATATTTATCAATAAGTTTTCCTTAAAAAAAATTAAGAAATGAAATTTTGTTGTAAGGTATGAAAAATACAAAATTCAGGAAAAAAAAAAAAAAAAAAAAGAGAATTCAAGTATTTGTCTGCGAACCCCACGGCATCAAGAGCATATATCAGCCGCCTTCTCTACACTTTTGGTCGGGGGTTTTTTTTTTTCCCCTCTTTATTTGGTGATGGTTTGAAAAGGCCGGGAATTTTTGAATTTGATTTAATTTTTATTTATTATTACTTGAAAATTTTCTCTAATTAAAGTGGGAATTAAATAATAATTTGATGGTGAAAGTTCGTTAAAAAAGTGTGACTTCTCTTTCAATCAACCAATTGAGTACATGAAACCACACAGAGAGAAAAATGATTATCTTTGGGTAAAGACGCTTTCAGTCGGGGTGGGGGACCAAATGAATTAAATGCATTTGTGTGTTTATTAAGTTAATTCAATGACGACAATGACAGAATGTATTTTATGATTATTTCTGTGGAGCCGCCAAATGGGTCACCTTTGGGTTGGCCCGACGGCCTTTTCTAGACCCGTGCTATGTAAATGGTGGTGTTTTCTTTATAGTCAATCCTCGTCCGTATAACGATAATTCTACACCCGTCTTTAATGATAAGATCTAGTGCATAGAGAGAGAGAATGGAGGTTTTGATCCATGTTCTGCTATATAAGAAAAACTATGGACTGCTTGTGAGTTGTAACTTGTAAGGAGAATTGACAAAATGAAATTTGGGACTTGAAAGTCTAGGTTTGTTGTAATTAAGGAGAAAAAAGAAAAAAAGAATGAGAATATTTGATTTTGTGCGATGGTGAAGTAACAGAAAAACACTGCTAAGTATGAGAAATCTATCTCTAGCAATCCTAGGCCAATGTTACAATATAGCTATATATATATATATATATTGCTGAATTCCTGTGTGTAAATTTTTGATTTAAATGTTTGATCTTATTTACCTAGACCAATCCTCTTATAATTGGCTGGCAGAGCAAAAATGAAAGCTTGAGAGATAACTCCAAACTCGCCCTCTTTTTCTTTTTCTTCCTAAATTGTTTGTTCCAACAGAGAAAAATAAAAATACAAGTGTCTTTTCATCTCTGAGAGGAAGATAAGTCGTAAATTCATACTTACTCCTATTAAGTTTGACAAAATAAAGATTTTCACATGTTGAGAAATATCTGTGTGTTGAGTTATAACTTTTTGTGTCAGGAGACGAAACGTGTCACCTTAACCTCAGAATGGCGAATGAAAATTGAGCCACAAACCTTAAAATTAAATAGTATCGAATGCTTCTCATGAGAACTCAAACGTAGACATCTACCGAATCACTTGAGAATTAAAAGCTAAATACCATTAGACTACAGCCTTGGTGTGCTACAAGCGTCTTTCTCCTTGCCTTACATCAATTTTCTCTAACTTCATCGACCTCAAAGATACACTGCAATTTATATGGAAGATCATTTCCGTCCATTTGATTGAACAACTTAAAAAGTAGAACATAAAGTTAAATTGTCTTCAAAGTTAATAGTAAGATCAAAGTTCACCAGATAATAAACCAGATTATTAATATTTTAATCAACTCAAGATTTTGGATCTTATCCAAATCATTTTCTAGAAAGAAGTTATTCAAATCATCACCTTATCAAATACTATAATAACTTTTGTCAATTGTTACCATTACCCCTAAAGGCCTCCAAAGGTCTATATGACTTTAGTTTTGTAGGAACATTGGAAACAACTTGATCTTGAAAATTACTCACATGATTTATTTATTTAAAAAAAAAAAAAAAAAAAACCCCCACGTTTCTTCTGTGAGTGTCAGCGTGTAAAGTTTGAATTTTGCCGGCTTTGACTAACATCCCACCACCTATAGGCCTTCACCTTTGATGGATTGTTACATTCTTTTGGCTAAACAAAGCAAAGCCACTTTTTTCTTTGGTTTGATTGCATATTATTTTAATAATTATCCCTTATCAAAATTTAATTGTTATTTCATATATACTGAAGATAAACTCATGGAAATCATGGTTGGCTCAAGGGAAATGAACAAAGAAAAATGTGGAATCTTTGGGATAAAGATATGCTTTCAAGTTGGAATATGTGGGCCATTTACAGCAAAACTCCATATATGCATATATCAACATCTACCTACATGGAAATGCTACAAGTTGGGTATACTACCATATTGATATACGTAATTACTTGTCCTATATATGTATATATATATATATATTATTTTGGCCACGACCTAGCTAGAATATTTAAGTTGCTAATGAAGCAAGCAAATATCATAGAGCTAGACAGCTTTCTAGAGCATATATATATATGTGTGTGTGTCTTTATATATATATATGATATGATATGATATATTGTCCCACTCCAAAGGCTTAACCATATAGCAGTAGTATCATCTTTTTGAATTGCATTGGCTGCGTTTACCTAACTTCATACTACTTTATTAAAGTTTAAGTTGTTTGTTTTGGCAGCTATATCATTATAGATTAGTTAAATCACATATCTTGTACGACAATATTCCATTATATATACGTACATTTTAGGCTAGTAATTTGTCCTAAGTTGAACTTGAAGCTCATCAGTATTGTGGGAGATAGTTGGCACCTGATCGTTTGTTGTAGTTGCTAGGTTTAGTATTGCCATTATGTATTGCCCTCATTATTATAACCTAACTTTTTTTTTTTTTTAATACAATACGGGATTTAATCTGCGCCTTCTAAAATTTAAGTGTCATTTTTACACCGCCCTATTTTAATTTATTTGACCAAGTGGTCATTTGCTATCGTTTCCTAATTGTAAGTATACTAATCATAATTTCTAGCAAAAAAAAATATATATATATATATATACATATATATATGTATATGTATATATACTTATCATAATTAAAACAGAATTCTTTTAGATTATGCATGAAGCCCAACAATTGCGAATCTCTTGAAATCAGTTTGACTGGCCTAAAATATTAAGGGCTCGACTCTCGAGAGACGTTTTCTCAGCCCTTTATATATATATAGCCCAAAATATCAGAATGGCCCAAATTCATAGTAAAAATGCTATTTACTATAATTTCCCGTGATTTTAATTAGCGATTGTCGGATTCTAACATGAATTTGGGCCATCGTTATTGCTTTTCCTTATACTTCTAGCCTCTAGGCACAAGGAAAAAAAAAAAAGTAAAATGTATGATTTTTCAGACAGTACTTAAAACTTAAAACTTTTTTATTTTAAAGTGCTAACGAAAAATTGACGTTTGAAAGTTTTCTAATAAACAATAAAACAAGTGAAGTATATAAAATTTTATTAAAGATTGTGTGTAGGTTTTTTTTTTTTTTAATTATTTTTTTATTTTAAAGAGTCATATTCTGTGATTTTAATTGGAAGCTGTTATGAAAAACTATCCAAATATATAATAGTAGAACAAGTTTATTTTAAAGAGTCATATTATGTGATTTTAATTGGAAGCTGTTATGAAAAACTATCCAAATATATAATAGTAGAACAAGCTTTTGGACTCAAAGAAGCCTAAACCCGCTTGTAGTAATTAGTAATATCAAATAGTACTGTTGCTCATTCTGTGTTTATCAGGAGTGTGAATTTAGAACACAAACCCACACCAGATAGACTGCCTATTGAGCTTAATTAATTATCCAAATAATTAAACACTTCAAAGAGTTCTACTACTAAAATTTTGAGTTTTGGAATATTGAAAATAGAAAAGCCCTAGAAGAAATTAGCTTGAAAATGTATGTGCATATCCATTCTTATTAGTAACTCAATATCTTCTTAGGCTGTTGGGTAAGAGGCATCCAAGGCAATGCCACAAAGACCCTCTTTGGCCCCAACATCTCTCTGCATCCTAATATAGCCTTCCTCTCCCCACCTTGTCCCCCAACAATTCTTCACTATCCAATACTTGGTACCGTCCCCTGCGGTACCATACCCGACCATGGTAATCCCATGGTTAACCGAGGTACTGCAGTCTCCGGTAAACACTGATCCACTCGAATAGAATTGGAAGGCAGGTCCTCCGGCATCAGCTAAGACTGACACTGGCTGGTTAGCCACTGCCTTAAGCAATGCGCTTTTGTTGTTGGCGGGGACGTTCTCATACCCCTTGATCTTGGCGTCGTGGAATGCTTCCTTTTTGGGGTTACAAGTGTCCCTTTGTCTCCCTTGTAAGGGTAGTTGGCTTTCTAAGCTATGCCTCCGTTTCGTATTATGAACTCGAAGGCATCCTGAATTAGGCCACCTTCGCATCCTTGGTCCATCGGGTTGGTGTCGCAGTCGAGGATTTCTTGCTCTGATAAGGAAATCAGTTTACCTGTGGTAATCTTAGTGATTCCTTCCGTTGCTGCCACGACTGAGAATGCCCAACTGCCTATTTCTTGTTTGTAATTACAAACAGAATTAGACATAATGTAAGTCTATTAAAATTTTGATAATAACCTAAGATGCTACAAGTAAGTTTATACAAGCATTATGCTATGTATACCGGATGAGTTTATTAGCAGATGTCAATTTTATCACGATATACTAGTAACGTTATGTCAGTTGTCTCCTCTCATTATTTTAAAAAAGAGAAGAGAGAATATTATATGTATTATATTATATTATTGTTTTGTTAACGATTCTTACCACATTGTAGCTGGTCCTTGATAGCAGTAACAGCTCCTTTCTTCCTCCAGTCCAAGCTAGCAGGAACTTCACCAACATTTACATACTTAAAGGGCAATTCCTCTTTAGCTGACCTCCGTCCACTACGCCTCTTGTATCCATTAAGGGAAGCCTTAAATTCTTCGTTGGTTTGGTCCGCGAATTCGTTAGTACTTAACTTATAGGATCTGTTCGGATCAGCATTGAACGACTCTATAAACTCGACATTTTCTCTAAAGATGTTGAATCTCCTCTCTTTCTCTGCAGCATCCTTGTAGACCTTTCCATGTCTTACCATCCATTTCTCATGCCTCTCCGACAAGGAATATGCCTCGGGGACTTTTCGACATGATACTAATTGAGACGCGCAAATTGCTAAAATGAGGAACGTAGCTGAAACATAGTACTGCATTTTTTTTAGTTTCAAGTGTTTCGTGTGTTAGAGGTATTATAGCAAGCATGTACTAAGATTATAAATTTGTAATTATGGCTTATATAGAGTAATGGCATATCATGTTTTGATTAAGAATACGTTTTATTAATTAATTAATTTTTTCTTTTAAATTCAAACTGTGAGTTCTGAACTGGTTGGTGATGATTGAGACCTGACTCCAGGGAGTAACCGGCAAATTGCCTAGGAATTTGATTTTTTCAGGAGGTTGTGTTCCGTACAGGTTGGGGTTTTAGGTTTAATATTTTAGTTAACTTGTCTGTTTTTTTCGACCAAACAAACAATACAAACAGAACCGAAATACCTTTTTTTTTATTTTTATTTTTTATTTTTCGTTGCTGAAAATAAAAAAGTGATAAAGATGGAGGTTGACATACCATGATAGATAACTTCAAAGATGAGGTTCATCTTACATGTTATGTAAAATTAATTCAAACTCAAGATTTTATCCAGTAGAACGATTCGTCTTATCATCTCACAAAATCTTTTAGTTGCAAAATTAGCTTACGTAGTTTGTGGCATTCTTTTTTCTTTTCTATTGTAGTCGCAAAGTACACAACATTAGGTAATTTCTAGGATTGTCCCTAAAGGAATACATCTATAAATTATTGATTGAGTTGTAATAGTTTCAGTTTTTTGACCTCCAATTATATAAATATGGAGGGTCAAAAATCCAAATTATTGTATTAAGGGAGAATAAAAAATATAAACATGTCTGTTTAAAGGGTTATTATCATAATTTTCTCATATAAAATATAAATATTTTTTATTTGTAATTTGCTCAATTTTATCAAATCTGAAATTATGTTCGTAAGACATGTGATTGTATGTTCTTCAATTTTTTTTTTTCTTTTAATTTAAGAGTGAAGGGATTTGAATTTTTTACCTTATGATAGAGTCAATTGTTGAATTATCGTTGGATTATGTCTATAACCACCCTACTCTTCAATTTTAAAGGCTAGTATTTGTGGTTTTTAAATATATAATAATTTTGGTACATAAAAAAGATAAACTTTTTAATAGAATGTTTATCAATACTTTTATTTAATAATTCACACACAAAAAAATACTTCTATTTATTAAATAAAATACAAGAATTGTTAACATTTATAGAATATTTACTACTATTTTACTTAATTCTTTTAACTTAAAAAGTACGTATGATTGTCATTATAGACATACATGACTTCATCGAAAAGTGCATAGTTTAATCCCTTATCCTGAATTCAGAAAATAAATATGATTGCCAATATTTATAAAATTCCCGAATGTTTTTTTTTAACTTGTTTTTCCAAATGTTTTTGTTCAAGAAAATTGGTGATTTACTTCATAAACAAAACTCGTTAACTATCATATTTTAATTATTCGGTAACTACTGGATTTGTCCAAATCTTGGCTAAATCCCTATTTACCAAATTCGGCAATTAACTAACTAAACACAAAATTATGTCAATTTTTTAATTAGCCCCCTAAAAGTGATTATTTCCCTACTTTGACTCTATATTGTGCCAAAACATGAAGGTTCAGTCACCTAAACATTTTTGGTTCGTTGTGTCTACTATCCACCAAACATACATTAGAAGTCATCTAATAGAAGATCATGCACGTATTCCTAAGCATCAGAAATCTATCCGTATTTATCACTTTCAATGACTCTAAGATCCCAATTAATTAAAATTTCACTTAATCCTACTAGAACTCTAGTATTGGAGACTCAAAAATCGGCTACCGTTGACTAAACAGACAAATTAATTAATATGCCAAATTAGTCTTTAATCAGGGTGATGAGTGTTAGTATATAATTTTCTTTATTAGTAACTTTTAATTTATTTGTATTTATAATAACTGAAGATATTTCTTGGTTTTAAAAGATTTATTAGTATTAGGTAACTTATCCGATTTTGTTTAGTATAATTTGTATTTATATGTAAAACCCCATTCATGGTGCTCCTTCATTAGTGAATTCTTCTCTTGTTCATAATACGTTGATCATTTTCTCCACATAAATATTTCTCTTCGAATAAATGTGGAGGATAAACCACACACACCTATGTTAAAGAAGCAAGTAGTGTAATTCTTTCTGGTTTATTATGCTTTTTAGAATCTAATTAAAGTTTTCTTTTTAGTTAATTTGGTTAGTTTATAGTATTATTGTGATGTCGTTTTAGTTTCTTTAAAAGAAAAAAGGAAATATTCAGAACCTCTCTATCTATATTATCTTATAAGTCAAGATAATCAAGATAGTCTTATCTTCGTTAACGGATTTGAATTTTATCTTAAAGTTCTAGAGTCTTTTTGGTTTAGTTCAGCTTCTCTAGTCTGATCCTAGTCGAATTAGCATCGACTCTTAAGCGTTCCACACTTTCTTTGAATATTTATGTCTCTTTCTAGATTCTTGCTCCTACTTCTCTCTCTAAATTCTCTCTCCAATTTCTCTTCAAACATAGCCATGGAAAAAATCATTCCCTTCATCATTGAGAGATGGAAACTCTGCACGTTTGTATGCTTCTTAAGCTGCATGATTCCGTTGTTCATGCTCAACCATGGCAGTATCATGACTCTGCGAAACCCGGGCATATCACTGATATCACCCAACATATCAGACACCAAACTGAAAATCTTGGGTGTATCAGATCCCATTAAAGATCTGAAGCCAGTGAATGTTGAAGAAAACAAGTGTAATTTATTCGACGGGAAATGGGTTTTCGATCCCGAAGGAAGTCCTATGTACGACAGAACCAAGTGCCCGTTTCTTGGCGAGCAAGTTAGCTGCCAGAGGAATGGACGGCCGGACTCCGACTACCAGAAGTGGACTTGGGAACCAAAAGGGTGTCAGATTCCAAGGTAAATTAACAATCTTTAATGTTCTCTATTACGTTAAATCCCAGTTTTGCAGACAAAGTTGATAGGTTTTGTTTTCGTAAATTGTAATAAAAGGCACAATATAGGGAAAGACATGTTGGAGAAGCTGAGAGGGAAGAGAATGATAATAGTTGGTGATTCTCTCAACAGAAACCAGTTTGAATCTATGGCTTGTCTTCTTTACACTGGTTTAAAACCTTCTCAAGCCCATGTTGATGTGAATGGTGGGTCCTACAAGGCCTTGAGGGCAAAGGTAAGGAAGTGGCCTCTCGAATTTTTGATAATCCTTTTTTATTTCTCATCACACGGACGGCATCTTCTTCTTGAAATCTTACGATTTGATTTCACTGCATTTACTAGTCCAATTGTCATTTAAAATGAACCTTAACATGTTCTACTGAAATGTACGTGTTGCTGTAAATAGGCGTATAACTGTTCTGTGGAGTTCTATTGGAGCCCTTTTCTGGTGCAACTTAAAGAAAACAAAACTAACGGACATCGGATTCTGAAACTTGACCAACTCTCTGACTCTGCTAAGAAGTGGCGAGGAGCGGATATCATGGTATTCAACACCGGTCACTGGTGGGCTCATCAAGGAAAACTCCAGGCGTAAGTTCTCTTCTCTTCCGCGTTACTTTCCCCTGTTTGCTTACCAAAATTGTACGTTTTTGAATGTTAGATTATCTTATTGTTCGAACTAACAACTATTGGATATATCGTACCAAAGGATTTCCCTTTTAGGGTCCGTTTGGTGAAACGGTTTGAGTTGGAAATTTTAAGTTTAAACAGTAATTTTTGTTGACTTTTCAGAAAAGACAAAAAACTTTTTCAGAAAAGACAAAAAACTTTTTCAGAAAAAGACAAAAACTGAGATGAAAATTTTGGGTTCAAAACGGCGAACCAAACGAGGCCTTAATTATTACTCACATTAGCATATTGTTCTTACAGTTGAGAATATTGACATCGATGCTCATTTCTCTTAGATTTGCTACTTGTTTCAAGAGTTTTTACAAAAATAAAATGAGTCCCTACCAATGAAACTGTCTATTAGGTGGGACTATTTTCAGTACAAGGGACAAGTGATGGAGAAAATGGCGATAGAATCAGCACTCGAGATGGCTATGAAGACTTGGGCTCGTTGGATCGATAGAACCGTTAACAGGACCAAAACAAGAGTGTTCTTCCGGAGCATATCTCCATCACACAAAGACAAACAATGGTGCCACAACGTAACAAAACCGAACACGGACGATTCTTATATGAAATCGTTTCCCAAACACTTGACACAGATTGTGGAAAGAATGGGTCAGGAGATGAAGACTCCGGTGACATACCTGAACATCACCAAGTTGTCGCGGTACAGAAGGGATGCACATCCGGGCATCTACAGAACAAAGCAGGGGAAGTATTTGATAGCAACACACCAAAAACAGCCTCAGAATTTGGCTGATTGCAACCACTGGTGTGTGCCAGGTCTGCCAGATACCTGGAACAGGCTGATATTTGCATCTATTCCCCTGTAAATCTCCAAAACACGTCTAAATATTTTTCTTCTTTTTCCTTTTTTCTTCTCTAAATGTGCAAAGAGCTAGCGGAAGGTCGCACATTAAAGAAATTCTAACCAAATTTTACAAATTTAACATCGCTTTCTAGATATTTTTTTTCCCTTGTGAAGGTATCCATCTTTATTTTCCTACTAGAAATACAAATTCCGCATGATGAGCAATAGAATCCCACTCTCCAGTCATGTGTTTACTATAATTCAACATAGCATCAATGCCCTTCTATGCATCTTCTAAAAAGAAGAAGAAAAAAAAGCTGAGGGGATCACTGAAACAAATCCCGAAAGCACAAAGCAGATAAGAATAGACTCAGGTAATAATAGTGTCGACTATTTAATAAGAAAGGATTCATGGGCAATTGTTACATTATATATCTTAAATAAAACATGTAAAGACCTTTATGTATGGCCCTCGTAGTTATAACTTATTTTAATCATATCCTAAAGCAGGGAATTTTCAAAGTTTTACCAGAGTTTAGTATAAAGTCTGCAGGGAACAGAAATTCTGGCTGCCAATACTAGTGTCATGCACAGAGCCTTAATCTGCAAGATAAAGGCAACAGAAGCGGTATAAACAGATTATTTAGACAAGCTGAAATGGGTATCTAGAGAAGTTCCCATTCAGATTCACAAGAATCGTTATGCGGTAATTTCTTTATCTCCTCCATGGCAAGGGTTGGTGCCAAAGCCTCTTCAAATTCTTGATTCATTTTTTTATCGTCCCCATACTGCAATGCAAGCCGCTCGTATTCCTGCTTCCTTGCTGACCTCATTCTTAAATAAAGTGCCTCCTGAATTTTCTTCTGAGACAGAAAATTCAAATACAAACGAGTTTAGTGAGGATTGAGTTTTTGTGTGTGTGAGATTGGGTGGAGAGAGAGAGAGAGAGAGAGAGAACCTTGTAAGGCCTCCATTTGCCTTCGCGCTGAGGAAGAATATGAAGTTCATCCTCATTAACCAACACACAAGTTTCCTCAAGCTTACCCTTATCACTCTGTTCAATGGTTTTGGTTCCGTGTTCAGTGGCAATCTCACTCTCAATTATATTAAGAATCCAGTCAAAAGATTTCCCTAGAAATTTTGAATGAAATCAATTACTATGAGCACATATGAAGGATGCAACATATCAAAAATACGAAAGAGCAAAATAGCGTAATATGCCATCAATTTCATAGCCTCTTTAAGTAGTCATTGGTCAAGGAGGAGAGCATAGAAAATGATTATTAATGAAGAAAAATAGCAAAAGTTAGAAAATGATTACTTTTGAGAGAGGGAGAGGGAGAGAGAGAAAGAGAGAGTACTTGGATGATGCGCGAACGCCTCCTCATCAGCATACTTGTCGTACCATGCTCCCACATTTTGCAAGGATCCTCCACTAGAAGCAAGGCCACTATTCAAGCACTTATCTGCAGCTACCAAATTAAAAATCAAAAGAGAGAAAGCAAAGTGACAAAAGCAATGAACTTATGTAGGATCCAGGGAATAATCACCATTTGATTTTGCTGATAAGCCACCACCAGATTGAACTTCCATCTCATTTCCATCATCTCTGATAGGCTTTATTAAGATAATCTCACTTGATGATTGGAAGCTACTTGAAAAATCAGCAACATATTCACTAGCAGTTTCAATTTCATCACAACTTTCTACCTTGGAGTCAGACCTTGTATCTTCATTCACAGATGGGGTGTTCACTGTAGCTGTCTGGTCCGACGAAACTTCTTGAATTTCATTTACAAATTCACCATATGATGACAATGGTTGCCTCAAACATTTTTCATGTGTGATTGCACACGATCTCTCGGTTGGAATCAATTTTTTGTCACATCGATTTTCACCGACACCCGAATTTGAACTTTTATGCACACTCCCATCATGATATTTTTTTCTTGATCGCAAGTTAGAGCATGCTCCTTTTACAGACTCCCCAGAAGGTCTACACAAATTATCTACATCAAGACGGACATGGATAGATGGTGCAAGGCCCCTGTCTTTACCATTATCAGAAGTGACCTTCAAGGTCCTAGTTAACTGCTCATCATCGGCCCTTGCAGGCTTTGCCTTCTTAGTGACATTTGACATTTTAGAAATCCCATCATCAGAATCTTGTTTTCCAGTAAAACCACAGGGTGACACTTTCTCAGAATCCTGTGAGATTGGTGGAACCAAATCTTGCATCACATCAGAATAGAACTTTTTCACACTTGCCCCAACAGTCTGCACTTGATTCTCAACATATTTGACCGTGTCCTGCCAAAAGTAATAAGATGGACAGTCATAAGGATGATGGAAGGAAACTACCAAATAACGTTAGGAACAAATAGACGAGTCCATTTTTGGCTAAAGAATTGACAAGCCCATTAGTACATAGTTGATTATGGCATGAAATAATCAAATAGATAAGGGAAACCATATTGCCATCCTCCAATAACATAGGAATAAAAAACAATCATCTGAGAATGACATCTTCGCGACATTCTGAGCAGTAATGTCACTACAACAAGAAATTTACTTGGCAATAACTTAAGAGCCTTAAGGGCATGAGACAAATGAAGGGCAAATATCAAAGAAGGGCATACCTGGTACATAACTTCTTCGACCTCCAAGCACATAGCTTCAAACTTCTGGTACACACTTCCAACCCATGTGATTCCTTTCACATCCATAATGATCATAAATCAATTTCTCAGGAGAAAGAACGGGTTGATTCTGCTATTTCATAACAGTAACTTTTCCCACTTCAAGTCGATACTTATCTGCAGCAATTAAATAAAAATCAGCACAAGCTCAAAAGAAAAGAACTTCTGCAGTGCTATTCACCTAGAGAGAGAGAGAGAGAAAGCGAGGGAGAGAGTACGAAAAGGAGAGATCATACCAAACAGCTCTTAACCTTGCGAACAGTCTAGTTTATGCATATGTTCTTTCTTCAAGTTTTCAAATAACATACTTGTTTGGTCTTTAGAACTAGGGGAAAGTTCCATACATAACAAGAAAGATAAGATTTCAAACAAAAATCAATCAACTCGGGTGTTGTAACGATCACTTTGCAGTTCAATGGATACAAGGGCAATGATTGCACCCCAAGCAACAAAGTAGATCAACAGCTCTGAAACAAAACGTAGAACTGCCAATTCACCATTATAATCGTTACAACAGATAGAAAAATAAGTTGAATCAATAAATTCTTTCACAAACACCGACCAACCTTTTTTACTGAGGTTTCTTCCAAACATTTCCCAGGTTCTGGTTGCCCCTAACTCAACGTACTATTTCAGAAAAGGTGATAATTTATATTATCATATCTATTTTTTCCAGATAAAAAAGAGCTGCAGTTGGATACGAGTACAAAGATAACCATACAAGTGTTTCGAGGAACAGCAAACATCTCAACATATAAAAACATTACATCACATCCAATTACTAACAGAAAAGCAATTCCTAAATATGATATGTATTTTTACAAAAGTAGACACATACATATACATATAAACAGAATATATGCTCACCTAAAATTCTCAATCAGCAGATGACAAAAATGGGGTGGGGTGGGGTGGGGTGGGGTGGGGAATCAAAACCCTTTTGGGAATTCCTTTCTGAGAATAACTTTGATTATCAGCCAGAAAAATAAAATAAGATAAAATTAAAAAAAAAAAAAAAAAAGCTTCAAAGCTTACACGTTAAGAAGAGATGGTGAAAATCCAGAAGCCAAAAAGGCTTGAGAATTCAAAGATTCTGCCGAATACCCAATTTAGCTTTGCTTCTATAGTTCCCAGAAACAATCACACAAAGACATGCCGTATGTTATTTATATATATTTATAAATATATATATATATATAATTTTATATATACAAGCGACATACAGAAATACGGATTTAAGAAAGTCTTTCCGTAAATTAAAGAAACAAAGGACTGGCAACTAGGTTCCCTTTGGGCCTTTGGCAGCTGTTTCTTCAAACCCTATTATGTACTTCTTTTTTTTCTTTTTTTTTAAGGAACCTTATGGTTTTTTTAACACGTGTAACGTCTTAAAGCAAGGGAAAAAAAAAGAATTAAATGCAAAAGGTGACGAGATTATGACTTCAAAATTAAAATTAAAAATTCTCCGACCTTTGTAGGCTTTGTTCTCTCTTCTTTGTGATGTGGGACCCACACTCCAAAATTTTATATCTTTTTCTTCATTTTAGTCAGTCGGTCCCACACATGGTTGGAGTTTTTGGGCCTGATTTTCTCATATCCAACAGAGTGGAGCCCAACTTAACCCAGACTTCATTTTAAGGTCATGTCGAAGCACATTTCACTGTCACAGATATAATAGCTTCAGGGTTTTTTTTTTTTTTTTTTTAAACTCTAATTAGATTTTTTTAAAAAAAGAATGTTAATAGAACATGAACATGTTTATTTAAATAGTTGCTTACACAATCTTCTAATAATTTTTTTAATGAATAAGTCTCTTGTAAATGCAACATAAATAAAGTTTGGTTTTTAAAGGTTAGTTTGGTTGATAAGCCCAAACTAATATTTTCAAACTTTTTTTTGTCTTTTTCCCTAAAAGCTTTTGTCTTTTTCTCAAAAAGTTTTTTGTCTTTTCTGAAAAGTCAACATAATTTACTATTTAAACTTAAAAATCTTAACTCAAACTAACACACCAAACTTAATAGTCTTTTTTTCTTTCAAATAAAACAACACTCTTTTTGTTTTTTGTTTTTTGTTTTAATTTTTATTTTTAAAAATAAAACAAGAATATAATTAAGAATCTAGTCTAGAAAGAATTTAAATAGTTTGCTTCAGTTTGAACTTATGCACGTTTTCTATTCTTTGCTACCAAAAAGCGAGATGTTTAGATTTTTCATTTTTAAATTTTTGAAGGGTATTTTGCACATCTATGATCTAGCTCCCCACCTTTCCAAAATTGGCAAGTTAATTCTAAATATTTATTTTTTGAGAATTATTTCTTAAACCTAAGAATGTGTTTCGGAGTGCTCTCAATCGATGATGACTTTTAAAATTTAAATGAAAACGTCCTCATTCACTGAGATTATTTAAAACAAGAAACTGAAATTTCAAACTATGATTTAAACACATATAAGTCATATACATGAGCCTTTAAAGTTCAAGAAGAAGTAAAAGGTTCAGTGCCATACATCGTTTTATATAAGAGAATGAGACATCTAAATTGACAAATCTCATAGCCATTGGATCAACTTTTTAACCATTTGAACCACGACGTGTTGCACATTTTTTTAACATAAATATTCAGATATCATACCGTTAAAAAGTTATGCCGACGACTCAAACAACAATGCCTACTGATAGATTGCTACCACAAATTATCGAAATACATTTGAGAACTCAAAACTTTAGAAGTTGCTAGTTGGTGTTGTCACCTAGCAGGTTAAACATGCGATCACAAGTGTAGTGGTCGAAACTTGAAGTGGAGGAAATAGTGCTCAAATTTGGACTTAGCGAGAATTCATGGTTTTAACTCTCTTTGCTTTCATTTTCCCAAGTCACATTTGGTAATGTTCAGCCAGCAGTATACAACATATCAAGGCACCCTCTTTTCAGTTGTTCTAATGAGACCAAAAAAAAAAAAACTCCCCAAATCTATCAGCAAAACCCGAGAAAAAAGTGCAGGTATTAGAGTATGAACATATTCCCTTCTAGTATACTCATATCAACCAGCTGTTTGAAAATCGCCGAAATCATCATCAGGTACATCTTGTGCACTTTGTTCTTCGGAAGAATCCATCTCCTTCAAATCTTGTTTTGTTGATTCCGAGGCACCATGTTTAGAAGCTGCCTCAAGACTGAACTTTGTTGGCGACTGTGATGGAGACTTCTGAGCAGTGGCGGAAGGTGAAAGCGGACCTGGAGGTGGTGGCGGTGGTTTGATAGAGATCTTGAGCTCTTTTTGGTTACCCTTGTTCTTAGGTGATGAATTGTTCAGAGCCTGATCGTGAGACTTGGACTTCACACTTTGACCGCTCATCTGTTGATGCCATAACCAGTGAAAATTTGAATTAGAATACACGAATATATAAAATGCATCCATTGACAAGGAAATGCAAATGCAGAAGTTCTACGCTGTTCTTCAATTGTAGAACGAGTGTCTCCCCATCTTTCAAGCTGTAATCGACTGAAGATGTATTCTGGAATTGCTGTTCCATCTCCTCCGCAGTCTTCTTCTTGTTCAGATATCTTCAAAACAATTAATAAGAGTATGAGAGTCTGTGTTATGGGATCATGGAAAATCCATTCTCGAATATGCATTGGATAATTGTTACGAAAGAAGACGAAAATGTTAAAAGAGTTGCAAGAAGGAGATGGAGGATACTTCATGTGATCATGCAGAGCTGCTTGGAAGTCATAAGCTTCTGTTCTTTCTCTAAAACCCAAGCCAATGAAAGCATGACGAAGACGACCACCTGAACAAATTTCAAACTAACAAGGATTACACCTTACCTCTAACTGGGTATAGAAGAGCAAGAAGATAAGCAAAATAAGAATCCAAAGAGGACTTATTAAGCAATTTGAGAAACTATCTAGACAGTGGTATTCAGAAGACTTGGAAAAGCGATTATGGCAAAATAAAAGGTGTACACATGGTACAAACTACAATAAAAGCTTTTCGGGATTCTAGCATCCATAAGTCAAACTGATAGTTGCTTCAAGAACATCACTAGATTGGAATGACTCATGTTCTTAAACACTCCACTTAGACTAAAATTACTTGTTGATCTAATGGGATAACAAGAGAATGACATAAGTACTTTTGGAAAGAAATAAAAACAAGAATCGAGGATAGAAGCTCACCTATGTTCTCTTCTACACGAAGAACAAAATATCTGCAATGTAAATAATTATCATTTAGACATCCTACAGACACTAAATCACAACAACAATAAGTAGAAGCAAGTATCTTAGGCTGATAAATTTCTGCCCTGGATGACTGCATGCTCAATCTTGAGTATTGAGATAGGACCCGACATTTGTCAAGAGGTTATATTTTCAGCAAAAAAAAAAATAATTTAAAAAAATTGATGAGGACCAACCTGCTGCTATCAATCACAGGTTCAACCGGATGTGGTTCTCCCTTTCTCAAAAATGCACGAGCGTATAATTCACCTGCCAAGCAAGATATCAGGTTACGCTAGAAGCTTCATATATAATATGATAATTGTAACTCCTAACTACCGTTCTCACCTGTTTTCTTATCTTCAAGTCTGATAATGCACTCCTCTCCTTTGCTGATTACTTTCAATATTCCTTCCCACACCCATTTATTTACATCCCACTCATCAGCCCTGAAATGAACTTTGTGGATGTGAAAACCTCCTCTCTAACAAGTTAAACGAGAAAAAAAAAAAAAAAAAAAAAAATCAGCCGACCATTTCTTTTCTTCTTTCTTTCTTTTTTTTTTTTTAATTTTATCTTTTCTTGGTTTGGTTCAATAGATGAATTATCTATCTAGGGCTTACAGGCACATTAATTTGCCCAAAAAAAAAAAAACATTTAATGCCACCCAAAAAAAAATTTTCTGAAACCGTGCCACCTATCATTACTGAAAATTCAAACAGCCAAAAGAAGCAGAAGTTGAAATATGTTGAGATCTTCTTATCTTTAGGTTTCGTGAATTTGAGCTCAAACTTTGGAAAGAATTAAGCGAGGAAAGATATAAACTCAGTCTATTCTGGATTTTGCAATTTTAAATTCCATTTACTAAATTCACTCTTAACTTTTTTTATTTTTTGCTAAAGAAATTGGGTTATAGGGGTAGAGATTAGAATGCCCAGACAACCCTAGAAGGTGTATGCCCCCCGCATGATATATGGATCCCTCACGAAGTGGATTGCTCATGTACCACAGCCAATGCGGTGGTGACGACTCGAACCCAAGTATTCAGTAAGGAGAACAAGCGCTCTACCAACTCACCTAAGTGACGTTGGCTTAAATTCTATCTCACTAAATTCACTCTTAACTTAAATTCTCTTTTTTTTCTCTCACTAGGGTATTTCCTTTAGCGAAACAGGAATTCCGATGTTCACATTAATCAGGGAAAAAAACCGTGTAAGCCATCTGATCTTCTTCATCGATTCGTATGGATCAAGTCTAATGAAAATTTGATATTATCAACTATATCCAAGTGTTGCAAAAACCTGTATGAAGCTGCACTTTTCCTTGGCGGAATCTGCAGAAAGAGTACAAAAATTAGCTAAATTTAACAAATAACTTCAATAACCATATCATGTCAAAAACCAATAAGAAATGGGATAAAAAATAGATTCCTCCACAAGATTTCATTTTCATGGTTTGATTACAAATCAGTAGGTCCTCCGAGACCATCAACGCTACACCTCACATCAAATGGTGGATACACAAATCTTCCTCACAATACAACTAAATGTTGAGTGTGTGGAGTTAATTATTATCCTGACAAAGAATCAACACGCACACAACGCACACCGAGGAAAAAGTCTGAAAGTCGTGCGATTTTCTCTTATAATCTTCTATGAAATTCTGCAACAACTAAAAATGGATATTCTTTTGGCCTAAATAATAAACATTTAAGTCTAATTCTTAGCACTAAACACATAAGTATCTTGTTTGACAAAAACAATAAGCACTAAATTCCATAAATACAAAAGGGTCAACACCAATTTTTTATCAACTTAAGCTTGAATCTTGATCTAAAACTGCTAAATGCAAATGCAATTATTGTTCAAAAAGGATCATCAATAAATCTAGTCCAATTGGATAAAACCCAAGTAATGAAATCCCGAGAAAACTCACCAAGTAGACATAACATTCAGAGACTTGAAAGAGAACAAGCTCTAGAGCTTCTGTGTCCTCCTCTTCCACTCTTTCTTGATCGTTTGGAACCTTCTCTTCTTCTTTCTCCATATTCTAGAAACACCCAGATTAGATCAGATATATATAGCTCTGAATCGTAAAAATAAAAAATAAAAAACAAAAGGAGAGACTCACCGAAATGGGTTTTTCTCGAAATCAATTGGGTCTGTTACTAATTTAAGATTTGATAACTGCAAGGTTTCTGTCTCTGATTTCTCTTTCTCTCTCTCTATCGGTTTGTTTGTTCTTCTACTGTTTTACGGGATGATTAGAGAGCTTTGTATCGCCGTGTTAGACGCTAAATGATTAGGTTTTAGGAGCCGTTAGATTATTGACGTGTCCTTATCGTAGCTGTCCGTCCGTCTTATCTGTATCGGTTGTTTTCGGCTGGTAAAGGGATTTTGTGGACCGTGAGATCTGGAACGGACGGTCTTGATGGAGTCAAAACGGATTAAGGTTGGTTGAAATGTCTAAGGAGAGAGGTTGCTTGAATTTTAAGGAAGATAATAAGGTTTTTTTTTCTTTTATTTTGGAAAAAGGAAAAAAGGAAGTAAAATACCAGGGACGAATCTCCGCTCAAAATACCGCATAACAATGATTTTTTTTTTTTTTTTCCAAATGGAGAAGTGCATTAAGTAAAGATACGGAGCAAATATCAAATATCAGTGTCAAACAAATAATCACATAATAATGCAAAAGACATAACTCTCATATAAGATTGGTTCTATCAACAAAATCTAATCGATATCAAACAATTAAAATAACTCTCATATAAGATTGATTCTATTAATAAAATCTAATCGATATCAAACAATTAAAATATTTGTGTCGATCAAAATATCCAAAATCTTTAATTTAGGATAATTTCGGAGAAAATATTGAAATGGAGAAAAATATTAGAAAGATTAAGAAAATTATAAAATTTATTGAAAACTTAGCAAATAATAGGTTTTACCATATTCTATATTATATAAAAAGTTCAATTAAAAATTTCAATAGTAAAAGAAAATTTTCAAATATGGTTAGAATTTCATCTTGAAAAGAGATTTTTTTTTTCTTCTAAAAAAGTATAATGATTTGGAAATATAAAACACTTTATTCATTTAAAAAAATGATAAGATAATAAAACATCTAACAACCAATTTTTGTGATATTAATTGATATTTCATGGTAATTTACTAATATTTCCCTTTTTTTTTTTTCCTGAACTATGTACGAAATATGCTATAACCTCATCGAAATCGATGCTTTCCAAAATTTTCAATAGTTTTTTTTAATCCCACCGGCAATAACTCAAATCCGAGCTCATATTAGGCAATAATATTCCAAATACCTATCTAACCAATAAAAAGTAGCCACGTCATGCAATGAGTTTTTAAGTTTTAAAAGCTTCAATTAAAAAGAATAACAATGTCACGATACTGGTGGTATTAAATACCACTTATTTAATAAAATATGAGTCTCATGATATCAGGTCTGACTCTATTAATTTTGGGGCTTTAAACAAAAATTCTCGAAAGGGCCTTCTTAAAAATATATTTATAAATTAATTGAGTATGTAAATTTTATGTAAAAATCATTTCAATCCAAACAACTTTAAAAACTAAAAGACTGTTTAAGGATGCTTACTGCTTTCAAAAATTCTAGTACTTAAAAATGTTTCATAAATAATGCTAAAAAATAGTTGTTTCCAGGCAAAAAAAAAAATGACTTGATATCTAAAGTTCAAATTAAAGCCTGAAATATATATTAGAAAAAAGTGATTATAGGATCTCTTATCATTTTATGAGGCTATGGTACATTTTAATACAGCACATAGTATGTCATTTACTATATTAGATTACTGTATTTTAATTTACAAGTATCCATTTTACTTCTTAATTTCCCAAAATCTTTATCTATTTAAAATTTTTTTCCCTTTAATTTACATATAACATCAATATGACACATGGAAAGATGAAATTAATTTGGGGTCTTAGGCAATTGCCTAAGTACCCTAAAGGTTGAGCCGACTATGCACGATATGAGATCCATAGATAAAATTCGCATTTTATTTATAGTGTTAAAGGGTAGCATCTCATTTAATAGATAACAAATTGTCACAAGTAATTGTTTTCACAACTGTTCCAGCTAATGGCCGTGGGGCTTGATGAAATTTGATATTACTTTTGATCAGCTTAACGAACTAATAAGTTGAGGAAGACTTTGACTTATAGCTAAACTCAAAACCACAAGAAGCTTTTCATTTCTCAAAATTTGTTTGATGCATGACACCGACCACACTTCACACACCCCCCCCCACAGACAAAAATACGACAGCAAAATTCAGATTTGGTACATTATATGTACATCTTTTTTTTTCATGGATATCCAAAAATGTATTGGAAGTTGTTCATAAACTAAAAAAATTAAAAAGAAAAAAAAAAATACATATAGGACCGATCTCCTCATCGCTCGTTAACTGATGGGTTATTATTGGCATTATTTGTGCATTTGACAGAAGCATTTGATATGCAAGATGCCCTAGGCCAAGTTGAAATTTCGAGTTACAATTTTTATTTTGAGATAAAGAAGTAAATATCAGTTTTCAGAAAATAATTAAGGTAAAAAATAGATTTGTAGAATATTTAGAATAAATAATAAATTTATTAGGTAATAATTTATGTCTTGTATACATATGCGATTTTTCCAATAAATTAATTATAGGGGTGTTTGGGTGATAGTTCAAACTCATCACCATCAATTCAATTTTTGTCTTTTGTCTTTTTTTTAGTTTTTTATCTTTTCTGAAAAAGTCAACCAAAATCACTATTTAAACTTACAAATCTTAACTCAAATTTACATATCTTTTGTAAATTTTTCATTAACTTAATAAATTTATTGTTTACTTTTAATATTTTAAAAACTTGTTATTTATTTTAATTATTTAAAAAAATTATTTACTACATTTTCCTTTTTACTTTTAGATGAAGAAATTATGATAAGTAACGCTAGTTACTTTTCTTTGTTATCTGGAAAAAGATAGGTTGTGATTATTCACCAATATTGTCAATTTTGCACTTTATCAATTCTGCTTAGTCGGCATGTGAGATTTCTCTTTTATAAAACACTACTAGCATTATATATTTATATATATATATATATATATTTTAGTTGTAGATGTTCATGATTGATGCAAATATCACCAAAATTCTCTTTTGAAATTGGATATTTCAAAGCTAACTTTGGTGCTGACAAATGTACTACAAACTTAAGTGGAAAACTTAAAGAATGAGCATGCCATTGAAAGCAAATTTCCACTTAAAAGAAAGAAGAGAGAGAGAGAGAGAGAGAGAGAGAGAGGGGTATTTTAGGGACACAAAAGTGTTGTTCTTTCAAAGTTGCCACAAGCAGTCAAGCACTAAGAATCCTATCAATCATTTTTAATTTAGTATTAGCCCTATCCCCCTTTAAAAAAATAAAAAATAAAAATAAAAATAAAAAAAAGGCCTGTGAGTCTCCACAATCACTTCTGTGCTTCAAAGAACTATAGTTGAGATATATGGTCATCAATTTTATTCTTTAATTTAAAAATATAACATTTAAGTTTGGTTAAACTTTGGGTGACTTAAAAACCTCTTCTTGAGATTTCAAAAAAGAAAAAAGAAAAAAAAAACCTCTTATTGAGGGAATTAAATTCAGAGAACAAATAGAGAATCAACCCTACGTAGGGAGAAATAAGCTTGTAATGAATATTTCGATGGCAAATTTACCCATAATACAAAATAAATTTGTTAATTTTCTTCCGAAAGATAAATTTGTTACTTTTCCGTGACTCTAACATGCATGTCTCCTCCTTGAAAAAGAAAACAATAAATAAAATGTTTGTCTCTCGCTTATTAAAGAAGAAAAAAATATAACGTAGATACATTTATTTTTTTTCTTGAAATTAGCAACTTTATTAATTGCACGTGGCACTTTGAAAGAAGAGTAAGGGTGAAAATAAAAATAAAAATTATTCACTTAAACAAACTAAATTCATTTATTGCTTTCATCAACTAAAATAAAACTATTTTTCTTGCTGAATTTTTTATCCTTTTGATAAATCTCTTTGTATTTTCCTTTGGCTGAGCAATGACTTTTCTGTGTAGTATTAAGTGGCAAATGCCAATACCATCAAAGAAACAACTGCAAATCATTTCCACCATTTTTTTTTTTTTTTTTTTTTTTTTTTTGCAAAACAGCTATTTAGCCTCATTATCATATTCATATAAAAAATATCCAAACCTAATATTTTGACCTTCTTTGGCAATAAAAGGACGGGACCACAAACACATACAGAAAGATGACATTCCCCAAATTTCTAATATTTTTATATCTCATCACTCCCTTGGTATCACCAAAAGCCCTTATTGTTATTATTATTATTATTTTAAATTTTTTTTAAACGACCGTTTCAGTCCAAAAACTCATCAATACTCACATGGCTTATATATCCTCCTCTCTTTTAAAGATTCTTTAAAGTTACAAAACCCCAACAACACTACCATCACTGGGTCAAACAAATCACTTTTACTCACCTTACCTTACCTGAACCAACTACAACTTTTTTTTCCCTTGTCTTCATCCCTTTTAAGCATTTTGAAACTGTCAAATTTGTTGTCTTTTTCCATGCTATCCAGTTTTAAATGACACCATGATCAATTACTAACATTATTTCTCTCTTAATATCCTTTTATAATCTCGAGACGTGAAGGCATTACTGATAATTAATAAAAAATAAAAAATAAAAACACTTTTTGAATGGAAAAAACAAGAAAACATAAAACTTTATGAAAATTGTCTAGAGATTTTTACCAATAACAATTTTTTATTTATTATTATTATTATTTTTTTTTTTTTTTTTTTTGGTAACATACCAAAACTAGAAGATGGAAAACAACAAAGGCTAGATGAGGCTGCAAGACATGCATGCACACAACAATTAATATCTTTTGCAGCCTTAAGGTTTGCGTGTTCAAAGCTGAGGCGGTTTGGTGTGTTAGATGATCTTCTCTTCTCTACTTCCCATCTCATTTTTCTCATCACACAACTCAATTTCTATATCTATAATACTATTTCCTCTGTTTTTTTCTCTGTTTCTCAATGGAATTACCAACCAAGAATTCGGAATATTCCGGTGGCGGTAGCCTCCGGTTCCGAATCAGGACAGAAAAGCTTTCTTACAAGCTGCCTAAGCGAGGTGGAGACGAGTACAATTGGCTGTTCCAGAGAGAAGTGATACCAACAACATACATTTTGAAGAACATAACTTGTGAAGCCAAGGCAGGGGAGATCTCTGCCATTGCCGGCCCGAGCGGGGCGGGGAAGACGACGCTGCTGGAAATCCTCGCCGGAATGATTCCGTTGAAGAGAGTCACCAGCCATGTTTTGGTGAATGATCAGCCAATGAATGCCAAGAAGTTCAGGAGGGTGTCAGGTTATGTCACTCAAGATGAAGCTCTTTTTCCGCATCTAACCGTTGAAGAGACTCTCATGTATAGTGCTCGTTTGAGAATGCATGGTGGAGTTGAGAAGGCGATAAGTAGAGTGAAGGAGCTGCTGAAAGAGCTTGGATTGGAACATGTTGCCAATGCGAGAATCGGTAGCGAATTGAACCGGGGAATCTCCGGTGGCGAGAAGCGGAGAGTCTCTATCGGAGTTGATCTTGTTCATGACCCTGCTGTGCTTTTGTTGGATGAGCCGACTTCGGGTTTGGACTCCGCCTCGGCTCTTCATGTGGCTTTGTTGCTGAAATCCATGGCTAGTAAGCAGGGTAAGACGGTCTTGCTGACAATTCACCAACCGGGTTTTCGAATTCTTCAGCTATTTGATCAGATTTTGCTGTTATCAAACGGAAATCTTCTCCACCATGGATCACTAAGCCAGTTGGAGCAGAGGCTTAGCTTTGCGGGTTACACGATTCCTCGCCATGTTAATGTGCTTGAGTTCGCCATTGAAGTGACAGAAGCCCTGGTGATTAATGTTGAAGACAGTGAGGTTGAAGATAGTGAATTAGAAGAACAATGCGAATTGCCGAGAACAAATTCAATCCCTAGTGATAATCTTGAAGAAAACAAAATTTTGTATGCAAATCCTCCGCTTACGGAGGTTTTGATTCTCACTCAAAGATTCTCAAACAATATTTGCAGAACCAAACAGCTCTTCGTCGCGAGAATAATTCAAGCCTTGCTTGCAGGGTTCGTGCTTGGTACCATTTTCATGAAATCTACTCATGATCATGATCCTAGAAGAGTCATATTCCAAACACAAGTCGGGTTTTTCGCGTTTAGCCTCACTTTCTTGCTTTCTTCCACGACAGAAGGATTGCCAATTTACCTGCAAGAGAGGAGAATCTTGATGAGAGAAACCTCAAGAGGGGCTTATAGGGTGTCTTCTTATGTGATATCGAACACCTTGGTGTTCCTTCCTTTCCTTCTTGCCATCGCTTTTCTTTACACCATACCGGTGTACTGGTTAGTCGGGTTGAGAAGGGAAGTTGATGGATTTCTCTACTTCTCACTAGTAGTTTGGATGGTGATTTTGATGTCAAACTCTTTCGTGGCTTGCTTTAGTGCTCTTGTGCCCAACTTCATCACCGGAACAACCATAGTCGCGGGGCTTATGGGGTCCTTCTTTCTCTTCTCGGGGTACTTCATATCGGAAGAGGAAATACCAAGGTACTGGATTTTCATGCACTACTTGAGTTTGTTCAAGTACCCTTTTGAGTGTTTCATAATAAACGAGTACGGAGGAGAGAAGGGTAGGCATAGATGCTTGGCGAGTCTCGGAGGCCAATGCATTTTGTATGGCGACAAGTTTTTGGTGCAAAAAGGACTGAAACAATCACAGAAATGGAGCAATCTAGGTGTGATGTTGGGATTCATACTTGGGTACAGAGTCCTTTGTTTTCTAATTTTGTGGTGCAGAACTAACAGAACCAGAAGTTAGGAGGTTTTTCTCTAACCTCCATAGGCGACCAAAATGTGTTAAAAAAAAAAAAAAAGAAGAAGAAGAAGAGTGAAATTGGATCTTCTTTTCCCTATCAGTTTGTATATGAACCACTTGTTTTTTTTTCGTTATTCTTAATAATCAAGGTAATTTTGTGCCTGCATAATCCGTTTCCTAACTTATATGTCAAAATCAAACCATGTCCCGTCTAAGTCGAAATTACACGGCGAATTCAGTTTACCATCTACGTAAGAAAATGATTAAAACGAATATAATTTAAGAACGAACGTTAGTTTCAACAACAGAAATGAATCAATTGATTTTTAATGTTTGAAAACTACCCTCTAATTTAGTACCAGCTGTTGTTTGATGGATTTCCATTGCGAGTATATTTTGACAAGAACAACTATGATACTTGTAATGTTTATGCTAAATAGTACTAATAAAAAGAGCAACAAATACTGCCAAGTTTTTTGTTTTTGTTTTTAAAACAGAAACTCAGGTAGTTGGGGGTTGTATTCAAAATCTTTACTTATTATGGCAATCATTTTTCTAAAAGAGAAATATGAAAACTGAACAACTTCGTAGATTCTGGATTTCTACCGATAATGAAACAGGTAAACGAAACAATGAGTAAGTTCTTAACGAAGTGATGATGAATTTACCTTACTAATTCTGTCAAGCATGACACAAACTTGTTACACTCTATATTGTTCATATTACGCTGGTTTCTTCTATCAGGATAGGAGCTTGGAATTTACATCTAAACGGTAATATGCAGGAGAAGACTATATTTATGAAGATAAGCTCTCAAGGATTCAACATAGAAATCCTCCGCCTCTTGCTCGGAAGCGTAGTTTTTAAGAACTCCTCCGAGGCAGAAAATTTCTCAATAACAGACCTAAGAGCCTGGCATACTGACCTTGCATGTAAATGACGAACTTCATCACCTTCAGCTTTCTCTTTTTTGCAGGTGGTCATCACAAAAACATTCTTCATCCGGCATCCCAAGGTCGCAATCTCCGCTTGCATTATGATAAGATGTAGGGCATCGAGCGCTTGTCTTATATCGGATAGAAGCCCCGGTTTGTAGTCACAACTTAGTGACACCCTAATTGAACAAGGCCTTCCTTCCACCGACTCATAATGTGGTTCAACTTTCACTTCGTCAATGTCATTTGGTATAACGGAATCCGAATCTACACTAGCTTCTGCTGCTTTCCTCCTTAGATCTTTCAGGTGGTTAATTACCTCAGCAAGCAATGATGCTTTGTCCATCTGAAAATTCAAGCTAGATCTACTCAGATATCCAATTCCGCACGTTGTGTCATTAGCAAAACGTGATTTTGAAAAATGACCGGTTTTTTCCACGAAAACTGAAAAATGGCAATATTTTTTTACTTGAAAAAATAGTCGTTCTGATAAATCTCATATTTACTGATTAACAATCAATTGATAAACCAAGAAAAAGGTCTAATTAGAAGTTTATAACATCGAATGGCTTCACATGGGAATTGTATCATATGCAGACTATACATATTGTGGGACAGAAAAGATTATCAACCATTTCACCTGAAAGTCTACTAAGCTGTAATAATTTGTTAACAAACTTAAACTATTTTTGCTTCAAATGCATATTTACTCACTTTTCTTAAAATAATAAAGACGAAACCTTTCACCACAAACCTTCTTTGCACCGGGAATATGTCCCCGAAGCGTGTCGAAATGTGCGTTGATTCTCGCTCTCCGCCTCCTCTCCGCCTCGCTGTGGTTCTTTAGAGCCTCAAGAGTTCTCTCTGCTGACACCATTTTTCTCTCCAACTTGGCCGGAGCCTCCACAAGCTCTCCTCTCACACTATCCAATACCAACGACGAAGCAGAATCCGAAACCGACCCGTATCTCGTACCGGAATTCACCAAAACCCCGTCATCTGTTCTCTGAAAATCAGAGGTGTAGAGGTCAGAACTCCAACAATACGATCCCATTGCAAGGCAACAAGTAAAGGGTATTGCCTTTTTTGGATTTTGGAAGTGTTTTTCAATAGCTTTGTTTGTTTGCTACTGTAATTTCAGTTTTCTTTTGGACAGATCAAAATGGGAAAAAGGTGAGCATTTTCTTGAGTGTCAAGTTTGGGTTTTGAGATGTTTTTGGGACTGTGAGAAAACTCTGAGAGTAGCAGAATTTATGAGGAAAATATTTCTACAAAAAGAGCAGGAAAATTGGAGGGCTTGGGAATGGAAAGGGGTCAGTGACAGTGTTCACACTACGAGGTTGATAAATTAAGGCAGTGATGCCCTTTTTTTTTTTTTTTTTTATTGGGAAAAGTGTGTGTATTGTATGCACATACATACAAAAAATTTATTTAAATCCGCCTCTTTTTCTTTCCTTTTCTTTTCTTTTCTTTTTTTCCTTGACAAGATCCTTTTTCTTTCTTTGGTCAGTACTCCTTTTCCTTTTCTTATACTTTTTCTTCTCACATTCTTTTTTTTTTTTTTTTTTTTGTTAAATTTCTTTTGGAATGAAAATCTTTTTAGTCACACAATTTTGTTTAGACATATTTTTTCAATTTCCAATGACTATTTATAAAAAATTTTAAAAACAAAAACTTAATTATTAATTATTGATAAACAATCAATCACTGATTTAATTAATATCAATATGATCAATTAATTAATATTTTGAGGGTCGTTCACTATTTTTCTAAATAAGAAAAAAGATAAATTATTCTTCTAAATTACTATTTAATTTCTTCCTTGAAGGTGTTGAGAAATTACAATTATGATATGCATTATTTTGCCATTGTCATAAGTGTCACTATCCCTTGTGAGATAATTATATATGACTATATACTTAGAAGATTCAACAAGACCCGAGTTCTAACTTGAAAATATACATGCCAAAAGAAGTGAGTAATTTTATTATTATTATTATTATTATTATTTTCAAAACAATGGATAATATTCTACTGGCGACAAAAGGAATCACACACACGTGTTTCAAAGAAGAAAAAACAAAGAAGAGAGAGAGAGAGAGAGATAGAAAACAATACAGAGCCCGTGAACACCAAAACCAAAAGCTTAATTTGCCATGTATTTTTTTTAACAAATCAATTCCCTCTTCTTTTTTTTCTTTTTTTTTTTTTCTAGCAATAAACTTTTTTTAAATCATTATTTAATCAAGCTAAAGTTATCGATTTACGACTAGTAACTATCAATTGTAGCAAAGATTTTTCAAAGATACTTTGCACAAACCTAACACAAACACACAGAGAGTCATGGCCTTATTTTTTTTATTATTTTTTTTATTTTTATGCGGCGCCCACTAAGATTGAAGTTTCTTTTGGACTGTTTTTCATAATTTAATAGAGTGCTAAAATAGTGTGTGGTGTCTCATTTGGACAAAATATATAGTGTCTTAAATTGGGTTTAAAACTTTATATTAGCCCTGAGAGGGTTAAAGAGCCAGCTCATGCCTATTATGCAATAACCAATTAGCCCCTTCCCCACCAACCCACTTTCAAGTTTTCAAAATTTTTAATCCGAAATAATTTGGGAATAATGACAAATTTAAAGCGCATTTTTGAGACTAATAAGTGCTCACAATGAGTTATGATGCACATCTTTTTCCTCTGAAACCTAACAGGCTTTGGAGGGTTTACTTTTCTAAACTAATTATTTTCTCTAGTCTTTTGATTAGGTGTCCACAAAGATTGCCTATTAATTAACTAAATTAAGGCATTTTCCGTAGACTATCTCTTGGTGATGTCACAAAATAGTTTTGGTTCACGTCTCTTTGTTTTCTCAAGAATCAAGTTGGATTGCGCTTTAATGTCTTGGATGCACCCCTAGCTACTGCAATAACATTGGTGTAAGTAGCATGTAAAACAGCTGATTATCACGAAAGTAGTGGTCTAAATAAGCAGCAAAAATTGCTTTGAGGATTTGCAAGAACTACAAGGGTAGAACCTAGTAAGGTTAGCTCCCTCAATAAATACCCTTGAAGTGCTATATATATATATATATACATATATATATTGCACTATAAAAGTGTTCTTCAAAATTTTGGAGAATTATGTGGTAAGTAAAAATAATAAATATCGAATGTATTGTAATTTCTTTGGATGTAAATTATGTTACGCCCTCTTAGATTGTCAAGTCTTTTTGAAATATAATTAGACACGATAGATGGAAGAGGTCGAGCTTGCATATCTATCCATAGTTGAGCTCATGGATCAAGATGAAGCTGAGCTACCATACGAGGAGGTCGATGTGGAGCTCACACATCAATATGAGATTGAGCTGCAAAAGTTTCAACTAACTTACATAAACCAGAAAGACTGTCCAAACGTACAACAAAAAAGGCAAAGTTCCTTTAAAGACACAATAGATTATCATATCCCAAAAAAAAAAATAATAATAATAAATAAATAAGCGGTTTCCTAAGAAGTAACTTAACTTTGGGATAGAAATCAGAGTGGATCTCTTATTTTAGTGTGGCTTCTGAAGGAATTATCTCCCGTCAATGGAGGGATGAGTGTAAGTACCCATTTTCTTTGTAAATAAGAGAGAAGAGAAGAAAAAGAAAGATAAAACGTATTCTCCACAACTAAGACAAGTGATTAATATATGCAAGCTTAATTAACAACGGAACCACTAAAAAGAAAAAGAAAAAATTCTCTTCGTTTTCCATATCATTTCCTAAATCTTTAGTCTCTCATTTGAGCATTACTTGTTTCATTTCCTACAAGTATTTATTATTATTTTTTATTTCACTCTATTGACAAAAATACCGTCAATAATACCCTATTAATATAACACAGTTTTAATTTACAGTCTTTGCAATTTATTATTAGTATAATTTTTCATCCATCTTATCAAAAATAATTACTTTTACTTTTCGCATTGTTCACATCTTTAATTCTTTCCATAATTTATACTCTTCCGCCATCCAACCAAATTGAAAGTTAGTGTTTTGTCTATACTCTCTATATTGTGTAATGTGGTTCTAGGTATTAATGCCAAATTGACTAGAGAGTCCAATAACTTTGATCTTTTCTCTTTAAGGGAAGTTTCCTTTTTATGGCGATCGCTATTAGTATTATGAATGATCAACATAAAACTCGAAGTTTTTATTAGAAAAAAAAAAAAGAAAAGAAAAAAATAACACTGAGTAGCATTAAAATGACAAATTTATGATGCGAAAGAATGAAAAATATGTATTAATTGATTAGAAAAGGTTCAGATTTTGGTTCATTTGTTTTTAGAGAAGTGGGGGGACAGGAACAAAGGGATAAGGATTACTTTTTTTGTATAGCGCTTAACAACTTATTTTATAATGATACTAGTGTTGATTATCTTTTTAATATTGTTATCATGTTTGTAATTATCATAATAATGATTATTATGATTGATAGTAATAACAAAATAAAATCTTATATATTTATTATAATTTACTAGAATATTTTCTTTAGCACGATAAAAAAAAAAAAAAAACAATCATTAGTGCCATCCATGAAATACTTATTTTCATTTTTTGGTGGACATGAAATAATTTTTTTAGTATTATATAAAAATTAACCCAAAGGAGAATCTAGAGAGTGACAAAAAAAAAAAAAAAAAGATTTAGCATATTCAGTTGAGTGGAAAAGGAAGAGAAAAAAAAATAATTTGTGGAGTATATATTTCAGAGAATAAAATAGAATATTAAGTTGTTCCGTTAAAAAAAAAAAAGGAAAAAATAAGTTATAAATCAATCCTTCCTATCCTTAAAAAAATTATCTTTATCTTATATAGAGATCTAACATTAAAAACTAATTTTTTTTATCTTGTATAAAGATATAACGTTAATTAATTAGTTGACCTTTTTCTTTTCTTTTTCCCCCTCTTATTAAAAACCATGTGGATAAAATATCAAGAAAAAAAAAAAAAAAAAGGGGAAAAAGAAAACCCCCACCCATGAATCGAAACGTGCCTTACTTTCATCCAAAAAAAAAAAAGCGCCTCATGTGAATAATAATGTTTAATGCTAACATAAGATATATAGTTAAATTTTCTAAAGAAAATTACCTAAATAATATATATTTTTTATCTATGATCAACATGATACAAATTCTCAATTCTTGACCAACATGACACAGATTGTAGTAAATTTTTATTTAATTTTGTATCATATTAGTCTAGTATTAAGTTTTTGTGTTATGTTGATGTAATAGTCTTTAAATTTGTGTTATTTAGGTGCTTTTCCCTAAATTCTATTATAATTATGGGTAATTTTACAATGGGATACACCCACTTTACCTCATCAATAGGATAAAATTTTTCAAATTTGAAACGGTATAGATTACAAAGATGTACCAAATTAAAAGTAAAACCACCCACACGTGATCATATTTGAAAAAGAGTGAATTAGCAAAATAACCTATTCACTTTCTTTTATTTGTAAAATGTCTTTCCAAAAATTTTAATTAGCAAAATGACTTTTGTCTTAAAAAAAATAAAAATAAAATATAATTAGATTAAAAAACTTAGACTATTTTAATTAGGTAAAAAAAAAAATCAAATATGATGGCCACCACCAGAGGAGGAGAACGACAACCAATGAGAAGGAGAAAGAAGAAATCAGAGAGCCTCCATTACTACTCCGAAAATCCTTCCACACTTTTTACGGCAACCACCACCCACCCAAAGATCTAAGTCCAAATAAATGAAAATCCTCTCAACATTTTATGAACAAGTGCTCTGAAGGAGGAAAAAGAGGAGAAAAATCATACTTTGAAAAACGTTTTGAAGATTTACAATCACTTTAAATATCGTTTGTAAGGTAGTTTAAAGGCTTATTTGGAAGTGTATATGTATATTTAGCCTAAAAATCAAATTTTGTGGAAAAAATAAATGGATTTAGAGGTTGACATTGTTGTTGGACAAAGGATGAAGATGATTCAAATGGAACAACCATCGTAAGTTCTGAAAGACTTTGTGGAATTACAATGGTTGTTCTTGGTTGTTCCAGTATTATTCTTATTTTTAAAATAGGAAGGAACGACCGATCGGTTATTCCATAAGTTTTTATAATTGTTCCTCTATTTTTTACGATCATTTATGGATTTTTAATTAAAATATTTCATATTTATGACATTAATGGTGTACTTTTTCAGGTAATAATCTCATGGAAAAAAACCTATCATTGTATAGTGTTAGATGTAATTCAATGTTATGGTGTTTCTTCTATTTTTGTGATTGTTCGAGGTTTTTTTAACTAAATTATTCATGAATAAAGACTCTCATTTGGTTAATTTTGTTTTTCTTTTATAAAAAAAAATGAGAGAATGCATGATTTAGAATGAACAACTAGATGTTCGTTCCATTACAATTTTATGGTCACTCCATTACAATTTTATGGTCGTTCTTCCATTTTTTGTGATTATTCTTTTGTTTTGCACGTATTCATTCAAATTTATAACATTGTGGACTTATAACAACAATAATGTTATGAAAAAGACCAACTTTTAACTTAACTTTGTGTAATAATATATGATTATGTAACTTCCTCATCAACATAATGAGATTACAGTACTAGTCACAATAAAGTTATGTTAATTTCATGATTTAATATATCACTGTTTGTTATTTGAAATAAGTTCATGTTATATGACAGTTATTTAATTTGAAGTGGTTTAAATTTTATTAATTTTGTTTTTCTTTTAAAACATTGAAGAAAAGTAACTAATTGAAAGGAACAACTAGATGGTTGTTCTAAAATTTTCCACGGTCGTTTTTCCATTTTTGTGGTTGTTCAAAGCTTTTTAAATCAAATCATACATGAAAAAAAGACCATTTTTTGATTAATTTTGTTTTTCATTTATTAAGAAAATTGAAGTCAAAATTTACAAGGAACGATCGGCTGGTTGTTCCGTAAATTTTTATAGTCGTTTCTTCTCTTTTGTGGTTGTTCCGAAGTTTTTGAGCCAAATCATACCTAAAGAAAGGCCTCATTAGGTTATTTTTGTTCTTGATTAAAAAAAAAAACTAGAATAAATATTTGGAAGGAACGATCAAATGGTTGTTTCCATAATTTTAGTGGTCGTTCCTCCTTTTTGTTTTTTTTTTATGTCGTTTCGAGGCTTTTGTACTTAGACATTAAAATTCATAATGTTTTGGACTCCTAACAACAATAAATATCATGAAAAGATCAACTTTTAACTTAACCTTTTGAAATATTGTAAAAACATGTAACTTAATCATCAACATTAGTGAGATATTATTAGTGAAAGTTAAAGTGATGTTAATTTCAAGACAAAATATTACTCGTTTGGTATTTAAGATATATCCATGCTAAATAACACTTAATTATTTTGAATAGGTTTTATTTTCATTAATTTTTATTTTTATTTAAAAAAAAGCAAGAAAAGACACTATTTAGAATGAACGACCGAATGATAGTTCCCTAAATTTAAGTGATTGTTCCTCTTTTGTTGTGGTTGTTCCGAGGCTTTTGAGCTAAATCATACAAAAAAAAAATATATCTTCAATTGGTTATTCACCAAAATATCGCTTTGTTTATCTTCAATTGGTTATTCACCAAAAAAGACCAAAAAATATCTTCAATTAGTTTTGTTTATTTGTTAAAAAAAAACAAATTAAAGTCAAGATTTCGACAGAACGACCGAATGATTGTCCAAAAATTTATGTTGTCATTCCTCTTTTTTTCTAGTTGTTCCGAGGCTTTTAAGCCAAATTATACATGAAAAAATACACTCATTTGGTTATTTCTGTTTTTCGTTTATTTTAAAAAAACAACCTAAAGTCAAGAAAGACCCTCATTTGGATGGAATAATCCGTCGGTTGTTCTATAACTTTTAATGATTGTTCCTGTTATTTTTGTGGTCATTCCTAATTATACAATCACATCTAATTAAAAAACAAATAAACAAATAAATAAAAACAAAAAAACAAACAAAATTATTTTTTCAACGGAACAACTAAGGGTCATTCGAAACATTTTAATGGTTGTTCCTTTTTCTATTGATTGTTCTGAATATCAAAGAACTATGAAATTAACGTTGCACAATCAAAATCTTTACAATAAAAAATTCATAATAGTAAATCACAATCCATTATTTAAAATTCTAAATATCGAATTAATTTCACTAATTAAACAAATTTTGAAGGAAAGAATCATTGAAAATTTGAAAAATATTTAACATGTTCAACATTTTCACTAAACCCCAGAGGTGGGGACAATGGCGGTGATGAGGGCTGCTGTGACGACGTAGGTGGTGGCAGCGATGAAGATAGTGGTGATAGTGAAGGTGGCGACGATAGCGACGGCAAAAGGAATGACTTCGACATCCCGAGCTCCTATGTCTAGTTTTAGCGGGCTCTTTTGAATGTCGATGGATAAAAAACATGGAGAGTGGCTGACCATTGACGTCGGAGTGCTTGACGAAGTTGGGGATGGATGGTAACTCTGGAAGAAATGAGGAGGGCTGAAAGGAACTCAACTGGAAGAGTGAGGGAGGCATGGTCATTTTTTTACCCACTCACCCATATGATTTTAATTTACTGTTTTTTTTAAAGCTTTTAATTAAATTTTAAATGATTTTTAATTAAATATTCATTAGTAATACCGTCAGTATTTTTTTTGAATAAAAAAGAAATTGAGAAAGTCATTTCCCTAATCTCATTTTCCTGTAAAGTCAAATATTCTTTTTAAAAAATAACAAAAAAAAAAAAAAAGAAAAAGAAGAAGAAGAAAAAGAAGATCTCTGGCGTGGGTCTCATATGTCCGTGCACCAAAGCGAACCTATCAAATCCAAATCGGCGGCTGAGAAATATTTAGGTCTTCTACACCTTCCGATCCAACTAGGCTACTCGCATGCTTCCGGTGATTCCCTTCTCCCCCGTCCGTTCGTGTGTCTTCGTCTCTGGCATCTTTCCGATTTTTTTTTTTTAATCTGGTTGGTGAGTTTTGCATACGTGAGAAGGTGTATTTTTATTAGATGATCTTTATCCTTTTTTAAATGGTCAGAAATTTTTACCCCATTGATGGGAAAAGTGAGTGATGTTATTGTAGAATTACCCTATAATTATACTAAAAATAATAATATAACAAAATATGACACTTTGAAAAAATATTTCATGCATTCTTTTTAGGTAAAATAATGTCTTGCATTTTTTCATCCTACTCTGTTACACAATTCCTCATTTTGTAAGGGCAATTTTTTGTTTCAAAATTCAGAACGATTGTTTTTATGAGGGATTGTTTGGGGCGTCATTTTATCAATTTTAAAATTCTAATTTTATATCAAATTTTTTCTATTTTTTACTTTTAAAAAACTCAAACTTTAAAAATACATAATTTTGTTATTTTAAATCAAAAATAAGATAATTTTTATATCAAAATATTTGTTACGATGAGATAAATAAAACAAAATTCATTTTATATTTTTTTTTGAACACATCTAAATTTTTACATTATTTTTTATATCACATAATTTTTTAAAAAATTTTCCCTCTAAAATTACATTTTCAATCTAAACTTCAAAACACTGTCTTTAAATATCACCGGTACACTCATGAAAAAAGGTTTAAAAAAAAAAACTACTTATAATTTTTCGGTGGAGAAAAAAGCTAAAAAGAAAAAAGATATATATATATATAAATTATTAAGAACTATTAATTTTTTTAAAAAAAAATTATTAAAAAAAATTATTATGAGGAGTAGAACAGTAATGGTAAGAAGGGTCTGTCTCTGCCTCAAAAAACCCTCCCCTTTATAAAGCTCACACACACACGCACGCACTCTCTCTCTCTGATTACTGTCATCAATGGCGGCGGCTATTTCCTCCTTCTCTCCGGCCATCTCTGCCACGTCGTTGTCCACTGCTTCCAAAACCAACGTCTCTCCCAAATCCCTGAGCTTCGTCTCCGTGGCCTCCAAGTCCCTCAGGCCTCTCCGAGCCAGAACCGCCATTGCTGGTTCCGCCTCCGCCCTTGGAGCTCAAATGGTGGCCACGCCCGCCATCATGTCCCCTACTCCTCTCGATTTCGAGACCTCCGTTTTCAAGAAGGAGAAGATCAACCTCGCTGGCCATGAAGAGGTACTCTCTCTTTGTCAGAACTCATTTTTTTTTCAGTTTATTTAGCTGATTTTGTTGATTGGGCTTTTGTTTTTTTGTTTTGTTTTGTTTTGTTTTTTTTTTTGGATTAATGGTATTTTTCCTGGATGGGTTTTTGTTTGTTTGTGTATTTGTTGCAGTATATTGTAAGAGGAGGGAGAGATTTGTTCCCTTTGTTGCCCGATGCGTTCAAGGGTATTAAGCAGATTGGCGTTATTGGTTGGGGTTCTCAGGTGAATTCTCACTCTCTCTCTCTCTCTCTTTTTTGTTTATTATATGATATATATGTATATATATATATATATTGATATATGTTTAACGCTTGATGTTCTGGCCTTGCATTTTGTTGTTTATTTTTTGTGGCTTGAAAATGTCGATGTTGTTCAAATGTGTGATTAAATGGGCTTCTATTATTTAATCCTGTTAAGCTTGCATTTGATCCGTCAGGAAGACAAAACTAAAGACAGGTAATTTTGTTACATTTTTCAATGTATAATGGCTGTTATAATGGAGTGAAGATTGGTATTTTGGTTTCAAACAGTCAATTTTTAAATGTAATTTCCACTTTTTTGTTCAGGGGCCTGCTCAAGCTCAGAATTTGAGAGACTCTCTTGCTGAAGCAAAGTCTGACATTGTGGTCAAGGTGATACATTTTTTTTTCCCTCTCTATCTTTTTACGTTTCGGCTTTTGAGTAATGTAGCTGTACTTATGTTTCGTCTTACATTTTATAGATTGGATTGAGGAAGGGATCCCGCTCTTTCGCTGAAGCTCGTTCTGCTGGTTTCTCAGAAGAGAATGGGACTCTGGGTGACATTTATGAAACAATCTCAGGCAGTGATCTTGTTTTGCTGCTCATTTCTGATTCTGCACAGGTCTGTTTTGTTTACCCCTTTTTTTTCTGACTTTTTCGGAAATGTTGGCTGAAACATTAACGTGGTGAATGTAGTATGCATTTTCTTTTGATATGATCGATTATGATAATGTTGGAATTTGAGATTGGATGATTGATTTTGCTTGCGAGTTTTTTGATGAAAGGGATGTAACCTAATGGTACGATGCAGGCTGATAACCATGAGAAAATCTTTTCCCACATGAAGCCAAACAGCATCCTTGGGCTTTCCCATGGTTTTCTTTTGGGCCACTTGCAGTCGGTAGGACTAGATTTCCCTAAGAACATCAGTGTGATTGCAGTTTGTCCGAAGGGTATGGGTCCTTCCGTAAGGAGGCTTTATGTCCAAGGAAAAGAGATAAATGGTGCCGGAATTAATTCCAGTTTTGCTGTTCACCAGGTGTGCTGTCTCTCTCTGTCTCTGCCTTTCCCTTCTATTACCATCCCCTACTTTTGCGTTACCTTGTTTTATTTGACTGGTCTCTAGTTACTGATGAATTTCCATACAGGATGTTGATGGTAGAGCCACTGATGTGGCGTTGGGATGGTCAGTTGCCCTTGGTTCTCCTTTCACATTTGCCACCACACTAGAGCAGGAGTACAGGAGTGACATCTTTGGCGAGCGAGGTAATTTGCTTTATTTCATCCCTAGTTTATTATTTTCGTTTTCTTTTTTACTTTTTTGCGCTACATAGGATGCCTGACACTGCTATGGTTGATAGGCATTTTACTTGGAGCTGTTCACGGTATTGTGGAGTCCCTGTTTAGAAGGTACACTGAAAACGGAATGAGTGAAGATCTGGCTTACAAGAACACTGTTGAGTGTATCACTGGAATCATATCAAAAACCATCTCGACTAAGGTAGTGTGATGCTTAATTTTTGGAATCAATGTTAACTTTGCAAAGCAGTACTAAACATCCCAGGGTCTGAAATATTGTTCTACTTTGGGTCCTTGGTGAATGTTTAGTATTTATGCTTGCGGGTGTGTGAGAATTATGAATTTGACCATTACCGTACTACTGTGACCTTTAACAGGGCATGTTGGCTGTATTCAACTCCTTGTCTGAAGAAGGCAAAAAGGAATTCGAGGCTGCTTATAGTGCCTCATATTATCCTTGCATGGACATCTTGTACGAGTGTTACGAAGATGTTGCCAGTGGTAGTGAGATCCACAGTGTTGTCTTGGCTGGGCGCCGATTTTATGTATGTCTACACTAATCTAATCCAACTGTTTAACAGTGTTGAAAATTTTATTCTGTCCAAGTTTTGGACTTGGATAGCTGTTAATGCTTTACATTGGTGTTGAGTTATTATCATTTTTTGCTTTGAAGTTGTTCTATATCTATTTTATCATTCAATTGATTCTGGTAAATGCCTTTCAATTCAGGAAAAGGAGGGCTTACCAGCTTTCCCCATGGGTAATATTGATCAGACAAGAATGTGGAAAGTTGGCGAGAGGGTACGTTCAACCCGGCCTGCTGGTGACCTAGGCCCATTGTACCCTTTTACGGCTGGTGTTTATGTTGCTTTGATGATGGCCCAGGTAAAAATTTCCCTTTGAGATGCTATGATAATTTTGTGCCTATTTTAACAAGCATTGAGTGATAATGCTTTAAGATAAAATGGTCGGTTCCTTTCTACTACTTGTAACTCGTGGGGCCTTTACATAAATAATTAAGCCTCGCCTTTTTAATTGCTTGCAGGATGCTCTTATGATAAGAGATTTTTAGATTGTATCATGATTTCACTTCATATATCTAATCATTTTCTCCCTGGTAACATGATGTTCCAGATTGAGATCTTGAGGAAGAAAGGGCACTCATACTCAGAAATCATCAACGAAAGTGTGATCGAATCAGTGGATTCGTTGAACCCCTTCATGCATGCTCGTGGAGTTTCTTTCATGGTTGACAATTGTTCAACAACTGCTCGTTTGGGATCAAGGAAATGGGCTCCCCGCTTTGATTACATCCTTACTCAGCAGGCCTTGGTTGCAGTGGACAATGGCACGCCCATCAACCAGGATCTCCTCAGCAACTTCCTGTCTGATCCAGTTCACGGAGCCATTGAAGTATGTGCACAACTGAGACCCTCCGTCGACATTTCAGTGCCCCAAGATGCTGATTTCGTGAGGCCAGAGTTGCGCAAGTCGAGCTGAATTAAACCTGAAGAACCCTTTTTTGTTTAGGCAATTATGTTTGAGAGGGACCGAATCTAGTCGTGTGCTAAAAGACTCTTGTTGCTGAATCGGGAGATGGTACTTTATTTATGTTTGGTTGTGTTTTGTATCCGTATGTTGTTTTCTGCAGAAAAAAAAGGACCTAGTGAATGTTCTCGTGGTACTTTTGGGATGATAATGATATTAGATATTTAGTAGCTTATAATATTGGCTAAATTTCGTGATTCTTTTCAAGTAAGCACCATAATTCGACTCCGTTGGGTGGAGTCGTACAGTTTCTCACTAAATTCATCCCGTTGGGTTGAGCAGTTTTTTCCTTTTTGAAAAGAAGAAAACAAGCAAAAGTCTCGTCGTAAAGAATTATGAGAATGGTAAGACTCACTTGTATTTTTGAAGTACTATATGTATACGATCATTACGTAAGAGATAAGATATAATAATACAGGATATTTTGATATGATTTACAAGAATCAAGCAGTTGGGTAAGAAGCCATCATGGCTATCCCGCAGAGTCCTTCCTTGGCATCAACATCTTTCTGCATCCTTATGTAGCCTTCCTCACCCCATTGCGCTCCCCAAGAGTTCTTCACCAGCCAGTACTTGGTCCCGTCCTGGGTGACCCCATATCCCACAGCCGTAACTCCGTGGTCTAAGTTCGTGTCACATGCTCCGGTGAAGACGCCGCCTGAGTAGAACTGGAACGCGAACCCACTGGCATCAATGGCCACCGAGACGGGCTGATTGGCGACGGCTTTGACGAGGTCCTTCTCGCTGTTCGTGGGGACATCTTGGAACCCTGTAATCTTTGCTGCATGGTTCGCTTCCTTCTTGGCGTTGCAGGTTCCATCCACACCTTGGTAAGGATAGTTGGTTTCTGTGGTGATACCTCCATTGTGCTGTATGAATTTGAAGGCATCGTCCATTAATCCTCCGTTGCAGCCTTGGTCCTCGCCCTTGACGTCGCAGTCGACCAGCTCTTGCTCAGATAGAGAGATCAGCTTCCCCGATGATAGCTTCGTGATTCCTTCTGTGGCTGCCACTGTTGAAAACGCCCAGCAACATCCTATGTATTGTTTGTGCAGTACGAGGTTAGGAATCATTTTGATCACCAAACAAATGTGTTCTTTTTTGAAGTCAACATTTGTAATCAGTCAAGTAATTAAGTCATAATAAATCTTACCGCATTGACCTTGATCTTTGACGGGCGTGACAGCTCCTTTCTTTCTCCAATCCAAAGATTTAGGAACAGAAGTAACATTCTCGTACTTAAAAGGAGTACCACTCAATCGTCGAGACTCGCAAACATGAGCCTTGAACCTGTTTCTCGACGCCACAAACTCTTCGTTTGTAAGATCCGCAAACTTGTTGATGCCAAGCTTGTAAGGTTTGTTCGCAGCTCGATTGAAAGCTTCAATACGTGCTACATTTTCCTTGAATATTTCGAAACGCTTTGCCTTCTCGTCAGCGTTCTTGTAGACGATTCCATGGCGTGCCATCCACTCCTCGTGCCTCTCGAGCATGGACGCGTCTTGGAGATTGCGAGATGTGGCTTCAATATTGTAAGCCAAAGAGCCCAATAGGACGATCAAGGCCAAACGCAAGTATAGGCATTTGTTGTTGAATCCCATGATTTTTTTTTTTTTTTTTTCGGTAAGGAAGAAAATGGGATGTGATGGTTGAATATATAAGTAAGTAGATTGTATGAAGGAATGGTGTGATGAAATCTAAGGTTGGGTTGTGGTATTTATACAGTGACAATTGTTACATTTCGTCCATTTAACAATTAATGACCACTATATAATATTTTTGGATTTTTGTCTCCATTTTATTATCTTCGTGCCTTGGAGAACAATCTGCCATACATTTCTTCGTGCCTGAAAAGTTGGGCTGTTTTTTTTTTTTTTTTTTTTTTTTTTTTAATATATTTATTTTAATTGAAGGAAAAAAAAATATTGGTCTAATTTGGATGGACCCTTATGGTTTGTTCAATTTATTGTACTTTATATAAAATCATAAAACGTGTGCCTCAAAATATAGTAAAATGTTATGTAGACCAGTTTTGCATTTGCTTCGTTCTGTAAGTTTAAGATAATAGCCTTATACACTACTACTGCTCTTACGTTCAAATAATAATTATAATTGTTCTCGTTGTATGTCTCAGTTAATTAATGCACGAAAAATGCACGAATACTATAGGTGGAACAGAGTTATTTTACCTATATTAGTTCCTTCATTAAATTATGATTACAGATATCCTAAAGATGTTTCTAATAATCACTCTATCATAAAATGTAAAAAATTTTGAATTTCTATCACCCAAAATAAATAAATAAATAAATATATGTATAAACTGTTTATAAAGTTTATACCGAATATTCTAATTGGACTTTTTTTTGTGGGTTTTTCCGCTAGTGTAAGAGGTGGGATGCTGCTCATAGAATCATTTTGAGAAAATAACCGACGTAGCCACTCTTGCACACATTTTTAATGATAAACAACTCTACGTGCAAATTTCGGGACAAGAAAGATTGATTGTCTAGGCCATCTCACTTCGATGCATGGCCATACAATCAAGTGGGATAACGTTGATGTCCAAAATTTGATATGGCTTAGGCTTATCTACATCTTGTGTGGGCCAAAAGCGGTATATGGACCCAAGTCACGTTTTGGGGATCTTTGAATGGACTGTGGTTTGAAAGGCCAAGGAACATAAATGGGCCCATTTATTCCATCCAATTAGACTCTTGTCCGACTTAGGAAGCTTTGAGTTTGCAAAAAATTAGAATAATATGGATTGTGTAGAACCTTAAAAATACTCCAAAATACTTAACTTAATTTCGTTAGTCCAAACAAAGCATACAAAAGCCCATTAAACCCCATAGAAGCCTAAGGAATATTTCCATAATATTCTCATTGTTTTCCTTTAGAGTGGAGTTTAATAAATTTTGTTGTAGATATCAGATATTCACCATTTAGCCAAAATATCCCCTGCTGAAAACGATCTTCACCTCCAAAGCACCCAAAAATGTCCATCTAAGGTAGCAGAATAGCCACTCAACTACCTTCCCTAGGCATCTTTACCAAGATAACTCTCTTTGACCAAGTTCAAATAGTCTGTGGAAGAGTTCTCATGTCTCCTGAAACACTCCATTCCGGGAATGAAAGGGAAACCATGGCTGGAGAACCCTCAACAAGAATCTCCAAATGGAAAACCTTCAAACCAAACTAGAAGCTCTTAGTTATCGTCAAACTTATCTCTAGCCTATAAATACCCCACTATTGACACTCCATAAACATATCATTAAAGGCCATTAGATCCCATATTCCCTCAACACTTTTGACAACCAATTTACCTTTCACTCACCATTTCCGACCAAGAGAGGTGACCCTCTCTATCTCGGGTGACTCCTTGATGGAGGCGCATATGAAGCATGGAACCATCACAACCACCATCACAAGTGTAGCATTTCTCTCACTATTTCTTACCCATAACAAATGGCCAATAGAGGATACCCTCTGCAATACACCATAACTTTAGGCGACAACTCCGATGACGGAGAACCTCTAGAATAGGCGTTCCCAAGTGTGCAATCACTTTGATTCCCTTCATTCCAACTCAAAACATATATCTATCGACACCTTTAGCACTACCAGCAACCATCTCTACTACCTTTCACTCACCTTACTTGGCCAAGAGAGGATACCCTCTCAATACACAATAACTTTCGGCAACAACTAATTCGATGGCGAATAACCTCTGGAATAGACGTTCCAAAGTATGTAGTCACTTCAATACCATTCATTCATACTCTAGAACATACTTCTTTCAGCCTCTTAAATATTATTAGAAACCATATGCCTCACATTTCATTTAATATTCACAACCAAAATGGAAGACCCTCTCTAATTAGATCATTCCAGTGACGTAGGAACACCTGAAGTGCAAAGCCACCCCTAGGCACTCTACATTTTAGACCTCACTCACTAATTATAATAAGACCACAGGTCCAAACTTGCAAACTAAGCATCAAACAAACCTTCTATTCACCAAAAATATCTCTTCACAAACTACTCATATTCCTCTCCCACACCATATGTTCATCTCAAGATCTCCTTCATTGAGAAGTCTTCATCTGCATGAGGTCGGAATCGCAACGGGTGTCGTTATCAGAACCTCCTTCCTCAGGATCATCCCAGTTTAGCTCGTCCCAGCTGGGGCCAACATTGTGACTTGCAAGAGAGAGCACTACGAACACACCTACTGGTTGTTCGGGTGTTCGACTTCCGACATAGCTCAGGGTACCTCCGACAACACATTCCCTCGATGCTAACTAGATGCCAGCTGGACCAATCGAAGGAGGCCACAAACACCTACCCTCTACGTCAGCACAACCACTATAAAAGAGCCCCTATCACTTATTAATATAGATAATTTGAGTAAAGCAAATCATGCTAACCTTTGACCTATATCATTTGACTTTTGACTAGTACTCTTGGGTGGCAAAGAAGTAAAGTGTCCAAAACTCATGTAAAAAATGTCAAGAGGTTTTGAAATAGTGGCATTTGTGACATTCTTGGATGGGATAGGGTGATTTAGAGAAGTACAGCTTTTTATTACAATTTCAGGCAAGGTAAATGGAGAACATAGAAGGCCCTTTGCTGGGTTGTCGCCCCATGAGTTGGACTGGCCTGTAACTTTTCGGCCGAGAAACTCATATTTAATAGGGAAAAATATCATAATAACATAAATTTAAAAGATTATTACATTAATTTGATACAAAAAAAATAATATTAGATCAATATGATATTAAATTAAATTAAAATAAATTATAATTTGTGTCATATTGGTCAAGATGAAGAAATTTATATTTTATTAGTTAATAGATGAAAAAAAGATGATTATTTGGATAATTTTCTCTATTTTGTTTTTAATATTGCACTAGGAAAGCATCTAGAGGACACAAATTTAAAGACAATTGCACTAACATAACATAAGAAATTAATACTAGACTAACATAACATAAAAATAAACTAAAGTTCACTAAAATTTATGTCATGTTGATTAATAGATGAAAAAAAAGGTGATTATTTTGGTAACTTTCTCTATTGGTGTATTGGGGGCATTTTAACATTTTTTTTTCCAAAAAATTTACATTTATACTATTTAATAAAGCAAGAAGAGGAAAATCCAATCGTAGCGATCACAAATTTTTCATACGACCACATGGATGATAAGTTAAGAGACGAGAGTAAGGATTTCCATCTTTTTACTCATTTATCTATTATGTTTAATCATATCTTTTATGTATTGTATAGTATAAATGTTTATTTCAAAGTACTAAGTTATATCTAATTTCATGTTGGTCCATGACTTTTGGTTTTAAACATCACACAATCCGAGTTTTATATTTTATGCAAATAGCCCATCCATCCATCAATAATCAGGAAATGACGACGGAAAAACGTTATATGAAGGTGCCTTTGAAAATATTATTTATTTAAGGTCATTAAAAAAACATTTTTGAAACCTCTCATTCGCTTTCATGTTCTACTGCCTTCTGGTTCATAACTGTCGCCCAAGTGCCGGTGATATTGGTTCCACCACCGAAAGTGAGGGTTGTTTTTTTTATAAATGCTTTTTTTTTTTTTTTTTTTTTATAGTGGCCCCCAAAATCTCCATAATAGAAATCTTTTCCATCCAATTTTTGACTACTTATTGACAGATGGACTATTTACATAACAACATAAAAGTTGAGGTATGGTGACGTTTAAAACAAAAAACTAGGAACCAATAATAAAAAATTGAAAGTATAATTCAAAGATCATATGTAAAAATAACTCAATTTCTCGACGTCAATTCTGTCATTGGAGTATAGAGAGACAGAGAGAGGGGCTTGGCTTTCTATTTTCTAATTTTGTTTAACTAGTTGAGAAATTTTAATTTCATATCATACTTTGGGTTCTAAATCTATCAACTACCAATCATTGCCAATGATAAATTCAATTCTATATACATAGGTGGCCTGGTCCTGTATTGAATCTTAAATGTTCATCTCTCATAACTTTTTCTATACATCACGATCCCATGAATTGAATGCATCATTAAGAATATTGTAATGGAAACTCTCCTTATTAAGTCAAGCTAAAATATTTTGATTCCCAATACAAGAAAAAAATAAATAAATAAAACAGAGAAGAAGATAGTTATTATAGCTAACTAAATCCTTAAGAACTAGTTAGTTAACTAAAACTCCCCCACTTAATGGTAAATAATTATATTTCCTTAGCTGTATCAATTAAATACGTAATGTGAAATATCTGTTTGCAAAATGAAGGTCGCCTCCAAGTCAAATTTATGCCTTTCTATTGCATTATTAAGATCATCAACCATCTCCCCCTTTTTTCTTTCTTTCTTTCTTTTCTTTTTTTTTTTAATGTGGGGTAGGAGATTTGAATTCTATACTTTATAATAAAATCAGAGATCTAATTATTATTAAACCTTACTTGCAACCACATTAACTATCTTTCTTACCGGTGTGAAAAACTTGTCACAAAAATCGCAAGGCATATTTTTCTTCTTGGTTTTGTGTAGTACTATACCACATACATATACATATGCAGCACAATGTAAATAAATATACAACCTATTCTAGTGAGGCGGGTTGTTAAATTGAGCATGAACCTTAATGACCTATGGGGCTCTCTCCTCGCATCCTCACCCTGGAGATGCTCAAAATTTTTCAAGTGAATATATATATATATATATATATATGTGTGTGCAAATAATTTATATTCTTCACTCACTTTTTTATCCCTCAATTTTATACCACCATTCATTATGGACATTATACACCACTTACAATGTATCATCCTAACACGTCATATGGAGCACATTTTCAATTACTTTTTTAATTTTATTTTAGAATGTGAGATTCGATCTCTACACTCTATAATAAAATTAAATATAAAATTATCGCTAAATCATATCTGTAACCATCACATTTTCAATCGTTTTTAAGTTAATTGAAAACATTGGATCCCATATAATTAGTCTAGCTAATCAAAGCGTGCAACTTATAATAGAATATCCGGTAGAGTCATATCTAGATAACATAGTCTTTAGTTTGTGGCCAACACATGACATGAAGAATATATGTGTAGGATATATATATATATATATATATGTATTATATACATGTATTGTATTCTCTACTTGTCTTATATGATTATACTGATGGGATTCACCAAGCAAGAAAGAAAAAGTCTCGTTGGGTGCTTATATGTTACATGATTATACCAAAGAAAAACAATTAATAGTGGGTTTCTGCAAAAGTCCATGCCTTAAAGTGTCCTCCAAGTCGACTTGGTTTTACATCTTTTTCCCCGCTGACAATCAACATTATTTTCTTCTTCGATTTTTATTATACTAAAGTGCAAAACGCAAGATTGAGTGAAAAGAAATGAAAAATATACAATGTGTATTATTTTATACAAAATAAGTAGACATGACGGATTAAAACTTGAAACTGTCTAAAAAATTAAATGACCACCCGCAACATTTCCATTCACTTACAAATGTGGATTCTACTTGCACGTCCCGTTCATATCTGAAGTGGTATGATGCGGATCCGATCATAAGGGCAGTGCAAGCCTGTGGGGTGGGCGGGATGAGTTCACGGTTTTTAAGTGCATCCCTAGCCTCTAGTTGTGTCCTTCTCTCTAACCTAAAGTGGCTTTTGAAAAAGATAAAACAAATTAAATGTGCCAAAAAGAGTTCGGCTTTTCACTAAAGGGCTCATCTACGAAAATTGCAAAAAAAAAGTTTATTACACGTTTTGGTGTTGATTTAGTTTGTCCACAAAAAAAAAAAAAAAAAAAAAAAAAGTAGATACTGACTTGTCGACCAATTTTAATACGGGCTTCCTTAAATGTGTTTGCAGTGGCTTTACGTTTAACATCATTGATAGGCATTTCAAAAGCAAAAAACATTACCGTAAACCAAAGGTCATAATCAAGTCTAAAATTAATGTCTGTTTGATGAAACAATTTTAGGACATGGTTGGAGTGCTATCTCTAAATGTCGTTTTATCATATGAATTTTTAATTTTTAATTCTATATTAAAACTTTCTTTCTTTTTCATTTTCAAAAAATTCAAAATTTAAAAATCCGTAACTTTCTCATTTTAAATAAGAATGAAATGATTTTTATGTCAAAATATTTATAAAGAAGAGATGAACAAGATAAAATCTATTTTGTATTTTTTTTGAACACATTTTAAACTTTTATACTATTTTTTATATCACAGTATTTTTTCAAAAAACTTTCCCTCAAATATATATTTTCAACTCAATTTTTAAATATCGTTTCTAGATATTATCCCAAACAATCCTTAATTATTTATCATACAATAAAAAATAAAACTGTTACAACGAGTCGACTTTTGTCAGTTGAACTTTAATTATTAGGGCATCCATTTTTTGTGATGTAACAAATTCATTTATTTATTTTTATTTATTTATTTTTTAAAAGGGGGGTAATTTGTGTTGGGTTTTCCTGTTAGGCTCGACCTTTTGCCAGTATTCTTTGCCTCGGATAAACAAATTGCCTTTTTTTTTTTTTTTTTTTTTTTGAAGGTTGTTTTTTTGGTTGGTAGAAAGGGAAATGATTAACAAAATTGCCTTTGTAAGGCTGGACCTAGATGCTAATCCTACTCTTGTGCACCTAAAAAGATTTGGACGCCATCATTATGGGCTAATCACATTCTAATTTTGGAAATTTGATTTGGGGTCCTCCAAACCTTGCTTAATTAATTAGTCACCCTCTTTCTTTTTTCCATGGAGGGAGCTAACTAAACTACCTAATATTAGCCTATGGAAATAATTATTCTACACCACAAACTCAAACCCCATTATCTTTTAAAGGAGTTGTATCTTCTTAAAAAGAAAAAGAAAAAGAAAAAGAAAAAGAAAAAAAACAATTATATCCATTTTTCTTTCATACGAAGCGCCCGTTCAATCCTACATCTCGATCTACCTCTTATATAATTATATATATAAACATACAAATCAGGTATAGAATTATCAATGAGACATATTTGTAATCTCATTATTTGTGTAATTAGTGCTTCAAACATTGGCTAAACTTTCTTAAATCATTTGTTTACACCAACCTCATTTCCCTAAACGAGATATTGACACACATGATTTTCTAATAAGTTGTCAGCAATTAATAAATTCTAAACTAATGAATAGATGAACTCCATATAAATTAAAACTATGGCGAGAGGCTTGATTAATTTCGAAGAGATTTCTGACTACATTTTGGTTCTTAAAAATAGCCAACTAATTGACAACTACGTTTGAACGTGCTAGGCACAATCCCATTCCCAAAGTCATGATGGAAAACACAGAGTTGCCAAATACGACAAGTCATGGTAGAGAGTCCATGCACTAATTTCCCATACAAAAAATAAAGAATAAAAAATGAAAAATAAAAACAAATAAAAATAAAAATAAAAACCTCATTCTAGAAAGGAAAAAAAATGCAAATTAAACCTAATTAAAAATGTAAAAACTAATAGTTTGTCGGAAAATGAAATGTATGTATATTTTCCTAAACTAGAAGATTAAACCTAATTAAAAATGTCGGTTTAGTCGGTTTAAATCTGCTTTTTTTTTTCCACCCTTTTTATTTTAAGAGAATCTTTTTATAGAGTATAAAGAAATTACACTATCAACTTAACACAATTTCTTAACTATTAAGTTTCAATAAAATTAGTATTTTATAATATTAACTATTAAGTTTCAATAAAATTAGTATTTTATAATATAATCTTACTCAAATTTAATTCAATAATTAAAATTATATCTTATCTATAGGAATTGTTTTTAAACATACTCTAACACAAAATGCTCCTTTATTTTAATTTTTAACTCAACCGCGAAATTAAATACTGGAGTAATTTGACATATTGTAAAATTATAAATATGCACTTGAGGCTGAGTGTGGTTAAAAAAAAAAAAAAAAAAAAAAAAGGGGAAGTGACGTGGAAAATTGGAGAGATGAGCGTGGATGTTCCTCAGCTGTCAACATCAATGTCACTCGGCTTGACTAGGCTCAAAGGTAAATTTGGCGGAGCCGTACGAGCTAGCAGAGTGATGAAATTGGCGGCTGAAGCTGATTAGCTGGAAGCCGCTGGGAAAGATGCTTCATAGGGTTCTCTGAATGGCCCAGCTGGCACGGCACTCTGCACATGGCCAGCTGCTTCTGTCTCCAACTCATACCTCACTCACTCTCACTCCCTTTTTTTTTTTTTTTTTAGAACAAAAAATAACAATCCCCCAACTATCTCACCCTTTTTACTTTTAAAAAATAAATCAATAAATTAAATTGACCTCTCTATCCTTCAATTTCATGGCACCAAAAAAAAAAATCAAAATAGTAACATTTTTTTAAAAAATTCTACTGTAGGTACTCCTTTTTAATAGTGTACTTTTTTTTTTTACTGTAAGATCTTGACAAAATCTTATCATCATAATTAAAAAAAGAGAAAGTGGAAAACATTATGTTTATTTACAATACTATTGAAGTAAATATCATATTTATGAGTAAGTTTTTTCTATTAGAAGTTAATAAAGTTTTTTCTATTAGAAGTTAATAAATTATAGTTTACTTACAATTTTTTAATAGCAAATGTGCTTTTATTTTAACAATTTTAATTTATTTATTTTAATTTTTATAAATATGTTATTTATTATAAATTCTCACAAAAAAAGTATGCAGAACAATGATTTCTGCTAGAGATTTGATGTTATTTAAAACAGAGTCTTATCATTTTTATTTCACAATAAAATGACAATTGTAGTTGCAATTGCAGAAATAATATATCACATTCACATGTATTTTAAGGTTGAGATCTATATAGTTCACTTTAAATATTAAAAAAATAATAATTGAAATGGCATTATCGTTATGTATTTAAATCCCCTCAACTAGGGGTAAACTTTTTTTTTTTTTTTTTTTTTTTGTTTTTTCCTAAGTAATAGCAATGTGTATATGTTTTGCATAACATTAACATTAATGGGGCCGATTGGTTTGTAGTTGACATAGAGGCATTAGATTTAGCATGACTTTTTAGGACATGGTTGATCGCAAAAGCAACAAATCTCCTTAAACAAAGACAAAGAATTTGCTTTTAAGACATTAGACTATAAAATTGCATTGCTTTAGTCAGGCTGGTGATGTGCCCCCTCAAAATTGCTTGAACAATTAAGGACTTCTAGTTGTCCATCGAAATGTCAAAGTTTTAGTGTTCAAGTTTCGTATGTTACTTTTAGTTAAGAAAGTTTTCATTACTTCTACCCAAAATAATAATAGTAATAATAACGATAATATTAATAGTTTTTTTTTTAAATAATATTAAAAGATTTTATGGATCAATGACCAACCTTTTAGTTAATACCGTTTACATTTCGACAAAATTTTCCTTGCTAGATAATATGGTACAAATGGTAAAATTTCCCGCAAATTTTAGTGGACTTTCACACTAACGCAATTAGCTAGTTAATGTACATAAGAAACATATTAACATTTTTTTTTTAATTTTAAGGGAAAATTTATATGCATTGATTAATACATGAACATAAAATCTCAGTAAATATATAGAGAAGAACTTCTAAACGTCATCACTCTCATACGTCACTTGTAACGTGACTTGTATTATATTATATCAGTTAGGTGATTCAAATATAATTTTTAAGTTATAGTTGTACTTTCTATCAATATGAGAATAATATCCTATAACAAGATTTTAAATACTAAATTATATATAAATTAATTAATTATTAGAAGTTTTTAAATAAAAAATTACAAGTGTCGTATGATATATAATATCTTATAGGAGATATTTTTTATATATATGATGCAAATAAAACTCATGGGCACGGACCAAAAGTTTTACACGTGTTAATTAGTAATGTTTGTGACCTGTAGATTTAGAAGAAGGAAAGGGGGAAAAGAAAAAAAAAAAAAAAAAGATTTGCTACGTTAAGGGTACTTGGGTAATTTTAGCATAGGCAGATAAAAAAATTCCAAGAAGTAGGGGGAGAATATCCAAGAATAGAAGAGCGCGAAGAGAAATAAAGTTTAAATTTGGTTAAGTAGACGTAAGCACAATCATTAAAACTCCCTAATTAGAGAGGTCAGGTTCCCAACATCATCCTCAATGTCACCAGCTCAGCCTACACATAAGTGTTTTTTTTTTTTTTTTTTTTTTCTGGGTTTTTGTTTTTCCCAAAGAACCAAAAAAAAAAAAGAATTAAATGCTTTTAATTAGGATTTTCTTGGGATAACAACATTTGATGAGGACACTTTTATAGGACAACACATTAGAAGAGTGTCTATCTCTATTTTTATTTTTATTTTTATTTTTTAATTTAAGGTAAGCCATTCTTACTCCGAGATTTAATTAAAAAAAGAAAAAAAGAAAAAAAAAAGTCACCATTTTGCCAATTTCCAACAAAAAGTGACAGATCACACATAACAAATAGGAAATAAAGAGGCACATCAAAGTAGATATAAAATATTTTTATGTTACTAAATAATTATTTATATTTTTTAGTTTGATATAGTTAAGATATGACTCTAATTAATTAGTTCATATAAACAAAAAAACGAAATAATTGGAAATTATTTGGAAAACAAAGGAAAGCACTTAAGTCGACGTGGAATGACTAAAGATTTTAAGACTAATTTTTTGTTATTTTATCATTTCCTTATTCATTCAATTTCAAAAAAATATATATATATATATTTACAACAACAGGTCCTTGTGCTTTTGATGGACAGAACTCAATGGACTTTGAACATAAGCTAATTTATCCATCTTTTTCGTTAAGAAATATGTAACATTAGACCTATAAAAGGAAGGAGAAAGCGAGAGAGTCTGAGTTTTGTTTTGTTTTTGTTTTTTTTTTTTTTGAACTTGAGTCTAAAGTAATATTTTATGCAACGTGGAAACAGGAGAAAAAAAGTACTAAAAGGATAAATATTTTATTTTGTCATTCCTTATTGATCGTATAAATTATAAAATGGTCACCCTGTTATTTGAAAAATGCCAGCTAGCTAGGAGTTTTTTTTTTCCCTAACATGTTATTGATTTATTCAATAAGTATATTTATGCCAATAAGTTAATTTTGTAATTAGAATTAGAAATAAGTTAATTTTCTAATGCCATTGCACATCTTATTCCTTATTAAATCCGCAATACCGATCGAATAATTTGTTACCAAAAAAAAAAAAAAATCCACAATACCAATTTGTGGCAATTTATGTTGTTTTCTTTAAAGCTGTAAATATAAAAGGACATTAAAAAGGAAATTTATTTATTTAATTTTAAATTTTTTAGAGAAAGGTAGATTCGAATTTTAAACTTTACAATGAAGTCATGTGTAAATTATCATTTTTTTAAGGTTATGTGAATTACCATTAGATTATTCCTACAATCACATTTCAATTCTTTTAAAACTTTTTTTTTTTAGAATAAATGTTTAAGACTTTACTAAATTTTATTTGTAGTAAATTTTTTTTTTTTTAACTATATGCTTCTTGAATCTAATTCACAAGAGGAAATTTTGATTTTTCTAATTTTGACCTCTTAATGGTAAATATTGTAGTGAAAATTTTACGAAAAATATACTTTATAAGATTTTGTTTTAAACTATGATTTTTATATTAACAAAATGTTGATTCTGCATATTTTTCAAAACATTCAAGATACTTATCCTAACTGAATAGTTCAATATAGTAGTGGAAATTATGTCCTATAAATTTATGAACATGTGCAAACATAACATTGCTTTAAAAAAAGAAAAGAGAGAGAGAGAGAGGAAAAAAAATTCGAACACTCCCATGGCAAGTCCACAACTCAATTAACTTTGGTTGTACTATTTAATATCTACAACACATTAAATTAGAGAAAGCCATCTAGGTTAGCTTATAAGTGTTCATAAGTTCTCTTACAATCAGTAATTATCTGAAAATTGTAAGTTAGTAAAGTCTATTTATAGGTCTATACAGTTCATTCTCCTGAAGGTTCTTATAGTCGATTTGCTCGGTAAGAAGTTTTTTGTGTGTGCTTGTAGTGTTTATCAAAAAAACTGATAGTCACTTGGCGAGTCCCACATTAATGGAGAGTGATGACTTCAAATGGCTTATAAGTATTCACAAGTTCTCTTTTAGTCAATAATTATTTAAAAATTATAATTTAATAAGATTTATTTAAAGGTTAACCTGATTCTTCCTCCGCGTAAAAAGTTGTTTATGCATACTTGTTATGTTCATTTAAAAAAACAAAAGAGAGAGAAAAGAGATTGTCATTTTCAATTAAACAATAATTAAAAAAAAAACATTTACCACAATTCAAGTGTAGTGCTAGTACATTACCATAAAGAATTACATAATTTTCCTAAAAATGATTTAATTTAAGGAAAAAAATCGCAAGAGAGAGAAATAGCACAACAGAGGAGAAAGTAGTTAAAGAGAGAGAGGCACCGATATTACTCTCTCTCGTGAAGCTGCAAAGCTATTACCAAAAAAAAAAAAAAAAAATCAAAATCAAAATTCTTTGCTTGCTTCATTTACATCACGGGATTCCCAGTTTTCTCTTCTTTTTCTTTTTCTCGTTTTTCTTTTGAGTGTGTTTTCTGACTTCCTATGTGTCTTCCTCGCAGCCTCTCTTTTTCCGTATTCTTCTGTCTTCTTCTTCTTCTCCTTCTTCTTGTACTTTGAGTTCCCTCACATTCTTTAGGAACTCCAGTGAACTAGATTTTTTTCTCTTTCGGTTTTTTTTTAATTTTCCATGATACAGATATAAAAGAACAGTTTTTTTTTTTTTACTTTTGTTTGTTTTCTTAAATTTATTATTATTTTCTGTTATACGTATTTTTATGATTCCCGGGAGAGAAATGGCGAATGCCGGGAAATCTAAACAAGAAATGGGGTTCGAGTCTTCACTCACGAACCGATTCCGTGACTCGCTGAGTTGCGACAATAAGCCGGACTTCAAGGAACTCGATCTGAACTCGCCAGTTTCGCCGTTAATGGCGGCTCGGTCGTCGGTTAACAACGGTAACGTAGCGACCACCACTTCCAGTAGCAGTTCGAGCTCTTCCGGTTCGGTCTCTGGCAAGCCTAGTAACGCTAAGAACCACCACCACTCGGGGGAGCTGTCGTCGGAGACAAGCCCGAGCCGATCCGCGCCGGCAATTCAGAATTTCAAGCCCGGTCACCGGAGATCGGTTTCCGCCGGACCGCCATTGATCTACGCCGGGGGAAGCTTCAGCAATGGCGGAGGCGGCGGTGCTGGTTTCGGCAACGGCGCGACTTCCTCGTCGTCGTCGTCTTCCTCGAGCTCGGCGGCGAATCTGTTTCCCAGCGGGAACATCTGTCCGTCGGGGAAGGTTCTGAAGACAGGAATGGGGAGCAGAGCGGCGAGCAAGACGGACGTGTTGGGCTACGGGACGGGGAAATACGGCCACGGGAACATCATGCGCAGCAGCGGCGGCGGGGGAGGAGGAGGGAGGGAAGGGAATTCGGGTGGGAAATCGGCGAGTTCGGATCCGGAGGAGGTGAAGAAAGCCGGGAACGAGTGTTACCGGAGGGGGAATTTCGCGGAGGCGTTGGCGATGTACGATCGGGCGATATCGCTGTCGCCGGAGAATGCGGCGTTCCGGAGCAATCGGGCTGCGGCGCTGACGGCTCTGGGGAGGCTGTGGGAGGCCGTGAGGGAGTGCGAGGAGGCCGTCAGGTTGGAGCCTGCTTATGGCAGGGCCCACCAGAGGCTGGCTTCTCTGTATCTCCGGTGAGTCTCCCAAAAGTACTGGCTTTTTTACTATTCGCTCATGTTTTCTGGGGAATGCCTAAACATATATATATATATATATATATATATATATACACACACACAGACACAAAAATATATATTTTTGTATTTTTGTAGTTATTATTACTATATTTTGATGAATGTGATTGATAATCTCATTTGCTGGCCATCGTTCTCTTCGGTTTTTGCCTTTTTCGGGCTCTCAATGGACATTTTAGAATAATGAATACTGGATGCAAGATCAGGAAGATTCATGGGGTGCTATTGGTGACCAATTGACCTGAACTATTTTACAGCTTTGGGCAGGTTGAGAATGCCCGGTGCCACCTCTGTTTTCCCGGCCAACAGCCGGATCAATCAGAGTTGCAGAAGTTGAAGTCACTGGAGAAGCATTTGAAGCAATGCGCCGATGCCCGGAAGCTCGGTGATTGGAAAGGCGTGATAAGGGAATCCGACGCTGCCATGGCGGTTGGGGCGGATTCATCTCCTCAGGTAGAAAAACTTGTTTCATGAATCTCTTGGCTTCTGATTGATTTTGATTGTCTGAACAAAATTTTCAAGACTATTTCGGTTAAATAGAATGGGAAATTTTGCAGCTTTTATCTTGTAAAGCGGATGCTTTTTTGAAGCTCCATCAACTTGAAGACTCGGAATTGTGCCTGTCAAACATTCACAAGCTTGAAGAATACCCTTCTTCCTGCTTGCAGGCGAAGTTCGTTGGCATGGTTGTGGAAGCTTATGTGCTCTTTGTTCGGGCCCAAGTGGAGATGGCATTCGGAAGGTATAAGCTTCAAAAGCAATATGGGCTTCAAAAGAAAAGTGGGAATTGATTTGGGACAAGTAAGAATGCGTTGTAGATTTCTTGCAGGTTTGAGAATGCCGTGGCAGCAGCGGAGAAGGCGGGCCTAATTGATTACAGCAATCTCGAAGTTGCGAGGATGTTAAACAACGTGAAAATGGTGGCCGGGGCTCGTTCTCGCGGTAATGATCTTTTTAGCTCTGGGAGATTTGCTGAAGCCTGCTCGGCTTATGGTGAGGGCCTGGAATACGATAGTTCCAACTCTGTCCTATATTGCAATAGAGCAGTCTGCTGGTCTAAGCTGGGCCTATGGGAAAAGTCGGTTGAGGATTGCAACCGAGCGCTCAAGATTCAGCCAAACTACACCAAGGCACTTCTTCGCAGGGCTGTCTCGAATGCAAAGGTAAAATTTTAGTTGCTTTGAGCTTTGCTCTATCAATTCTTCTTGTTCATGTCTGTTGAAGTGTTTGGCATCTATTCTTATTGGATGGATGGTACAGCTCGAGAGGTGGGCGGAGGCTGTGAGAGACTACGAGGTCTTGAGGAGGGAACGTCCTGGGGACAGTGAAGTCGCTGAATCTCTACACCGAGCCCAAGTTGCATTGAAGAAGTCTTACGGAGAGGGTGTCCACAACAAGAAGTTTGATGGTGAAGTAGAAGAAGTTTCTAGTCTAGATAAGTTCAGAGCTGTTATATCATCACCTTGTGAGTTCAATTCCTTTTGTTCCTTGAGGCTTTACCTTTTTTCTTTCTTCTTTACCCTACAATTTCTTGTGTAACTGAAAATGTGCTCGAAATTTCAGGCGTTTCGGTTGTTCATTTCAAAGTTTCTTCCAACGAACAATGTGAAGAACTATCCCCCTTCATAAACATGCTGTGCGTTAGATACCCTTCCGTTAAATTCTTTAAGGTAAATTTAATGTGTGTCCCATGAATCTCGAAAACGAATTTCATACCATGTTTGCATTGTCCTAGGATGATGAATCCAAACATCCTGTGTTTTAATTCGAATCATGTTTTTTCTAGTAGCCAAGGAAGAGGAATATAAGCGCAAGAACAACGGAAGGATCTCGTACTTGATCCTGAAAATCACTATACATGCCAATGTTTTTGGAAGGCGAACGTCTAATTGTTTTTGTTCATGGTTGCGCAGGTGGATGTGGAGGAGAGCTTAGCAGTGGCGAAAGCTGAAAGCATAAGAACAGTGCCAACCTTTAAGATCTACAAGAATGGTGAGAAGTTGAAGGAGATCATCCGCCCAAGCCATCAGTTTTTGGAGGAGGCAGTGAGAAACTGTACTCTTTGAGAAGACAAATGTCAACAAAATCCACTGTGTCCTCTTTATAATATGTGCCATTGGTCATTTTTATACTAGGATTGCTAGTTTTTTTTTTTTTTTTACCTGTGACATTACCAGGTACATAAATTGTTTCATAGAGTTTTCAACGCACAGAATCACCTTAGAGAGCCCAAAAACAAAAAAAAAACAAAAAAACAAAAAAAAAAAAAAGGGGCGGGAAAAAGTAAAAAACAAAAATAGCTTGTTTAGTTTACATATTTCCCGGAATCATATGTTCTTTTCCCTTTTATTTGCTCTCTTGGTTTATTCTTCCTCCTATTGGATTCCAATGCCTGTCCCTTTCCAATTTTTTTTTAAATTTTTTTATCGAACTTTTTTTATTTTTTTTTCAAACTTGGGACCTCATATATGTGTCCTTGTTCCTGATAGTGTGAAAAAAGGAACTGAAAAAGGTTTATAATTTGATTATAATGTATCCCTTTCTTTTAGAGAGAAGATAGGGGTTGGGAATCTTGAGACATATTTACGCGTATAATTATGTGGTAGGGTATGAAATGTAAACACATTTTTAAAATTTTATTTAACTATCAAATTTTTTTGTAATTATTGTTAAAAGTTTTTAGTTTGATTCATAATCTAATCCAATGGTTAGAAATTATATCGTCATATAAAAGTATATTTTCACGGTTTATATTTTCCTGAATAAACAAAAGGGGGTAGGAAAAAAAAAAAAAAAGATAGTTTGCTATTTGCGTATGGTGGATGACATTGATGCAGAAAAATGTCAATAAATTTATCCAAAAAAAAAAAAGAAAAAAAAGAAGAAGAAGAGAATAAATTCTTGACAAATTTCTATGCAATCAGACGTTGAACGTTGACCGGGTCTTAACTCCCAAAGAACTATATTCTATAAATAGAGTTTTTAGGTAACTTTGGGACATCTTTCCGGTCAAATATCTTTCTTAACGCAATTTAATACTAGCCTGTAAATCTTTATAGTACCTTTCTTCACAAAGTGATTTTTTTAAAGTCTTTTATTTTTCATTGGTTGGTACTTTCAATTAGGGATTAAAATTGATACTGCTTTTCCCATAAATCTCCGTTTCATAATAAGCAGTCAACTTTGAGAAACATTTTTATAATACATTTTTTGTAACCCATCCCCGCTTAACTTTGAAAAACATGGCCTTTCTAGTCAACAATTACCCAAAAAAAATTAAAAAGTTATGTAGTGTAATTTTTTTTTAGATACCATGTTCTCTTTTTCTGAAAATAATCTTTCGATTGATTTGTAGATAAGTTATCTGAAATATTTACACAAAATGTCCGTTTTTGAATATACCTTTTAGAAAATGAACATTTTTAAATTTATTTGTAAATTTGAACAAAATTTTGAATGTATGCTTTTGTTGTTCCATATTATTTACCCTTCCTTGTTTTGAGCGTAGGTTGACTTTTTTTAACTTATTCCTACCAATTTTTGGCAACTTTTTTTTTTTTTTTTTTTGTGTGTCAAACTTCAATTTTTAAATGGAAATTTATCTGTTAACCATTTTAATGGGATGATTTTTCAGCTTTTTTCTTTTTCTTTTTCTTTTTTATTTTTTCATTGCAATTAGCATCTAAGAATCTTATAGGTTCTTTTTTTAATTCAAATTCTTTTTTGAAATTTTATTTTATAGGAACGTAATCCTACATTTACGATTATTGGATTTTTTATTTTTATTTTTTCCGATTTATTCTTAAAAAAGAAAGTAATCATATATTTAGAATTAGTTATTCTTGGGTTTGTTTGATTTTTAGCCTTGTGATAATGACTTTGTTATTTAAATGATTATATTTCATCATACATTATTCGTATTATAAGGACCTTATCGTTATATTGTATGGTTTTAATCAGTAACCTGATCATGTGGTCTACATAACAATGACTACATTTTTTTATACAAGAACTTCAATAACATAATTCCTGATTTTATTGTTTTGAATCATTACTATATTGACTGTGCCATTGAGAGGAAAAAAACATATTCACCGAATATTAAAAAATAATGACCTCATCAATATGGTATTGACTGTAACTACAAAAAATCAACAACACTACAATAATATTTATTCATAAAAACATTCAAATATATAAATGTGAATGGAAAATGTTTTTAGGGATTTTTGAATTTATATTTTAAGATATAAAAGTGGGTAACTAAAGTTAATGTGACTTATTTTTAAGACCAAATTTAGCTTTTTTTTTTTTTTAAATTTCTTAAATTAAATTTAAGGGTATTTTTATCAGCATAACATGATTAGTTTCATATTTTGTTAAATTTTATAAATAAGTTTGTTTTTAGATATTTTTTAAAAACCTTGTCTTTAATTTGACCATTTATGTAAATCATCGAGTAATATTTCTTTATTAAAAATTCTTATGGGCCAAGTCTTGCATTAATCTCTTAGAATGTTAATCTCTTTATTAAAAAAAAATATATATTTATTGAATAGAATGTTATTGAAATCATTAATTTCACCTTTTACGTTTCCACTAACCTAATATTTGACTGCATGACTACAGCCGACACCATTTTTATTCAATTATTATAACCCCCCACACTGGCTTTAACTTGCCACCAAATCTCTACCATATTCGTTTCAGTATATTGATTTTAGAAATCAATGATCTAGCTTTTACCAACATATTTCCATTCCTTCTTTTGGAATGTGTCTTCATTAGTTGTTCATCAGCATAATAACCAATTTTTCCAAAACTGTAAAAATTTAAAAAACATACTTGATATCTTAGAAAGAAAATAATAACACATGCATTTAATATTGAACAATGTTAAGAAATATCAATGATATTTAATATCATTTATTTTTAAAGGATGGGTCATACAATATAGGACTCATAATAGAGTTCACTTCTTTATTAATGTGATGTTAAATATCACTGATGTCCTGAAGTATTTTTCTTTAATATTACTTGGTTAGTAAAAAAAAAATTATTAAAAAGAGAAAACGACAAAGAAAAAGAAAAAGAAAAAAAGAAGAAGAAGAAGAAGAAGAAGAAAAGTAAGTTTGAATAAAGCATAAAAGAAACTTGTACTAATTAGGGGGGTGTTACCGACAAGAAGAGGGTACAGATCAGATGACATATAGTATAGGTATGGAGTGGGGAGTCAGGACAAGATCCCAAAGCATTGCTGCAGGGCATGGTGTTCCGGTGAGTGATGAATATGCATAGCCACACAATTTTTTCTCCTTAGATTATTATCAAAATGGGCACACTATATATAAATATATATATATATATTTATTTATTTATTACTTAAGAACCCTTACATAAAAATAAGTTCAATGACCCGTAGTTTTTATTGTTACACAATGGCAATGTTCCAAATGAAAACGGACTAGGCAAACCACACGACACAATAAGCCAGCACCTAGTAACATATATATCAGCTTAGCACCTAGTAACATATATCAATCGGTCACTGGCCAAGTGCAAAAGCCTCCACGGGGAAAGTCTTGGTGATACCGGCGAGGCTCTTGAAGTGAATCTTCCCAGTCGGTGGATCATCGACGGTGATCTCGCTCACCGGAGGCCACAACAAGAGCTCCTTGGCCTTCACTCCCTTGAGCTTCTTGATCTTCTTCTTCTCGATGTAGCCGTCTATCTCGGAGTCGTATCTAACCAGCTTTGAGATGATCTTGAACTCATGTTCAACCTTCTTGGCCTGCACGATCCACATGTAGCCCGTGCTCTCCACGAATCCAACCTCGATCACGTCGGCCAGGGGGAGAAGCCCCTCCGGGAGATCGAATTGTTGGAGAAGAGACACCGCGAATTTTAGGCCTTCTTCCTGGCCTTTCTTCACAATGCCTCCTTCCTTCTCGGTTGCCATGATGATGCTATATCAAATGGTTTAGACTAGGTGTTTTTTTGCGACGATTTTGGTGATTTATTGATGGAAGGACATCTATTATCACAAGGCATGAATTTTCCAGGCTCTTTTAGATACCAAGAGACAAATAAGTTCAACAAATTGTATGGTAGAAATCAATGTGATTTGCTTTGTATTAGTCGACTCGTCGATGTGATTCCTTGTCAATGTTCGTTTGTTTTTATAGGTGTATTAACACTATGCTTTGTCAATTATTTAAAAGTTGATTCCGGATTTCTTTAGGAACATTTTTTTTTCTTTGATTGGTAAGCACCAAACACCCCTTTAAATTAACCTAATCTACACATTTTTTTTACACTTCTAAGTATTGAACTTTCGACTTACCGGACTTAACCATTAACCCCCATTTCCTCATCAACTGGGCTAGCTAATTTTAAAGTAAAAAGGGTTAAATAACAGGATTACAAAGTGTTATATAAATACAGTAGTTTAGAAGTCAAACAGTCACAAAACAGGATTACATTAGGATAATATAGTACTCTAGTTCATCCTCAAATATTTCCTACTAAATCGGATTATTGGCCATAATCCTCGTAAATAGAAGTTAATGAAACAAAATAGATGTAGAATATGAAAAATAAATAAATCGTTAGATTTGTTGTAAGACATTTTTATCTTCCAAAAACGTTATAAATATTGATAATCTTATGTTAGGATTAAATTAATATGAATGAGGATTAACGGGCTTGCTAAAAGCTTTGGTTCCATTATCTTAATTTTAAAAGTAACAACGGTTACATATGGTTTTAACAAATTAAGTAAATCTTGTTCGAGTAGTACCTTCGTTACCAATCTCCCATTGATTAAATGCATTTTTTCCCTCACTAAATTGGAGACCGCGATACTTAACAACATCAAATGATAATTTTTGAAAATCAATTTATAAAACATGTCCATTCAAAAAAAAAAAAAAAAAAGCTAAAAATAATAATAATAATAAAGAAAACCAGAAATAGCAAATGTGGTGAAGATTGTAGAAGAGTGAATAAAAAAGTGTCACATTCACGTGATTGTGCGTAACGAATAACAAATCTTTTCAGTGCCAAAAATTAAAAATTAATTAAAAAAAACACAAAAATCTCTGACTCACTTGGCGCGCAGGCTATATATAGAGTAGCAGTGTAAAAAGAAAACGAAGCAGCAGAGAAAGAGAGGAGCGAAAAGCAGAGAAACAATGGCGATGCAAATTATCCGGAGAGAGGAGCTCTGCAAACGAATCTCCAAGTGGAGAGCGCCTCGCAAGACCAAGATTTCTCTCGAGGACTATCTCGACTTGCTTGATTCTCGCAATTACTCCGATCTCTCCATCAACTTTCTCAATCAGGTTTTCAATTTCTCTTCAGATCATCCTTTGAGAGAAGAAATTTTACTGCATTTTCGGATTTCTATTTGGATTTCTGATGCCGAATTGTCGATTCGTTTGTGCAGATCATCAGCATGCACGGTTACAAGAAAATCCATAAGGTTCCTAAGGTAGTTTTTAAGTTCTGTTTGTTAGCCGAGAAAATGGAGGAAAATTACTATTATTATTCAAGTTTTTTTCGTTTTCTGTCAAACCAAACAGATTCTGATCCACTACTTACTTACGCTTCACTCTGATTTTATGAATTTTCGTTTTCCAATTTAAACAGAAGGTTGTAGCAGAGGCGGCGAGCGGAATCTCTTTGGTTAATCCTCGTTGTTCCACTCTCAACGACGAGATCTCGCCGTCGGTGTCGCTTCCGGTCGAGATCGTCGTCTCCGATCTCAACCAACTCAACTGGCAAGAGTGTGCCATCACCTCTGTCCAAACGCTGAACTCATCGATCCAGGTGGCGATCTCCTCCTCCTCCGCTCCTCTAGATCCGAAGGCGCATTTCTCCGGTTCCTCAGAGCACAAAACCAAGCAGAAAGCTCTCGTTACTAAGAAAAATGGTGGCTCCTGTGCATCCAGCGGCAAAAAGCAGAAAGCTCTCGTCACGAAGGAAAATGGCAGCTCCTGTGCTTCCAGTGGCGAAAAGCTGAAAGTTAATCGATCAAAGAGGGTGGTGAAGGGGAAGAAACTCGATTCCGTTGACTGTGTTCCTTTCGGATCTGCTGAATCCATTGGTAATGCTAGGATCTTCTCCGTTTGATTGTTCTACTTGCTTTTCTCGATCGAAAAACTAGAGAGTTTTCAGCGATTTTTCAATTTCCTCTGTTTTTTTTTTTTTTGGCGGGAGTTTCTCGAAGGCTCCATGCTTAAGGGGTAGATCTGTGATATCTGTGAAGAGTCGGGGCTTTTTTGTTATTCTAAGTTAGCGTTTTAGTCCCTCCACCGCTAGTAGATTTGTATTCGTTGCAAGTACTATATTAGCATATAATGAAATATTTCTTTGGTTCAATGAAATTCTCGTGGATATTCGTTTTACATTTCCTTTTTCTAAATTACTTAATTAATTAATTATTAGGCCTGCTTTCTTAGAGCAGGTTCAATTGGCTTTAAAAATCAAGAGTCATGATAATCTGAAAAAATATAAATGTTGTATTTTTATATGAAATAGGAAATTATCAGATTACCATTTAATTTAAAATATGAGAAAAGAAGAGAGAGAGAGGGGGGGGGGGGGGGGGGGGGGGGGGGGGGTGTGGGGGGAGAGGAGGAGAGGAGCTATGTGACAGTTATGAAGCTAACAAACTTGAAAACTAACTTCACGTGACTGGGCATAACCAAATAACTAATTCTTCAATTACCGATATTTGGAATATGTGCATACATCATATATACATACATGCATGCATGCATACATGATACATACATACATACATACATGCATGCATGCATATATTATACAAGCATGCACATGTATGTATTAATAGAAGTACAGTAGAAGGAGAAAGGATTAGCCCCAGAAAGAGAGTGATAGCGGAGGCAGAGAAAGAGAATATTAATGGCGGCGGAGAAAGGGAAGGATTATTGCAGCAGGAAGCCCAAGTCGAGGGACAGCAAAGCCAAGATATCGCTGGAAGACTACCTCAACTTTCTTCATTCTCGCAATCACTCCGATCTCTGCCTCAACTTTCTCAATCAGGTCTCTAATTTTTCCCTATTCTCTAATATCAATATCCTCATATTTTTTTTAATTATTTTTCGTTTTCTTCACTCAAATTAGATGAAATTGAGAATGTAATTGCTGTTGCAGATCATCAGCATGCACGGTTACAAGAAAATCCACAAGGCTCCCAAGGTCTTTTCTCTCTCTCTCTCTCTCTCTCTCTCTATTTCTGTTCGTTCACCGAGAAAATACTGGAGGAAAATGATGAATAACTTTTACCGACTTTTCACGACTATAAATATATATATATATATATATTTTTTTTTTTTAATTTTTTGGTTTGGAGTTGTACAGAAGGTGCTAGCTGAGGCGTTGAACACGTTCACTCTTGTTAATCCACGTCGTTCCACTCTCAGAGACAGAGTCTCGCCGGCGGTGTCGCCGACGATCGACGACGTCATCGAGGACCTGGAGGAGCTCAACTGGCAGGAGTGCACCGTCACCTCCATCCAAACCATAAACTCAACGAACCACGGCCTCGCGATCTACACTTCTCCGGAGCCGGCGAAGCGCTGCGCCGATCCCTCCAAGTGCCGAGGGAGGCGGCGGAAAGCTCTGGTCCCGATCGGAAATGGCGGCTCGGTCCATAAGATTCGGCGGCCAAGGAAGGTGGCGAAGAGGCTGAAAACCATTGCGGCGGTGATGAACGGCGGTTTCTGAATTCTGTTGCCTCGTGGAAAGCTCTCTTTTTGGCTTTGGAGTTTTCGTTCTGACTGCGTATTCTTCAGGTTTTTGTCAGGTAGGTTGTTTTCCAGTTAATTGTTTTCCAAGACTGAGTGATAATCTGTATCAGTAGAGTAGGGGCTTTTAATTTCTGTCGTTTTGGTTCTGCTCAAGTCGTAATTGTACTTAAAAATGATGCTAGTTTCATGACAATGAAAGTTTGTTCATTCTGTTTGGTAGAGTTTGAAATGAATGGTTTATTTCTCCGCAAAAAGGAATACGAATTAAATTGGTTTGTTTTACGTCGCCCGTTTGCTATTTTATGAACCCAAAGTAAATATCAAGGAAACAAAATTATTCATACAAGAAAAAGCAGAACAGGGTAGGTCATTGGAATGGTCTAGTTTCATAATTGGTTTTGAACATCATGACAACTGGCGTAGGGCAAAATTGCACTTCTTTGAATTTAATGTCTTTTCTTTTTCTTTTTCTTTCTTTCTTTCTTTCTTTTTTTTTTTTTTTTTTATTAATGGAATTCTTGGAACATAGTTGGCGTTGGCTTTATATAGGTTAAAATTTTACCAAGGTTTGACAAATGGCCATAGAACACAGATATATTAAACAAAGCATGATTAAGAAGTTTAAAATGCAAATGTTAGTCAAATTGGTAGGCTGCGTAAGAATTGGAGAACAAACTTAAGCATCATCTCAATATCGTACAAATCTCACTCTCTCCCTATTTGAGTAAACGACAACGATAACGATTCTCCACCTACTATAAACTACTTCAGAATACTCATGTCCCAATATATTTTTAAGGCCAACAGCCAGCCCCGTTTAATTCCTCGGGAAGAGTGCAATAGCCCCTCCTCATCATTCACCACTCGCATACAAACGGGTCCACTCTTTCGCTGCAAGATTCCAATGTGAAAAACAATTTAGTCCAGATGACTTTTTTTTTTTTTTTAATCTTTATGTCGCCATTGCAACTTCAATTAAGCGTCTTAGCATATGTTTTGAACTATATACAAGACCAACATAATCCTCGACGAAATTTTAGTTCAGATTCATATCAACTGTGGAAACATATGCTCATTAATCACACATGACACAGCCAACTATAGTGGTAAAAAAACAATTTTACCTGTCTCAACTGCTTCAGTTTCATTGGTCTTCCAGTGCTTAGCAATGTTCTCAGAAAGTGGGTCATCAGGGTTTGGAGCACTCAAAAGTGCTTGAATACTGTACCAGTTAACCATCATTTAAAGTATCAGTATTATCTGTCATTGTTCATGACCTAAAAACCCCACTATCAATGAAATATATCTTATTGTTGCGTTTATGAAACGACCTCGGGCCATTTCCATCTCAAGATAAAATAATTCCTAGGGTGTCATTTTCAGTTATTGTGGGAGCACAAGACGTCACCTTAACAATACTGTTCGGATTTGAAGGGCTGGACTCCACTTATCTTTCAGAATATCAAGGCAGATCCTTCCAAGCTACAAAAGGAGATTATCATATCCTTTTATCTTCTTAAACGTCAAAATAGAAGCACATAAAGAAAAATAAAATACAGACAGTTAAATGGAGCAGACTGCTTACCTTGTCAATGTTGGGATGATAAATTTTGGTGAGGAAGCGAACCTGTAAACAGAAAAATAGACATGGTAAGCATAGGAGATTGTATCTGCTATAGTAACAGAAATTACCAGGGGCCATATTCAATATTTCTGAGAATCACAAACTTAAATTGCTGTTATTACTCTCCCGATATGTGTCTTTCCATAGTGTAGCTTGTGAGTACTTTCCATTGTGTAGCTTATGAATACAATTTCAAAGTATGCAGCCTCCTTCAATAGGTCTTTTAGCTCAAACGTATATCCTCACCATTCCAAAACAAGTATTCCCCATTATATAGGATTTTTGGACTCTTTTCTAAAGATAAGGAAACATCAAACATTCGCTGCAAAGGTATAAAGCATGCAATGTACACAATGAAAATTTGAAGAAGGAAACAACTGAAGTTTCACACATTTACTGAAGATGATAGAAGGAAACATGGGCGCGACACGTGAGAGGTTAGATAGAATTGTAATGTTATCATAAGAAAGTCCTGCAAACTTGTCTGCCATCGTTGCGCAGATTTAAAATAGAACAATGTTGTCGCAAAGTGTTATGAAATATTTCTAGTGAAGCAACATCCTACCCAATTACTCGCACTATCAACAACAACAAGATAAATGCCCCCAAAAGAAAGAGTGTGTACAAACTCTCGAAGCACGACATTTCTTTTAAGCGTATGCGGGAAATTACCTTTGGAGGTGCCATTGGGTATTCTTCGGGCAAAAACAACTCCAACTTGAAAACCCCACCTAAGCAGAAATGAATATGCAACCACATCACATGCCATATTTACATGACGATGCAAAAAAGAAATATATGTATAACTAATCTGAGAAACAAGGTAGCAATTGCATATTGCAATATAATAAACGGATACTAATTTACTTAATCACAATGGTTAGCTAAGACAGAAAAGTAAGGTGCCAATACTTTTCCATTCAACGCAATCATGACAAAATCTGCATGGTGATGCACCCAATTATTGAAAGAATGACTAAAGGTATAAAAACCTAGCATCTTGGTAGATGCTACAAGATCTCAACTTTGCAGCCAATTTTTTTTTGCCCCCATGATGAATACAATACAAGTTCTCCTCAGTCGCAGAGTCCAATGACCTGTCAAGGGGATAAGGAACAAGCCTGATTTCTTATTTGTAACATGACAGATTGCTCCTTTATTATTCCATAACAAGTATTCTTAAAAACCACTTTTGCAGAAGTACCCGCACACAAAGTGAGCTCTTACTATTTCATTTCAAATGGATAACCGAAAAACCAATATCAGAATTCTTATCTCCCTCGTATTTTTTTACAGAAAGCACATGCAGAAAAACCATAGGTACCATAAATTGTGACAAAGAGTATGTTTTCACCAACACAGTAGCAAGAATAAACTGCTAACAGAATTTATAAACAGCCTTCAAGTAAAGAAGTATGTAGTATGTACGAAAATCAACCTAGCTGAAGATCACCTTCATACGGAGACTGAGATGGACCAAGAATCATCACATTAAAATATCGCATATTTTCTTCAGAAGGAGAAGCGCTAATTCCAGGAGCTGTTAAGAAAAGAGTAACAAACAGGTAAATATACGATAGTGCATAAAGCAAACATAACGAATCTTATAGAAAACTTTTGTATGACCAATTTACTAGTCTAAACAAAACAGAAGAGGAGGTTTCCGTCCTATAATTCCATTTTGATGCCAAACTAACAGGCTTAACCAAAAGCAAACGTATATCCCCGAGGTCTTTTACACATTAGCAAGGTATGACACTTTTTGTAGGGTACAGAACATGATCAAAATTCAATTAAGTCAGAAATTTTTTTATGGGATTAAGATAACTATAATGGGATTTTAGCATTATTATTGGAAATATCTTGATATCAGTAGGATTATTATCTATAAATGATTATATAAATCCGAGTGAATCAATGGGTTAAAGGAAGATCTCTCTCCTATTTTCTGCTTTTCATAGCATGGAATGAGACAAACATTCCAGAAACCAAATTTCATAGAAACAAAAAGAAATTCCTCGAATTTCATGAAATTCCTTAATGACCACGATAACAACAATAATCTTAAACCGAACATAACGATCACCACGAAAGCAGGGCCCACAAACCCAGAATCGCACAACCCAAATTCTTCACCAAACAAAATTCAACAAAAAAAAAAAAACAAAAAACCCAAAGTCAGACAAAGAGAGGGAGACGGACCTGGTTCACTGAGAAGCCTCTGCGTCTCCTATTCAATCAATAAAACGAAAAGAATAAGAGACCAGAAATTCATACCCATATTCATTCACGCATATATACATATATATATATACACACACACACACGCGACACAAAGACGCTTTTGGTAAAGATCGGAAAGTGCAGAAGAGTACCTTGATGATTCTCCGAGGCAGATTACTATTCGCCATAGATTTTGATTACCTTCCCCGGAGAACCTCGCACGCAGAATTTTAGAGAGAGAAAGAAGAGAGAGAGAGTCAAGAAGTGAGCAGCGGAACGCGTAAGAAGCACGCTTGCGAAACAGGGAATCTGATTAAAACTTCCAATTTGCTACCGCTGCTTTTCTTTCGCAATTACTTTCATTTTTCTTTTTTTAATTAATGCTCTTAAAATTTTAAAAAAAAATCTGTCGTTTTTTGTTTATTTATTATTTATATTTTTAGAACAAAATATGTCGCAATTATTACAGCAGGTAGGAATCTTTTGCGGTTCGTAGATGCGTCACGCATAGGTGACACAAATTATCGTGAATGACCAATAATAGGCTTTGTTTGGAGTTTGAATTTAGGGTGAGTATGTGGTTGAGGGTCTCTACCGGTACAGTCCTTTTTTGTGCCGTTGAGATTTAATCGCACGGTTAAAACGTTATTGGTGTACCATACTTATCATACACCTTACCTCACATTATCCTTCTCACCCAAAGTCTTCTCCGTCGCCGGCGACATTCCCGCCGCCGGCAACGGACTCCGGCCACTCACCCCCAACGCCGGTGACCCACCTCCGGCCCCCCACCACCGGCTCCAGCCCCGGCCGGCCGGCCGTTCGCCGGTGACCACCCCATTTCTCTCTTCCCCTTTCTCTCTCTCTTCCCCTCTCTCTTCTCCTTTCTCTCTCTTCTCCTCTCTCCCGCGGCGACCCACCTCCGGCCCCCCCACCACCGGCCCCAGGTGACCCCCCTCTCCCTCTCTTCCCCTTTCTCTCTCTTCTATTCTCTCTCTCTTCCCCTCTCTCACTTCCCCTTTCTCTCTCTTCCCGCGACTCCCCCACCCTACCCCCGACGTGAGAAGAGAGACAGAAAGAGAGGGGGAGTCGCGGGTGGGGGTGGGATGGTAGGGTGCCGGGTGGCCGGGGGTGGGGGAAGCCGAGGATTGGGAAGAGAGAGAGAGAAGAGAAGAGAGAGAGAAGAGAGGAAAAGAGAGAGAAAGGGGAAGAGAAAGAAGGGGCCGGGGGCTTCGTCGGGGGGCGGGGTGCCCGGAGGGCAGGGGGTGGGGGGAGGCCGGGGGAGGTGGGGCCTCGGATGGGGGGCACACCAGGCAAGCTGTGGGGCCGGGGGCGGCGAGGGGGGGGGGGGAGGCGGCGGGGGAGTCGCGGGAAGAGAGAGAGAGAGAGAAAGGGGAAGAGAGAGAAGGGAAGAGAGGGAGAGGGGGGTCGCCGGTGGCCGGTCGGCCGGTGGTGGGGGGGCCGGAGGTGGGTCGCCGCGGGAGAGAGGAGAAGAGAGAGAAAGGGGAAGAGAGAGAAATTGGGTGGTCGCCGGCGACCGGCCGGGGCTGAGCCGGTGGTGGGGGGCCGGAGGTGGGTCTCCGACATCGGGGGTGAGTCGTCGGAGTCCGTCGCTGGCGGTGGGAAGATCGCCGGTGACGGATAAGACTTTGGGTGAGAAGGATAATGTGAGGTAAGGTGTATGATAAGTATGGTACACCAATAACGTTTTAATCGTTCGATTAAATCTCAACGGCCCAAAAAAGGGCTGTACCGATAGAGACCCTCTTTGCCACATACTCACCCTTGAATTTATCTCCAACTAAACTGTACTTTTTTATCACAGTTTTTATTTTTTATTTTTTTCCTGAAACGTCAATAAAATTTATAATTAGTTTTTGAAAAGTCAACCAATTCTAATTTAAAAATTTCATCTCCAACTGGTAAACTAAACACAAGCTAAGATTGTGTTTTGAAGTTCATGTGATGTCAACGTGTTCAATTTCCGTGCCGTTCAGTTTTTTAACGGAATACTTATAAAGAAGCCATTTTCGTAATAGGCTAAAAGTTTAAGGTAGTGTGACGCATAAATTAAAAGTCATGGGCTAACTTAAGACTACGTGTCTAATTCAAGTACTATTCGTGAAAATAACCTATAATATTTTGAACATAAAAATGCTAAAGATTACTGATAATATTGTGCATCACCAATTAAAAAAAAAGGATATTATGATATAAAATAAAAAATAAAAAATATTCTTTATTAATTATGATGTTTAACCCGTGATACCCTAAAATATTTTTCTTTAAACATTTGATCACCTAAAACATGAAATAAAATTCCATTATCTTGTTAGGAATCTTTGTAATATATTTTTAAATCGAGATCATAATACAATTATATAAGAATTAAAATTTATGCAAATTAAAGAGATTTAATGGAAATCAGATGAATTATATTTGTAGTAGTATAACATTAATGTTATGTTTTTCTGTACCTTAATTCTAATGAGCTAGCTCAATGGATGAGGGCAAGCTTTCAGATATTAGGATGAAAATATTTTTATTTCTTTTTGATAATTGGATTATAGACATCATTCTATATAATTTTCGTACGTTTGTAGAACGAGGTGTCGTTTCATTTGCACATTCAGAGTTTTGTGTCGTTCAATTTAATAGACGACTTGACGTTTCTTCTTTAAGATTTGCTGTTGTTTAGTGCAGAGCGACATATCGTTTTACATCTTGTTTCTATGTAAATAAACGACATGCAATAACCACCCACCCCCAACCAAAAAAAAAAAAAGGAAACCAACATGTTCTAAGAAGAATGTTTCCTGCTTTTTATTAAGAAGTTAACTGTTGTTTAAGAAGTCCTTGTAGTTTGTTGTTCAACATAGAAAAACGATATGTACACTTTATAAATTTATGCCTAAAAAAAAAAAAGCCCATCTATATATACCATCACTAATTTTATAAAATAAATATTGTAGACAAATTTTTTTTTTGTTTTTGTTTGGGATAGGTTAAAAAATGACCTTTTTATAATTTTTTTTCATCTTTAACAAAAGTCTAAGTTTTATTAAAGTAGGAAAATTATCGTTCTCTTAAAAATGTGGTGGGTGATCAATCACTGATCAATGATTAATTGATATTAATATATATTTTACCAGGCAATCAATATTTTAATGGTCGCCGGTCATTTTTATTTAAAAACAAAAAAAAAATTGTTTGTTTTTTGTTTTTGTTTTTTTTGTTTTTTTGTTTTAAGTGTTCAAAACATGCTTATCTATTTAATTTGTCTTTTTAAAATAATAATAATTTGAAGTAAGAAAATTTAAATTCTAGACCTTAATATTAGAAACAAGTACGGATGTTTCGTTAGATTAAACCCAACTACAACTAAATGAAATATGTGATCAAACAATCACAATGCTTGTGATTGTCTGTAGCACAGAGTTCTATGAATATCTGGCATACATTCAAGCATAATTGAAGAACTATATCGTAAATTGGGACTCAGAAATTCTAAATCCAACTCTGAAATGTATTATTGTATTTTACAAATACAAGGACTTCGTTCTATATATACTTGGTCACTGGTGAAAATAATGATAATAATAATAATAATAATAGTAATAATAATGAGTTAATTATAAGATAACAGCACTATTTATTCTTACATTAGAGACAACCATTTTTCCCAAATAAGAAGCTTCTAGAATCCTCCTTAAAGATTGGAAGATCCATAAAGCCCCTCGCAATAGACTTGTATTCTTCTAGTACTTGTCCATCAATGCTTGTTGTTTCCTGGAAAAAAGAATAACAATGCACTTGTTTATGCATTTGTTTATCATATGTGTATATATATACATATATATCATTATTGTGCCATTATATAAAGAGAATTCTATGTCTGCCATTGACCAAATCCTCTAATATCATCTGTTGCAATTATTTTCATGTTAAAATTGCAAAATTTGAAATAAATTACCTTGCTAGCCAAACTCTTTATGTAGCCAAGAATCTCAAGTTTCATCTGCTGACTGCTCAAACAGACATCTGCTCCATCAACCATGTATATTTTCTTCAAAAAAAGAAAAGACACAAAAATGTTCATCAGAATAACTTTTAAAGAGAGTAAATCAAGTTAATGATTTCATAATTCTCTTAATTATGGGGTAATATAGTAACAATTTCCATAAGCACGATTAGATTAACAAATCGAGGATTAGGGACATACGATGACTTTCTGATGATTAGAGGAACACTGAAAATCCCTTCCAATGCAGACTACAACAACCTTGAAGGTCCAATGCGCATCAACTTCAGCACGACCAAAGAAAACTCCGAAAGCTTGATCAGGAAGAGCAGATGTCCCATCCTCTTGATTTGTTAAAAGACATGAAAATTTAAACAAAGGAAATGCCATCACAAACAAGCCAGTCAAAATCAGGTATCGATTCGGTTTGTAACTTCAATATCAGAACCATTTCTTGTTCCCTATGACATTGAACCTAAAGTATGTAGAATGTGATGAATCAAAACTATGGTACAAACTTGGGATGAAAAATGACAATGTAACCAACCTGTAGCCTCGTGAAGAAAGCCGTTGAGATGTCGACCACTCAGATAGATTGGTTCAATTGACAGTGCATTATCTATCCCTGCAACCATTGTAATTTTAAACAAAACATCTGGTTCAGTGATTAGCAATTCTATATATATATATATATATATATATATATATATATTTTAGAAAAAAAAAAGGCTGGGAATAGATATTACAGTCTTCAAATGGAGGAAGAGCCCAAAGCTCGGGTTGAAATTCCAGAAGAGAATGAAGCACAGTATTTGCTAGGGCAGAACAGCCAGTTTCACCTTGGGGTGGAACAGCCACTACCTTCATTTTTGCAGCATTTGCAGCTTTAACACCAACACTTATATTTCCCCCAAAAAAATAATAATAATAATAACAATAATCAATTAGAGAACAGTAAAATATCTTTTCAGTTAGTATATAGATACATCAGAGGCATTAATGAAACGTGTTTCTATAACCTTTTGCGTTCTTAAGCTTTATCTATTTTTGGTGGGCAAAACACTAGTATTTGATGAATTATACGTCTTATTTAATTATCGAAGTTTATATGCTTTGATGAACTTATGCAATTACTTGTGATCTAATTAAGTATTAGGTGTAAAATTAATCTTACAATGAGTCTTCAATCACTAAGCAATGAGCTGCGTCCACACCCAATCTCTTAGCTGCCTCTTCAAATCTGTAAACAAATAGGAAATGAACCAGAATAAGAATAAAAGGTAAAAAGTTCAAGTAAATACAGAGAATTTCTCTCTTTAACAAGAGAAAATACTCGGGAATTTTATGTTCCTCTTAACTGAAAGGGAATTTTTCTGTCAAATGTTTCAGAATATAAATGGTTCTGAGAATTTTATTAAAAAGATTTCTCCTCTTTGTTGGTGCGATTATATATAGCAGAAGATACTCTTCATAGAATTGATAATGCCTTTAAAGTTCATGCCATTTGAACAAGTTGGGGAATTGGGAATTTGAAAAAGTTACATTTACAAGCAATTAGCCAATCTATTCGTGGCATGTTCCATATATATACATATATATATATATATATAAATTTATATATTCTCATTGGAATTATTTAATAATGTGAGAAGGCTTACAAATCTCCTGAGGGCTTCCCTGCTTTAACCTGGTCACTCCCAAGAATTACTGAAAACCGTTCCTTCCAACCTGCACAAAATCATACAATTTAAACAAGAGAGAGGAAAAAAAGAAGACAAATTTGTATCATCTGTCAACGACTAAATGCAACAGTTACAAACTCTCCACAAAAAACCAGCACCAAATTCCTCAAAAACCTATTAAATGTGAGAACCATGAAAAACAAATGAAGGAATATTGAAAACAGAAAACATATGTTGCCTTAATTTTCCCAAGTACTTATATCAATATCTTCTAATATGTAAGTATATGAATAAACCTTTTTGGTGGGAGATTTTTAAATCAATGTAGTCTCTTGTGGAGTTTGAAGCTAGAGCCATCGGAATTCCATGATCATAAAGATGCTTGATCAGGCGATTAGCACCAGGAAGTGCTTTGGCATTTATCCACCTGTCACGCACATGAATAGTTTTAGTGCACATGAAAATCCCTTACCGAAACATACAAAACAACACTCTATATACTACATAAATCTAGAGAGAGAGAGAGAGAGAGAGAGAGAGAGAGGAGGAGAGAGAGAGAGAGTTACTTTTCTTGATACATAGGGATTATCTCTTGGATAAACTGGTCAGGTGTCAAGGGGAGATCATAGTCCTTAACAATGGCAGCCGAGGACTCTTTCAGCGTCTTCCCCAACGTCTTTTTCTTTTCTTTTTCCTTATCCAAAACCTTACCATACTTGGCCAAAAACTCCCCCAAAACACCCCTTGTAGCTCTCTCTGCACAAACACAGATTGTTTTAGATCAGAAACAGATCATTTTGACAAACATCATTTACATACATATATATATATATATATATAGACATATATCTCACGTACCTGTGTCTAAAAGGGTGCCATCCAAATCAAAAATAACAACCAAGATTTTGGGTTTTGAGGTTTGGACACAGCAGCGTCCAGAGTTACAGCAGCTCATGGCAGGAGTCCAAAAAGGGTGTCCTCAGTCGTGCCTAAGTAAGGTAGAGGGAAAGACGCAAAACAGTCGAGAAAACCACGGAAATATATATGTGTGTGTGTGTGTGTATTTATATATGAGAAGGATGCCCTACTAAATCTTAAATAACTTGCTAATTGTAATTAATTAAATGAAAGAAGTAATTAATAATACGCCTAAAACATTATTAATTAAGGGGGACTGCCTAGCTACACGTATGAATCACGCAAGGGAGTTGAACTGGACGTTAAACGGCATTTTTATTCAAAACCCCATTATTGGGTGGGTGCTTTTGTAGCGTAATTAAGGAAAATTTGTTTGGTGCATATTGGGATCGGATTTAGGGATATGCCATTTTAGGTTAAAGATCTACTTACGGAATAAATCGAACGGCACTTGTTGCACACTGTGAGCTTCAATAAAAAGATACTATTCTCGATTCCTACAACTCCGCGTGTGGGTACACATTGTAAGATTATGAAGAACGCTGTATTCCTCAACTCCTTTTGATCACGTGCTTGAATTATTGATCTCCAAAAGGAAGAGTTTAACAATTCTCTCGAGTTGCCACCTGCAGTCTAAAATAATTCAATATACATTCAACAAAAATCCTTATATATATATATAGAGATCGCTGGGATATGTGTAAGCAATCACTTTATATAGATGTTTTAGTCAAACTAGGTCTCCCACCCCTTATAAAATTCACCCACCAATAGGATCATTATCAAAAAATTTATATTTAATTAATTCAAATAATTCCAATCCAGTAATTATTTGACCAAGTATTGCTTGAAAATACGTATCCGAATCATATTTGATAGATAGATGAATCCTAAAAGAGTTTAATTATTCTATCTGAAAATTAAATTAAGTCATATCTCAGTGTAATTGGATTCCTAATTATATAACACTTTGACTAAAACTAGAACTAATGATTACAATTTTCACAAATATTGATTAATTCATATGATTTTATCTAGAGTTAATAATTTTTAATACCTAAAATAATTAATTTTATTCAGCAGAAAAATTCTATAAAAATGCTTCTACAGTCCTGGGAGGGGATTTCTGCACCCAGTTATTCTTAAGACCCTGGGTGTGCGTCACCCTTCCTCCTTAGGAGGCGTTGACACAATAATGCCTAGTCTAGTCCGGACTTGACATGGTTCAACACGTATACCAATTGTTCAAAAATGATCTCCATTCATTTACTGGAAATTTTATGAGATAGTAAAAGAACTTGATGGATATATAAATAAGGGCATTGCTACAGTCCCGGAGTTTGATATTGCGGGATAGGTCCCTTAATAAATCTACACCATAAACTTCGAGGAGTTAAAATATTTTATTATTTTAAATGTATCCGACAGTGATGAGCATTTGTTGAGGGTAACGACGGGCATTCAAAGGCAATTTTTATTGATTCAGTGACTGGATACCGGTTGAGTGTTTCATTCATTCTTTCTCTCTCCTCTCTCTCTCTCTCTCTCGTCTGGTTTAACTCAGCCAACTTGCCATATTTTCCGCCCAGGACCGGATCTCAGCGACAAGGACCACTCCAGCTCCTAGAGGCGGCAAAGATAGGAAGACCAATATCACAGCCGGAGCTCTTCTTCCACACAAGATCCTCGAGTCTTTAGATGATGAAGACGGTCTGAGTGCACCGAAGATACCTCAAAATGTGAAGAACTGTAGCCCAATGAATTTTAGTAGATACAGTGACAAATTGGCTAATTATATGAACCGCATGTGCAATATTTGGTGGAGTGATAGTGAGATAAACCAAGCTGCCGATAATAGTGCGGTATAAACTAGGATCCGGCAAAGGAGGACCATCAGAAGGAGAGTATCAAGCATTAGTCTCAAGAGATGTATTAACAATCTTATTATCAGTAAGACGTGCATGCTCAAATATATCAGCTATATATGTTGATTGGAAGAGAAGATAACCTTTCGGAGAAGAGGCGACCTCAATGTCCAGAAAATAACTTAGTGAACCTAGATCTTTCATGGCAAAATAACGAGATAACTCAATCTTTAATGCCCCGTCAATATCATCACCAGTAATAATCATATCATCAAGATATAAAGACAGTAGAATATGACCCGTACCAGTACATCTGACAAACAAAGCTGAATCATGATGAATCGAGCGAAAGCCAAGCGAAGTAATCATCGTAGATAACTTCTCAAATTAGACTCGGGGTGCCTGTTTAATAGCATTAAGGGCTTTTCTGAGCCGGTAGACTTCATCAGGTTGATGAGAAATACCAAGAAGAGGTACCACATAAACTTCTTCATGATGATCACTATTCAGAAAGGCATTGTTAACATCTATTTGAGATATGTGCCATTGACGAACAGATGCAACTGCAATGAGAGTGTGAACAGTAATCATTTTTGCAACGGGGGTGAAAGTCTCCTCATAATCCATACCATACTCCTGAGAGTAACCTTTAGTAACAAGTCGAACTTTGTATCTTTCAATAAAGCCATCAAACTTGGTTTTGATTTTATAGACCCAACGAGAACTAATTGCTCGTTTACTTGGTGATAAAGGTACCAAGTCTCATATATGTATCTGATGTAAAGTAGTAAGTTCATCAGCTATAGCATTCTACCAAATTGGATCACAAACAGCCTCTCCGTAGGACAATGGCTTAAAAAGACAATGAATAGAAGTTAAAAAAGAAGTGAAAGGACTGGAAATCTGGTAGCTTAGAAGACTTACGAGAACGTCTAGAGTGACGAAGAAGAAGAGGAGGAGGAGCTGCAGTCTCAGATGATGATTGAGCAGTCATAAGAGGAAAGGGAGTAATGGTAGTATCAGGAACCAGAATACCAGAATCTGCAGAACTATCGGTGGGAATTCTGCAAGAAACATTATCTGAAACTAAAGCAGGTGCTTGTGAAACACTTAGTGGAACTGTGTAGTGTCAAGAATGAAAGGATCAATATGTATGAGATCAGACTTGGTCACATTATGAGAACTAGCAGGAATAGAAAAGAATAGGATATGTTAAAGAAACACAACATGACAAGAAACATAATTTTTAACTAACCAGATCAAAAACACGATATCATTTTTGACCTGCACCATAACTCAGAAAGAAGCACATAACAAACTGCGAAGACAATTTACTACGCTTGACATGAGGATGAAGGACAAAATAGGTGGAACCAAACACATGCAAGGAAGAATAATCAGGAGTATATACATATAACTTTTTAAATGGTGACAGACCTGAATTATGAGAGGGTGGAATCTTATTAATTAAATGGGCAACAGCAAGAACTATTTCTCCCCAAAATTCACTAAGAACCCTGGCAGACAACAAAAGAGAACGAGCAGTTTGTTATATGCGTCTTTCTGAGACATGAGAAGGTCCACGCACATCAGAATGAACGAGATCAAATGGTACAAGAGAAAAATAAAGACTTTTATAAAATGGTAAAATAGAAATTTTGCCAGTTTACAGGCATTACAATCAAAAATATCGTAAGTTTTTAAATTTCCTAATGCTCCTATAGAAGCTAAAAACTATAAACGGGATGCTGAAGCATAACCAAAACAAGAATGCCATAAATAAAAATCAGAAGACGAACGATTCAGATGAAAAGATGATGTAACAACCCATCTTTGAGGAACTAGTTTAGCAGAAAAAAAAAATCACCTATTAAGCACGACAAATAAGAGTTTCATTAAGAAATTGGAGAGTTTGATTGACAGGTCATGCTTTTTAGGCTTGGTGAATAAGCACATTAACCTTGCTTTCTTGGCTAAGTTTTGAGCTTCAATTAGCATGTCTTTCCACTTGTTATATACAGGTAAAGCCACCTAACAATTAGAGGTTGTTAACCGAACTCTACAACTATGTGCATAGGCTTGCTTTTCATAAAGAGTTGTAGAACTATATATATGTGACTCTGCAGCCAAACAATCATCTTTTGGATTGTGAAAAATGTGATCAGAGGGGGAAACGTGAGATTGTAGAAGGAGAAAGCGAGAGAGAAAAGAAAGAAAGAAAAAAATTAATATAGAGAGAAAAGTTTCTACTATCTAGCAAGCAGGTAGTTGATGTAAGTATATCTTCCATTGCATCATTTGAACAGTATTATGTTTTGAAAACATGTTTTCAGTTATGCAGTTGTTATTATTATAATGTTTTGAAGAAGTTTAAAAGAATTATTTTTATGTATAGTGCTTAATCTCATGCTTATTAGAACCAACCCAGATAAAGATTAAATGGCCAAATCCTTGAGGAAGAGAGTTCTAAGAAATGAGCCATAAAGAAAAGTAAAGGGTTCTAATAGTATGAGATTAACATCATACTAGAAGGCTCTAAGCTAAAGTTAAAGATAAGTATTTTAATGTGGAAAAATTATATGATATAGTTGCTGAGCTTTTTGCTCATATAGTTCTTGTGATGCAGTTTGCAAGTCAGTAAGATCAAGAGGTTGACTGATCCAGTGATTTTAGAGTCCCATGACAAGTTTAGTTATTTTTAAGATTTGAGATTTTTGTATAATAAGGACAATGTTCTGCCTCGAAGATGAATAGAATTATTTTTTTTCAGCTGCGTAATAATAATTTTTGTTAAGTTTGAAGTTTTGTTAAGCCAACGTTCTTTTCAAGCTGCTGGCTCGGGAAGGGCGTTACAGATGACAAGTCCATACTAGAAGCTGTAACTTCTGGTACTTTGAGCTCATCCAAAACATAGAGTCCCCCTTGCCTACGGCCTGTCCCAATCAACTTCTGAGATTGTAGATCCTGCACATAACAAGTGGAAGAAGAAAAAAAAACTAAGTATCATAACTCACACAATTGACTGACAGAAACAAGATTTAAAGTAAGACTAGGAATGCGATAAATATTATAAAGAGACATATAAGGTGTGACAATCGAACCAACACCCACTAATAGCATAAGAGTATCATCAGTAGTCATAATTGACACAGATGAATTAGAAGATAAAGAAACAAAAGATGATAGATCAGGGGGACTTATGATGAGAAGTTCCAGAATTTAATACCCACAAGGAGGAAGATATACCTGAATGACTAGAGGATAACAAACCTATATGAGAGAAGGCAGACTAGGCTTGTGGCTGTGTGGCAAGAAATTTCTGAAATTGATTGAACATAAATAGATCTAATGACGGTGCAGCCGCTACAATATTTAGTTGAGGTGGTATATATGTCCACTGTTGATCATCAAATTTCGGTAAAAGAGGAGGATGTGACCGATACGAATAATAATTCTCATATAATTGCATACTGATCGACTGAAGAGAATCATCTTAACGTCCAGCCAAGATGAGAAAATAAAGAAAACTAATCAATAATCACCAAACAAGAAAGAACAATATTGCGATGCGAAATCAAACCAAGAAACAATCAAGATGTACGGGAGCGAGAGAATAAAAGCAAAGAGCGATTGTACAGACAACGACGATGATGAATGTATGGAAGTTGTACGGACGATGACGGCGATGGTGTACGGACAGCGTACATATGTGTATAGACAGTAGTGTGATGACGGTGTACGGACGCGTACGGACAATCGCGCCACCCCAACAGAAATCAGCATGGAGTTTGATCCGTTAAAGCTTTTGCAAAAAACAAACATTCTTCAACAAGATTAACAAAATTCATAAGATAGTGGCTTTGATACTATGTAGAAAATCAATAACCAATTTGGGAACAAGAGAAAACTATGATTTCTTATTTCAATCAATGAATCAAAATAATAAATCAAAAAAGATTTATATAGACTAACTAGAAAATATGAGAAAACTTATCTACTTTTATCTGCTTAAAAGAAGAAAAATCTAATAATAATATGAAACAAATAATAAATAACAATAAAATCTGACACCCAGATAATCTAACACCGACTACTAAAACCGAGTTCATCGGTCAATCTCTACTGTTTACAAACAACTTGACACCAAAGTTGGGACATTGGGATTTTTTTTTTAATTTTTAAATAAAAATCCTTCACATATATAGTAATATTCAACGCCAAAGAAGTTGGGTCTCTCTCTCCTTTCCTTCCACACACCTCTCTCTCTCTCTACTTTTCTTGTAGGTTGAGCTACTCAAAAACAGAGTTTCTAGAGAGAAAGATAGTTTGACCAAGGAAATTTAACTTCTATAGTGTCATTGGATCTGGGTTTTGCTTCAATTGATTTGGTTGACTTGTGATTTCTAATGGGTTTTCGTGCTTTCTTTCTTTCTTTCTTTCTTTTTTTCTTTTTTCCTTTTTTGTTGGGTTACAAAAGAGTGAGAGTTTCTAAGGATGTCGTAGAACAGAGGTGGAAGAGCGTGGTGTCTCAAAAATTGACTCTCTTGCCTTGTATTGGTTGTTTTTGTGGATGCTCTTCGTGCATGTAATTTTTGTTTCAAACTTTTTATTTCTTAATTTTTTTTCAATTCATTTTGTTGGGTATGAAGAGAAATTTTGGGCTATTTCTGGGTTTGAGGAAATGGGATCCATGAATTTGGTCAAAAATTGTTGCCAATTATGTTTTCTGGCAATAGTTTGTAGCAAATGTGATTTAGAATTGAGAAGTGGTTGACGATCTTCTGGTTTGTTTTGGGTGTTGGTCTTTTTGTCCGCTTCAATGAAATTGTTACTTACGGAGGAAAAAAAATTCCAAAATGACTCACCAGTAGAACGTTGTTCCACCGTTGCTTCCTTTCATTTTAACTCTACTTTTACACACTTTCTTGTTAATTTCACTTTAAACTTAAAAATATTTTTTTCCTGCTATAAATTTACACATTTGTTTCGATTAAATTTATAATTTTATCCCCACATATCACATTTTCCACTGATGACGAATATTTAATTAAAGTAAAAGGATATGATTATCCTTACTTTTCATTTTAAATTTGTGTGTAGGTTAAAAAACTAACAAATTGACTGGTTATAGCAGGTTGACAAAGAAAATGAAAAACTTTCTACAGCCAACACGTGTACTTTTTTTTTTTTTTTGGGACCTATCCCTTAAAAGCGATGTCGCTGAACCGTAGAAAAGCCCATACAGGCATACTAAAATAATAATAGATTAAATTTAATTGTTTAATTATTTAACTTTGTAGCTTCTCTTTCCCACTTATTAAAGAAACAAAAACTGAACTTTTATTTTTCCTATGCTTCCCACTTATTAAAAAAACCAAAACTGAACTTTTATTTTCCTATGGCTCCCTATTATTAAAGAAAAAACTCACAAGTCCGCTATAAAATTTAATAGTTCCTACCAAAATCCTTCCTCTCATAACAGTTGAACTAGTCCAAACGGGAATCGACTTAAGAATTAGTTTTGTTTTTAATTTTTTTATTATTTATCTTAAAATTCTGTTGTTTTATTTTTAAAAACCCTCTTTATAAATCATTATATCTTATTGATAAAAGACTCTTTTATAAATCATTATAGAACTTGAGAGTTCTTACCAAAATCTATCCCCTCACAACAGTTGAGCTAATCCAAACGGGAATCGACTTAAGAATTAGTTTTGTTCTTACCTTTTTGATTATTTATCTTAAAATTCCATTGTTTTATTTTGAAAAACTCTATTTATATATCATTATATCTTATTAATAAGACTCTTTTAAATTGTTCGATTTATATCATATTATGTCGGTTTTATATATTTTTTTATTTGCATTTAATTTTAACATGTCGTAGGACCCTATCACTAAAAAGCCCAAAATATATATGTATGTACACCTTACTAGGGTTTTTATCCCTTCCCCACGCCACCACCCCACCCCCTCTTAAAAATCTAACTACGAGGATGATTGGCTCTCTCCTAGCATCTCCAAATTCGGGGCTACCATTCTAGGTTGTCATTTGTCGACCATAATTCGCCCTTCTGCTAGTCTCTAGCCGCCGTGAACCAAATAGGGGTCACTTAGTTTTTAGCCAAAAAAAAAAAAAAAGGGTCCCTTGGTAAGCGGTCAAGTGACTAACAAATCACCTAGTAGGTGACCAGTGACTTGAACAAAGTCCGACCTCGAAAGGGATCCTACAAAATCCAAGAGCCTACGAATACAGTACTTCACCTGTTTTACTTTTACTTGTACATGTATACTCGCCACAAAATAGTTAAGATGAGGGAAGGCGCGTATATATGCTTCATTCAACTTTGCGCACTCAAATGGTCCAAACCAGAGCATTTGTTCATATATTCGGCTTCACTTTCATTCCATCAAGTGCTTAACCTGCCATTGGTCAAGCCCATTTCATCAACCGTTTTATCTCTGTGCTTAAGAATCCGCATATAGAACACAAGCAAGATGCTAAAAGATATTCATCTTGTGTCTGTCCTCTGCGTGCTGCACCGAGATATTAAGAATCTGAATCAATGCCTTAGGGTGAATTTTCTCAGTTCGTATCCAAATAGTGGGCACAAGAATATTCTAATTGGTACAAACCTTCTTCTGCACCGAGTATTACTTCGACCAATGAAATATGGTAAATTGGAAATACGTGACAGAATAACCAAAACATGAAACAATCACTCATTCAAGGTCTCTTCCATAGTGTTCTGTGGTTTTCGTAAGCAAATAGGCAATCGGTTATCGATCATAAGTCTTGCCTCTTGCCATCTGTAATTGATTGGTATACACTACAAACATAATCAGCCTAGGGAAGCAGATTCAACTTGTACAGAAGAAAAAGGCGAAAAGAAAGAAACCAAGATGTGATCTAAAAAGAAAAGACAAGGAAACATACTTCATACAAGTTCTAATTCTGAGACAAATAATACACGCCTTCGTCTGGGCCATGGCATTTTCATAAAACAACAAAACCACCCTATGCAATTTAGGTCAATTCTCTACACTCCTTCCAACAGGCACAACAATAAAAGCTACGGGGACTGCAGATCAAACCAACCAAGTTCACTTATAATGCTAATTATAAACCACACACATAATATAGGACCCACAAAAGTAAAAAAAACCAAAAAAAAAAAAAAAAAAAGGGAAATGAGAAAACAATGATCTAGAATAGCTAAACACAAGAGTGAGAAGCAGTACTCGTCTTCTATCCATCATAGATATAGCAAGCCAGTCACTAGACGCTATCACTGCAAAACATAATTAAATGCATGACCAAAGCAATCAAACACCAGAAAATTGCTGAAACTTAAGATATATGAGAATTACTAACCTCCGCATCGTCCCCACCAGGCTTTGATGTGCCATTAATCTTTTGGGCGTCTTCTGTAGCAAAAAGAAAATAATGAGATAAAATTGAAGCGAGCAAGATATCTTACTAAACACCATATTACATTATCCAAAATATCATATTCAATGATCAAACGATTTAATACTTTAATTTCTGTGCGCAGAAGGAAACTATAAATGGTTTGCAATTTTTTTTTTCCCCACATAGAATTTCCTACTAGAATCGATCTCTTTCGTAAATTGACTGTTTCAGCATAATGGCAGCCCAAATGGTGTCAAATTAGTTAAGAATAGCACATGTATAAACACTGGCTAAAATTACTCAAAGATATTAAAAGAATTAACTAATATATTGATTAATTCTGATAAAAGTAACAATAATTACCCGCATCCTCTGGGATGTCAGAAGTCCACAAAGTGAGGTTGTCCCTAAGAAGCTGCATAATTAATGTACTATCTTTGTAGGATTCCTCGTTCAGTGTATCAAGTTCCGAGATAGCTTCATCAAAAGCTTGTTTTGCAAGATGACAGGCCCTGTTCAAATAGCATGCACATTCAAGCAGGATGCTAGAATAAGCCAAATACTAGTAACTCTGAATATGGCATCCTACAAACCTCTCTGGTGAATTCATGATCTCGTAGTAAAAGACTGAGAAGTTCAAAGCCAAACCCAATCGAATGGGATGTGTAGGAGGCAATTCAGCCTCTGCTGCAGTTGTAGCAGCCTACAAGCATATAGCACCGAATTAATATATTTCAAAACAATGTACGTGTGTGTGTGTGTGTGTGTGTGTGTGTGTGTCTGTGTCTGTGTGGAGAGAGAGAGAAGTTGATGCAGCTTATTTAGAATAGCATTTGAGCAATAACAGTTAAAAAAAAAAAAAAAAAGAACAAATGGCCCAATCAATAATGAAATTTTCTGGCAAACCACAGGCCTGATGAAAACCAGAAGACCCAATTTTCATAAAAAGGGAACATTGAGTTCACCAATTACAAGGAGAAAGATTCACTACAAAGAGACATTGTCGAACTCAAGTACCAGACAAGATGGTGATCATGAATATCTCAAATACAATGCAATTGCTGATTATAGTTCTTTTCACATAAACAAGGCTGAAGCTCAATCAAGAGACAAAAACAATATTTTCTACTCGCTTGATCATCAACATAAGAATTAGCAACAGCATGCTAAGAAAAGAAAAAACTTCAATGAATTAATTTCTCATGAAGTAAAAGGGGGAAAAGGAGAACCTCGTATGCTATCTTTGATTGCTCAGCAGCCTCTTTTTTCTCATCTCCAGACTTGAACTCTGCAAGATAGCGATAATAATCTCCTTTCCTGCAACCAGCAATAGTTTCAATCAACCAGATTCGAGCATGCTAAGATTCTTATATCAACATAAAATCAGTGTCGTTCAGTACAAAAGAGTTCCTACATCTTGTAGTAGAAGACCGATGATTCACCAGCTGCAGCTGATGGAATGAGATGCTCATCAATCACAGTCATGATATCGCTACAAATGCTCGACAACTCTGATTCAACCTTCTGACGATACTCCTTTATCCGCTTTGCATGTACCTCATTTCCTTTTGCTTCTTCCTTCTGCTCTATTGATGATAGGATCCTCCATGATGCTCTTCTAGAACCAACAACATTCTTGTATCCAACAGAGAGCAAGTTCCGTTCTTCAACTGTCAATTCAATATCAAGATTTGCAACCTTCTTCATTGCATCAACCATCTCTGTCAAAATTTAGTACCCAAAACAAAACAACAATTAAGCTTCCCATCGAAAAAAAAAAAAATCAGCTTTTGCAGTTGGACCGGAATCGGATGTCTGTAAGAAGATTTTTTCTAGTATAATCAGTCATGTACAAACTACTTTCCCAAATTTTCTACTCCTTAGAAAACGAAAATTAGAACTTCTAACCGCATAAAAGCAGTAAGATAAAAAAAAAAATTTAAAAAAATTCCTCGTAAATCATATCCAGTCATTAGACTGAAAGAGAACTTTTCAACAGAAAATTTCTTAATTCTCCACCAAACATCCCATCACATAAAGCACCTGACCCGTAGTTCAGGTCATCGAATTAAACCATATTCGATCTTCTGGTTTCCTTCCTTTTCTCACCAACCAAGCAACAATTCGCCGAATTAAGTGACGCAAAACTAAAATTCAACATCAGATTTGACCACAACCAGACTCCGATGCTTCAAAAAACCAGGAAAATAATTCCATCTTAAAAAATTGCAAAAAAAAAAAAAAAAAACTAACTAACTAACCGTCGTAGCGTTCGGCCTGCTCGGCGAGCTTGGCAACGTAGACGAAGCTCTCACGGTCCTTAGCCATGGCCGATCTCTAGAGAGAGAGAGAGAGAGAGAGAGAGAGAGAGATTAGGGTTTCGTTTGGCGAGAAGAAGAAGAAGTGGTGTGTGTTCTCTCTCTAAAACTAAAAGCTTTTGGTTGGGCAATTCGTTCCCCTTTCTTTCTTTCTGGTCCAACAGTCGCAGTTGGAGCGAAATGTCAACAAAAAAAAAAAAAAATCTATTTTGTATTTTCCGAAATATCAAAAATCCTCCCCGCGGTGACTTCTGGAATTAACTTCGTAAGAATAAATAATAATAATAATAATAGTAGTTTATTAATATTATTTTAGCCTGGGAATTTACGTACTTACAGACGAGCTCAGAATGAGGTTTGAATTGTAGCCTGTAGTTTAGTTGCCACGTCACGTTTTCTGCTTTGTGTCGAAGCGATGTTTCCAAGGAGTCAAAACCTAGGAAAATTGGAACGAATAGAGACTCGACACGTGGATTTTAACCTATGCGCACCGTACTTTCGAATTTCTGCAATCCTCTTTCGGTTAAGAGGAATATCGTGGTTCTAGCGAAACAAAAAAAAAAAAAAAAAAAAAAAAGAGGAATATCGTGGATTGGTGGTGATAATCGATAACTATTGGTGTTGGTATCAAGATGTGGGGCCACAGCAAATCTGGGCCGTTTAATTGATCAACTACATCGACGGACCAAGTTGTTTGTTGGAAATGGAAATGGAGTTATTATCGCAAATACAGTGACGTGGCAGCTAATGAGTCGACGTCAAATTAATAAAGGTTATCATCTGTGTATGGTCTGTGGCGACGGTAGTATAATTCCTTTTTTTTGTTTTGTTTTTGTTTTTGTTTTTTTTTTTTGAGAGACTGTGGTAGAGTATCTCTTAGAATAATTATCGATAAAGTTTTTTTTGAACCGTTAAGATTTAATTGAACGGTTCAAATATTGTTAGTGTATCATACTTATTATACATCTAACCTCATATTACCCTTCTTACTCCAAATCTTCTCCGTCGCAGGCGACCTTCCCGCCGCAGTAGGCGACTGACGCCGGCGACCCACCCCCAGCCCCCTCAACCCAAGCCCCAGCCCCGGGCCCCCCCGACCTAACCTCGGCCCCCCACGCCTTGGGGGGGGGGTGAAGAGAAGAGATAGAGAGGGGCGCCGGGAGAGAGGAGAAGAGAGAGAGAGGGGATCGGGGAGGCCCTGGGTGGGGGGGGGGGGCGCTGGGCTGGGGGGGAGTGGGGGTGCCAGGGAGTGGGGGGGCCGGGGGGGGGGGGGGGGAGGAGGAGAAGAGAGAGAGGGGCGCCAGGAGAGAGGAGAAGAGAGAGAGAGGGGACCGGGGAGGCCTGGGTAGGGGGGGTGCTGGGCTGGGGGGAAGTGGGGGTGCCGGGGAGAGGGGGGGGCTGCCGGGCTGGGGGGGAGTGGGGGGGCCGAGGAGGGGGGACCTAGGGTGGGAGTGGGGGCCGGGGGGTTGGGGGGCCGGTCGGGCTTGGGGTGGGGGGGGGTGTTGGGAGTTGCTGGTGATGGGGTGGGGGCCGGCCAGGCCTGGGGTGCGGGGGACTGGGGGAGTGGTCGCCAGCGTTGGGGGGTCGTCGGCGATGGAGAAGATTGGGGTGGGAAGGGATAAGATGAGCTAATGTGTATGGTAATTATGATACACCAACGATATATCAACCGTTCGATTAATTCTTAACGGTTCAAAAAAGAGTTCTACCGATAATTACTTTGAAAGAGACTCTACTACAGTTTTATCTTTTTTTTTTTAGGGACGGTAGTATAATTACATTTTTTTTTTTTTTGGAGGGAAACGGTAGTATAATTACTAGTAGCAAAGAAAGTTTCTTTTGAAGGAAATTGCAAATTAAATATATATAATAAATTAATAAAAAGCAGTGCACTTTTTTGGTACGGTGGTGAAGATGCTTTTTATTTTTTATTTTTATGATGCGCTAAGATTTTATGAGTTAGATACTCTTCGTTTCATTAATTGGCCTTGAAGTGGTATAGGATATAGAAAGTATAATCGTGCAACCATAACAAAATCTACGGTAATCTAGAAAAATAAAAGGAAAATTTTTACCAATATTTATTTGCTGATCGTCACATTTGTACAGATATTCCCCCCTCCCCTCTTTTTGTGCCGACACTAGCTTAGAAATTATATGCTGCCTCTCAAAAGTCTATGTATAAATGTTGACCCCTTAAGAGAAAATAGTAATCAGTTCAAACGTAAGTTGGTGGTGTAGTTGTCACTTGTCAGGCATGATTCAAGTCACCTCTAAGAATAATCTTAACAAAGAAAATGTAAGAGTTCAATGTATATGAAATTCGCCAACATGGAACTTACTATATGAAGCACAAATCAAAAGGCACATCTGTTTGGGTAAAATTGTTGTATATAAATAATGAAATATACTATGAAAACTAACTGCAATTTTAATTTTTAAGTATCAATTTATTTGATTTATTTGTTGTTAGTATTTTATTAATATGTGTTTAATGGATTGTTACGTCAATTGATTATATTTATTAGTGAAAATATAACAATTCACCAATACGTAAGTTGGTACTTAAAAATTGATATTAAAATTGATTTCATAAATAAATAATACATTTAAATTATCGTTTATTTGTAAAAATATTTTGAAAAGCTAAATAGGTTCAGTTTTTATGAATTTTGTGATTTAGAAAATGTATTGCAAGCCAAACTAAATTAGTTTGTAGTTAATAATAAATTAAGCATCCGTTTGGTATTGTTTTTGGATATTGCTTTTAGATTATTAAAAAATCTACAGTAGATTAGGGGTGTTTGGTAAACCTTATTTCTATCTGATAGATTCCAAAAACTGCTACAACACAACATAATTTAAGAAGCATGTCAGATGTTGCTTTTATACAGCTGTTTCTGCTGTCATTTTATAAATTGGTTAAAATATTCTTAACAGTAAATAATAATGTCAATCTACCCACTTTATTTATCTCCATACTAAATAATAAAACTTAAACTTGGTTGTCTCCACCAAACTTCTTGAACAGATTTGCTTCCTAAACCGAACTCGGGTTCTTCACCGGATTCGATTGTTACAAGCTTGATAGAGGCATGATATTAAATTTTTACTTTCAATTATTCATATTATTTAACCTTTACATTGATGTATAAGTTATCGTCTCGAATAAATTTAATTTTTTTAGACTTATTTAGATTATAAACCAAATATTATATAAACTTTTCTATAATTTGGTGTAAAATTTTAAAATGTTAAACAATAAATATGTATGATAGAGTATTTATTTAGTATGCTTTGTCTTTTTTTAGTCATTATACGTTTTCACAACAACTTTATTTATAGTTTACCAAATATTTATAATTTTGCTTTTGGTATTCATAATAACTTTGAAAAAAAATTTACTAAATGTCTACCTGCTTCTAACCACAGTAACTTTGAACTCACAATACAACCACAACGAAAAATTTTCACAATACAACAATGTCAAACTGGCTTTTAAATGTGATTGTATTTATAGTTTAATGGTAATTTCACATCTTAATTTCCCTGAAAAAGTTGAGAGTTCAAATAATTTGAAATTTTTTTTTTTTGTTGAACAAACCAAACTCAAAAGTAAAAAAGTCACGTCCTTACCAAAAAAAAAAAAAAAAAAATCCAACATCTTTCAAACAAACGACATGCCATCCTTTAGAAGGACTGCATGTACATTAATTAGAAATGGCATATCATCCTCGTTTGGGAGATGTCGTTTCTTCTTGCAGGCCGAACGACATCAAGGGGAATTCCCCCACCCTAATCCTGATTTACGTGTCGCTTTTTGCTTAAAAGTGTTTTGTCGTTTAGGTGTATATGTTAAACGTTATGTCGCTTGCTCTATAAAATTGACTAACCTGATCGGAAACACTTTACCGTTTTTTATTTTTTCATTATGTAAACGAGTTTACATTGTTGCAAAGTAAACTACGTATTTGTTTGAAGGTCAAAGACCACGAAACATAAACGATGTGCCATTTGTATTTCTTTAAGAATTTACATGCCAGAAACGACATGTCGTTTATCAAACAACTAAAACAGCGTCCGTCGTTTGGTGAACAAGGTATATACTTTTGTTTTATGTTTTTGTTTTTTGTTTGCTCTAGCTTCAAATGGATGATGGATAATCATAATTTAGCTACCTGTGATCAAATAGAGACAGAAGTCCTTAATGAACTTTTCTTTTTAACAATTTTATCTTAAAAAAAATATCATTTTTCTTGTCTTGCATCCATTAAAAATTGATTATTCTTATATAAATTACTCTAAAAATTTTATCAATTAGTATATGCTCTCGCTGAAGAAGAAACTAATTAACTTCGCCATGGTATATGTGGGAGCTTTTATGGCAGTACAATGCAAGAATATTCAACTGTGGTGACAATGATATGTAGCCGGGGGGGGGGGGGGGGGGAGTTGGGGTGGGGGTAAGAACCGGAAGTAAGAACACCTCTCCATACAAATTTCAACATCACCATAACAGGTAAAATCTTTGAAATCAATTTCTCAAAACAAATAATTGATAGAAATTTAGGTTATAGGAATTGATATATATATATATATATATATGTATGTATGTATATATGTATATATTGGAAAACTACCATGACATGAGAAATCAACATCCAACAACAAAACCTTCACTCTCCCTTAAAACTTCCACTTATGGTGCTGTTGTTCCTCTCGAGATTTTTCTTCCAACACTGATGTTTCCCACACTGGCACTGACTCCTCTTCTTCAACTCCAACCCCAACTCACCCTCCTCTTTCCCATCCTCCACTCCACTATTTTTTCTAATCGAAACCGACTTCCCAAGCTCCTTCACACCTTCACTCTTCCCACTTAAATTCCTCTCCAAACCAACCAACATTCCCTTTCCCTCGTCCTTGCTCCGCAGCCACAGCTCTCTCATTCTTCCCCTAACCTCGCACGCCCTCTCCTCATGCAACCCCTCGCAGAAACCGCACTTCACTGCGGCATTTCGTCGAACACCTCGTACGCTCTTCACTTGCTCGAAGCCGAAGGCCAGCCTCAACGCCTCGTTCAAAGAGCACGGCTTCTGTGGCGCCATCCACCTCTGAAAATCACTCCTTAACCCGTCGACAAACAGCCCTTTGAGCAGATCGTCACTTAAGCCATGTTCCGGCCACTTCCTCAAGATCCACTGCAGCCTCAGGAAGTACGACCTCACCGGTTCCTCGTTCCCCTGGTTAATCGTCATGAGTTGGGACCGTAACTGTTCCGCCACTTCGATCTTACCGTACGCATGCGAGAACGAGGATTTAATCTCTTCCCATGCCAGTTCGTACGGCTCTACGTTCAGGTCGTACCAAAGAGCAGCCTCGTCCTCTAGCGTGACGGGGAAAATCCTCGCCATCATGTCCACGGACGAAACGTTGTTCGCTCGGCACACTTTGGCGAAGCGGCTCAGATGGGCAAAAGGGCACTGGTCGGAACCGCCACGAAAGGTCGGAAATGGCGCGATGTTCATGTACGAACTGGCGGGTTGAGAAAGATGTGGACTAGTGTTTGATGCTGAACACGAAGAATTGGAAGCCACGGTCTCCTTACGAACAACGTTGTTCCTCTCCGAAACAGAGGAAAACAGGTCGTCCTCGTCGTCGTTGTCGTTGTCGTTTGCGGGTTGATCGAGTTCGGTGTCGTTTGGGGAGTGATCGGATTGAATGACGCTGGTGGAATCGTCGTCGTCGTCGTCGTAAGTGTCATCTTGGGGGGTTGGGGTTCTGCGACGATGTTGGTTGCGTCGTGAGGATCGACCAGGAGTTGAGTGGAACCAGGTCATATTACTTGATCTCTGTAATGGTTATTTGCTTTTGAAAAGAAGACGGAGAGGATCTGAAAAAGAAAATCTTTGTATTGAGAATTCACGTTTATATTTCTTGCTTTTGTTCAGAAAGGGAGTTAAATTTCTGGGTTGTAAAGAGAGAAATCGAAGTTTTGTTAACTGCCCGTCCAGTTCTTTCGCAATTAAACAACTGCCTGTTTTTTTTTTTTTTTTTTTTTAACTGCCGGTTCAAGTTGGCTGCAGTGAAGACGGTGAATGGCGACGCTTCGGGAATTGGTAATCTCTGCTGTGAGAATAATACAACTGTAATTTTTAGACAAATTTTAAAAACTCCCCTCAAAATATAGTCACTTTTTTATTGAGAAAAAAATGTAATTAGCTTTCACTTTGATCCCTTTTCGTCCATTCCGTCGCAAAATATCGCCCTTTATTCAATTCCGTCAAAATAATAATAACAATAACAACAATAATAATGGAAAAACTGATGCGACAACAAAACGAAGTTAAAATGAATAAAAACATCAATTTGATAATAAGTGGATAATTAGAAAGATAAAAACCCCAAAATGTGAGTTAAAATCCCTAATTATCCAAGAAAATATCGATGACAAAATACTCAAAACTAAATGAAAAGTGATAAACCAGCAAAAAAAAAAAAAACAAAAACAAAACAAACTGAAAAGTGACTTTCATTCATCAATTCCTCACCCCAACAAAAAAAAAAGGGTGCGTACTTGCGTGACTTACATAGATACATTCATCCATGTTACAATAACATTATTGTTAAAAAAATAATAATAATAAAACATACAATTAATCAGTAATCGATGCTTCAAATCGTCACATTATAGAGCAACCATGAGGGTTTTCATCACTAAAGGCAGCAGCGGTTTGATAGCCAAAAATGTTACTGGATCTCCCAGCATTGTAGTTATAACTGTGATCATAAGTGCTACTGTAACCGTGTTTGTAGTAGTTGTAGGATGAAGAAGGCTGGGGAGCGTAGTGTGTAACTGGGCCATTGCAATGGTGTTGATAATAATAGGGGTTAGTGACGCTTTCACACTCATGAGGATTGTAAGGCAATAGCCAGAGCTCCGCTCTCCTCCCAGTCTTCCTCACCGTCTTCAGAACCTTCTTTTGGTCAGCGTATCCAGTGACTGTCACCTTTTGCAAGTTCATGTCTATGTCGATGTCATCCACACCTGAGTAAAAAGTACAAAAATAAGATTAATTCTTAAAATAATAATATCACACACTACATGTGTGTGTGTATATACACATATATATATGTCGCATGTATATATACCTTTTAGTTTTTGAAGTGCACTTTTGACCTTGCCTTGACATCCAGCGCAGTCCATATGTACTCTCATCTCTATGATCTGAGAATTAATGAGAAAATTATGCATCATTTGCATCCCAATTATATGCTTGGAAATAGCTTAGAGAGAGATGCGTGCTTACCGTCATTGTGATTGGCAAAAGGGTGCAAAAAGTGGTGTTCTAATAGGATGTTATCTCAGTCGATGTTGTAGTGTTTGTTAGAATTTGACAATATGAATATGAAATATGTATCTATTTATAGACCTTTTTCTCTCACACTATTCTCTCTTTTTAAATTCTCCATTATTTGTCAAACTTATATATATATATATATATATATATGTTGGGCTGCATTATTTGTGAATTTTATGCACCGACTTATAATTTTTAACTGTCTTTCAAGTGATGACAGAAATGGATCCATGAAGCAACTAATTTATAATTATAATTTCTTGAGTAAATTTTCCATTATTCACTCTAAACCAATAGAAACCGTCCACGTGTTACATTCTCTATTAAAGAAATCCTCCATTATTGATTTCCTCCATGGGCTTCCATACCTACAAGCTATTAGTGGTTTGATCAACATGGGCGCTGACTTTGAATTAATACCTCAATAACTTCAGAATAACTAAAACCAAATTAAGTTAATTAAGCAGAACTTAACTTGAATATAAATATATACATATATATATGATAATGGAAAACTATATGATTGGATTAAAGTTAGACCGTTGGAGGTGGAGATGGGGAGTTGAGGAATAATGTTGCACATGGTAGCGACCTTAGCGGATCATGTTTAGTGCTTTCCTTGCTAATTGTCTCATGAATCCAAAGGTAGCCCGTAGCAATATCCGTATTCCTAGGCACTTAATCAAATGCATTATGAAAATGTTATTAAAAAGTTATTTGAAGTGCTACTAATATTTATAAAAGCCCAATGATTTTTCGATTTTAAGTTAAAGTTATAAGCTATAATTAATTGTTCGTTTGAAAGAGACGTTCATTTTGTATTATATTAAAATGTAATACTTGAAATACGATATGTATTTGAATGTTCCATTTTTGTATTGTATTCAAATGAAGTGTGTGTTTAAGTCGTTTACATTTGAAGATGGCCATTTACATTTGAAGAGCCATTCTAATGTGTAGTATTGATAATAGAAAGAATATGTATTATGATTGATAAAAATATATTTTTAAAAAAAAAACTAGATGAATAGTAAAATGGGTAGGTCTATTATTTAAATATATTTATTTTAAAATATAATATATAAAGTACAAAAGACACATTATAGTATATTGGGATATAAAATACAATGAATGTGTCTTCTCAATGCACTATATTTAAGTACTAAATAAGAAGAGAAGTATGACCTATAATTCCAGCCGAGTATTTGTAGTACACTGCCTTGCAGCCAGCCTACTTGCTTGCTTTTCTCGGCAAGGTTATAGTGCCTTTCGACAATACTGATGTGAAAAAGAAAAATGCCAAAAAAAAAAAAAACTGATTTTTAGGATATAAGAGCAAAAATATCAATTCTCACTTTTGACTACAACGCATTATTGAGGAGGGCTATAACATCTTATTCCAATAATATCAGTTTGTTTGTAATTTGATTTTTGGTAAGCATACTAGTCTAATACCAGTACGTTGCACGATAGAAGAAAAAATGTTTAAGATAAATAATAAAGACATCTAATATACATTAAAAGCATTCGATTAAGATAGATAATATAATTATAATAAGTTTGAGGATTTAGTTTGTTTTTGTACTATTAAAATATTAGAATATATACATTCAAACTCATATTAATATGTCAGAGTTATACATATAAGAATATATATATATATATATATATATATACATACATACATACATACATAGAGCTTTGGAACATGAAATTTTTTTTAGTCGATCACATGGTTATCACTCATATTTAATTTTCTTCATTTTTTCTTCTGATCTATCAGAATGAAAAAATTATATTAATAACAATATATTAGTAAGTTGATTTTTGTAACTAAAAATTAAAATAAATACAGTTATTTGATATATAATTATATGTAAAAGATAACATTACCTTGTTTCCTTTTGTTTTTTGAGGAGTCGCTCAGAGATACAGTTTGAACTTGGGGTGAAGGAGGTTGATGTTGATGGCTGAAATAATAATTAATACAATTATATGGTAGGTAATGTTTATCAATAGATATGTTGAGTGAGGAAATTAAAAAATCTAAGATAAAATACGAATAGTAATGTACCTTGATTTCACTTCGTCGAGGATTGGTTCGTTAAAAGTGAGCTGTTTTTTTACTATCTTCTTGCTTTCTGGTTGTAGTGTTTCTGGATCAAAAGAGATTAATGACGGCGGAATTTCTTTGGAAGGTTCAGTTGTTGGTGCAGGTAATAACATCGGTGGGTCATCATCATCAATGATTTTTACAATGGTTGCATCAATAAAAGGACCTCTAAAACGAAATTAAATGAGAAATATTTTTAATATGCCTTTGACTTGGTCAAGGATAGGAGGAATGATATTTGGATTAGTATATCCTTCTTGGGTTGTTAATATAGACTAATATTTGTTTATTAATGATTGTATAGTTTTTCCAAACATGACAATATTCATTCCTCCAGTGTTGTCTTCAATTCGTGCATTAATTTTGTACCTATTGGAAAGATTGAAAATTTATTTCATTTTTAATTATTTTAATATATATAAATTTTTATGATAAAAGTGAAGAATATTACCAGGTGATTGGCATTGTAGTTAAGTATCCATGAGTGTCACACCACAGTGAGGTTTGATTGTTTTATTGGTCTATAGCATCTTGGACAGGCATTATATAATCAACCTTGGCAAGCATCAAGTTCAGTAATGCTTGCTTTAACAGTGAATTTTGTATCCTGTTGGATAGATAAATAATATTTATTAAATTATATTTTATAGTTCGTATGTGATAAGTAAATATTTACCTGATTTTGATATGGATCTAGTGCTCGAAATTCTACGATTGTAGTTCTATTCATAGTCTTTTGTTCCTCCAATGATAATGGTTTTTTTGTTGTTCCAGCGATAAAATCTATTCCTTATATGAAATGGCTGAACCTATAAAAAGGTAATGTACTAAGTGAGTAACTTTTTTAAAAAATTGAAAAATATAAATAATTTTGATATTTTATTGGTAAAGATTTGTAACACCTTTTTTTGATTTTTTTTTTTTTTGTTTCGGTGATGTTTGGATCGAAATAGTATGAAATACCAGTAGTATTTGTAACATAAAGTCCACTGTATATGTATAATTATAATAGTTAATGGTATAAAATTTTTACTATTTATATTTGACAAAAAAAATATTATTATCTTTCGTTTGGTAAATTAGTTGGAGATGAAAATTTTAAGCTGGGGTTAGTTAACTTTTCAAAAACTAGTTCTAAATTTTTCAGAAAAAGAAAAAAATTGATATGAAAAAGTACAGCTTAGTTGGAATTAAACTTGAATACCAAACAAGGGCTTAGTTGTTGTATATGTACTAACCTAGATATTGCTTGGCGATAAATGCAATTATAACTGGTTCAGACATTGTTTGAATTGCATTTTCATCGAAGTTCTCTCCAATTTATCCCTAGAATGTTACATTAAGCGTTTCTTCTCTGTTGGATATAATAAATTTAAATAAACAATTTATTAATAACAGATTGTGAAATTTTTACAAATATGTTTTAAATAATATGTTATTTATAGTTACATGATATTTTGAATAACTAAATTTCGCCTTTTCACCAGTCTATCACCTATGGTGGATTCTTCTATACCCCTGACAGATATGAGGTGATCAATCACATCTAGCACAATATAACACATGGAAAGTTATTATTTATTGATTTTAATAGTGTCAATTTATGAATTGTCAACTAACAAATTTGAATATCATATGTAATCTACCTGAAAGAATATCGTTAATATCGACTTTTGATGTTAGTTAATCGAACTCCACAAAATTAAATTTGTGTTGGAGTATTTCTAGTATATTTTCTTCAACGTCTTTGAAAATTATGGATCTTGCAAATTGTCTACATGAGAAATAATTTTATATCTTTGTTTGTTGTTGGTGATAAAGAAGTTGCTGATTTCATATATATTGCTCATTTGTATTTTATTTGTTATGAATTTAACATATTTTGCACGAATAAAACCATTTATTGCTTCATTCTGTAAAAATATATATGTTCATACATTACTATTTATATATTGAATGATAACTTGAGATATATTTTATTAATAAATGTAATATTTATAAGAAATAAATTAAATTACATGTTCGTCAACTAATAAGTAGTCAAGGCTTATTCAACCACTAGTGTTATAATCAATGTTCCTCCATAGTCGACATATCCGAGCACGAATAACTTGATGTGTTTCTCCTAGCTTCAGTACTCATAATGAACTAAACATTTTTTATAATACTAGAAATATATGAATAAATATATTTGATAGTTAATAAATTGAAATTAAATTTTAAAGACTATAAAGATTATTTTATTGTATAATAATTAAGGTAAAATATTTTTTGTAATTTGTTTTTGAGAAGATTGTTATTTTTAGAAAATATTATGTAGTATTTCTTTGTAAACAAAATTTTTGATATGATTTGGGTATTTGTTAATTAAATCATGTATTAAAATATGTAAACCTTTTGGTGAAGTTTTTCTAGATAAAGCAACATATAATTGCCCATGGCTGAAAATTTCATCTTCTAAATAGAGTCCAACTTTATTTAGAGATTGACTTTGACTTTTATTTATTGTCATTGCATAACAAATTTTTAAAGGAAATTGTCATCTTTTTAAAACAAAAGGCAATTCATATTCATTTATTGTCATTTCTATTCTAGGTATATTAACTTTTTCATTTATATCATAAGAATTAATAATGCGTGATTTGATAATTTTATTTGTTAATTGTATAATAATTAATCTAGTACCATTGTATAAACCCATTTATTGATTAAGATTTCAAATTAGCATAGCAGGAATTCCAACTTTAAGTTTTAATTCATGTGGAGGTAGACCATTAAAATTAAATGTATGTAAAAATTCAGGAAAATATAAAAAGATTTAATTCATCAAGATTTCTAGACGATGAAAGAATAGTAGCATAACTATAATAAATTTTTGTTTCTGTAGATAGTAAAGATAATAAATATTTATTTATTTCATCAGTTGTTTTATTTCTAATCGTAATGATTGCGCGTTTTTTTAAATAATCAATATTTTGAAAATTATTATAGAAATTATCATATATTGTGGTAGAAATATATTCAATAAAATTTGTATTATATTGTATTAAGTTATTTTCAGGTATTTCGATCCAAGCAGCATCTTCGTTTTTAGGATCTTTTATTCCGTTGGTTGTTCCATTACCGATATTTAGAATCCATTCAGAGAACTTGGCAATTTCTACTTGTTCATCAATACAATAATTAGATCTTTTTAATCGCATGTTTTATGTTAAAGTAAGTATGCAGAAATATGGTCAAAAATAAGAATTGTTTATAGTTACATAAATTATATTTTCTTTTATATCGTTTAGGACAACAGGTAATATTTGTCTAAAATTACCATACAAAATGACTGTCATTCCTCCAAAAGGACAATTAAAATTATTTATTAAATCTTGTATTGTTTTATCTAAAGTTTCGAAACAATATTTTTATTTGTCATATGTGCTTCATCCTATAAAATCAATGTTGTTTTTTCCATTAATTTCGTTAATTGAGTATATTTTTTGATTTGACAAGTTGAGAATTTGTTGATTGAAAGAGGTATATGAAATCTTGAATGTATAATTTGACATTTTGGTAATAATAACGATGCTACTTCAGATGATGCTACAGCTAATACAATTTCACCATTTCATCTAATTTTACTGATAATTGCATTTCATAAATATGTTTTTCTTGTACTACCATAACTATATATAAAAAACAAATTATCATGTTTATTTTTAATTGTTTCTAAAATTTGATTAGAAATAAAATATTGTTCTTAATTTGAATTTTGTACTAAATTGATATTTCCTTCTTCTAATTTATATTTATTGTAATTGAGTTCTCTTAAAATATTATTATTTATTGTAATTGAGTTCTTCTCTTAAAATATTATTATTTAAATCTTCAATTGATGATTCGATAGGAAGTGGAAGATTATAGTGTGATAAAGAAGATGGATTTAAATTCAGTAATTTTTCTAACTCATATACTACGAAGTTATAACTCATTTTCAGGAATCTCAAAATTTGATTTATTAAATAAGAGTTTTATTTTGTATAAAAAATCTTCACACATTGGTTTCCAATGTTTTTGCAAAAAAATTTATTGGGTCAGAAATATTACAAAATAATAGTATAATAGTAATAAGTTTACGAAGTTGGGCAGATGTTAACCAAAATGATGCTTCTTCTATTGATTTATCACATTCTTTATTATCTCCTAATAAACCTAATGCATGGCAAGATATTTGATTTATAGGATAAATAAAATTATTCACTGTTTGAAGTGATTCATAACTTGTTGCACCTTTTTGATGATTTATTAATAATTTTAAGTAATGTAAGTTACCAGAGCTTGGGTGAATATAAAACATTCTTTCTATAGTTTGTCCATTTTTTCTATGAGTCAAAATCTTATCTTTATTATTCCAGACCCATTTTATTGAAAATTCTATATAAATAAGTTGTCGAACATCTTCATTTGTTTTATTAATTTTCATCCACTCTGTTAATATTGCTTTTTGAATTTGTGGTTGTCCTATTATATTTTGTAGTTGTTGATTTTTATTAAATGTAATGTTTTGCATGTTTGGTAAAATGAATAGAAAGTCGTTGAATAGCTGGATTTCTATGGTGGATTGAATATTCAACTATTCTTCAATTTGCTTGATAAGGTATAATATATCGACAGTTAAGATAAGCTTTTATTTCATCGACTTCTTTGTAATTTGTTTTTTGTTTTTTGTTTTTTTTGTTTTTGTTATTTTCAGTGATAACATTATCTTCAATAACGGCTCTTATTCTATCTAGACCTTTTGTAAAATATTTGAATATATATTTAATAAGCATAGATTGAGAACATATTTCGACATTAATATGAACACAAAATTTTAGGCATAAAGTTCAGTTATATGGAGCAACGAATCTATTATTAAGTTTAATTCCTTTTTTAATAACATTGAATTCTGTATATTTACGATGATTAAGAACAAAATTATTTTCTTCCATAGTTGTTTCATTTTTTATTTGTTTCGAAAATTTTTTAAAACAATTCGAATTTTTCATGTATAGTGCGTTTGTTTTTACATATCCACATGGTCTGTGTATTATATATTCAGTTATAAATTTATAATATAAAGGATCTCTTATTGGATCTGGAATTTCAGCAGAAATAAAATCGTTTATTTGTGTAGAATCATGGTATTTATGTTCAAGATATAACCAAAATAACATATGACAGTGAGGCAAACCACGTTTCTAAAATTCCAACACGTATAAATCTAAAATAAAAAATAAAAAAACAAACAAAGAAAAACATATACATAAAAATAATGTTAGTTTTATTTATTTATTTTTAATAAAAGGTTATAATAATAATTTATAGTTTATTTTTTTTGTTGTATAAAATAAATTGACTCACTTGCTATTATAGGTCCAAAAAATATCAGCCGACTTAATTGTATTTAATAAATGATCTAATTTGATTTTAAACATTCTACTTATCGTCTATCTTCAGATTTTTGTCATAGAATTATAGTCAGAGCTCTTTTGATTTCTGTCTATTTGGGGTTACATGTAAATTTTAAAAATATATCAGGGTTTCGATAATATCTACAAATTACTATTGCATCTTGATAATCTTAAATCATATATCTCAGGCTTTCTGTATAAGATGATGGTAAAATAATTCTTTTCCCAATTGCTTGTGCGTCTGTATCACCTCTAATTATAGTGTCTTGAATACTTTTATAAATTTCAGATCTTTAGTTATTTTAATTTTGTCTAACATAATCTAAACAATCTTCTTTAATAGATATATAAATATCTACAATATATTGTTGAAAAAGTCATTCGACTCTAAATAATGTATTTTCTTGATGTAATCGTTGTTGAAGTTGAAAAGTATAAATGATCTCATTGATATTCGATTTCTACATAGTCGCTTACCGGTAAAATTTGGATTCCATCCTATATCGATTATATATCCATATTCTCCATAAGAAAATAATAATAGATATTATAATGCTATATAAGATGGGTGAAGTTTATTGATTCTTTATAATTCTCCAGTTTGACTATGAATGATACTATCTCTACCTTCTTCATATTGACCAATATCTTAAACAATTAAAGTACCTATATCTATTGAAGTTTGAAGATCATATTGTGTGCTATCTCCTCGTCATCTTCCTATTAATCTTAATTTCATTGACGGTACTTGATTATTTTTAAAAGTTTCTCTAATAGTCCTAAAAAGTCAGACTAATTTGTTTGTCTCATCTAGCATTATGATTAGTTTTTGAACAATGATTTCATTTAAATTATTTAAATCATTATTACTTAGAAATGTTGTTATTCTATTTTGAATTTCATTTTCTGTATCATAAACATATAGCTGGGCAAATCTTGAGGATTATTATTAGTTGGAAGTAAAGATCTAATAGATGATGTATTTGACCATTAATTTTGAAAATATAACGTGCTGATGAATTATTGATATCTGATTGAATATTTGTTCCAAATAAAGTAAAAGCAAATATAGAATTATAAATTTTAATATTTTTTCTAAAATTCACACTTAAAAGTCCTACATAATAATTTAATAGTTGATCTAAAATCGATGGTGTTTTTTTATTTAAAGGTATGCTAATTTTTCCATTTTGACAATATAAAAAGAATCTTGGTGGATATGTATTTCGTATTTGTTCACTCTTCCAAAATAATACTCTACAATATTGATATGTGCAATTATAATCTCCAATATCAATATATTCATCATTTGAATTTAAGTAAAAATTTATATTAAAAATAAAGAAAAATCATAAAATATTAGTAAAAAATTTTATTTAAATTAATAGTTTTATTAAAAATAAAGAAAAAAACTTAAGATTAAGAAATTACTTTTTTGAGTTGATGGTGAATTGCAGTCTTCCAAAAAGATACATTTGATGTTCCTTGATCGGTATAATAAATTGGAAATAATTAAATGAATATGGTTCAATAATCAGTAATAATTTCTTCGTTTAATTCTCAAGTTGATCGTTTGAAGATTGGATTTGTATATGTAGATATTTCATTATTATTTATATAATTTTAATTTTTTTGACGTTTTGAACGTCTTGTATATTTGTCTCTTTGCGAGAATTTTTTTTTCCTTTTTTTCCTTTTTGTGTTTGATGTAAAACAAAAGGCAACATAAAGAAGTATTATTAAAGGATAAAAATTATAAATATAAATGCAAAAAAAGAAAGAATAAACATTTTGTTTATGATAAAACAAAATAAACAGTACAATCATAAAAAATAATAATACCAAACATAAAAATAAAGTACTAAGTGCAAAAATATTTTCATCATAACAAAATGAAATAGTATATTTCAATTAAAAAACTGCAAACAATAAATAAAATTAAAAATCTAGAAACTTGAACAATAAAAAAAATTCAAAATTTAAATATAACAAAAAAAAAAAAAAAGAAGATAACTAATAGAATTAATATATAAATTTAGAAATCTATTACATCATTTAAAATAACCTAATTTAAAAGTGTAATATTAAAATACTACATAAAAAAATAATTTAATCACATTTAAGTATATTTTTTTTATGAAACTTCATCACAATATAAAAAAGTTTTACATTTTTTATCTTGTTGTAAATTTATAGAGCTCCTATATTTGTAAATTTTCCTATATTACTTTTTAATTTTTAATTTTAGTTTTTTTTACGTTATCCTTTATTTTTGATACTATAATCTAATTGTGTCAACTCATTTTTTTCCCTAGATTTTATATAAAATCGATATTTTAAGATTTTTGCATCTTATTTTATTTATGCAGTTTTATTTTTTACGGTGAAAAAAAATTGATCAAATAATTTTTTATTTTATATATTTTATATATATTTTATATTTTCTTGTTAAAAAGTTATATCTATTAATTAAATAATGAATTGATTAATACATATATATGGCATCTAATGTTGTTAATTAATATAATTTGATTATGACAACTCATTTTTCTTTCTATAGATGTTTATATGACATTTTACTTATGCAATTTTATTTTTTATGGTACATAATAGTTGATCAAGTATTTATTTTGTATTCCATACTTTTTTTATATATTTTTCTCACTAAAAGGTTATATTTATTAAATTTAATTAATAATTAATTTAATACATATCTATCCTTTGATCAACGGTAATTTTTTTAATCTAAATCTATATAAAATAAAAATCTTCTGTTGCATTATAAGATTGAATAATACAAAAAATTACATTATACAACTAAAATTACAACAATTTCTAATTGTAGAAATATTTATATACAAAAATTGTCATAATAAATTAAAATATTTCAACAATCTAGTTAAATAAATTAAAAAACTCCCCGGGCGACAAAAAATTGAAAAAAATTTATATAAAGTTACAAAACAAAAGAGGAAGCACTAGTAGCAACAAAAAAGCAAGACAATGAAAAGACTAAAATTTAGGTCTCTAATATATTCAGTGACATATACCAAACCAAATAAACAATCTAACATATATATTATGTAAAAAAAAACTTACTAAATAATTTCAGCAAAAATAAAACGAAAATAGGGGGAAAAAACTTTCCGATTCCTAATATATTCAATAACATATGCGAAAATAAATAAAAAATATGATTTTTCTGTTATATATGTAAGTAAAAATTATGACAGCAAACTCTGATCTCTTCTATTGTTAATAATATACGTTAAGAATAACTACAATATAATTCAACGCCATCTTTAGCTACTAGCTATAGGTGAAATGTTTGGGATTGTAAAAAAATTTTTTAAATAAATGTTTACAGCAAATACAGAAGGAAAATAGAAGAAAGAAAAAAAAAACAATGCCAAAAATAAAAAAATAAAATAACATAAATGCAGTAACATAACCGATGTTGTTATGTTGTAAAAGAAAGAAAAACAACACGAATCCTAAACATCCACAACAACAATAAAGACTGCCAAATCATATTTAATAGTTATCTAACTTATGGTGACAATAATATCACATTCAACAACATATACCAAATTAAACAATGAATCTGATATATGTATTATTATATACCTAAAAAGATCATCATAGCAAGCTTAAATTGTTATACAAAAACTCTCTTGAAAAATATTTATAGCTAGAGAAAAACAAAATAACAATAGTAATAAAAAAAAAAACCAGCCACAACAACAGTGATAAAACAATATTATATAGATAAATACTAAAGTTTTACAAATCATTTAAAGACAGAAACATGTTTAGCATAATCATGGAGGGAAAATATAATTAAAGAAAACATAGTTGAAATTCCAAATATTCATAGCAGTCATAAAAACTGTGATATCATCTTTCATAATCATCTAACATATAGTAACTATAACATAAACAAAATATTGACAAATAAAAGTTAAAAAAAAAAAAAAAAAGTTGTCGACGTTGTCCCAAAAAAAAAAAAAAGAGACCAAAAGAAAAAAAGGAAAATACAGTAACAAAATTAAATCCCTTTATAGCATAATAATAATAATAATAATAATAATAATAATAATAATAATAATGTCGAGGCAATGTAGGGAAAACTGTATTTTTCACACCCTTTAGTATTGCGTATTAATGTATTAATAGTAATAATAATAGTGATAATCATAGTAAAATAGTAGTGAAAATAGAAAAATATTAAACAAACAAATAAACAAAATATATATATATATATATATATATATATAATCAACAAAGAAACCAAAAGAGAATTGACAATAAACAACGTTAATAGAAAAACATTAACATCTTTTATAAACATTAAGAATAAAAATAGCAGATGGTCATAATATAATAAAGTAATAATCAATAACCCTTAAAAGACATAATAAGAAAAGTATCTTAATCAAAAAACACCTCTCCACCAAAAAAACAATAGATAAAAGTGCTTGGTCTTCAGAATGTAAGAAAGAAGGGAATAAAAGACTTCAACTAACAATTAAAGAAAGTTGAAAGCAGAGTAGATAGGAGGATATCGTAGAGGTAGGAATGGCTCGACATAGGAATAAAACAGTAAATGAAGAACACCCTATTTATAACATAAGAATCTGTTAAATGAATTATTAAGAATTTTTTTTAAAGTCGGTGTGGGAAAAAAACAGAGATTTTTTTACACATATAATAGAGTTACATCTATAAAATATCAGAAAAAAAAAACATAATAACTCATAACAAATAACAGAGTTTTAGTAAATAAGAATATCACATATCAAAAAACATAATTTAGAAGCATTAATAACAGAGTTACATGTGTAAAAAACTCAGTCAAATCGATGATAGTCCACAGTAAATCATAGAGTTATAATAAATAACACAATTACAAATCAAAAAAGATAATTTAGAAGCATTAAATGCTGGGACATATAAGCCAAAACACAACAACATATCTCAGTACAAAAGGTGCAAATAAGAAATAACATGAAAAATCTAGAAACCTAAACAATAAGAAAGTTTATCAAGTCATTCAAATGTAACTAAACAATACAATGTAGATATGAAACATAATAAGATCTATTAAAAATCAGCCAAAAAAAAAAAATGAAACAGCGAAATTACAAATCAAAAAGACACAGTTTAAAAGCATTAAATACGTTGCACAAAACAGCAAAAACACAACATATCCCAGTAAAATGCAACAGACAACAAATAATATTAAAAATGAACAAACCTAAACAATAGAAAGGTCTAACAGTTTGTTCAAATAGAACCAAACAATATAATATACACATGAAACAGAGTTACATCTGTATAAAAAAAACAGCACAAAACATAATAATTTACAGTAAATAATAGAATTAGAGCATATAATAAAGTAATAGATCAGAAAACATAATTTAGAAACTTTAAATGCATTACACAAATCAACAAAAATACAACAGTACATCTCAATAAACAAACTGGAGACAACAAATAAGATGAAAAATCTACAAACTTAAACAATAACAAAATTGAACAATTCGATCAAATGTAATTAAACAATAGAAAAGAAGATAACCTACAAAGTTAATAAATAAAATTACAAACTCCTCACAAATTCAACGTAGCAAAATTCAAAATAATGATATCAAAATACTACACAAAAACTAATTTAATCACAGTCAACTTTCAGAAAAAAAAAAATTACCACATTTATACCAAAATGAAACAATAAATTTTTTTAAAAAAAAAAACCTTATGATATGAAAAGCAAGTTGCAAGCCTCAAAAACAACATAAAATAATAAACACAAAAAAGAAGGAATAAAATTTGAAAACAAAGTCAGCAAAATATTACCCAAGGGGGAAAAAAAGGAAAAAATGCAAAAATCAAAACATCACACACAAAAAGTCTTGAATCTTTCGCTCCATGCTCCTAACCCACCATTTTCGAAACATTATTGTCGCAATTTAGGAAAAAAAATAAAAAATAAAAATAAAAACAATATATATATATATCTATAAAAAAAATATTGAAATAAATGCAACAAAACCGAAAACATACCCCATTATTTTTTTTAATTTTTTGCTCTTCATTTCGTTCCATGATTTCCTCTGATGGTATAAAGGCAGGTGAAAAAAATAATAATGATAATAAAAGGAAAATACTTTTATCTGATTACGTACATACAGAGAAAAAAAATGACAATAATTAAAAAAACAAAAAAAAAAAAAAAGAAAGAAGAAAAAGAAAAAATAACCCAAAAACTCAAAAAGAAGGGGGGGGGGGGGGGGAGAGGGAACAGCGGACGAACGAAATACAACAAAACCAAAAATTTACTCCATTCTTCCAATTTTTCTTTCCCATTTCTTTTTATGATTTCCTCCGATCATGTACATGCAAGGCAAAAAAAAAAAAATAATAATAATAAAAAAAAGAAATCGAACAAACTTTTGTTCAGTCATGTACATGAAGGAAAAAGCATGATAATAATAATTAAAAAGAGTAATTGGCCTAAATAGTCCCTTAACTATTTAAAGGTGACAGTTTGGTCCTTTTTTTTATTTTTTTTTTTAGATGACCGTAAACTCTTATTTTTTGGCCGTTATGGTCCTTTCCGTCCAAATATGTTAATTTCTAATAGAATACGAGGGTATTTTAGTAATTTACTAATAATTAATTTTAAAAAAACTCATAAAAATGAAAATTTATATATATATATATATATATATATATATATCTCTCTCTCTCTCTCTCTCTCTTGTCCCCCCATGTGGGTTTCCAGGCACCCATGATTTGGGTGTCGGCCCCCATGCGTCGGTGAGCTTTCGCGCCCCCCCTATATGTGTCTCCGCCCCCCCCCCCCCCCCCCCCCCCCCCCACGCTTACAATCTAGTCTCAGTTTGACGACCCCAGATCTCCGAACGCCGAACTCAAAACTTTGTGGATGGGGAGCTGTATGGGGGGCGAACCCAGAAAGAAAGCCGCCAACAATCAGATCGGGGGTGCCAAGAACCAGATCCCGACTTTTGGGTGGGGGGGCAAACCTAGAGAGAGAGCCACCAAGAACCAGATCCTGACTTTTTTGGGGTTGGGGGGGGGGGGGGGGTAGGGCAAGTGGGGGGCCAAGAATCAGATTGGACTTTGGGGCGGGAGGGTGTTACGAACCCAAATTTTGAAGTGGGGGAGGGGGGCAAAAACCCATATCACGACCGTGGGTTTGGGGGGGGGGGGGGGGGGGGAGGGGGAGGGGGAGGGGCGAGAACCAGATCGCAACTTTGGGGGGGTGGGTAAGAACTCATATCGCGACTATGGGTTGGGGGGGGGGGGGGTGAGAACTAGATCGCAACTTGGGGGGGCCAAGAACCAGATCGGACTTTGGGGTGGGGGGGAGGGGGGTTGCGAGAACCCATATCGCAAATTGTGGGTTAAGGGGGCGACGGCGCGAGATGGAGGTCGTGGGGGACCTATCTGTAAAGTTAGGTAGGGGGGGGGAGATAGAGGCTTTCGGGATATTAAGGGTAATTTAGTCTTTTTACTATAAAAAAGATCATTTCAGTAAGATTCTGTTAGAAATTTAACGGAGTTTGACGGAAAGAATTATAATGGTCAAGAAAAAAGGAGTTTAGGGTTATTTGGATTAAAAAAAAAAAAGAACAGGGACCAAACCTTTTTTTGAAAAAGTTCAGGGACTATTTAGGCCAATTACTAAATTAAAAAAAAAGGATATCGAAAAGAGAAAGAGACAACTAGAAACCAAAGAAGGAAAAGAGAGAGAGAGAGAGAGAGAGAGAGAGAGAGAACAATCAAGAAAAAAAAAAACAGCAAAGTAAAAATTAGAATCTAAAGTTCGAAAACAAAAATCGAAGAGAAAATAAAAAAAAAGACAAAAAAAAGGGGAAAAAAAGAAACAACAATAGAAAAGGAAGAAGATGACGGAAAAAATAAACCAACAATAGGAAAAACAAAAACAAAAAGCAAAGTTTAGGGTTTGGAGAGAAGAAAGAAATCGAGAGAGAGAATGAACAGTGGAGAGAGAAGATGAGAGGAGAAAATGAATAACGGAGAAAGCGACTGAGAGGAAATGCTAGGGTTAGAAGGACATAAAAGTCCATCTACTATGCACACAACCCATTTTAGAGTACCTCAAGAGGGCAAAATCGTCCAGATGTGTAATATAAGGGCAAAACTGTCCGCTCACTATAGACAGAGAAAAAACAACTCTGAATAAGGGGTAAAATTGTCTGTGCACTGTAGAAAAAATAGTAACTTTCCACTCCTTTTTAGTATATTGTTATAATGTGACGCTTACATGATGAGTAGACCGAGCATATTTTGATAAAAATGAATATTAGACAATTGGTTAGACAGGTGGATTGGATAGATCTACGTTAATCAATTAATTAAACAAATGAAAATCACAATTTTGGATCAATTGAAAATTTTGGATCTAGTTTAATTCACACGTCAAATCAATCACCTAATATTCATTTTAGGAAACTATCATCCACCCCCATTACATGATCTTCATATGTTTCATTATGTCATTTTTAAACGTTTCATTTTATATATTCTCAGAGTTAAAATTGGAATTAACCTTTAAAGAATCCCAAAATCAGCTAGATTTAATTGCACAAGGGACAATGAAAAGGAGTCCATATTTGTTGTCTCCTTAACTTCTTCCAATAATTATTTGCCATATCCTATATTGGGGAAAATTTAGGGGGCTTAAAATATAAAGTAAGTGAATTTAAAATTCAAGAGTATAGATAAGAATAATTCATAATTTTACAAGTTAAACCAATTAAATTAAACCAATTATGTATTTTATTATTTTTTTTGTTTGGTTCTCCTTGAAAATTTCAAACGGACTAAAAATATATTACCATTTCTTAATGGTTGATGTTTTTTCTCTCCAAAACGACTAAACCATTTTTTTTTTTTTTGGATAAAGGAAGGAAACCATTGCTTTTTTTTTTCCCCGGTAAAATACAAATATAAGGACGCATAATTCTCATAAAACAGATCGATCCCGGGATCTTCAGGAAGAGGATATCATTGTTAAACGTTAGACACTACATATTATCTTTTCTCTCGTGTAAACAACACCTTAGGGTAAACGACAGGTTTCTTTTAGGAAAAAACATAGGTTATTTGATATGTAAACAACAATGAGCACGCTTTTATATGGAACAACCGCGAACATTAAAAAAACAAAAAACAAAAACAAAACAAAACAAAACAAAACAAAACAAAAAAACAAAACAAAACGACATCGGTTTTTTTTAAAGGAAAAACGACATCAGTTTTTACGATTAACCATTTTAACATTTTTTTTAAGGGAAAACAATTTGACATTAGTTCCAAAAAAATAATTAAAAAAAAACCTCATAAGAGACCGGTTTCCTATGACGACCAGGAAACAAGTCCAAAAATTCCCATATAAGTAGCCTTCTAAACACTCAGTTCAACCAAGTTTCTACTTTCTGGTCTTCGCTTCACTCTCTCGCACCTCACTTGAAGGACGACAACTTTCCCTTTCCAAAAATCCAGCTCTGAATTCCAACTCCCCGTTACTACTCTGTTCCTAATTTTCTTGCAAGCCAAGTTTCCGACAATGGAGTTTGTCAGAGGCGACAAGATCGAAGTATGCATCAAAGAAGAAGGGTTCTTGGGCTCGTACTACGAGGCGACGGTGGTGTCGCAACTGCCAAAGGGCCTGTACGTGGTCCAGTACAAGGAGCTCTTCGAAGAGAGCAACGAGTCCGAGCCTCTGGTCGAGACGGTCCGGGACAGAGAGGTACGACCCGTACCACCCCAGATTCCGGGCTCTGAGTTCGGATTTCTTGACGTTGTCGACGCCTTCGACAACGATGGTTGGTGGGTCGGCAAGATTTCTGGGAAAAAAAGCTCCGATCATTACTACGTCTTCTTTGAGACCACCGGCGATGAGATTGCTTATCCTGTTTCTCGATTGAGGGCTCATCTTGATTGGGTCAAGGGCAAGTGGGTTTCTCCCAAGAATAAGGTACTTTTTTCATCTTCATTGTTTTACATCTGGTTTTTTTTTTTTTAAATAAAATTTATTCTTTTGAATATATGTTAGATGATTTTCTTTTGCGGTTTGTTTAGAAGGCCAAGAAGATGGAGCGTGGTGGAGAGGGACTGCGGAGAATTGTTTCCAGCGATATTGGACGGCGACGATGATGGCTTGCCGAGAGGAACTCTGATGTTTGAGGACAGAGATCATTTTTAGTTTAACAATATATCATAAGCAACATATGAGTATATATGTGTACATGTGTGTGTATTGGAGTGTCTATATATATGTATAGGGGAGTAGATGTTACTGTTAATTACTTGCTGTAATTACAAGTTTCTTGAACTTTTCTTGTTAGGGAAAAAGATTTACAAGTTTCTTTAATTGGTTTATTATCTCCTTTTAGTTTGGAACTTTGTTTTATCCAAAAGAAGCCAAATGTTTCCTTGGAGTCCTAGGACTTTCTGGGCTCTTATTTAGAGGTTAAAATTATGGGATTAAATAAAATGCAAGTTTGATTATATTAAGAGCAAAATAAATTGAAAATGGATTTATAACTAAATAATCTTTTTTTAAAGAAGTTTTTTAATAAATGATCGAAGTTTTTAAAAATTAGTTAAAATGTCATTTTTTCTAAAATAGTTAATCAATTGTCTTAAATGGTGAATCAGTGATTAAGTACATAATAGTCAATCAGTGATTAACTGTAAGTCTAACGTAAATCACTAAATTTTATAGTCAATCACTAAAATTCATAATCAATCACTGATTGATCAAATCTAAAAAATGTCAAATGACTATTTTCTTAAATAAAAAAAAATTGACCATATATTAAATTAGGTTATTAAAAAAGGCCACCTAACCTAATTTTCTAATTGAAAATTGGCACTAAATTAGAATCCCAGACTAATTGCACAAGTGACAATTTTATAGACAGATGGTTGCAACAAAATAGATGCAAAATGGACATTGTCATGTTCGTTTCGTTATTACGAGCATTTTAACAAAAAAAAAAAAAACATCTCATTTCGATATGAAATGAGAAAGTTATAGATTTTTAAAGTTTGAGTTTTTTGAAATGAAAGAGAGAGCAAATTTGATGTAAAGTTAAGATTTTAAAATTCATATGATGTTTTATCATTTGGAGATGTCAACCCAAACGGGAATTGACATGTGTCTATAGGTATCTAATAGAAAAGAGTTCGAAAAAATAGTTTTAAAAGCATGTTTGGAAGTATTAGACTACACATTAAATCTTCACAATAAACCTGCACATTAGATATATTTTTTATTTTATTAATTGTGAGCTTAACATCAATTGTGCTTCTAAATACTTTTTGTTTCTTATCCTAAGAGTGCTTTTAATTTAACTTCTCTGCTAGATAGTATTTTGACACGTGACATATTTCGCATGCGTTTGGTATTCGAGTTGAGTTTGAAATGAAATGGAATTTTTAGATTGAAGTTTGTTGACTTTTTAAAAATTAGTTATAATTTTTGTTGATCATTTTAGAAAAAGATAAAAAACCAATCATTAAAGGATAGTTGAGTTCAAAATAAGATAAAATACCAAACGTAACCTCCGTCTATCAAACTTTTGTCTTTTCTTTGGTATTTAAAAAAAAAAAGTGATCAATAATGTCTTTACGTCCTCAAATCTAATTATTTAAAAGTGGGATATTAAACATCGTCGTTCTGAGTATTTAATAGTTATCAATTTTTATATAATCCACTAGCACATGATCTATATCAAGACAGATTATTACAAATAGCATGACCCCAATCTTGGACGATAGAAGTGAATCGTTCTAAATAAGATTTTCTTGTCAATTTTGACCTTGACAAACGACACACAACATCTACCATTTTCCCAGCTCTAACGTTACCCGCAGGTGAACTAGCACGGAACAACACAGTTTTCCACTGCGATTAAATTTATTTTTTATTTTTTATTTTTTATTTTTTGTGAATAAGAATGAAAGCATAAATGGAAAACCAACTCACACAATCACATTCACATACCATAAATATCAAAGCCCACAATCACCACCACCATCGTCATTGTCCTCAACAATGGCGGTTCTGAATTACTGCATCACAGTGACATCCTCGGCCACGCCCATTTCTCCAGACTCCGTACCTCCATCGGTACCTGACCCACGACAGACCAAAGTCATTTTGCCCAAGAAGAAGCCCCTGAAATGGTCCACCGGGGTCGCTCCGGGGGACTACGGCGGTCCGCCGACCACCTCAAAGCTCCGCAAATATTGGGGAGGCGAAGAAGAGGACCCTTTGACCTCCGACGAGTTTATTTGGAACAAAGACTTCATGGGTCGCATGAAAAGATTGTTCCAGGACTCTGATTCTGACACTTCCCTTCAACCAGCTCCCGTTAATGTCTCCATTTGCCTCTTCTCTCATCTGGGTTTCCTTTTGTTTTCCTTTTTGCTCACATATGTAGTTTTTTCTGCTTAATTATTGGATAATCTGATGTTATGTTAATTGACTTTTTGGTGTTTTCAAATTTATGCAGGACGAGCCATCTGGGTTTTTAAGCTTGAATAGAGTCATGTCACTTGACAGGTTTGTTAAGAATACTAGTTTTAATTCTTATTTGTTCACTTTTTGTTTTTGTTGTTACTTTTTAGTAGCTTAACTTGACTAAATCATGGATAGTATGGAGGTAGATTTGAGCAAAGAACTTACAACTCCTGTCAAACGTGAATTCAAGACGCAAGTTGAGCCTGCAGTTCAGGTACTATATACCTAAGTGAATCCTCGGTTATATTTACTTTAACATATCTACTGAAATAAGCTCTGCACATTTTTATTTTAATTATGAGTGGAATTTTAATTGATCATCAGTCTGAGGGAAGCACCGCGACGAAATGGAAATTGGCACCAACTCGGCGAGAGCAAGAGAAGTGGGACAGAGCAACTAAGGCTGCAACTGGAGGCAGTGTGAGTCAATTGTTCTGTTAGTTTTTGAGAGACTCCTTTTGATGTCTAGTCTTATCCCTTTGGTGTCTGAAATAGTTTTTTTCTTATGGTCAATCTTTACTACATTGTATTACTAGGAAGGATGCTTGCTTAGTTTGTAGTTCTTTTGTTGTTGTAATCTTGCAGGAAGTGATGTTTCGAGAAATAAGGCGCCCGCGAGGGGACCCCGAAGTATTGGCTGCTCAATCAAGGGAACAGTATTTCAGGGTAATTAACTGTAGAATCTGGGATTAGTGTTAAGTCATCTTGCCTCCGTTGATATTTGTATCCAACTTGTGCTTCGTGAGTTGAAGAGATTTTTTTAATTTCCTTTTGATATTGCTTTTGCAGTTAAAAAAGAAGTTACAAATCCTCACCCTGGGTATAGGTGGTGTTGGTTTAGTCTCAGCTTATCTTTCCTATTCCCCTGAAATTGCAGCTAGGTAATGAACATTTCTTGCATTTTGATCTCACAATGCTTCGTACTCTTATGATTATCCCGTAAATTCATCTTAACATCATGATTTGAGAGTATCCAACTAAGAATTAAAGTGGTTCAGAATTTGTAATGTCATCCGCGGGATCTATAACCAACCACTTGTCCGTACACGCACATTAACATTTGCTTCTAAGTCATTTGGCTAGTTCTAATTGTTAGCTTTTTGAAATTTTTCATGAGTTATAAGTTACAAAAGAACTTGGAAGTCAAATCTCTCTGCTGGAGCTTAAAAAGTCATAGTTATTTTTATGCTTTCACCATAAGATAATTGAGGATTAATGATAGGTTAATTCACAAAATTTTTCGTACTTTGACTATTTGTATGGAATAAGTTGTGATACTTTCATGTTTTAGCATTTAGGGAATGGGGGCTCTTTTTTTTTTTCCTAAATAAAAATTGGCTCGTGTTAGCTATTGGGCAAGGTCATAGTGACGCTCAGCTCTCAGGTCATTTGATGATGCTTGATAGAATTTACCATCTCTTCGCGACTTTGATGTGCATCTCTCTTTTTTGTATTTCAGTTATGGTGCTGGATTGGTTGGTTCTTTGGCATACATGCGTATGCTCGGAAATACTGTTGATTCCATGGCAGATGGAGCGAAGGGACTTGTTAAGTATGTAATCTAACTTATTCCCCATTGTCAAGGTTGTGGTTCTAAATCAACCGAATGCATGGCATTCATCTCCTACTGCAGAAATTGCATATTCCTGATTAATTGGATTACTAAGGTCAATTGAGCACCTGATTTACCTGCCAATATATTTGGATAAATATAAGAGCAAAACAAAAAAAGAGTGGAATTAGATTCTATTTCGAAATAATTCTACACAATTTTTTTCCCAACAGTGTGAAAAATCACGTACGTAGTAGAATATGACAATATGCTATTCCTCTGACTAACACACTTGTGACAGAATTTCGTTATATCATCTGCTCCAATGGTCACTCACGGGGTTAACCGATGGAAGCCTCAAATATGGTTTTGCAAACTTTAGTCACAAATAACATTCTACTCGGTTTCTTCTACATCTTCAATTACGTCATTGTTATTTTGAGCCACGGTTGGCAGCCAAGGAGTGGCACAACTGTAGCTCCCAAATGAGCATGTATAGATAGTTAATATCTTTGGCAATAAGAGAAGAGAATTTGACTTTCTTATTCTATCATTTTACTCTTAAACGGAAGTTTAACAATGCAGGGGAGCGATTGGGCAGCCAAGATTGTTGGTTCCTGTTTTATTGGTCATGATCTATAACCGGTGGAACGGGTTAGTATTTTCGGTTGCATGCTTTTGTTGGCACATTGGCTTATTAACAATATGGATAAATTTATTAGTGTTGCAGCTATTATCTAATTCATTGCTATATATATATATATATATAAATTTATTTGATGTAGGATTCTTGTTCCAGAGTATGGTTTCATGCACTTGGAACTGATACCAATGTTGGTGGGATTTTTCACATACAAGATAGCTACATTCACTCAAGCTATAGAGGATGCTCTTACGGTTCCTCAGAAAGAGACCCAACTATAAGATGAGCCCTCTCATTTGTTATAAAAAAAAAAAAAAAAAGAAATAATAACAATAAAAAAATTTGACAAATCCATTATTTACAAGGAAAATTCCAGCATGTTATTGGCAACTAGAAATTAAAAAAAAAAAAAGGGTACGTTATCAAATATTTTAACGTTAGTTTATCTGTTTGTATTTTTTTTTCCTTCAAAATAAACCAAATTTATAATTTATAATGGAGTTTAATTTAACTTTAACGTTTGGCATGTTTTTGGTGTTGAGGTTTAGATTGTAGAATTTAGGTTTGAATTGATTATGCGTTTACTGAGACGTTTGAATTATTAGAGTTAAAAAGTGTAAAAACTTGAAATGTGTTAAAATATATATATATATATATATATATATTAATGTGGAGATTATTTCGTTCGTATCCAAATTCTATGTAATTCAAAAAAATCATCTCATTTGGACTTATCGATGCAAAGTTATAGACTTTTAAAGTTTGAGTTACAAGACTGTGTGAATAGTAAAACTAAAGAAAAAAGATAAAAAATATATTATAATAGTAGGGTTTGGATTGTAGCACTGAATAATAAAAATTTAAAAATAATTTATGTAATAATATATTTTTGTTTATTGAATTGAGATTTTACGTCTAAGTATAAAACTTAAAAATAAAAACTTAGTTATCAGTAGAATATTTTTAAAAAAGCATTATGCAAATTTTATAATTAAAGAATCTCAAGGAATGTGAATAAGTATTTAAAAAAAAAAAAAAAAAAGTCTTTGAATTTTGGGGTCAAAATCCAAAGGAGTTCTCAGGTTAGGGGTGGCTGCACTAAATGATCCCAAGGCGGCTCCGCCCTAAAATGTAACCCCATATATTATCACAAAATTGAAAAAACTATGGGTCGTTTGGTTCGTTAGTTTGAGTTGAGTTTTTGAAGTTGAAATAGTAAATTTTGTTGACTTTTCATAAAAGACAAAAAATTTTTTGGGAAAAAGACAAACTTTTGAAGAAAAAGATAAAATTTGAGATAAAAAAGTTGAGTTTGAGAGAGAGTGAACCAAACACACTCTATACACACTGTTGATGACCGACCAAATCCGACCACTTCTGACACTTGCCGACTACACGCCGACTGCTGCTTCGGCGAACTCGGCTAGTCGGACGGTATCCTCAGCCGAAGACATGAGGGGTCTACTCTGACCGTAGCATTCCGCGAAGTCTCTTGCCGAACGTATCAGGGAGCGCGCCTAGTCGGTTGGTCGGATGCTCGGACCACTGTCTTGCCGAGCACTCTGATCGGCCTCGGTGTGTCTCTCGGCCCAGACCCCACCATGACAACGCCAGTGACGGTGGATGTGATACCAGTCACATCCCCGCCCTATAAGCTGGCGCCGCTCACCTGCTCCTGTCAGACATCAAATCACGACCATCCACTGTAGCCTCCATACTGGTGACGCCTGAGAAGCCTTACTACCCACTGTGCTGAGGGCCCAGGGACACGTGGCGTCGGCTCAGTGGATCAATAGCTCCTGCAAGCCTACTTGCCCACCGGGTACCCTAGGTGGCCGACCCGGCCGGGTTGCCCCGAGCACCCGGACCCGCGGAAGGCACCTATAAATAAAGAAATGAACCCCCAACTCAGGTACAAACTCTCTTACCTTGTCAAAGCTCTGCCTCTCCTCTTGCTCATCAGCTTCCTTACTGACTTAAGCATCGGAGTGTCCACGGTAGACACCACACCGGTGTCCCCATCATTCCGAGGTTCTTCGATTTTGCAGGAGATCGACGGCAAAGTGACTGGCGAGTTCCCATCGGACTACCCGATCACATTTGGGTGTTGTTACCGGAGCCATTTCGAGTATCAACACACACTCTATATATAATGATTCAAACAACCTCCTGAACAGAATAAAAGAATTGATTGAATGAAATAAATAAATAAATAAGAGAAATTCGTGATAGGAAATGAACTCTACTATTCTTGTCAATCATTGATGGATAACATCTCGAAAACAGCGACAACATGATAATGTCAATTTTAACCTTTAATTTTTATATTGATGTGTAAAAAAATAAATCAGATACAAAAAAAAAAAAAAAAAGTACGATCATTATAGACACTTACAATTGAAATGGATTAAAACACGTGATTTTATGGTATTTCTTATTGCCTAACAATGTTTTGGGCATTGTAAATGAAGAGCTTTTATAATAAACCGAATATTTATGTGTCCATTGCGCAAGAGATGTGTGATTGTAAATTCTCTATCTAAAAGAAAAGAAAAAAGTGAAGCTAAACTTAGCAAACCCAGTCGCCATACAACGTTGTCCTGGCAACTTTTGTCCACCTCTTGCTACCCAAAAAAAAAAAAAAAAAAAAAAAAAAAAAAAAAAAAAGAGTGACTTCCGTCCAACTCAACTAATAGGATTTGAACCTAAGGCAAAAGTTGGATTAAGAAATTGTTCAGTTACAGCTTCTTAATCACGAAATGCAAGAAATTTTGTAACTCCTACTCAACTCATTGTTTTTTCACTCAAAAAAATCATAAATTAAACAACCGAACTCGTAAAACTTTCTTTTGATGGGCCGTTATTTATCATAAACGTGTTATTTATGTGAAATGTTTTAAAATCTACTATTTACCTTTTAAAGTTTCGAAAAAAAAAAAAAAAAGTTATTTCTAATCCCATCTTTTATGTATTATTAAGTGTCAACCTGTTTATTGATATCGGAGAAAAATAAATTATTATAATAATTCCACACATTGTTCTAATTAAATTTTGAATATGTCACAGAAAACCAAAAAGCATAAAAATAAAAAATAAAAATAAAAATAAAAGACTCTCATATAGCTTAAGAACGAGGAGAATTCTCGTTTACAAAGGCCATAAATCTCTAGTATTATACCAGAGTTTATTATACATATGCTAAAGCTTTATTGTTTGTCAGTTCCTAGTTTACACATTCGAAGATGACATCATAACCATAACACAAACAAGTCTTCTAACCGGTGTTCTGCATACCAGCGGCAACACCCTTCATCGTCAAAATAAGCGTGTCCTCGAGGCCTGGCGCGTACTCGCTCAAGGGGTTGAGTGTCACAAGCTCCGCCGCTGGCTTGTTCGTGGACTCCACGTATTCCTTGGACAAGTGTGGCCTTACGTTCACATGGAAGTTCGGGTCCCTGATCCGTTTTAGCGTGTAGGCTTGGCACACATTGAGTGTTGTTGTGTACGAGTCACGAAGGCGAAGTCTCTGTCTCAAGTAGGGATCTCCTTCCAAAACCTCCTTGTGTCCGGCAACCTACGGATATCAAACAGTTTGACATTATCGGTTTTCATAGTTTAAACGTTAAAATCGAATCTGTCAACTGGAGAAAAGTTGCTCTTAATCAAAACAAATTCAATTCTTCAAGCTAAATAAGGACCAAAGCTTTGAAACAGAACAGAAGTGGCTTCAACAAAATAATAAGCTGCTTTTAAACAAGTTACCTTGAGGAGAAGGCGCTTAGTTTCTTCATAGTTGGTCCTCAACTTCTCTCCAAACGACCAAAGCTCTTCGGACACAAGGAGCTTATCATAGAGCGCAGCAATTCTCGGGTCACCTTTGGCGAAGACCATCTCAACCAAATCAATGGTGACCCTGAAGAAAGGCCACCGGTTGTACATCTCCTGAAGCATGTTAAGGTTCTTCACATCCTTCTCAATAACGTGCTTAAATGCTGCTCCAAATCCAAGCCACACCGGCAAGTGAAACCTCGTTTGCGTCCACGCAAAGATCCATGGGATTGCCCTAAGTGACTCAATGCCTCCACTTGGCTTCCGCTTAGATGGACGGCTTCCTATGTTCATCCGACCATATTCCAACTCTGGCGTTGCCTGACAAGTGAAAACATGTTAAGGATATACAGCATCAAACAAGAAAAGTCATTGAAATTAAATTATTAAAATAAAAAAAAATAAAAAAGAGTTTTACAGTTGACATGTGAGTTTAAAACGTTGTTAGGAAACTTACAAGGCGGAAATACTCAACAAAACGAGGCTGCTGAAATACTATGGACCGGTATTCCTGTGTGGCAATAACAGCCATCTCATCCATGAGTGCTCGCCATTCTGGCTTCGGCGACACCGGGGGATGCATTCCGTGCTCTAGTGTTGCTGCAGTGAAACGCTGCAGGGTTCTGAAGCACAAGTGCTCCTCTCCGAATGACTGCTCAATGACTTCACCTTGAACAGTCACACGGAGAGAGCCATGAATTGTGTCCGGAGGCTGAGACAATATAGCAAGATGCGTTGGGCCACCTCCTCTTCCTACAGTCCCACCTCGACCATGGAACATGGTGAGTTTGATCCCAAATTGTTTAGCCACCTTTACGAGCTCTTCTTGAGCCTTGTACAGCTGCCAAGCTGCGGATAATCGCCCAGCATCCTTTCCAGAATCCGAGTACCCAATCATGACCTCTTGCTTGCCATTAATCCGGTTTCTGTACCAGTCTATCGAGAAGAGACGAGCCACAGCAGCCGGAGCAGCCTCAAGATCAGCAAGCTTCTCAAACAAAGGAACCACCCTCAGTGGATTCTGCACACGGCATTCACGCTGCAAAAGCTCGACAGCAAGCACATCGGACGGGGCAGTAGCCATGGAAATGATGTAGGCGCCAAAGTTGTCCGAGGGAAGCTCAGCAATGACATTGAATGTGTCCAGGACATCAGCAATTTCTTCAGTTTTTGGAAGGTCTTGGCCGAAGAGAGGGCGCTTGCCGCGGAGCTCTGCCAAGAGCCATTCTTGCCTGTGTTCCTCAGACCACTCACGGTAGGATCCAATGTCGAGGTGCTTTGTGATTGCATCCATGACATCGGTATGCCTGTCTGATTCTTGCCGGATGTCAAGCCTAACGAGTGAAAGACCAAAAGTAGAGACTTGACGCAGGAAATCAAGAAGGCTTCCATCAGCAATCGACCGATCACCGCAGGAGCAGAGAGATCTGTAACAGAGTTCAAGAGGCTCCAAGAACTACAATGGAGGAAAAGAAAATGCGAAAATTAGTAAGTATATCCCTCTATATCTTAGCCAAAAAAGTATCATAGTTTCTCTCATAAATTTTCAGTGTTGAAGTTTTAAGGACAAACCTGATCAACATTTGTAAAAGTGGTGTCATCAGGAATGTCAGAGACTCCATTGGCCAGTAATTGCCGAGCTCGTTCACGTGTGTTATAAAGCTTGTCCCTCACACCACCAAGAATAACACGATAGGGCTCATTTGGAGGAATTCTTTTCCAGAACTCTGCATTCATTTTATGTAAGTCATTCCAAGGAAAGAGGCCAAAAAGAACAAAAAATCCATGAAATATGGAATATGCAATGATCAAAGGATTATACATTGATGTTCCAAATATAATTCTTCATAATATATATATATATATATATATATATATATTTTAAAGAGTTATAATAAGGTCATCAAAAGTCAAAATATTGAGGTCTCAAAGCAAGGAAGATTATGGTATGTCAATGCTGCGTACCTATATAGTGCTTTGCATCTTTCTTTGAGGAGCTGTGGATTTCATCAGCACGAGCACGTAGCTCATCATTGCAGCGCCACATTGACAACTGAAAAAAAAAATTAAGCATGAAAAAATCCCAAGAGAAAATAAATAAAATAAATGTACAAAGAAAGAAAATAAAGTTAGAGTGACAAGGAAAAGAACTCCATGATACCTCAAACATAAGATCCTCTATCTGGGAAAAGTACAAATTAGCAGCCATCATTCTGGCCAGCAAACACACATCCCTTGTAACTTCAGGAGTTACCCTGGGGTTTCCTGTCCGCATCAGGAAGATATATATATAAATTAGCATAGCATAACGATCAGAGGTGTCGAAAAGTTTACACACTTGTAATTCTATTATCAGTTAATTAGTCCCATTCCTTGGAACTTATGTCATGTACATGACAAGTATGAGATGATATTCATCCTTGGATCAAAAAATAGCAAAGCTTGAAGATGCAGGCATACCATCACGATCGCCACCCATCCACGAAGAGAATTGAATGAGAGGGGCATTGTAAGGGACACGCTCATCTATTCCTAGATTCTTCAAGGCAGTGTCAACACGGCGCAAGAATTTCGGCACACCTTTCCATATAGTCTCATGAAAGTAGCTCATTCCTGCTCGCATCTCATCCTGTGGGGTTGGTTGAGTCCTCCGAATTTCATCCGTGCGAAATGCAGCTTGAATCTGGACAAGAAAAAAAAAAAAGTTGTATGACACAATGAAACTCATTTCCTCATGAAATTACGTATGCTTGTGTGTTTTTTTCCCCCCTCAGTGATTAAGGAAAAGATAGGACAGAGCAATCGAGATGTCAAGTGTTTGTAGCATGGTGGAACAAGTGTCACACCCCTAACATCTACATACCTCTCTTTGTAAAGCCTCGTCAAGTTCCTGCTTGTCATCAGGAGTTATATCTTTGGCATACAACTGAGTCAAACAATTCCTTATCCTGAAAGATTAAAAACAATGAACAGAACATGAATGACCACCAAACTTTTTGACAATGGAACTTTCGCAACCGCAACAGTGTCAAATAAATATCCCTAGACTCTAGGACATAATCTGTGTTCTAGAAATAGTAAAGTTGAACTTAATACATAATAAATAGTCCACTCGTTCTTTTTCATCTTGTCCTGTTTTTCTGTTAGAGATATTTTTCAACATCGGTTATGTAATTTCTTTGGTGCATTTTCATTGTCTTGTTAGATAAAAGTTTTTTATTTTTATTTTTATTTTTTTTATTATATAAAAGTTTTTATTCATCCTGAAACAGAAATTTTTAGATAAGTGGATAGTAAACCTTGCATGCTTCTGAAGTAAAGATCTGCGGACGGATTGAGTAGGATGTGCAGTTAAGACCAAATCCACAGTCTGGTTCTTCAAAGCATCGAAAACTTCCTGCGGGGACTTCTTCAAATCCACCACGAGCCTCTTCAGGGTCTCCTCAATGTCCGACTCGGTAGTAGCTGAATTCTCATCAAGAAAGTTCCCCTTCTTCAACTTGATCCTTCTTCTGTAAGCAATCTGAACTTCCTCAGCCAAATTGGCCAAGTTAAGCATGTGCGAAAACGATTTAGCAACAACAATAGAGTCCCCGGGATCCAAACTTGTCAACACATTCCCGAGTTCCTCCAACTTATTCGGATCTAAGTTCCTCTCATACTCGGCAGAAAGCTCATAACAATCTTGAACCTGGTCCAATTTAGAACACAAAATCAGCAAGCCGTGCACAATTACAAAGTACATCTGTCAAAAGGAATCTCACATAACAGTAAACAATAAAACTACTCACTACTTTACTGATCTAACTTAAACACTAAGAACACAACAAACAGAGATTCTGCTCAAAACATTGCTAAATTTTTCTCTTTTGCTAATTTATTGGTTGAAAATATAATAAAATAAAGGCAGGTTTTAAGACAGGTCTAACTCCAAAAAACAAAACTAAAGGTCAATAATTTCAAAGCAATATGACTTGGGCATCTGCTAGACCAACACAAACCTTATCAGAACTAACAACCTTAACCACAAAATTTCTTACATAATAATCACAAACTTAGACCAGAAAACTAAAAGGAGTCAAAGACACTTCAAAAGTAATTAAAAAACAAACCAAACCAAAACAAAAAAAAAAATAGAAGAAGAAGAAGCAAAAAAACAAGTAAACAAATAAATTAAACAATACCGTTTCTCTGAGATCTTCACCATGTAAATCCTGAAGAATGTCAAGAAACCGATCACACAACAAAGCGTCATATTCAATCAGCTTGTCGTCCTCAGACACTTTGGCCGGCGCCAGAAGCCTCAGCTGGGCATCAATAGAAGCCATCTTCTCCAAGTTCCGAGTCGTCATCTCTCTCTCTCTCTCTGTTGCTTGCTTTTAAATGGGCAGTGAAAAGCGACCCGGATCAGGAAAAAAAAAAAAAGAAGCAAACTTTACACCGAATCTCAAAGTCTGGATAAACAAAATCTGGAAAAGACTGGAAAACAAAGCCAATCCCGTGAAACCCAGATGAGAAAACACAAGAGAAAAGGGATTGAATGGGTTGCTTATGATTTGGGCACGAGAAAGAAGAAGAGTCCAGAAGAGGCTTTTTTTTTTTTTCCTTTCTTTGTTCAATCACGGAGTGATCAGAGAGAGAGATAGAGAGAGAGAGAGAGAGAGAGAGAGAGAAACTCTGTCTGTGATTATGGCAGAGAAAGCTTTTTTTAAAGAGAGTTGGTGTTGGTGGTGTTGTTTTTGTGGAGTTTCTGAGCAAAGTTCAAGCCTTGGCCTTTCAATTTAAAGACACACAGACAAAGCAGCGTCCAAAAGAGATCGTACCACCACAACAGTTACACTTCTCGTTTTCTCTCTTTCTGTTTAATTATTTCTTTTTAATTTTATTATTATTATTTTTTGGACGAGTATATTTCAGCCACTCCTGTTAGATAAATAAAATAAAATACATAATAAGAAAAAGTAATTGCCCTTACAAGTGTTTTAAATATTTTTAAATAATAAATTTAATCAAAATCACGTTAAAAATACGGAATTATATAAAATCAAAAGCATTTGATTTAAATTTAACGATTTAAAATTAACCAAGTGCTTATATATATATATATATATATATACACTTTACCGAGTGATTTTTTATACTTTACCTCAGAGTTCTCAAAATTTTATTTTTCCTCGAGTCAACAACTTTTATTGTCCACTATGTTTTGAAGGACACAGAGGGAATATCCTTTGGGAGGAAGTATATGCATATGTAATTAGTGGAAAAGAAAAAAATAATGTGTTTTGTATTATGTAACCCTTTGCAATATGGGAAACTTGGAACAAATTTTAGATTGCATTTTATTTCTTTGCTCCATTAGTGGGGGTAATAGTACATCTCAAATTGTGAGAAATATTGTGATTAATTTCAATATGGTGGAAGAAAGTTTACCATATATTCATTTTTTTTTTTTTGGAATGGCTTTTATCATATATCTCTTTACTAGAATAAAGGTAATTAATTAGTCTTGGAATAGGATATAAATATAGATATATATCTTTAACATATATAAAAGAGGAGGACTTCTACCATGAATCCCTTTAATTTTTCTCATCAATGGAGTAAAAAAAATTTAACTATTAGATTTAAATCCAAAGACTAAAAAAAGCTAAAGACCATCTAATGAAAATACACCCCTGACAAACAATTGCAATGCATACCCAGATTTAATCAAAAAAAAAAAAAAAAAACCCTGGACTCCTCTCCCTCTGGGGAAAGAAGCCGACTCCGTGGCCCGCGGCGGTGGGGAATCGAGGCCCAGATTCCGGTGGATCATGGGGAGTGGGGACGTCGTTGGCGGATTTGGGTCACCGTCGGGTGGGGGGGGGGGGGGAGGGGGGCTCTAGGAGTGAAACCAAATGGCGAGGGGAGGGTGAAACCCAGATCGGAGATTACAGACGGCGAGGGGAGGGGTGCGAACCCAATCGTGGTGGGGTAAGGGCGAATCAGTCTCGGGGGTGGTGGGGGAAGGGAGGCGAACCAATCGCGGGGGGGAGGGGGGCTAGAAGGCTCGACGTTGAGGGGGCCTGGGTCACCGTTGGGGGGGGAGGGGTATCTGGGAAGTTTGCTGCTAGGGCTATTTTTTTTTTTTTAAGTATAATCACATGTAAAATTTAACACTCTAATTTAGTATACCTCATTAATATACTCATTTTCATCTGTTAGATCTTACCTTATTGATGGGGTAAAATTTTTTTGAGTATTAGACCCAAATAGTCCCTGAACTCTTTAAAATGTGAAGATTTGATCCCTGTTTTTTTTTTTTTGGTGGCCATGTTGACCCTAAACTCTCAAAAAATGTGACGGTTTAGTCCTTTCCATCCACAGCTATTAAATTTCTACTGGAATGAGTCATGTACAATGTATGTGATATAATTTGATAGAGTATTTTAGTAATCTAACAATAAATTTAATTTAACAAAAAAATAAAAATAAAAACTCATAAAAAACTTAGAATTTCTTTTCTCTTCTCTCTCTTAAATCCTCTTCCCCACCTCCTTCGACCAAAATCTCCTCATAAATCTAAAAAAACAAAAATACAAAGGGATTAAAAAAACTTGTCTTCTCCAACCTCTTGGCCTCACACACTTGTAGACCACAAGCTCAATAAGTTCTACATCAAATTTTTTTTTTGGGCTACATATGGTGACTCGTTAAACCCAAAAAAAAAAAAAAAAAAGCCGAAACTCAATACATAAATGGTAGTAGCAACAATAAAATAAAAGAAATCCTCACCGGAAACCTAGATAATCGGGGTGGCCGTTCGCGCTTGTCGACGGAGATAAGGGCCCAGTGACAGAGAAGACGATAAGGGGGGGTGGGTGGTGCGGCTCCTAGAAAACTCAAATCTGGGTTATGTGGGGGGAGGGGGGCCGTTCGCGCTCGTCAACAAAGGCGGGGGCCCGGCAGCGAAGAAGATGAGGGCGGTCTCTGGCATCCGGCGTCGGATCTGGGGGAGGGGGTCCATCGTCATATTTGTTGGGGCGGGAGGGGGGGGGGGGGGGGGTGGGGATGGGAGGGGAGGGAAGGGCAAGAGAGAGAGGCGATCTCTCGGTCTCCAGTATCGAATCTGGGGGGGAAATGAGGGGGAGACAGCCGGCATCGGACCTGTGGGAGAGAGGGAAGGAGGGGAGGGGAGGAGAGAGAGAGAGAGAGAGAGAGAGAGAAAGAAAGGGGGGCTGGGTTTGATTTTTAATTCAACTCTCTCTCTCTCTTTTAAATTTTTAATTTTTTAATTGATATAAATAAAGGTAATTTCATCTTTTTAGGGGTATTTTTTTAAAAAAACACAAAACATGCTTCTCATGTAATCATTCCGTGAGTTTTTTAACGGGGAGAAATGAGAGCTGGGTTTGATTTCTAATTCAGTTCTTTCTCTCTTTTAAATTTTTTAATTGATATAAATAAGGGTATTTTCGTCTTTTAGAGAGAGAGAAATGGGTGGTTAGGTTTGATTTTTAATTCAGCTCTTTCTCTCTCTTTTAATTTTTTTTTAATTTTTAATTGATATGAATAAGGGTATTTTCATCTTTTTAGGGATATTTGCTTTCAAAAAGCTTTTGCGCTTCTCATGTAACCATTTCGTGAGGTTTTTAACAAAACCAGGTGGAAATGATTAAACCTCACATTTTTAAAGAATTTATGGTCATCACGACAAAAAAAAAAGGACAAAACCGTCATAATTTAAAGAGTTTAAGGACTATTTAGGTAAATTACTCAAAAATTTTACCCCATTATAGATCTCCCCTAAATGAGTGAAAGATTTTAATAACATATATAAAAGATGGGATTCCCCCCGCAACTTCTTTTGTTCCCACTATCCCTCGAGAATTTAAAGTATAAAAAGTTGATTCTAAGTCTTATTATTTTGCCTTTCTTTTGCTAAAGAAAATTCTTCTTTTTCTATTTTATGTAATTTCAAAGCTACTTAACAATAGGCACTACTGTAATCATTAAAGCTTTCGAAAACAATATATACTCCTAAAAGAAGGAAAAAATTATGGAGTTTCGAATAACAAAAAGTTAATGGCTTTGATAATGTTTTTAACATTGTTGAAAGTAAAAGAATTAAACATGATTTTGTCTCCCACATTTCAATAAGAAATTGCAAGTATTTGCCGAGTGTTTTTTTTTTTTTTTTAAGAAATTATTATTTCAGATAAAGCTTAAACAAAAAAAACAAAAAAAAAACAAAAAAAAAAAAGAGAAAGAAAAGTAATGCCTCAATGAATTGGACTCCAACTTCTTTCCCCATTGAAGGACCTTTTTATTGTCACTGAGACTAAAAGGTATATTATTAATTCGGATAATTTAGATTTGTTAGTAGGATATATTTAAAGTAATTAGGATTATTATTATTATTATTAGTTTTCTATTTGTGTTTAATTATCAATCAATAAATAGACCTAGACCTGTATATGTAATTGTAATATAGATTAGATTATATGACGAAGGAATGTATGAATTATCTCCCTTTATATCTGTTCTCTTTGTAATTTCTGTCTTGATTCTATGTTCTCTCTTTTCTCTCTCTAAATTCCTCTCTTCTCATTTATTTCTTCCCTGTCTTACCATTCCCTTCTATTCTATCTTCGTTCTCTCTCTAAATCTCCTCTTTCCTCTTCTCTCTTCTCTCTCCATCAATAGCAAGATTTAAAAATTAAAAAAAAAATCTATACAAAATAAATTAGCCAGTACTATCAATTTTGACTTTATTTTACTGTTTCCTCTAATGTCTTCTGTGAGTATTGACTTTAGAGAAAGAAAAAATAAAAATAAAAATTTACGCTAAACAGGCTCCATCCATACACACCGCTAAATAATTGAATATGTCAAAAATCAAATTGAAAGCGGGCTCAAAATAATTAATATAGTGCCCCAAATAATTAATATTGTTGCGTGAGAATAAATATATCTTGAAAGTGAAGCCTTAACATTACCTATTATGGCATTAGGCATATTCTGATTACTAATAATAATCTCTTATTGATTTAAAAAAAAAAAAAAAACACTCTTGTTTTCATATGTATTGCTAAGGCATGCATCATCCACGGATAATTAATGTTATCACTTCACGACATTTACTTAATTAGGAATCCACTCAACATACATATTAAATTATCTATTTAACATTTTTTTTACTTAATGATTGTTCGTGGTCCATGTATATATATTTTCAAAAAAGGATTATCATTCACACTAGTAAAATAGTACAAACCAAACAAGATGATGCAATGACACACAATACCACAGACAAGATCCTTAACGACGACCTGTTTCATCAATAAAATCTGATAATACTTAGAGAAAAAAGCATATGTCTAAGGCCTAGAAATGGGAAATAGTAACTGGACATATCAATACTGAGTATGTACGACTTTTTTTTTTTTTTTGAAAAAACCTCAACAATCGGTGGAAGCTTTCAAATTGATTGAGAATCACAATCTTATATATAGTATAAAGGCCATCACTCACTTTACATATACAGTCTAGTGAACAAACAACCCATCAAGACACGATTTTTATAGAGAAACCATTAGCATCATTTATTTAATCTCAATATATTATTTATACTTTCATAGTATAGTTTTTTTTATTATATATAGAGTTTGTTTACAGTCATTCTTTTTCCGACAATATGTAAAAGTATTTAACAACAATATTGAAAGAATATACAATAATTATCTTTGAAATATCATGTTATATATATCTGTCACTTTTACGCATTATAAGAGAAGATGGTAAAAAAGAAACATATATGAAAGTCATGATTGGGTTTTTTTTTTTTAAAGATAAATTTTATTTCATAAGAAACAAATTAAATACATAATACACAAATGGCCTCAAATACAAAAGAATTCAATCTCGAATCAATGACTGGATCTACTAGTAAGGATTAAAATAGCCCAATGGTAAATACAAGTATTGAGACTCAAACGGGAGAAGACCCCCTCGGCACATAAATATCGAGCTTGACTATTGCTCGTTAAACAACACAAAAACAATTGATAGACTAGCCCAGTCAATCGAGATCAATCCTCATGTAACGAGGACACTCACACCACAACATTCTATAACAAACGAATGGGAGATACAAACAGAGGACATCACCTCCATTATTACCGAAGCAAAAACTCTAGAATAAATTAAAAAAACACACCAAAGAAGCGAAAATATCAACACCCTTATTATAATAAAATAAAAGAAAGATCCACCGATAGCAGGCCATCGGCTGTCGAACGGAAGTCAGATATGAGTGGAGTCACCCCAGAAGGACAACCCACCTCTAAGACAGGTTAGATTCGCCCCAAATAATGCATCGCTCCATACACAACAACCATCATAAGGAAGCCGATGTCGAGACGAGTCCGGGGACTAAACTTCAGAGTCGGAAGTCCGGTGATGCGCCCGGAGACAACGTCAAAGCTCCGATCAAACATTACAACTTTTTTTCATATTTAAAGAGAGAAAGAGAAGGAGAGAATCATGATTGCGATTTTAACAAACAAAAATTTTCTAAATTTAATTATGTTTCTTATATTCAAATATTCTTGAACTCTGCAAGCTAGATGATGTGTAATTTAATAGGTTGATCATTAATGAAGATCAATAATATCGTAGTTATTCACCAAAAAAAAAATATATATATATATATATATATTATCGAAGTCAGCTTTTTTCAATTCATTGATATGTTTCCATCCATCACATTATACACACCAACGATTTCTTTTCTTTTTTTTCTTTTCTTTTTTTTTTTTTTGAAAATACGGTCTCAGTTATGTATATATATATATATATATATATATATAATATTTAGGACTTTCACTCAAACAAAAATATTTCAACTCAGTTTTTATCTTTTTTCCAAAAAATTTTTGTCTTTTCTCAAAAATTTTTTTATCTTTTCTGAAAATTCAAAAAAAAATTTACTATTAAAACTTAAAAATTTCAACTCAAACTAATTCCCTAAACTTTCCCAAAAGCTCTCAAATCCAATACCAGCTAGAGAAGGCAATGAAATGGCAATAAGTACATATAATCAGCAGGACATGTATTGGATGGTAATGGATGTTGAGGGACATATGCTGGTTGATAAGACAAGTTGGAAGGAAAGTAATCAGGGAAGACAAATCATATTATATGAAAGATGAGGACAAACAAGTAAATATACAGATAATAAAAAAATCATAAAAAGTGAATTATATAGGAATGTGATATTGTAAGGTTTGATATGTGAATATGTAATAAAATTAATGTGAATACAAAGAAGCAAAATATGACAAGTGTGAAAATGAAAAATGACAAGAGTATATATGATAGTTTACTTTCAAATCCTAACTGGAAAAGTGGATATTCGTCTCCCTGTTGTCAGCGAAGCTTTAGCTTGTGAGCGAGCCATGAAGATGACATTGGGTGCTAGTTGGGATTCAATTGTTCTGGAGTTCGGATCCGCTACTATTATGTCACCCTTATCCTTTTCTTCATCCCCAGTATTGCTTCCCTGCTTACTCATTTGTTCACCTAGTTTAAGAGGGTTAGTTGCTTGGGAAGCCAGCAAGATTCAAAGAGCCTTTAATTTCATGGCTCATAATTTAGCTAAATGGTCATTTGTCTGTAATGTTTTCGGTCCTATTAATGTGGGGATATCCCCTTTGATATTCTATTGGATCACACTGAGTGAAGTGTCCCTGTCTACGTCTGTCACTGTGTTTGTTTTGGTTGCACTTTTGGTGTCTTGTTTTAATGAAGCTCCCTTTATCAAAAAAATAATAATAGTAGTAGTAATTGTAATAAAATTAAAATTAAAAATAACCGTAGATGCTTTCTTGCTGATGAGAGTTGGCAGTCCGTAGCTCTCTCTTCTTCTCCTCATTGCAGCCCAATCATTTTCCCTCACGCCTCCTACTTCCCCCCTCCATGCCTCCGAGTTCACACCGCAAATGTCGGAGCCGGTGACCTCCCGACGGGGCTGGCATTCCCAAGGTTGCTCCAGTATCTGTCAACCGCCGATGTCGTCAGCAGTGTCGGAGCTCGGATTAGCATTGACTCGGTGGGTGGAGTGGCCAAGGACAGTGCGGCGGTAAGGACGGCGGGATGAAGGTGAGTGTGGAGAAAGAAGAAGTGGTTGCGTAGCAGAGAGTTATTTGGCCGATGTTCAAGAATCAAGATCGTATAGTAAAAGTGAAAATGGGTTAGATAAAAACACATTTAAAAAAAAATAAAATTCTTATAGGTATCTAACCTACGCTGTCAGCCTACATTTAAAAAATTTGGAATACCCTTACATCTCTTATAATCATTGATATACAATCTAACAGTTTTAATTGAAGTGACGGACAAATCCGATAATGGATATAAGACTCTCCATATATATATATATATATATTAACTTTAGAAACTCTTTGTACTTCCTACTCTATACTGTTACACTGGATAAAGAAAACCAATTAAGAGTGTGTTTTGTTTGACAACTCAAACTTAATTTTTTTATCTTAAATTTTATCTTTTTCTTCAAAAATTTTTGTCTTTTTTCTAAAAAGTTTTTTGTCTTTTCTGAAAAATCAATAAAATTTACTATTTTAACTTTAAAAACTCAACTCAAACTAACGAACCAAACGAACCCTAAGAATATTTCATCACATGTTGAGAAAGATGACAGAGAAAAAGAAGGGGAAGTGAGGTGTAAATTTTTATTTTGGGGAAAAAAAAAAAAAAGTAGTGCGCCACAAAAAGAAACTTCCAGGGAGTAGGTCGATCAACAATTTGCCCTTCCAACATTTGAAAGGGCACTCTTTTTTATTTTATATTATTTTAAATAAGTTTTAGATATAACTTCTAGTATTCTTAAGGCACTATTTTTTATTTTATATTATTTTAAATAAATTTTAGATATAACTTCTAGTATTCTTAAGGGACAGATTCATATTCAGAGCAAAAAAAAAGGAACAGATCGATAAAACATTGCTGTTTTTGATAATGACAGAAAGGGGATCTTCAGAAGAAATGAAGATATCTCAGTTATTCTCATACACGAAATCAAAAGAGACAGAGAAGTTTTGGCCTTTAGCTTTTGGGCAAAAATATGAGTAGGCTTTTTGGGAATGGGGAAGATTTAGTCCTAGGGTTAAACTTCCTTCTTTCTTTTTTTTTTTTTTTTTTTAATAAATTAAATTGTTAACTTATTATTTCAAACCATAACAATTAAAAATAATAGATATTTACTATTTAAATAAAAATAGAAATTTATCACAACCTCACTATTATTTACAATGAGAAAAATGGAAAAACTTCTTATCCTACCTTAAAGAAAAATGGGAACTAGCTAGAGAACGCAATTGAAGTAAACTTTTGGCAATGTAATTCAGTAATAAACAAGAATAATTAGTTTGACATTTTAAAAAGGGTTGGAGAGCATTTTAGAAGGTGAGAAATAGTGAATTAGAAGGTGAGAAATAGTAAACTGAAAAATACAAAAAAAATATATATATTGACAATTCCTTGAAAAACTAAAGAAATTATCTGATATATATAATCTAGTGAGCTATAGCTCCAACTTATCTGATATGGAGTTGTATTTATAATGACCACAAATTTTATTAGTGGCCGGCCGGTGAGTGCAAAACCATGCATTGACTGGTTCCTCGAATAAGTAAAAGGAGCCTTTTGAATTTACCAAAAGCTGTAAAAAATTGCTCTAAGTTGACCACAACCACTCATTTTCTTCTTCTTTTTTTTCTTCTACTTCTTCTTCTTCTTCTTCTTCTTCTTCTTTTTTTTCAAGTTTTATTTATCTTTTGCCCTGGGATCTATCATCTATGCCAGCACTCTTCCTAATCGATAACGTTATTGGCATATATATATATATATATATATACACACATACATACATAGATAAAATAGTTAATTACTTTAATATTTATCCATTCATGATTATTATTATTTTAATCATATAATATAAATCGGATATATATAATAAATTGAGTAGAAAAAATTTAATGATAATTAATGAATATAGAACTCAGAGGGTTCATTAAATAAGATTCGGATGGGTAATTTGTTTTTATCTTGTTGACATGGCTTTTTTTAAAAGTATTTTCTAAATAAATTACAAATTAAAAACTCATTAATTGTTTAGTTGTATTTTCTTGAATTTTTCCTTTGTTTTTTTTTTAAACCAGATAATACCATTTTGGTGCATATAAATAATTCTTTTTTTATTTTTTACGAAACTGAAACGTTTGGCTTTTGGGTGGCAGTCACTCATATAAGTGTATGTCTATGTATACGTGTATATATATTTGTTTTCTATATGAATTAAGAATATATAAAGAAATGGGGTAGGCCAATCTATATGTTAGAGGAAAATAGTTTTTTTTGTATTTTTCAGTTCACTATTTCTCACCTTCTAAAATGCTCTCCAACCCTTTTTAAAATGTCAAACTAATAGAGAAGGGGATTGCAGGAAATAAAGAGAGATAAGAGGGAGTAGAGAGAATCGGGTGAAAATGCGGGAATTATGGGATGATTCCGAGATGATTTGGCCACCTGTGGGATGATCTCGATATAGTCGAAGATGATATCCGATGAACTAAGAGGATCTCTAATGTTTTCTCTTTTGCCTTGGGCGAAAATCTCTTTTTTGGGTGTGATTCTCGTGAAGATGAAATGATCTTGAATATGAGATTGGATGATATGAGATGAGAACCGAATCGTCTAAGATGCATTGGGCGTATATGATGCCCTCTATTTATAGATGATGATTGTTGTCTATTTTGGTGTTGAACTTGCTGTATTTGCTTATGGGAAGTTGCCTTTTCTTGATCTAGGTTAACTTATTTGGAGAGTTTTTCCGGAATGGGAAAGTAACATTTTTGGCTGATTATTGACTTGATTAGGCATGATGTTCGTATGATTCTTGTGCAGGAATGAATCTGGGGAGTTTCCTGATCTTTCTATACATTGACCTTGGATAGGTGCTCGGGTCGACTTGTCGAGTTGATTTCTTGAGTCACTGGTCTTCGGCTCGACTTGATAGGTTCTCAGGTTAATCTGGTCTCAAGCTGATCCGAGTTCTCTTCGAGCTGATTCCTGTACTCTAATTGGCCTAGAAGTGATGTCGATCAATTGGAGATTGATGTCCGTCGACTAAGTGTCGAGCTTTCTTATCAACTGATGAAGTCTTCTAGGTCGTTTTCGGGTTGATCCTTGATCTTTAAGCGATCTAAGTGGACACATATACTGTGAAAGATGAGGTGTTAATTTTGACCTCAACAGTTGCTATGAACAATGAAAATTTAGAAATTATAAAACTCGTACAGTTATTACCCTGGATAAATAAATGTTCCAAACATGCACGCTGGCTTTTGATTCGGTTCGGCCGAAGGAAGGAGAGGAGAATCAACGTATGAGAAATTAAGGACGAGGAAGAATATAAGAGAGCGAAATGACAAAGTGCTACCTAAACCATAACAACCGGAAATTAAAAAGGTAGAAAATTACTAAACATACTAGCTGATAAATTAAGAACTATTTTATTCTCTCTCCAATCTCGATGTAGGAAGGAACGTACTGTGTAAATAAAACAGGATTAAATCATGACTAATAAAACGTTTTAACGAAATATCTTAACTTAATTTTCTAATTTAAGAGAGTATATACCTTTTTTTTTTTTTTGCCTTCTGACTGTAGTTTTCTTTTGTCTTTTTGTGTGGTTGTTTCTTGTTTATTATGTTCATTATTTATTTATTTATTTTGTGAGTCTTTGTAACTGGATTATTGAATTTAATAATTTAGTTTATTTGTATATTTTGTTCCTTTCATTAATAAACTGGTGTGAGGGTTTTGATATAGGAGAAGTTGCCTAATGAATGCCACTTAATTGGAATATATTAAGTGATCTTTATTAACAAAAAAAAAAAAAAACCCACTGTTCTACGGCTTCAAATAAAAAAGAAAAAAAGAGGGAACCCTCATATTATTCTCAAATTACATAGAGTAAATGTATAGTAGCAATGAATAATTATGTTCTAATATTTACGACACTTCCCTCCTCAGTCCCCACATCACCACATTGACTCGAAAGAAATCTTACAAATATTGTAATGGTTTGACAATTATACTTAAGAACTTTCTTTAATTATTAATTTACAATAATACAATATATCAGTAGCCATTTGTTAAAAATAAAACATTAAAAGTGTAATTAATATCATCACTATGGTATAGTTATATATTATATATATATATATATATACATATATCAAACAAAAGCAAAAGTAGAATAAAGTAAGTAGCGTGGTAGATGAAGTGTATAAGCATGCATGGAGGTAGTAGATTAGAATAATTATATATAAATGCTGGGTTATAGTTTTATTGGCTAAAGCTTAATGGAATCTCAATTTTATTTTTGGGCAGGGAATTAAGTAGTGTGTGCATCATCATGAAGTTGCATGACATGAATTACAATGGGCGCCCAGGCTGTTTTACAATGTTTCCAGTCATGGGCAATATTGCGCCATTGATCATGTCGCTCATTTTATTCATCATGATCTTCGGATGAAATCATATTCAAAATATTATTACTCAATTATATGCATGTAATTATTATTTAAAAAAAAATTTTGATAGGTATTTAAAGATTTACCGCATGAATTAGTAATATTGAAGATTTACATCTGCCAACGAAAAATAATAATTTGTTGTTATGTGAGATTTCTTTTTATGATGAATTATTTATGTGAGTACGTCACTGTCCAATATATATAATTAATGACCATATAGTGTAATCTCGTTATATTCAATGAGAGATCTAAAAGTTGACAAAGCCAGGACAACTAGAATATCTATAAAATGGCAATCCCGTGAGAAACCCACTCCCAACTACAACTATGAAAGTACCACGATGTACGTTCTCTATCTATATATGGCATCATATTCCGTCCAGCTTTTGTTTGTTTGTTTGTTTGTTTGTTTTTTTTCCTGTTTCTTTTTTCTGTTTCTTCGGCTTAATACTTTGCTCTTTTCATAAAAATTTTCAAAAAAAGAATTGAATAAAATAAAAGCTTCTTTTGTTTTATTTAAACAGTTGAATTTAGAAGCAATGACGTTAGATATTGCATCATATAATATAAAAAATAACTCCAATATTTAAATAGTCAACCATTAATTTTAATATGATGATTGTAATTAATGAGACAAACGGACAGTACCGATCATAATTTTTTCCTTCAAATTATTAGTTGGTTTTGTTGTTTGGCTTTGGTCTCGGCCTTTGATTGCATACTTTTGAACCACAACAGAAATGGTTCTCTATTTTACTGTAGTATTTAATTTTGGGATTTTAGCACTCTTGTTTCTCAAAATTTCGTCTTTTGACAATTTTTATATCCACCAAACTTTTAAATCTAATAATTTATCCCTTAAATTTTCTAATTTATTGTAATGTATTTTATTTTGCTTAACTTCCTATATTTGTTCAAAAATATCAAAATCAAATTTAGACCTTAATGAGCTTCCAAATTCGAATTCTTAATAGAAGTTTGAAAGACAGTTATCAAAAGGTCGAGAAGTTTGTTTTTGAGGGAGGGAGGGAGGGAGGGGGGGGTTCGAATTCTTAATCGAAGTTTGAAAGACAGGTTATTAAAAGGTCGAGAAGTTTGTTTTGGGGGGTTGGGGGGGGGGGGGGTAACGGCTAAAAGCCCTTTTAATTTGTTAAGGGGCCAATTCAAAGACTTTTTTATTTTTTATTTTTTTGGGGGTGAAAAATGACTTTAATTTGTTTGGTACTACAAAGCAGCTCTCAGAATCTCCGTGACTCCAGATCAGCGCCTTTTGTTGCACGCCACAAGAGTTTCCTTTTCTCCTATGCTTCTATCTTGTCCTATTAATAACTCTGGTCTTTCCAATCTCATCTTTATTTAATCTAATATTTATTGAACTTGTTATTTTAAAAAGAGGAGAATAAGTTAAACACTAGAAAGGAAGAAAACTTAAGATAGTGTAAAATATGGATATTGAAAATATTGCTTAAGGCCAAGGATAAAAATAAAAGGGATAATAAAGTTTTAAAAATAAAAGTAAATAGTAGAATTAGAGAAGTACCCTTTTCAGGGTGGGTACATAGTTTTTGATTCATGACTCTCTTTAAAGGAGAGGAGGGGGGGTGTGGAATCAAATTAATTGTGACATAATTTATAGAAGAGGATATAAAACTAAAAATAGAAACTCAGAGGCAATAATTTCCCGAATGTTTCAAAGTTCTTTTATAAGTAAGTGAAAACTGTGAGATTTATTTTTATTTATTTACTCCTTAATAGAAATTATAGTAATAAAAAGCAGTTTTTAATAAATAATTGAAGTAAGTGATATATTTTTAAAATATTTAGAATAAATTTGTTTCTAGTAAATAGATAATGTATATATTTAAAAATCAATCTATTTGCATATTTTAAATATTTAAGATAACTGCTATTTCTCTCTTTATTTTATTTTTTCATTTCAAACTTTCTTTATTTTATTTTTTCATTTCAAACTTGTGAGGGAACTTTGACTGTGTCCTTCCTTTGTCCAAGACCAGGCCTAGAGCTTACAATTTTGGGTCCAATAATGTTTCGGCCCATGATTGAGGAGGTGGTCCTCTTCCATCCTGAATGACTAAACACTAGTATCACTTGATTCACGGTTGCTTTAAAATGAGCAAAAAATCCAAATCCACATGACACATTGTCAAAAGATTTAAAAAAAAAAAAAAAAAAGGACATGAAGATAGTGTCAAATATGAATCTAGTTGCTAGGAAGGACCACTATTATTGATTAAATTTCTTAGAATGTGTTACGCAATAATTATTCGTTACGTATGAAATGAAAAAACTATATCCACACGATAATTATATACTGTAGATACGCGGCTAGTGACATGGGAAAAGAATCTAATGATGACTTTTTCCCACTTAGGTCATTCTCTAAGGACAAGTGACACACTTTACCAGCTTGTTGCAGCTAGTTTTTTTTTTTTTTTTGGTAGTTTATATAAAGGTTAACATTTCACCATCAAAGTAGCAAGCAGAATAAGAGACATTATATATCCTAATTTTTTCAAAAAGAAAAAATTTGTAAGGATTTTGAAATATCTCAATCTCTCATTAGATGTATTGCATTGCTCCTTTGTTCTTTCTCTTTAGGAAATTAGGCTTTGAACCAAAGAAATATGAAATAAAGACTTTTTTGATAAACAAATACGAAATAAAGACTTGAAATTTGAAGAATTACAAATTACAATACAAATAGTGGGTTGGACTTCTTAGCATAGGCTATAATGATCATCACAGGACTCTAAAGGGTTATCATTGGCAGGGAGCTGGTGGGCCCAATTGGATCAAATATATCAAGATTGTTTTTTAGAAAAAAAAAAAAAAAAAAAAAAAAGAAGCAGTTTTCATAAAATATCAAAGTAAATAACTTCTTTTACTATAACTCTGTTGCCATCCCTGCTATTGTTTATGGGACTGAATTAATAGAAAAAACAACTAGATCCCGTGCTTATACCCCTTCCGTTGGGGGAACCGGGTATTCAATGGACAATGAATCCAGACATTCACCTCTTTACGGAACTGAAACTGAGATTCCATGATTTTTAATTGATTCTCAATCTCAATCCGTATTTATTTAAAGTGGTTTCGTATTCGTATATGAGCGAGATATATAATACTGCTTTTACCTTTAATGTGTCATTAATGCATCAATGGAGTCAACAATATATGTTTAAGATATTTCAGATAGTAAATATCAAATTTATTAGGTAAATTATTTATTTACATCTTGTAAATATGTTATTTATCTAATAAATTCATTATTTACTTGATAAATTTTGTATTTATTAAGTAAATTTTTTATTTACTTTAAATATTTTAAAAACTTGTAATTTTTTTTAACAAAAAACTTGCAATTTATCTCAATTATTTTACTAAAAATGCTAGTTACCACAATTTATTTATTTTCGGCTGAAAATAATATATTAAGAATTATGAGCACATTCACAAGTAAACGCTTCCAATCTTTAGCCAAATTTGATAAGGTATAAAAATAGAGTTCTGTCTGAATAAATATGAATCTTTAATAGGTATGCTCCGTTTTTGCTTTAAGTCTTTATAAGAAACTGAATATTTTAAATATTTTTTTTTAAATTTTGACGTGATTTTAATTTTAAATATTTAAAACATCGCTAGGAGAGCTCCCAAAAATCTTATGAAAAGAACTATTTTTTTTAGTAACTTTCCCATGGTCTAATATGCGTTACATATTCTAAATTTTTTAACTTAGATATTCACAGATTAAATTATTCAAAAATTATGTTATGTTTGATGTTTCATCTCAAATTTCAAATTTTTATTTCAGTTTTTATCTTTTTTTAAAAAATTAATAAAAGATATAATTAGTTTTTAAAAAATCAATCAATTTCAACTTAAAAATTATATCTCCAACTAACTTATCAAACGGAGGCTTAATATCAGAATTAAAATAATACCACTATGTTGGTAAGGCAAAATACATTTTTTTAGCATAAATTTTTTTTTTCGAAGAAATGATATCATCATTGGTAGTTGTTGGGGAGGGGGGCGTTAGCCTGGAAAATTTTCTTACCCATAACCTCTAGGCTCTAAGTCCTGTCAAATCACAAACCAAAAAAAAATAATAATAATAAGGATAATAAAAGAAGTCCTGCGAAAAACTTTCAAGTAATTATTATTGGGTGGAAGTAATTGTTTTGACTGTTTGAGATGCAATAATAGTTCATTCGGCTCATTCGTTCTTAATTCAGGTTCAAAATGATCGTCTGAGTTCGGTTTTTTCTTGCTTTTATGTAGACTAATAGGGTGTTTGATGAATGAGTTGAGTTTGAATTGAGTTAAAATTTTTAAATTTGAATTGAGTTGACTTTTGAAAAAATAATTATAAACTTTGTTGATTTTTTAAAAAAAGATAAAAATTAAACTGAAAAAATATATACAGTTTGATTGGAGTGAAATTTGATTACCAAACAAGCTATTATTATATTACTGTATAAAAGAAAAAAGGGAATCATTCTAAATATGATAGTTGTGAATTGTGATGTTTAAAATAAAAACGCAATCTTCAGCAAAGCGAAGAAAACACATGCACGAAAGTGCTACCTACTCCAATAGATTACAAGTGCTACTAATTAGCATACTCTTTTCCACGGTGCGTGGGATTAAAAAAAAAAAAAAAAAGTAACCCTTAGTTTGTCTATTAGGAGAAGGTAATTACTACATGGCTCCGAGTAGACGACGGTGGTTCGACAATTACCCACGTCAACAATATATATATATATATATATATTTTTTTTGGAGCTTAACATAGCTTATGTTTTTAGTGACATTGAAGCAATTTATTTGCCCTTCCACCATCAACGAGCAACATCATATATAATTTTTTTTTTTTTCAAATTTCAAAATTTTATTTTTGCAAAGCTGTTTTACGATTCTTTCTTTCTACAAGCGCACGCTCTCTCTCCCTCTCTCTTTAAATGAAAAATGAAAAATAAAAAATAAAAAATAAAATGAAACTCTCTCTCTCTCTCTCCTTAAATGAAAAATAAAAAATAAAAATTCATTTTCTCTCTCTCTCTCTCTCCCTTTAGTTCTCTTCCTCTTCCTCGCTCTCTCTTTCTGCCGTTTTTCTTCGAGCTCTCTCCATCGTCCTCTTCCTTGTTCTCTCTCTCTCTCTCTCTTTCTTGGTTATCTCCATCTTTTCCTTCTCTCGCGAAAATCTAAACTGAGCGATGTAGCAATCTGATCATGAGGAGGGGCTCTCGTGAGCAATGGAGGCGTGATTTTGCAGAGGGGGCATCTTGAGCCCCTGCATTTGCTAATACCTACCGACTCACACGATTTTTTGTTTTTGTTTTTGTTGTGTTTGATTCAGATCTCAATAGTGTTTTTTTTTTGTACTGACATTGTCAGTGGATATGAAATACAATGAAAATTCTGATACAAGTTTAAAAGTTTGTTAAAATATATATATATATATTTTTTTTTAGAAGTCACGTTTTGGGATTTAAACTAGTGTTTTTGGCACAGAGAAAAAATAAATAGGATGGAGGGGTATAAGTCAGGGTTGTGAGGAAGGAGTAAGTTTTCTTTTTTTCTCGTGATGTTTAGTATAGGGGGAGAAGAAAATATTTTGTTTGTAAAATGACTATTTTACAATTAAGAAGAGATTGTAATTTATTGAAGGATTATAAATCACTTTCCTAATCACTTCATCTTATCTCTCGTACTTACCAAACAACTATAAGTATCTAAATCTTTTCACAAATCTCTACACATCCTTCTCCTTAGCTCTACTTTCTCTTCTGCCAAACACAATACCCTAGAAGCACTCCTGACTAGATCATCTAGACACATTAATGAAAACAATTTTTGAATCTAAAACGTCAAAAACAGTCTACAGAAAACTTTGTCAAACAATCGATCATTATTAGTTTGGAAATACTCTAAAAGAAGTCGAGCTCACATACACCGAATAACTTGAGTGTAAGTCAAATGCCACTAGGCTACCATTTTGGTGTGAAGTCGGCAACTAATACAAACCACAGAAATGGAAAATAAAATATATGTAAATATATATGTATCAGAGAGAGATAAAGAGAACAAAAGGAGGCCAGAGGGCCGGGGAAGAGGAGTACTGTATTTGGATCACAAGAGTAGCTAGCAGACCGAAGAGTGTGGACAGACTACTCCTACAGATACAATCTCATCGTACAAAATTCTTGTCCAATCATGAAAAAGTAGAGGGATTTTATGAGTGAGTGCGAGAGAGAGGCCTTCACTGTCAATAAAAAGGGAAAAAAGATTTGTGGGGTTTGTTTTTCCTACACACACAAAACTCATTATACTAACGTAGAGCCAAAGAGATATATATTCCCAAAGGACAACTGCCCCTGCTCCTTTTGTCAAGACAAATAAGAAAGCACCCAATGCACTTCGAAGATGACAATTTTGGGCTGTCTCTTCAGTAGTCGGTAAGGGTGACAGTCATTGCTTTGAGATATAGTTTCTATCACGCGTATAATTTTACTTTCAAGGAACTCATCCCTTTTTACACGAGTTATCTTTTCTCATGAATTTGGAGTCTAAATCTATAATCACTTACGAGAAATAGGATGATTCTGATATCATATTAAATAGATTTAGGTAAGATTAACTCTCAAACCTACTTTAAAAGTGGAGATGACGCTTAATTCATACATAAACATCATATAAAAACTCAATAATTTGACGATATTGGACAAAGTACATCTGACAATCATTATTAGCAGTAAATATTTTTTAATCTTATATCTTATTTAAATTTATTTTTCAAATAAAACATATAAATTGATAAAATTGGAGATTGATCTGGAGTTGAAAATGAAACTCTACTCATAAAGGGGGGGCTTTTTTTTTTTTAAATATCCTATCATATAATTTTCATACTTGTAACTGTGTATATTTATACAATTTCATTTTTATTCATTGCAAAAAAAAAAAAAAAACATTTTTCTACTTTTTTTTTTTTTTGCATTCTCTTTCCAAATAATAACAATTACTATAGCCCAATTTAATTTATCATATGTTTTGATAACTTATCTTTCAGACCTCTAATGTAGGTAATTTATTCCCAAACTTTCAAAATTATTGCAAGACGCCTCATATTGTAAATTTCTATTAAATAATATAATATTTTAATTTAGAAGATTTACATTAGGGTTTATATTAGATTTTAAACTTTTTGGTCAGAAATGAGATTTTCTGTTTTCGCATGAGGTATATATCTACGTGAGGTTTTGTCACAAATTTAAAAGGAAGTTAAGCTAAACAAGATACATTACAATAATTTAAAAAGTTTATGAGACAAATTGTTAAAATTAAAAATTTTAGAGATAAATTATCAAAAGATGACAAGTTTTAGGGGACAATGCTGAATAAACTGAACCGAAAAAAGAAAAAATTACGTTACGTCGTATTGTATTAATACAACGTTTAGCTTCATAATTCTTAGGGATGTCAATGCTCTAATATAATGTTTTGTAACACCATAACATATCCTATTTTGCTTTATTTAGTTACATGTTCTATTTTGTATTATTCATTTTAAGATAACATAAAACGTAATTTGCTCAGGGACGACGTAGTTAGGGAAGGAACTTTTCTTTTTTTCATAAAATACCTCACTATTTTGAAGAAAATTTCGTAATAGCCCCCACTAAAAATGAAAACTTGCACATAATCTCCTATTGATTATCCATTACATGGTATTAGCCCCTCCTGATTAAAATATTTGGCTTCGTCATTGAATTTACTTATTTAATAAATCTCTCTCTGCCTCACTTAATTGTTTTTCTTTCCTCTTTCTCTCCCTTCAGCGCGGCTCAAGGGTGAGACGATTAAGCAACTGCCTAAGGCTTTCACCTTATTAAACCAAGGCTCTTCAGGATCAAAATACTATTAGCCATAATCTGATTAGGTAATATGTTCTCAATAATTTTTTTTTTAAAAAAATTTTAGTGTCATATAAGTTGAGCTATCCCCTAAAAAAGTTAATTGAGCTATTGGATTCACTCATATCATATTTTCCTTTTGAATTTGAAACGGTAAAGGAGTTGTTGACAAGTTTTAATAATCAATAAAAAGGATAAGCACAAGTAAATATTTATAAAATTGAACAACCTATGCTTAAGATTTTAATAACCTTCATATGCATTCCTTAGTTTTTAAATGCAAAGAGAGAAAATGAGGAAACGTGACAACGAGAGAGTTAAAATATATTTTGAGGATAGAAAATAAAGTTATTATGATAGGTTTTATTTATTTATTTATCTTTTCCTTAATATCAGCGTAGATTTATTCTGAGAGTATGCTATCCATTTTGGACATCACCGAATATATATACAAGATATTTTAAATGAGTATCCATCCTACCGTTAAGTGTTATTGCTCGATTTTAAATGTAAAAATGATCACAATACCCTTGGCGGCAAAAAATTAAAAAGAAAATATCCTAATAATTCAAATATATATATATATATATATATATATATAGGGAGAGGAGGAATCTCCTTGAGTTCTGGCTCTCGCACGAATCTTGCGAAGGGAATGAGATCTCGCCATCTCGCGAAGACGGTGAGGGAGGGGATCTTATTGTCACATGAAATGAAGGAAGGGGGGATCTCACCATCATACGATAAGGGAGCGGGGGGATCTTGCTGCTACAACTTTATAGATAATTAGAAGGTCTCAAGTTCGAGTCTTATATAAAATGCTAAAGATATTTCTACACTACCAGATTAATGTTCATTGGCCTGGATTTTTTCGTCGACTCTACTTGAGAGCTATCAAAACTTCTATCAAGTAATAAGGATGTGTTCAAAATAAATTCACTAGAGAGGGTACAACAAACACACACACACACCTTAGGCTTTTTGTGATAGTGGAATGCCTTTTCCTCCAATATTTTTTGTGTATTTATTTAATTATGTTTTTAATATCAATAATCACATTCACGAGTCATTTCACATTCTCTACTTTTAAGCTGGCACTTTGGATTAGCTGCGGTTCATTTAAATAAGAAAGATATATTGGAAGGATGTGCATATATGTATATTAGAAGTAAAATTCTAATTAGTAACTTTTCAAAATAATAATTCTAATTTGAACTATTCATTGATAAAGAAAAACTTCAATTAAAAAAAAAACGAAAGGTAAATAAGATCACTGACAAATTATAATAAATATATGAGGCAAAACTTATAATAAGAACTCAATCGATAGGTATTAGGGTTTTAACTATTGAATTAATTTATAAATAGTATGATATGTGAGTGTTAATTGTACTAAAAATAATTATTTTTAGTCATAAATTATAATATTACAGAGTTGATCTAATGACTAAAACTATAGTACTTATCGATAAGACAAAAATATATTTTTTATTATAAATTTTTCCTAAATAAAATTGTAAATGCTTCATCATTCTCAATTTATGTTCTTTAGCAAGCCACAAGTACCGGAAAAAAAAAAAAAAGGCTAACAATGAAAAACGACAATCAAATGTATGGTTTTCTGAAGTGGGCCAAAAAAAAAAAAAAAATCTATAATGCATTTAGTCCATTGAAAATTAATCAACATATAAAAAATTGATCTACTGATTAAAAAAGTAGTACCTATCAATAAGCAAAAGGTACATTTCTTATCAATAAATTTTCCTAAATATTGTTATAAATGCTACATCATTCTAAATTTCTATTATGTAGCCACAAGTACTGGGAAAAAAAAAAAAAAAAAGAAGCTAACAATGAAAAAGGACAATCAAATGCATGGTTTGCTGAATGGGGGGAAAAAAAAAAAAAAGTCTATAATGCGCTTTTCAACTTCCATATTTTTTTCTCCTTAAGCAGGGAGGTCTGAGCTTAGAAAATATTAAACTTCTATCGAGGGACTTTCTATTTTACACTATAAATCGGTAATTTAATGGTCTAATCCATGAATGAAGGAATTTGATACTGCATGCTTCAAGTTTTAAATACATAAATACTCATTTATCAAATCGTTAAACATTAATTCAAGAATCATGAAAATAGTTCTTATTAATAGTATAAGATAAGAGGTTTTATCATAAAAACTCTATTTTAAATATAAAAAATCAAAGTACAATATATATATATATATATATATATTCATTTGTTTTGAAGCATATTACTCAATCATTTCTCCATAAAAGGGCGAGTAAAAACAATAATAAAGTTCTTCCCCCCTATCCGGCCCCTAGCTAGTCTCACCAAGAAGAAAAGAGAAAGTCATTTCCAAACTTTTTGCAACACTTGTAGGAATAGTTATAGTGGATATACAAGATCAGGCTTTAAAAAGAAGCTATCAATAATAATATATGCACCTCTGTATGTCACCCAAACAGCAAACCTGTCTAGCATATGCATCATTCTTATTTTTCTTTTAATTTGGCTGAACATGATCGACATCATTAGTTCACATTATTGGCTATCTGTCAACTTCTCTTCTGAAAGATAATAAAATTGGGACCAACATTTTTTCATTATGCACTCTATATACTTTCTAGAAAAAGGCTTTGGGAAAGACAAGTCACACATGTAACATGTAAAAATAAAAAATGAAACATAATGTTAAATAAAAAATAACGTGCAATAATAAGAAATTTACTTATTATTGCAAACTAATGTTAAGTCTTTTTAAAATTATTATTACATAAAACAAATAGTATGTTCTACTTTATTATTTTTACATATTATAATGTAAAACAAGTACTATTTCATTATAAAAAAAAATCAAAGACATTAAATCCTTATTCTATAGTGAATTTCTATCATAGAAACCTGTTTTATAATTATTAATGGGAATTGTTATTTTTATTGTCAGATCAACGGTTTGATCTATGACTTGGAGTAATTTTGTGTAGTGTGTTATAAATTTTTAACACAAACATTTATAGATTAGACCGTTAGAAAGTTAATGTAATAGTTAAAATAATACCTACTTGTAATTAAAAAGGACAATTCTTACCGTAGAAAATTCCATATTTTATAAGGCATATACATAAGAACTTTCACCTTTTCATCTTTATAAATTTCTACAATAAAAAGTATCATTTTTTACAATTGGTAGGAACTATTATTTTAATCTCCGGATAAATTCTTCAAAAGTCTGATTTATAACTGGAAATAGTTTTAAATCGTATTCTGTAAATTTTTAATGTGAACACTTATTTATAAGATAATTAAAAAATCAATCCAAAAGTTTAAACAACAGCATTTACTGATAATGAAAAACGATAAATTTCTACCATAGAAATTCCCCTTACCTTCATCTTCTTTTCTCGATTAAAAACAAAATATAATGAGAGATTCTCCATAGGGTCCCGTTACCGACAATGACTACAGTCCAGTGGGGATATGTACCTCCACTTATTTTTATAGTTTTTCTTATTTGGCCCCCTAAATTAACTCATTTGCATTTTGTTTCCTTCTTTTGTTAATTTCTTTTCCTTTCTTTTTCTTATTTGTTTTCTTTCTCAAGTTAGTACTACTAGTAAAGTTTTGGTGGAAAAGGACGGCAGGAAAAGTTACTATCTCAATTTTCGTTCTCTTCCCCCCCCCCCCCCCCCCCCCCCCCCCCCCCCCCCCCCCCCCCCCCCCCCCCCCCCCCCCCCCCCCCAACCCAAGTTTTATTGTTCCAGTAACAGTTTTATAGCAAGGTTTTACATTTATTCCTCTTTCAATATCATTTTCTTTAGTGTTCCTGTTTATAAAATAAATATTAAAAAAAAAATATACAATGAGAATACTATAGTTTAAAATTATTTTAGTTCTAATATTTATCTATTTTGTTTTTCTATATTACCGTTAAAAGAAAATTATGTCTCCGTCACCGTTCAATCTTATAAGAATTAATATTTGATTCTAGGTAAACCGTAAAATCATTACCATTGATATATTGCTCCCACTGTAAAATTCTAATGGTACTCGTGTTTTAACCCACCTAATTATCACTTTAAGTACAACGCCATAGGCGTGCGTATGCAGTATTTTTTGTTTTTTTGCTCGTTAATAGCTCATAAGTACTTTTTTTTTTAATAGAAGAAAATGATCCGGTGATTATCTTTATCATTTTCAGATTTTTCAATCTTACAAGCAGTAATATTTCTCAAAATATAATAGAGTTGGGTCCATTATATTAAATTTTCTCAATCATCCATTCAGACTCTATCATATCCTCGTCAATCCAAACATCAACAGTCAAAATTGAAACGAAAACCTAACCAGAAAAAAATAGACTCAAACCTAAATAGATAAAAAGGAAATATTTAACAAATGTATTCTGATCCCTTTACCACTCCCATCTACCCAGTGGGTGTAATAGCTTATAACTTAGAAGATAAAAATACGTCCTAACTAAAGGGGATTTTTAATTAAGAACTATCTCAATCATCTTTATCTTTTAGTGCTCTCTATATTGGGGTATCTATATAGACTATGTATGATATTCAGATCGTTAGGTTTTTGTTACAATCACTTCAAAAAAAAAATGAAAAATAAATTTAAAGAACTACTATATGGATTTTATTTTATTTTAGGGGACTTCTATGGTGGGGTATTTTTTTTCCCCTACCGTAAGGGTCAAAAGAATTGATCATCCAATCATATTTGAACGGTCAAGATTAAAAGAATATACAGAAGAAAAAAAAAAACCTGTTACACCAATCTATTTTTCAAAACATTTCAAAAAATTGAAAAAAAAAAAAAAAAAAAACTCAACCCACCCCCACGGCAATCCTCTCCGCCGCCGTCCGGGCTGCTCCGGCGCGTGCCCTCTGCACAGGTCGGCCACGCGAGTTGCCGATGACGCCCTCCGTTGCGACGCTCGTGATGCTCGCAGAGGGAGTGGGTTTCGCAGATCGGTGGCCGCATGGGGGGGGGGCCGTGTCGCGACCCACGGCCGCCAACAACCACGCGATCGCCTCCATTCGCCCCCGCGAGTTCCCCCACCCAGACTCGAATCACAAACTCCCCACCCACCCCCCCCCCCCCCCCCCAACAGGACGCGGATCTGGCTCGCCGGGGGTCGCGTCGTGGTGGGTGGGGGCGGGGGTTTGGGTTGCCGTTGGCCCCACCTTGCTCGTGCTTCGGCCTCCCCACACCTTCGTCGCCGTCGACAGAGATTTGTGCTCACTCAACGGAATCATGTCGCAAGCTCGGAGCCCCTCCGCCTCGTGTGCCTCGCCGAGCTCTAGATCCGTCGCACCCATTGTCGCGGATCCATCCTCGGCCTCTCCATGCAGTCTACGCCACCGGAAACTCATCGTGGTTTCGCTGGCGTTCTCGCCGGTTGTGGGTTTTTTTTTTTTTTTTAAAATCTTACACTGGGTTTTGGTTTACATACAGGAGAGTTTATTTTCTTTGGGTGGTCTTCAGCCCTTTCTAACCTAAGATTTCAATCGGATGGTCAAAAAATTTGATCATTGATGGGGTAAAAAAAAAGACCTTGTAAAAAGGCCCTTTTTATTTTATTTTATTTTATGTTATTTGAGCTTTCTATATTAGGGTATCGATATAGATTGTCTATGGTATTCAGATCCTTTTTATTACAATCACATGAAAAAAAAAAAAAAAGTACGAAAAATAAGTTTTAAAAAAACTACCATAATAATCTCATAATTCTACATTCCCGTTTAAAAAAAAAAAAAATCAAAGTTGTGCAGAAATGGTTTTGAATTTGGGATGTGACGTTATTTACCTGTAGAAAAATAGGAAAAAACGGTAACAATAATTATTAATGCAATCAAAAACCACTGTGCAAAAAGCAACAAAAGAGAACAAAGAGACAATAATTTTCCCCAAATAAAAAAAAAAATAGGAAAAGAGAAAAAGGAGAAAACTATACCGACAAGGTGCACGTTCATGAATCTTGAGGCATGATTGTGAGTAGTAGTAAGGGGGAAAAAAAACGCAAACACAAAGAGGGCCGGTTGGAGGCATCAATGCATGTAAAAGGGAAAAGAATGATTAGGAAAGACAAAAGGAAAAACAAAATTAATTATATCATGAAATTGGGAATCTTTTGCAGCCCTAGCGCCCCCCCTGTTTGAGCACTTTCTGGACAATATGTCATGCCAGGTAACACTCATGAACAGTGCTTACCTAGCTACCTAGCTATTTCAGTTAAAACATCGCCATTTGATTAACTCCGAATATCACCTACCATGTTTTGCCGTATATATTATAACACTTCCACACACACACACACACTCACACACATATATATATATATATATATATATATATATATATATAGAGCGCTAATTTCTGTGTACATGTGTGATGTTTATTTATGTTTTGTTTATGAAAATAGAATTTGCATTGGGGATCAAACTGGATCTTATAACAATCATGAAACCATCAACATGTGTACTTGTTTTGAGGAGATACCGCCGTTATAAGTAAGGTGGTAAGGATGTTCGTTTTCTTGAAGGGAAAAAAAAAATTGTCACTTACTTCAATAATCCGGTCAATCTACATATTATATGAGTTGCACATATAAAATCCGTCTAATGTTGTGAGATTTTTAATGTAATGAATTGATCTCTCTTTTTAATTATTGATAATTAAGTTTTGATTTCCGACGTAAAAAAAAATAATAATAAAGGAAGTCTGTGTAAATGAATGACCAAATCTAGTTGGGATAATTGATCGTTTAATAAAATGGATATATAGAATTCAGGTAGTGCGTATATTTACGCATTTTGAGAACTAGGGTTTGTTTGGCATTTACACTTATTTTAAACTAAACTGTACTTTTTTTATCATGTTTTTTATCTTTTTCTGAAAAAGTTTTTGTCTTTTCTGAAAAAGTCAACAAAAATTAATATTCAAACTTAAAAATCTCAACTCAACTCAAACTCAACTCATTCACCAAACACCCCCTAGATCTATTCTTGGTTTTAATCTAATTGAAGGAAAGACGACAAAAGAAAATATTAGCTAAAATAAATAAATAAAAGTGCAGAGATACGGACAAACAAAGCTAGACATTTGTTCAGTCAAATGTAAAATCCAACTTTCCTCCAGTCAGATCAAATTTATGAGGTGCTGCTGTATGTAAAGGTGTCTGAAAATATGTTTGATAAACAGTTTCTATATAGCTTTTACAAAATTTGTCGACCTTATCTCGGCAATAATGCATCACTAATCACATCTTCATCGACTTCAAATAAAAGATTTTCAGTTCATTGTTCCTTCATTCTTTTTGTAAGGGCATATAAATGTCAATGTATTAGTGGAAGTGTTAATGTTTTCCAGAGATCTGCTTATGTAGAAAACTATATATATATATATATATATATATATATATATGTAGCACTACTTAATTATATTAATATCTTTTTCTAGTTAAGTGAAAAAATAATGGGGAACAAAACATAGAATTAACATGTAATTTGCAGTTTCATCAGGAGTGTTTTGCCAAAAAATAAAATGGAGTAATTCATGTTGAAAGTGTACGAACTGAAAGTCCTATATTAGCTGGATATGCGTTAAGAATAGATGGTTTTAAAAGGTCTTGGGTATTCCCTCAATGATCTTTTCGGATGAACTTTGAAGAAAAATAGGATGAAGGTTAGTGAACCTCCGGAGAGATTGCAATTAATGGACGGAAAATTGTAAAATGAAAAATGAATTCTCAAGTTGTAAACAACTCCATTGTAACGCATCGGGGGTGATACGATGACCATGAGCTTCATCTAAGGGAGATTGTTGGGATATACCAACTAAAAACCTATATTGTCTAGACATACAATTGAGAATAAGTTTAAAAGGTCTTGATCTATCTACTCCTTTCAAAATGTCAATCTTTTAGAATAGAATTATAAAAACCTAACAATTCCAATATCAGCTATGACGTCATCTGTTTTATCAACAAAACATGACTATGACATCATTTCAGAATATTTTTAGAAAAACAAACCATGACATCATTTTTTATTGAAGTATTTCTTTAAGGGATTTACTTTTGATCAAAATTGTAGTTTCTTATGTTCTTTTTCCTTATAAAAACTAAAGTAAGCTTCATTTCCACATTTCACTTATAGCAATAACATTTCTGTTTTTGTTTCCAGGAAAAAAAAAAAAAAAAGTATTGCCGTTTTTGTCTTTTTGTTGGGTTGTTTTGTCGTTTCCCGTACTAAATTATATGCCTTCAAGAAAATAGCTCAATTATTCTTGGTGTTTCCTATTAGGAAATCAATATATTGCCCTAATTATTTCTTGTTATTTTACTGAACATTAATTGTGGTATATCACATAATCTAACGATATTTATTATAAAATATAAAATTCGAATTCTTTATCTCCTTTAATTTTTTTTAAAAAAAAAATCCCTTAGAACTTTGATGTAATGAAGATATAAACTCTGGTGTGATGAACCCAACTATATCTAGCCGTTATATATCAACCACAAACTCGAGGGCGAAGGGCTTTCAGTTTGGGAATAACAATTTTTTTTTTTTTTGGAGGAGGGAATAACAATAATTAGCTATACCAAATTCTGTTATTCAGTCATATTGCTTATAATTGAGCCACTGTTGTCCTCTCCCTCCTTTCTCTAATTTCTTTCTTTGGCGGTTTGACTATATACACACACACACACATATATATGGGGAAAAATGTAAAATTTTCCAACACTATGTCCGATTACAAATGACCGTACATATATATACATCCAATGTTATACGATGGCCGTGATATATAGACATATAATATATACATATGTAATAGAATTTGGCCGAAGGTATCTTTCTGCGTGGGACCCTCTGAATGGGTCGGTTGTCATCTCCATCAAATTAATTGACGTGTACTTGAGGGTTCCCTCCCGCTCAAATCATGGCATGTGAGAATTTTACTGTAATAATATTGTTGATAAACCCAACCAAATCAGGTAATTTTTTTGCTGGAAACCAAATTAGGTAATTACAAGTGTCAACTACAATCAATATATGTAACGTTTGCATGCTCAGCATGACCTTTTTTTTTTTTTTTTTTTGATAAGAAAAAAATACGACCTTTTCTTAGGTGTTGTCTGCACATGAATTAGTATTGAAAAGTTTCAACTTTTCTGGTCCAAAATGAGACTGTGAATTTAAATAGGTAAAAAAAAAAAATTACAATTTAAACTCAATTATCAATTAAAAATATACAAAATTGTTACATATTAACCGCAATTGGGGCAAATGAGTATGAAAAATGATTGTAAACATTGTGGTATTAAACATCACCATACGTTAATATAAAATAAGTATTATGTATAAATTATATACATATCGTGGGATCTAGGACCTATCTTATATTTATAACACCGATATCTTTTAACATTCTCATGATAGAATGCATCCAATAAAAAATGCGAGCTTTACAGAAGGAATACATACATGTATATTTTATGCATGCACAGATCGCTGCATAAATTAATTAAAAAAAAATATTTCACAAGAAAACTTATATTATAGTTCTAGAACAGACTGTAATGTGGTCACCACATTTATTGTAGTACTATTCTCTTTGTGTATATTCTAGGGTTTGGAAACTCCAGATGTCTTTGAAAACGACAACCAAAAGAGCAAACTAGCACCAAATCTTGATAAGAGATCTTCTTATTTATGACATACGTACCCCTTCCTCACGGATGGAAATAATTACCTAGTCAAATATACACATTACGTCCATTATTGAAAGGAGTCCTCTTATGATGAGTACTCTAGTGCATATTTTGCCCCCTACCAACAAAAATTAAATAAATACCAAGATAGTTTCAGTCAGCATATTCATAATTTTAATTACCAGGAAAAGAAAGAGTACGGCGACAAGTCTTTCTATTTACATGATATACATATATATATATATATATGTATGTATGTATGTCAGTTCTTTTGGCCTTCTTTAATTGCCAGAAAGATTAAGTGGGAAGCTAGCTAGCTCATTTTAACAGTGTATATATACTGTTGTACAATGGTTTTTTAACTTTAATTGAGAAGAATATTAGTTAAGAAAGCATAAAAATTAATTAGATTGCTCTTAACAAAGAGATTTCCAATTAATCTCATTGTCATCAGATTTAGGAAAATTAATTGTGGTAGTTAGGCTTTACTTAGTTGAATAAACTAGACTTTATGTTTGACAAAAAAGCATACAATAATTGTATGCTAACAATAATAGACGGAAAACGTATAGTTAAATTGCACAAAGGCACTACTATTCAAAAAGGGGAGAATAAAAACGAAAGAAAAGATATATATATATATATATATATATATATATTATGAAGAAAAATAAAGATGATCAAAACATACAAAGAAAGGCAAATTCACAATATTGGCCCCATGCCATGTCAACTCATCAGGCCAATGATGTGATCTCCATTTTTCCTATTCCTTTCACCTCTCTTTTTCTCTCTCTCTCTCTCTCTCTCTCTCCATTTTTTTCTTCCTAGCTTTCTCTCTATTAATCACCAAAACAAAAATCCTTAAAAAAAAAAATAAAAAAAATTTTCCATTGATGCTGCAATGTCCAGCGATAGAGGGAAGGGCTTCGCGGAAGGATCGGGGAGCGATCAGGGGACGCCGGCAACGCCTAGCCGGTACGAGTCACAGAAGAGGAGGGACTGGAACACGTTTGGTCAGTACCTGAAGAACCAGAGGCCTCCGGTGCCGCTGTCGCAGTGCAACTGCAACCATGTGCTGGACTTCCTGCGGTACCTGGACCAGTTTGGGAAGACCAAAGTGCACCTGCAGGGCTGCATGTTTTACGGGCAGCCCGAACCCCCGGCGCCTTGCACGTGCCCGCTGAGGCAGGCCTGGGGGAGCCTCGACGCGCTCATCGGGCGCCTCAGGGCTGCCTACGAAGAGAATGGAGGGTTTCCTGAGACTAACCCTTTCGCCAGTGGTGCAATCAGGGTTTACCTTCGAGAGGTCAGGGAGTGCCAAGCCAAGGCTCGGGGAATTCCTTACAAGAAGAAGAAGAAGAAGCCTGATCAGATCGGCAAAGGGAACGACGACGAATCCAGCTCCGGAATGCAGTTTTAGTTCTACTACCTCATCTGTTGATCATTGTTCATTCTCCTTTTCAAAAATGGTAATTTTTAATTTGTTGCATTATAATTATTCATATAAATGTGTTTTTGGCAATTTTATGCACGTTCTGTGGATTATGATTTGGTGATGAACTAATTTTATCTATGTGGTTACTTTTGATGTGTTTTTTTACAGGCTTAAATTTGAGCTCTCTCTAACATGAAGATTAATACAAGAATTAGAAACGCGAAAATAGGGAGAGGATCAAATGAGTGATCTTTCGCTAGCTTATTGAACTATATGTTATATTTGTTATAGTTTAATTGACATTTTGACCCTGAACAAACCAAAATCTAATCAAGTCCCAATGTAGGTTTTTGTCTTTTCCTTTCACTGCTTCACTAAACAATAATTAGCGTATCGACTTCCAAGATTGAGAACCCTAATTTGGCAGAATCACATTTTAGTACTGTGAAGTAAGTCTAATTACTTCACCCAAATTAGCACCAGAGATAGATATATGCATACATGTATTTATGTGCACACACACACACACACACACATATATATATACATATATAGAGGAAAAAATACATACCTTTTAGACTAGTTGAAATCACAAGTTCAAATTGTTAGTACTCAAGTTGTATATATATATATATATATGTCTATATATATTCTTTAAAAACACTCAAGCTAGCAGGTTTCATTAACATATCTGAAAGATTATGATAAGTGAGTAATCTCTCTCTCCTCTCTTTGTCTCTCTATCTCTCTCTAACACAAACTCACGCAGGTACATATATACACGCATGCACACCCTCTCACGGCGCAAATTACACGCATGTACATAATACTAAAAACCGTGATTTTGGTCCAGTACTAATTAAAAATGCGTTATTACAGAACTAACTTTTTCCTACAATTTGTCCATTCAAAGATTCTTCAGATTTTGTGCTCCCCCACAGGAAAGGTCATGTTCGATTTTCTGACACTTTCTGATCTGTTAAGATAAAATTAAAATAGGCAAATGATTGAGATAAATTATTAATTAAAGTTTAAGGTTTCCCACAGGTCTCCTTAACGAATTTTTTAGTCTTGTTAATGCTCAACTTTTGTGTTCTTTCCTTTCGTTGCAGATATATATTTTTTATTGAATAAAGTCATCATTCCGAATCTCTTCCATTATATATAGGAGAAAAGCAATACAAGATTTATAATATTTTAATTTATATACCTTAAAAAATAAAAATAAAGCCCCCATTTCATAGCTACATTACTCGATCGTACTAATAGCTTTTCTCTATTGCAGAAGATTTGAAGGGCAATTTAGAACTTGCATATCCATTTCTTGTTCCTCATTTTGTACAAATTTGCATGTTTGTCCTACATAGGATTTTGTGGGACAATTAAGTTTGTTCTTTCACGATCACATTGCAATTTGGTTTTCTATTAATTGGTGATCTTCAAATTTATTTGGAACCAACAATATAAAACTTTTCTTGAGCAAAATCAAATGACAGATATTTGTGCTTTACTTCCTCTCCTTTACGTCCGATCAGTTTAGAAGTTAATATTGGATTGTTTGTATTACTGTGTTTTGTTCAAATTTATTAATAAAGCCCACCATTTCTCCTTTGTAGTAGCTCCTACATGGTAAAATTCACTAGTAGTTTTCTTTTTCCTTCTTTTTTTTTTTTTTTGTTTTTGTTTTTTGGAGAAAAAATGATCACTAGTAGCTTGAATTAGTAATAAATCTCCTGTGTATTAGCTCCTACATGGTAGAATTCTTTCATGTTCTACCTTTTAGACATATATTAGTGTATGCTAGGAATTTATGTTTTTTATTTTCAGCAATATGCAACGTGATTTAGTTAATTAGCTAAGTAGTTCTCTTATGTATATTTCTTAACTTAAATCTCTTTGGAAACATAAATATGAATGTTGCATTTATAGCTATATATAGTTCCTAATTCTAAATGTTAAATAAGAAATTCTCTTAAAACCTTAATGCTTAGTTTGTTTTGTAGGTTTTAACACAATTCAAACAATGATTTTTCTCACCTGAAATTTTAATTTTATATTTGAACCTGTGAAACAAACAGATATTGTATTAGGAGATGAGTCAACAATAATTATATATTCTAACACCCTCCCTCAGGGACACAGAGGCATTAAGGTCTCAGCCCACCCTCCAACTTTTTATTTAATTAATGTTATATATAGGTTCCCTAAATTTACAAAAAGCCATTTAGAAATTAAAAACTTCATTTTATCCTTTTAAAAATTAAAAAAATTGTAGTTATAAGCTCCCATTATCTAAATTTCTGCCTTATTTGTCACTACCCTCCCTCACATGATGGCATTAATGTTAAACGGATAAAGAATACAATTATAGAAGCTGTTTGAACTCAGATTAATTTTTATGTTCTGATACTATGCTAGTTTATTAATTATCTAAAATGTTTAAGTTATTAAGAGAAGAGCAAACATTAGTTTTATATTCTAACAACATATATATATCTAGTCAATTTACATGGTCTGTTGGAGCAATTTGATCTATTAGGGACAAGGCTATTACCAGTGTTTCACCATCTTCAAATTAACTCCAAGTAATTTGAGAATTGCATTTTCACATTCCAAAAACTCAAAAGCAAAAGTCTAGTGATCTACTACACAAATAGTACTGGACTTCCTAAATGGAAGCAACACAGGACATAATATTCTGAGAACTCCCTTTGTGATTAGTAAATAAATCTGATCCATCTTTTGTTAGGATTAGTCAGTTTTTATTCATTGAAATAGGCAAGGGTGACTCATAAATGTACTTTTTATCAGTTCTAAAAATGCATGAGTATGATTTCAAAATTTCTAACCAGTACTAATGGGTACTATATATTAAACAGTTAAGTGTTTAAGATTCTCGAAGATGACCAATGTAGGGAAACACTTATATTTTGTCTAAAGTGTAGGTCCAAAAATTCTTTATCCCGAGTATGTACATATATATATATATATATATATTTATATCTATAGTAAATGCCCTCATTAATATTAGTCTATAGGTGGTATATAAGCTTACACCGGTTGCAAGCGTAGCCTAGTATATATTCAATTAGATGAAGAAATATCACGTAGTGATTACAATGTTTTTTTTTTTTAACTGTACGTTTCTTTAATATACTCTGTCCATTGACTAGGATGATAATTATAAATTCAATGAATTTCCTATGCATATAGCTTGGTATTTCTAAATATAGTCAAACATTCTAGTTGTTTAATTTCTTCTTTGCTCTCTTATGTTTGAAAGGCTTCTTTCTTGCTTACTAATTGATTGCTGTATCATTGATTTGTTATATGAAATTCCTACATTCTCTAATTTATTTTTCTTGTCTTCTACTTGCTGTCCGTTCTAATAAGTTTTCACCGATACTATATATCAGGTGAAAGTGGATGAAACAATAGATAATGTAGCACTGATAGTTTTTTAGATGACATGTCAAGATATATTTGTATTGACAGAGTATATAAGATAGAAAAACTGGACAAATGATATTGTGTTCTTACATAAATATACACACACGTGTGTGTTCATTTTGTCTTCATTGCTCTAGCATTGCATATCTACATATATAATCATTAACATATATTATCAGTAGCATTGCAGTAACTCTTTGTATAATGGCGTATATATAAAGGAATTGGAAGAGAAACTGCAAGTTAATATACATGTTGCATGTAATTACGTTCTCTGGGAATCCAAATGGCAACGAGCCGAAATATTACTAAGTGTTTTTTTTTTTTCACTTAACTGATAATGAATATTTGTCTCGTCGTTGCAGGGGGTCGGTCATCTGGGGAATAAAAGCAATGAAAAGGAAATTTGTCATATACATGGTCACATATCTTTGAAGTTTTTCCGTACTATTTTATCCCGATTTTGAATGTGTCGTTTTCTTTTCCACTCATGATGAAGTTGATTTATATATATATATGATATTCTCTTGTGATATGCTGGTTTATTATTATTAGGAGCGCGTACGAAGTGTTTGCCATTTTGGAATAATCTGTAAGAAATTAGTATATATATATATATATATATATTTCTATGATCAGAACTCTTTTGTGTAGTGAAAATTATGTGCCTTATCATGAATTGCATAGTTACATCCTCTATCATCTGTTTCTATCTAATCATATACTGATTGTCACCTTCTTCACAAGGTTACATTGGCTAGACATGAGATGATATAGGTTTAAATTAGGATTTAGGCTAATTTTCTTAAAAGGACAACCTTTTAGAATGGCCTCACATAACTTGAAAAGTGATATTAGAGATATTTTTTGGGACCTCGATGAAATCAATTGATCGACCCTAGAGTTATATTATAATGAAAATTGTGGAGAGTACGAACAAAAGTTGCCCCCACATTAACTAGAATTTGTAATTGACCACCAAAAAAAAAAAATTTAGTCACAATATTTTCTTATAATACTTTTAGACTTTTTTTGATATTCAAGTTTAACTTTAACTAAACTGTACTTTCTAATATCAATTTTTGTCTTTATCTAAAAAGTCAATAAAATTTATAACTAAAGGCTTGTTTGGCACTTGAGTTTAACTCAAGTTAAACTGTACTTTTTTTTTGTCTTTTTCTGAAAAAATCAATAAAAATTACTATTCAAACTTAAAAATTTCAACTCAACTTAACTCAAACTCAACTTATTCACCAAACACCCTATAATTTTTAAATAGTCAATCAACCCCAATTTAAAATTTTCATCTCTAACCAGCGAATCAAATGCAAACTTAGTCACAATATTTTTATGTGACTAAATGTCACTTTTAGTCGTTGTAACCTTGTGACTAATATCCAATTATTTATAAATTTTTGTTGTGACTAAGGGGGTGTTTGGCCCATAAGTCCAAACTAAGATTTTCAAACTTTTTTTTGTCTTTTTCCTAAAAAGTTTTTGTTTTTTTCCTAAAAAGTTTTTTGTCTTTTCTGAAAATTCAAAAAAATTTACTATTGAAACTTAAAAATTTCAACTCAAACTTACACACCAAACTCCCCCTAAAACTTTTTGCCATAGGGTTTTTAGTTACGGGAAAAGTTTTAGTCATGCCGACTAAAAATATTTTGGCTAAAAGTTTTAATCACAACAAAAAGTTGTGACTAAATACATATTATTAGTCGCAACCTTGTGACTAAAAGTGGTATTTAGTCATGTAAAATATTGTGATTCAAAGTGTTATAAAAAATATTGTGACATTGTCAAAAAATATATATATTGTGACTAAAAGTTTATTTTTATGTAGTGTAATTACATATTTAAATGGGCTTAAACTAGTCTTCCTGATTATAGGTTATTCTTTTGAGAAAATTACCCAAATAATCATATTTTTTTTCATATATTGACCAACATAATATAAACATATCCATCTTAACCAACATAATACAAACTTTAGTTTAATATTGTATCATGTTGGTCTAATATTACTATTTTATGTCATATTAATACAATGGTATTTAAATTTATATCATTTAGGTAGTTTCCCCGATAGAATTAGCCTAAAATCCATAGCATATGTAACCTAAATTTGTTAGTGGTCCCTAATGTTTTCATCTCTCTATTTATTTATACTTGTAGTCATTTTACCCCTCTCCCTAGGATTTTTGAAGAATTTCTCTTTTCACCCTCATAAATTTTATAAAATTTTCTCTATATATAATGGTTAATCTTCTTCTTCTTCTTTTTTTTTTTAATCTATGCCCCATATTAAAAAAATAATATTATCTGTACTTCTATTTAATAATTTAAAATTATTTAGATCAATTTTTAATTGCTTTAGAAAAAAAGTCCAATTTCTTTTTTAGTCTTATCTGTCAAATTGTAAGCTAAAATTCTAAAAATAGTTGTGGAACCCAAAGCCTGAGTTTTCTTTATACTTTTATCATATATATACTCTATGTCCTAGTGATCGATTTGATAACGGTATCTTTTTATAGTTTTTGTGAAACGATTTTTACTCATTTTGAGAAAAGACTATTCGTTTTTCGTTGAAGTCATGTATATTTTATTTAAATATATATATATATATATATATATATATATATACATGTCTTTCTCTATCACCTATGATAATTGAATGCTTATATCTCCTCTTTATATATAAATGTGCGTAGATAAATTTAAAAAAGAAAATGTACAACAGGTGATATTTTGTCGTTACCAATTACATGTTGCTGCATGAAAAGAATTATAATTTGAATCTATAAATTATCTGCACCTTTTCAAATATCATTTCAACTATTGTTGTTGTCTATTTCATAATTAGTTGTGATATAAGAATTTTATATGTTTTCTTGCCTCTATCATAGTGTAGTTATATCACACTTTATAGTTATTTTAACTTATCTTTTATACTCAGTGTCATTCAAATTAAATTTCATCTCAATCTAACCCCCTCAAATAATTTTGGCTCCACCACTGCCCCGAGGTTTTCATTTCTGTTGCTAATTATCTTGTTTGAAGAAACTCCATCGGATGCATTTGAAAATGTTTACTCTTATCTAAACGAATTTATTATTTTTCTTCCCTCTAAAATATTAGGAGCTAGACTAGTGCCTAGCTAATGCCTAACAAAATGCTTAAATTTGAATAATAATTAAAAAAAAAAAAAAAGAAGAAGAAGAATTAGTTCCCAAATTATTTATGAAACTTTTTCCTTTGCCTCGGGCATAAGAGATTTTAGAATCGAGATCTTAGAATAAAAAAGAAAGTAAAAAAATTAAGTTGCAATAAATTTCAGAGTTGACTGCAGATCTTCCCAGAAAACATTCATAAACCACCCATGTGGTTGGAATATATAGTTGTATAGTTGTGCTTTAGCAATATATACATCGTATGATATATAAAGCACCCATGTGGTATAATATATATTGTTGTACTTATGTGATATATATAAATATCAATTGGTAAACAATAATCCTATATATATTATTCATCAAAAAATTAATGTTATATATATAGGTGTTAATTGCATCAATTAAAAAACGTTTAGCTAATTGCAGTGGCGTACCCGTATGACAAAACTTTTTTTCATGTCAGAGTCTTATATTATTATTTTGAAAACTTGGTATATCCAAAATGTGCACTTGTAGGAGGTAGGTATGTCCCTAAGTGGGTTTTGCGATGCCTTTGTGTTGGTGTACGAATGTATCTACAATTTTTTTTTTTAATAAATGACGATAATAGAAATCAGAGAGATTGTAGAGAACCATGTGGAGGACATATGTAATTTTAATACAATTTTAGGTAGGTATCTAAAATTATATATATTGTGTAATATGCAATTATATTTTAATTGGTTAGGATTGTAGAGAACCATGTGGAGGACATATGTAATTTATACTTATAATATACTAATTATACACTAATCAAATTAACAACCATAGAATTCATGAGCTTTAACCATGTTCGGAGGTCCCAAGATCTAGCATAGTCAGAGAGATCTTCATGCTTGATATCCGAGTAAGAGTTATAATATCCCTTAGGAGTTATTCCTTACAATTATTAGTAAATAAAACATATTATGATAGTGTTCATTCATCTGCCATGGGTTAATGGAGTGTGTTGGCAGCTCAATGTATAATTCTGTTAAAAAATTGGGCTTTAAGTAAGAAAATTTTCCTCAACTAAAACATTCTATATTTTTCGGGAGAAAAAACAGTGACGATATCTGAGAAATAAGCATCGATTAACTCCATGTCAATGGCAATGATAATATTGAGGTAGCTTCTTAAGTCTGCATTTACCCCTAGGAGCCTTGTGAATGCAGACTATGGACTAATTTAGCCAATGGGGAATAGAATTTTCATGATATTGATCTTCATTGCATTTTTCAAAAATGTTCTTAATCCATATTTGATTAGAGTTTAGTTGAGACAATATTGTGATGCCAATGGACTAATTTATGATTTCTACGCCATTGTTCATCAAGGATAAGGATACCTCGATCCCAAATGATCCCTCGGAGTATCTTTTTGATAGGCGCCTCTATGCCAAGTTTATGTGCTCAAAACTCTCCTTTATAATACCCACCACTTATATTCCATATTTTTCAAAGTTAATAAAGTATCCCATCTAGTTGAAAATATATCTCTTGGAAAACTTCAAAATGTATAGTTGGCGTGCAATTGTAGTTTGCAATTTTATTTAAAAGAAAGGAAAGCTTGACTTTTACTAGGGGTGTTGAGAAAGGTACCATATCGAATGGCAATGTCGTGTGATCTTGGTAAATGAAGAATAAATATGTGTAGATGATAAATTACACTTATCAATTCTAATAAATAATCTTTATGGAGGTCTACTTATTTCCTATCTTAGTAATGTTTACTTTTCTGATTTTCTTTTTGCTTGTTGTTTAAGATGGGATGGTGAAGAGGCTTTAAGATTGTAACAATGTCATCGATCATTTGTTACATCGAATCCTGTTCTATTATAAAAGCTTGTTGTTTGTTTCATATTCTTTTTAAGTAATATGCTACAAAAATTAGAAGTTTTGTGATTTTTGTTTCAATCAATATTTTGTTTTCAGCTTTTTTTTTTGGAGCCAGAAGGTTTTTGGTGGAAGAATGAAGAAAATGAGTTCCTTTTTTTTTAATAGAATTTAATACTGTAATTTTTCGTTTTCAGTAGAAAATTGAGTCGTGCAATAAGTGTAAAAAAATAGAACGTAAGAGTATCACGACAACCTATCCTTTTATCTGCCGCCAGTGGCAAGCCCAAGTGGCTGGGTCCCTAGCTCTTACGACGACGAACCCAACCCCCTCCTCCCCTCTCCTTCCCTTTGACATTGAATCCAACCTTTTTTAGGGTTAAAATTCATTGCGTTTCGTTTTCAGTCTCCAACTCAAAATTTTCATATCAGTTTTTATCTTTTTATGAAAAGTTAATAGGTATTATAATTAGTTTTTAAAAAGTTAACAAACTCCAACTTAAAAGTTTCATCTCCAACCGGCAAACCAACCATAAGCTAAAATTAATTTTTCATAATAACTGTTTATAATATAAGATAATATAATCTATTGAGAGTAGTTTTGATATTTTTAAAAATGTGATCCCTTACACACGAGGCAAGGGGTTGGCTTTAGGTCATTTTAAAAAACACAATGGATAAATATGGTATTTTAAAAGAATATAGGGGATATTTTAAGTAATTAAATAATAAGTGGAGTGCAATTGAATATTAACTAAATATAGGGGGTGTTTTGAGTATTTTTCCATCCTGTAAACTGAATCACTTCGGGACCCAAGCTTTCTCTGCTTGGCTTTCACCACCGAGCTCCCAACTGAGTAGAAGGCCAGCGAAACTCTTTAGAGACATTAAAACCTTATCTATATATTTATTTTTTTGGGTTGTGTAATAATGAGAACTCGATGGTGAGTAACAATATTACTCAAAAAAAAAAAAAAAAAAATAGTGAGTAACAATACAGAAAGAGACTCAACGTTCCGTATCTTTACGCACAAACCGTAGAGGCGATCGTAGCAATCAAAACCCACGTTCTAAAGGTAAGAGCCTTTGGTCCTCTTTATTTTTTTTATTATTATTTTTTTTTTTGAAGATTTGTATTTTTCGTTCTCTTTTGGTTCTTCGGCGAGGTGGGTATTTTTTATTTGTCACAAGAAATGTGATTAAACTAGCTAATGTGTTGATGATAATGGTGGTGGCAGATGTTGTAGGAGGGTTATTCTCTCCGGCAAAGTTGCATCAAGATTATTATCCCCAAAAGTTTATTTCGAAGAAGGGCTTTATTAGGTTGTTTCTTGTCGGGAGAATATTGTGGATGTTTACTAATTCTGTTTGCATCTTCGTTTCATTTACGGTCCTGCCAATCTTCTGTCTCGTTCCTCTCAGGTATCTTGTTCTTGAATGTATATACTGTTAAGAAATTCTTTTTTGTGCAACTTTGTAGGCAAAGGCCTAATTCCTTTGCGAAGAACCCGTCTTACATGTAACCTGTAGGAGTAAAGGGTGTAACATGACATGACACTTATTTTCAGGAACAATGATTTTCGAAAGTTATAACAAGAAATTAATGTTACTCTTTTTCAAGTTATTGGTGAGTAGAATAGATGACATCCACAACCTCACTCGGATTTAGAGATTGTATTATGACATGACACTTATTTTCAGGAACAATGATTTTCGAAAGTTATAACAAGAAATTAATCTTACTCTTTTTCAAGTTATTGGTGAGTAGAATAGATGACATCCACAACCTCACTCGGATTTAGAGATTGTATTATGACCTGATTGAAATACATAATCCTCAACCTTCAACCTTCCTCCTTCCATTAGTTGTTGATAAGTGTTGAAGAGTTTTACAATGGTGATGATGCTTAAGTGACTAGCTCGTGTTGGATCTTAGGCCTGAAAGGTCATAGGTTCATTTTTCAAATTTAGTTTCCTTGTGTTTTGTGCTCAATGATTTGAAACATATTTTGTGATTTACTTTGCAGCTATTTGTACCAAAGATAACAAAGTTTTCACAATGCGGACTGGAGCACAATAGGGCTTTGTTCCGAAACCACCACTGCAAAGCAAACACCATAAGAACATGACAATATTGTGTCCAAATCTCTCTTTCTAGCTACTGTAAGTAACAGATGGTGGGTTATAATAGGCTGTCCAATTCCTGTCATGGATGACCCCGAGAAATTAGTTATTCTGGAGGGAAAAACTCCCAACAAAATTGCCAAAAATTATCTTATGTCATGGAAGATGAGATTTCTAGGAATGGATCTCAGAGTACTGCACTGTTTGGTGGACATAAAAGCTGGAAGCAAAGAGAGGAGAGCTTCAGGCTAAAACCAGCAATGAAAGTCAGATTGTTGTGACAAATTTTAACCCTTTTTTTTCCCTGTTGCATCAGTTGGTGCTTTAATTATCGTTTTAGGATTCTAAAGAGAGTGGTATTTCCTTTATTCATTGGACATTGCTCTTGTGTTTCTCAATGAATTGGCTGATTGGTGTTTACTTTGTGTTTTCCCTTGGGTCCTTTGTGGATTTGTTTAAGATGGGGATGCAGAAATGTTTGCTGCAGATGTCAAAATATGTGAAGAAATGCAGATTTGTGGTTGCATCTGGCATTTTTGACGTGTACGATGATCCCCATCAGCCTTCAAACCGTTGGTGGTAAGACAAGGATCTGGAAATTGCGTTTTGAGTTCTGCAATTCGTGTGGCTTCGTTTTTCATGGAATTGACGGGAATTCAAACAAATGCAGATGTGCAGAAGGTGCCATCCTCATACGGGAACATACTGCAATGAGTAATCTATATAGCTGTTTGTGGTTCAATGAGGTCAATCACTTCCCTACGAGAGACCGAATTTTGGTTATGTTGTGTACAGGTTAAAAGGTTTGTTTGAGTTCTTTATGTTTCCGAATTGCGAATATACTCCCCAGTTTGTGTTGCATCCACACATGGGGAACATTCTTCTCGAGTAGAGTGGGTAACTAGTTGGGATCAGCTTAACTGCTAAAGGGGAATTCTAAGATTTTGAAAAAAGACAAGTATTGGGTCCAAGCTAGCGGGGGTAAGGGCAATGGGAGTGGAGCAGGGGAGGACTAGGCTTGTGAACTCCCTATCCAGGGAATCTAGTTATTCAAATCAAACTTTTTCTTGAGAATTTATTCATTGTTTCATTTATCATCTATGTGAAGAAGGATGGAGATGTTCCTTGCAAATTAATTAAGACGATAATCGAGAGACGGAAGCAAAGTTGAGGAAACTCTGAAACTCGCAGCAACCTCTTCTGTATGACTAGAGATTGAATGAGTGAAGCAAAACTTTTGGAGGTAACGAGTTTTTTGGCATCTGTTTTACACTATGTACAGAGATGGAAGGATGTTAGTGCTTATTATATATAGTTTATGAATGAAAAATGGGCAGCATCATTTTATGGCTGGTTTTCTTTCTTTTTTTCTTTCTTTTTTTTTTTGAATTCGGGATGGGAAAATTTGAACTGTTTACTTTCTTAGTGGAGTCAAAATTACAATTAGACTTTGATTATGCATAGTGATTGTAATTTTATTTTTTTTTATTTTTTTTTTTTAAAAAAAGGAAGAAGGAAAAACAAGTTCATGTAATTTTGGAAATAAAAGGTGCCAAGTGATTAGTCGAATTCAAAAGGGAAGGGAAAAAAAAAGGTGGAATTTTGGGAAATAAGGGCATCAAGTGATTATTGCATAATTCAGAAGGGGGGAATGAAGTAAAGATGGAATTTTGTACGTAAAGATGTCTTACAGTAAAGCAATAGTTTGCTTCTCTTTTTTGAAGCTCCTCGTAAGAAGCCCACGGCGGTAATCATCAGTGGCAGTTAATCTAGTTAATTAAAGAGAGGGTTAAAGTAAATACTAGAGTGCGCTATCCAAGTCCAATTAGTTTTAAATAAAAATGAAATAATCATGTCAACGTCCCGAAGCCTTAATTACGAGGGCACTGCTTGAATCGCTGCCTGCCGCTGAAAAATCAAATCAAAATAAATGTTTTGATTTACCATCCCTAGTAAATGTTTCAATGCTATTTCATATTTGTCTTTTATGATGTTGATCCAGACGCTTATCCATTTGTGTTCCCTCCCTTTTTTTTTTTTTTTTGTTTTTTTTTTCAGTTTAAAATTAATATTCGAACAAAACAATAACAATAATATTGCATTGGAGAGGTCCACAGCATATTAGCAGTCTATTTGAACGGGTACCGAGCGATCGTTATGAACAACACTTTTTATGGCCGGCGATTAACATGTACTATGTAGTAGATGATCCTTCACAAACAACACATCCTCTATATATATATATATACACACGCGCGCGCGCGCACACTTATGGTAATAGTGGATATACAGTCGCTCAGATCCATTTAGCCCTATTTGAAGCTTTGTTTTAAATGTCAGATCAGTATCAGCTTCTATTAATTATAACTGGAGCTAACAATTAGAAATGTACATTATTAATAGAGATACTTATAGTATGCCCATATAACATATGTTTGTGTGTATATATACATATATGCTCTCGTTTGTTATTAAATAACATGAGCCTGAGTAAACGCACAAATGCTCATCAATAATCAAGTAAGAGAAGAGTAGCACAAAAAAAAAAAAAAAAAAGGAATTAAGTTAACGAGTACAGCTATCATGGAGATGAACAGGTGAAAAAAAAAAAAAAAAAGTTCATTTAGACATACCGTCGATGCTAAAGACTTTTCTAAGCTGGTTTTGAAGATTTGTGTACTAAATTAAACTAAAAAACCTTTCTTAAACAGAAAAAGAGCTAGGAAAGGAAACGATGATAAAAAGGACAGAGGTAAAATATGGAAAGCTTAAAAGAAATAAACATAGTTACATCTTTTTGGTGCTCCCTAAAAGGAAAAAAAAAAAAAGTAACGAAAATAATTCACAGAAAGGTATTACCATAATTAGTCTGACCACTTTCAGAGTCCTCAGCATAGTGCTTCACCCCAAAATAAACTGAAACCGGATGCAGTTCTCAACTTAAACTGACTGTAACCTTTTCAAGAGAAGCAGCCCCAACCATCACGATTCACCCAACCATGAAGCTCAAGAGTAACCGTCTGTTCCACAAAAATCCAATGGTCAACACTCAACACTCAAACACCAGGTAAGGTAAGGTTTCATTTTTCTAATGAATACAATAATTCATGTGACTTAACAAGTTTTCTAGACCAACTTCAAGATTTCATTATCGAATTACGCTTGAAGAAATTGTATTTGTTCTTGTCGTAACATTAACTGGATTATGAAAAGGGTATCTGACATTTAAAAGTCACATAAGATCAGTAAAATTCTTCAATGTTAATTCCTTGGAATAAGGCATCAAAAGGTCAACATACAGATCCAAGTAATATCAACAAGGAAGCTGATAAAATATTCTTCTAGCTATACTTAAAAATGCTCTCGCGGGCCTAGGATGATATTAAGTTGAGAACTCAAAATCTCACAGAAATTTGTAACCAAGACTCGGAATTTTTTGTTGGGGACACTCTAACCCGATAGACAGAGAATGTAATTAATGGTTAATGAACAGATGTGCAATCGCACAAGATGGTTACAGAGAATGTAATTTCTTAGATTTAAGACTTCTTTCTTTTCGAACGAAGTCCACAGGACCATAAGAAAACAGTATACTCAAAGTAAACAAGAGATATTAGATGGTAAGATGGCTTCAGTTTTAAGTGTACTAACATTACTACCACATAACATCCCACTTTTATTAAGACAATAAAGAAAACAGACTGCAATACTGACAAACACCACCATTCTGAGGGGGAAATAAAAGAGAGGACACTAACAGTACATTGTTCAAACTTCACTAACAGTACAAACTAGTCCTACATACATACTCTAGATCTATCCACACCTGATCCATTTTCATGATTCACGACCTAACAGAAGTTTTTTATGATTTGTATGTGGCAGGAAGAAAAAAGCTTCCTCGAAAACTTAAATGTGAATTGTGAAATAATTTATATCTTTCGCTATGAAATTAAATAACTCAAGTCATCAAAATGTAATCCATCACATCTCGTCACATAAGCTTTTGTCCATTTTATCTTTGCCTTACCAGCATTGAACAAAAACGTTTTGAAGTTCAGCAACATCCATAATGTTACTTCCTCAGGTAGGGTGTAATTTGGCAAGGCACCAATAAGGACAACCTAAAATCTTATTTAACATGCCAGATTACAAAAGAATTCCTTTCTTTTTGCCACCGAAAATTGATAATCTAAAATTGACTGTAAAAAAACAAAGCCATAAGTCAAGAAAATCATAATATCGTGTTTGCGAAGGGGCAAACGAAGTACTGACTATTATTAAACAAGAATGGACTAAAATTAGAAAGAGTAGATGAGTGGTAGGTAAAACGACAACACTTTGCTGACTAGCATTTAAGCCTGCCTATGGTTGAACGTTACATTAAAAAGTGGGAGCAATTACTAAGTGGCAAGTTGTGGACAAAGTAGATAGTCGTGGTAAGAAGATTCACCATGTTCAACAAATAGGCCAGAGGCCTACAACACCACAACATGATTTCTTCTTTAGCCAAAGAAAAAGTTTCCAAACTAAAGAACAATAGAGGAAGACAACTGAGAGAAATCAGTACACTTTATACAAGCATTAAAGTCAATTAATCATAACATGATTACCTTTATTCTAGAATCATATGAAAACTTCACTCATCCACGACAAAAAAAAACTACCATCCCACGAATAGGATAATTCCCAACTTAAATCGTGTCATCCCAGTCTCATCCTAACAATTGTGACGGAGACTAGTGGATGCTCTGACTATCCACGTCTCAAACAAAGCCTTAGTGATAGGCGCTGTGACATAATATCAACAACCAAGAGAAACTGACCGTCTAACATAACAAGGGAATGATGCAGCAAAATTTCTACCCACTGAAAGGTAAACCTTCACAAAAATGCATCATCGCGACCACCCTCTGAGCATACCGTCAGATTTTAAGAGCAAAAACACTGTCAGATTAATTGGTTAGAATTTCAAAACCCGCCATTACATTCTGATTAACCATTTTACTACTTTTGTGTCTATGTATGCAAATACAGATAGCGTAAAGAGGCAAGAGCTGTAGCTTCCTGTTAGCTGCCTTTTTTTTATTATTTTTTTTAAATCAGTTGTTTTGTGGCTTGTGAACTGTGCTCCTTTCGGATGGAACAATTATCGGAACTTGAATTTACCTTAAAAACATTCCTAACTAACAGTCTTATGTATCATTTGAGCAGGTTATTGCCAAACATGACACAAGCTAAATGCAAAGCAGTTTCAGACAAAAGACAAATTAACAAACACAATTCCAAGTCAAATTGCAGAAAACAGAAAAATGGAACACAAACTTGAGAGTAAGATAACAGAGAAGAAGAAGAAGAGGCTCACCGGCGCCGGAAGATCGCTTGGCGCGCTTGACCTTTTGAAGCTGAACCTGGGTTTCCATGAAAAGCTGCATAATTTGAAACTCCAAATCCTTGGCGAACTGCATCCTCTGCTTCTCCAACTCCACCATCTGCCTCTGCTTCGCCGCCTCCACTCTCTGATATATCTCCCCGAACCTCTCTATCGCCTTCGCCAATTCCCTGTACGTCGGCGCTCGATCTCTCTCCTCCTCCCTTCTCCGGCTCCTCGTGCTTGACCTCGACGCCGACCGATCGGATTCCTCCTCCTCCAGAGCCGCCACAGCAGCCGCAGCAAACGCGGAGAAGTTCCTTCCCGATCCGCCGTAATCGACGGACACCGGCGCCGGCGCCGGCGCCGGACGCTTCTGAGTAGCAGATCGGGGACCGACTGGCACCGGCGAGTACCGCGCCCATGCCGGCGGCGACGGGTTCCGGAAACATCCGAAGGCCGGAGCCGGCGACGGGGAGAGCTTCTTCGCGATGGGGAAGGTCGCACCGATCAGGGCGTCGAGGCGAACAAAGAAGGGCCAGGGGCTGACGTAGTTTCCGTCGGAATCGGAAACCCTAGCCTTCTCGATCTTGTACTTCTTCTTGAGCGTGTCGATGCGATTCTTGCACTGGATGTCCGTCCGGCGGAACTTGGGGCCGTCGCTGTGCTCGGAGTTGACGGCCTCGGCGACCTCCTGCCAGTGCTTTTGCCGGAGGTTGCCGCGCTTGAGCTCCAGGTATCGCTCGCCCCAGGAGTCGATGAGGGTGAAGGTGGCGTCGGCGCTCCAGCAATCCTCGCGGCCGGAAAACGGCGTCGGTCTGGCTTGCGGCGCCGTCGCCGGAGAAGGAGTTCCGGTGTCGGAGTCCATGACGGCGGTGGTGAGGGTTGGGTTGGGGGGGGGGGCAAGGCCAGGGGCTAGAATCGGGTGGAGGTTGTTTAGCGTGTGTCGGTGGCCGGTGACGGCGGGGAGACGGTTAGAGAGGGTGTGCCGGCCGGGAAGTGTGGCGTGACGGACGGTGCATGCATGTATGTGTGCGCGCGCGTCAAAAGAAGAGATAGAAAGAGAGCGAGAAGAGAGAGAGAAAGAGAGAACGGCGAAGTTTTGAAATGGTGAACGTGCGCTTGTACGACGGCGAGCGTGCGGGAAGCGGGAGGAGAGTTTTTATTTTTATTTTCGCTGGGGGTCGCGCTCGGCGTTCTCTCTCTAATATTCGGCTCGGCCTTTTTTCTTTTTAGTTCGATTAAAAAATAAATTACATTTTCAAACAAAAATTACTTGATTTTTTAACTATCAAATTCTACAGGATTTTTTTTCCTTATAATTTAGCAATGCTGAATTTCTAATAAATTAAGAATAAATGTAGTTACATATATAAAATAACACTAATTATACACTTAATTCCATTATAAGATAAAATACGTAAATTTAAAATTAAATAATAAAATAAGATTAAATTTATAATATAGTTTACTTTCTGAAATTCAATTATGATAAAACGTTTTTAACTCCACTGAATCACGTTGATCCCCTGTAGGCTGTAGCAAGAGTAAGAATCCCCTTTTTTTTTTTTAACTTTTTTTATTTAAACACAATTTTTTTTTCTTCTTCATTGAATGAAGTGAGAGAATGTGAACTTCAACCTCAATATTAGAGAGGTGAACATGGTAGCTACGTTGGCTATAAATCTATTGAGGACGGAGATATTATACTAGTACTTTTTTTTTTTTTTTTTTCCTAGGGGTATTATACTAGTACTTGAGAAAGTAGAAAAACAAAACTTTTACGAGCATAAATTTTACGTATGTAACTAACTCTGGGATACAACAGTCTAGCATAAGCATTTGTCTACTTTTTTTTCAAGGCAGGCAACTTTTAAGAAACTCCATTGGCTCCAAGATCTTAAATGGTATTTTATTAAAAAACATATATATCAATTTCAGTGGCAAAAGAAAAAAGAGAACAAAATCCAAGTAGTTTTAGGTAGTTAACAAAGAAGCCTATTGAACGTCTTTGTTATTGGGCAATATTCACCAAAATGACGATGGTACTTGAACATTTTCAATTTACACTAGCATTATAATAAAATAAAATAAAAATAAAAATAAAAACTGGTATATCGCGTGCTATTGTACATAAGGAACGTCATAAAAACACTAAAAAAAAAAATCAAAGAACGCTTCTTTTTTCTTCATATTCTTCCCAATAGCTCTTCATTAAAATGGGCAATAATGTTCCACTAAAGATTATAAAGATAAAAATTTAAAAAAAAAAATATTGGAACATGGTAGCAATGATTCACAATAGTCTAGATCTCAAATGCAGAAATACTGGTATATGCATCTCAAATTAGTCAAATATTGAAACGTCTCTATTAATTTATTTTCGTGAACAACATCAAATAACTCAATATCCATACAAGGTACCAGAAAAACAGCCAATGGCACTAAATCGAATATCTGCCCGCCAGTTTCTCATTCATTAGCCGTTGGATCTTCAGATGGAGCACCTCCATCTACAAAAGTCAAAATAATTGAGATTGCATAAGTAATGTAATTTTTCGATCAAGGAAAGGAAAAGGTTTAGCATCAGCTTAATTGAGTTTGAACTGCTAATAACTAGGGTACCTTCGCCATCTGCCGGGGCACAAGGAGACTTCCGGTATCTCGTCTGCTGTTGTGTCGGCTGAAACATAGAAAAACATCATGCTAAACATCATACCAGGAACCACAGAATCCAATCACATCATCTTAACTTATTTTTCTATTCTAGTCAGGAAGACGGGTTAATTATTCAATTCTAAAGACACTATGCCGCTTATGACTTGTGTTCAAGAATCCCTTGCGCTTCGAGCAAAAGTATTTTGAAAAGTGCTTCCACTGTCATTTTGTAACTTTTTTGCACGATAAGTTAGGCACGATCTTGACTTTCTTAGTAAATAAGAACCTGTCGCTCACATCATTTCAGAATTATCATTTTCACGTTTAGTTAAGACATCATATTTGAGATACGAATATCAAATAATTACTGATATACTCTACTGTAGCAATTGTCTGAAGGAAAGACGGGTGTGCGCCTAACTTGAGTACACTCCAGTTTCACATCACAATATAAAATTTCACGCAGCACCATCAGATTGGATCGAGTGAAATCATTAACTTGATGTTAGCTTCATTACTTCAGAAACCTAAAGTAATTTGGTTAGGAGCCTGTTCATAATCTAGCTAGCAAGACTCTTGTCCTGTTTGTAATCTGTAACAAATAATCTAGTTCCTATTTTTCTGAGGAAAAAAAAAAAAATTTTAAAAAAATAGATGGCATTACGGAATTCCTAACATTAGATGGAGAGTTGGGGAGCTGCTTCAAGCAAGAAAAAAACCATCAAGTGTTGCAAGCATTAAACTACCAATTGAGGAAACTATCTTAAAGAGGTCGAGCCGTTCAACCCAAAATTAAGAAAGACAGGAAGAGAATACCTGCAATTTTGGCCTAAGGGCTTCAAGTGGTCCTTTTGGCTTGTCACCGCCTTGCTGTTTTGATTAAAATAAAATGAGTAAATTACCTCTATTAAATTTTGCAAAAATCAAGTAGCTAAATGGATTTAGGAGATACAAAAAGGATACCTTTCCAAGTGCCCAATCAGCAGAATCAAAGTAAGCACGTTCATGATCCTGACACCAAATCAAAGCCTTAAACTAAGCAACAAGATTTAATCTGTTCTAACTTTTTGAGGTCGAAACTCAAAATCACCTTTGAAATGAGTGGTGGCTTTTTGGGCAAAATTCCACCATACTTTTTCTTTACAGCTGCCTCCTACAACAAAAATGAACTCGAGTTAACTGCAGATTTTCAGAAATCTATATTATCTTACCAAAGTACCAATTTAAATTTGGCATGTATTTCCAAAATAGTATTAAACGGCTCTCAGTAAATGAAGTCAAAATCTGAAAATGAATGTATACCTCTTCTTTTTGCGACAGCATGGTTTGTTCACTGGTATCCTCTACGCCTGACATAATGTCTTGCACCAGCCAAGTAAAAAGTAGCTGTAACAGCACAATAATAGATCACTATAAATGCTAAACTTCTAATGAAACAAGCGAAATGATACAAACTCCGCTTCCACCAGGGAAAGGGAACTACCTACGACCAGCAGTTCAAAGGTCCAATCGGGCTAAACAAATGAATCACAATAGAAACATAAACATAAAAAATGCACAAGCCAGAACAACTTGTAGCCCACCCACACAAGTGACATGCAACAATGATTTCTAGCGACATGTGAGCATACAGGGATAAAGTTTACAAATTAAGATAAAAACATTGTCCAATATCCGAAATTAAGAACAGAACGGATAAGGTCCAACAAATGGGCGGGCATATATGAACGGGAAAATAACAAAAATCGTCTCTCGGATTCATTCAAGTAAACACTATGTTTAACCTTGCATTCTCGCTCAAGAATCACAAAAGTACCCTCTAGATGCCCAATTCTTTAGAAGCTAGTTCCACCCCAGTATCATATTCAATCAATATCAGACATAAGGGTTGCCTTCAGATAAGATCGGGATAGTTCCGTGCAAGATTAGTAAAGATTAAAAACAGATTTTATCAAATTTTACGACATTAAGTCAACTAAACAATGTCAGAGGAAAGAGATTCTAAAGGTATTGCCAATGGATACGTCTGTAGTTCCCGAGATTGCAAGGTTGAACATCACATTTCACTTGGAACCAAGGAGAATTTTGAGATTTTCCCTATGTTCAACGTTCCCAGATTGGAAACATAAAATCCTTTAGCTCTTTACTTTTTTTTTCCCCCCTAGTATTTTTATATTCTAATATCAAAACAGTACATTCTCCCAGTTTTGTTGCTTCTCTTACTTCTCAACCTTCTAAAAGCTGCATTATTTTTTTTTTTTAGGACTTTGTTGAATTCAATGAAACACACAAAAGAAAATTTTTAGATTCTCAAAATCCAGAATCTTGGTCCAAACCCACAATACCAACACATTCATCTAGAGAACAAATCGTGCTTGGCTTGACAGAAAATAATTTACTAATGCTACACAGCAAACTTCACTAAAGACTTTAATCCAATTAAGAAAAAAGAGAAAATCAGCTAGAATTCCACATTAAACAGTTATTGCAAATCATCGGATTACTCAGCTAATCATCGGAATCTAACAAGTTGAAGATCTAAGATCAGTTGATGAAAAAGAAATTAGATCAGAAAATAGATCTTCAAAAGGAATTAACGAACATTGAAACCAGAATTAACCGACACAAGAAAACTCTTCGGTCCGTCCTTACCTGCAATAGATCGAGATCAGAATTTAGAGGCGATTGATCTGGAGAGAGATCGAATGTTAGAGAGAGAGAGAAGAGAGAGAGAGAGAGAGAGAGGGCTTAGATACTATGGAGAAGGGGCAAGAGAAGTCACGTGGAGATGCAAAGGATTATTTCCAGATTATAAGTGGTAGTCAATATTCACTTTATATAATTGCAATTTTTTTTCTTATTTTATTTCTTTTTAATTCTTTCCAGCTATAGTCAACACGGTTTTCTTGATTCTTCTGATTTTGGTAAATCGGAATCGACCATTTTTGTTTGGCGCTTTTGAAGCACCTTTACATATTGGATCTTTATCTTCTTTTTCTTTTCTTTTTTTTTTTATAGTTTTTTTTACATAAAAATTATTATTATAAATGAAAAGCTTCTAGCACACTAACAGTTTTTATAAACAGATGTGAATCCTCAGACTAAATAAGTTTATCATCTATATTAAAAGTATAAGCTATCAAAAAATACACAATTTATTAGTTTCTTAATACATATGACATAACTTAACTCCTTAAGAAAAAGATAATAAGTTCCGACTATAAAAGTCCAAATTTAACTTGCGTTTGGTTTGCTGGTTGGAGATGAAAATTTTAAGTTAGAATTAATTGACTTTTTAAAAACTAATTATAAATTTTAGGGTAAATTGCTCATATAATCCCTAAACACTTAACATTATGTAACTTTAGTCCTTGAATTTTTTTTTATAACTTGAATGCCCCCTAAATTTTTAAAATGTTACTACAATAATCATTTTTGTTAATTTTTGAACGAAATTTATTAGTAATTTAGTCAAAAATTGATGTTAACTTCGGATTCCGTCAAAAAAAATAATGAAAAATACTACTGTAACAATGTTTTTAGTAGTTTATGATCACTCCAGCTACGAAAGGATATGCCTCTAAACTATTAAAGTGTTACTATAATAGTCATTTTTGTTAATTTTTAAATGAAATTCGTTAGTAATTTGATCAAAAAGTAATGTTAACTAACGGATTCTGTCTAAAAATTAATGTAAATGATCATTGTAGTAATATTTCAAAAGTTCAAGGACATTCCAGTTATGAAAAAAGTTCATAGATCAAAGTTGCACAAAATTAAGAGTTCAGCGACCAATCTAGCAATTTACCCTAACTTTTATTGACTTTTTAGAAAAAAAACAAAAAAAAACAAAAAAAACAAAAAAAAAAGATAAAAATTAAAATGAAAAAATATAGTTTAATTGAAATTAAACTTAAAAGTGAAACAAAGCCTCATTACAATAAGAAGAAAAACTCTTAAAAATTTGGACTATTACCAGTACATTTGACTTCATGAACTGGGAATTTATATGAACGTCACAAATTTATAAAAAATATTGACGAAGATGGTTTTAGCTTCTGTTCTGATCATAAAAAGAGAAGACTTCATCAAAGCTTCTAAACAAAAGCAGTCATTACAAAACCCTCAAAATCTCGAATAATAACAATACAGCATCGACCTCCATAATCATCTTTGAAAAAGAGACGGACGCATCCACATTGAGCTAGTAACATAACTGATCAGGAGGAGTCCATTTTGCAACTTGATGTAGGGATTTGCTTATTTGGCCGAGTCAGAGCCCTTTCTGTGCTTCTTATAACAGTCAGCAAGATAAATCGATGGACCAGGCAACTAGGAGAGAAGGTGTTCTCATAGGGGTGCCATGAATATATCTGTTTCTCTCTCTCCAAATTGTCCGAGAAAAAACAAAAACTTGAGACCAGAATGAAAATATGTCTATATAGACACACATAAAGCTTTAGGTTGGGGGGGAAAAAAAAAAAAAAAAAAAAAAAAAGTCACTTCCAATATATATATAAGATTGATTGGATCAGAATCCACTTGACCTTATTTACAATATATATATATATATATAATAAACTAACTGGCATTTATTATCAACATTCAAGGACTAATAAATTATCCTTAAAAATTTCGTAAGTTATTACCAAACGAATGTCAAAAGAGCCATAATCTATGATTGGACACGTGAAAACTCGGAATATTATATGCCAACCAACAATTCGTAGTACTTCACTAGGCCATCTTGCAAATATCATTAATTGACCACACAAAACAACTCATACTCGGACTAGCGTCGTAGAAAAACTCAAATACCGTTCATACTGTTCCACCAAAATCCACCTTAATTTATTTGAGCTTCCTTCCATTTTCCCCAAAATCACATTATCAAAAATTTTGCAAAAATGGCAACTAATTTGTAACCCATTTTCATAAAATCTTTAACTTCTCTGTCAACAATGGCAGCAACCCGCTTTAAAGGGAATTCTCGACCTTTGTAATAATTCTACTACTGTTCATTCTGTCATTTTTTGTCCAAAATTTAACATATAACCGACAATGATATTGTTTTCTTCTTCAGGAACTAAATTTGATATAAATCCACTATAAGAATTAATTTTTACCGAAGAAAATAATTCAGATACCACTAACTCTAATGATCTTATAATGATAATGTATAATAAAGATGATGATGATGATGATCATAATTTTTAAATAATAACAATAACAAAAGCAGCAGCAGAAATAAAATAATCATAATAATAAGAATCTAATAACAAATGATTATAAAGATATACCTGGTAGATTTAATGGTTTGGTTTCAATTTTATCTGCCCCAATGGTTTGCAATCAACAAAACATTCATTTCTTTTAATAAAATTTGAATAAGAAAAAAGAAAAAAAGAAAAATTCCATGTGAAGAATCTTAATAAGAAATTAAATTTTGAAATGATAAAACATCTCAAACTCGCGAAAATATATTATAGAATTAGTTCTCCCAGACGAGAAAATTGTGAAAACAGCATCTCAAATAGGTATATTTATGTTTTTTTTTTATCATCTCTTATTACTTATTTAAATTTTGTAATCCTTATAATTATCTAACTAGATGTCAAAAAAATTGAATTTATTTTAATTGGGATAATAATTTAGAGACGTGTTTTTTATTTTAATATCAATTCTACAAATCACCCCTTGTATGACAGTGACGCTATGGCCTTTGCATTAGCATCTATGGGCTCTGGGTCCAACCTTCCGGTTTACCTATGTATGGGCCTCCAGAAGGCCCAAGACAGAGTAAATGGGCCTGTAGAAGGCCTTCTAGGAATCACCTGGTGAAAACAATGGAGGTGTACAATCAGTGATAGATACATGTGGCACCACCTGGTCCCCCAAGGAACTCCCAAAGGTTCTATCAGATCAAATTGGCAACTTGTCATTATGAGTGTCTTTAGTTATTCCAAATCCTTTTTTTCATTATTATTTTTTTAACATTTATCCATTTAATTCCAAATTAGAATTCCATTTGGTTTTGGACCCCAGCCAACATTACGAAAAAGCTAATCCAAAGAGAATCTCACCCTCTTCAGGATAAGTTTAGTAGCTTTCTTTTACTACCCATTTAATGCTCAAGACAATATAGTTATTTATATAAATAGAAAATATATTTATATATAACCGATTGGCACTAAATCACCAACGAGAGAGAGAGAGAGAGACCTTCTATTTTTTTAATCTTAAAATCTGTGAATTTTAATGCATTGTTTAGTACTTGGCGAATTGGTCTATTCTTTTTATAGGCTTTTTAATGGTTTTATTATCTGGATTTTGCCCAATTGGCAAGTTACATGTGAATTTTAATGCATTGTTTAGTTTTTGCTGAATTGGTTTATTATTTTTAAAGGATTTTTAATGGTTTTATTCTCTGAATTTTGCCAAATTGGCACGTTACTTCTTGAGTTTTTCGTTTTGACAAATTACCTTTAATTTAGTAAAATAAGAAATGTCTCGTGTACGGCAGCACAACCCTTAAACGAGTACGGCACAACTCGAAACGAGAAGTGATACAACTCGGGGAGAGAATCTCTCTCTTCACCATCGACGATGATAGAGACAAGCCACAAGGGAGGGACGAGTGCAGGGCAGCAGCAAAGGGAGGGTTTCTGTCATCGTCGACGATGGGAAGCTCTTTCCGGTGAAAATTGAGAGAGAGAGAGAGAGGTATAGAGATATCGATATTGGGGGAGGGGGGAGGGTCGTTCGTTCGACAGCGGCAAGTTATGGCTTCACCGCAAAGTAAGCTCCCTCTCCGACGACTCTCACCAGGATTTCCAGTGAAAATCGAGAGAGAGATAGAGATCTAAGACCTCCTTGGGAGGTGTCGTTCGTGCCCGACAAAAATGGAGTACCAGACACAGGACCCCCCATAATAAAATATTGTAGAATACTATCATGTCTCTAAATAGTGTTAAAAATTTGAATGGAATGTCTTTATCCACATTATTTATGTTTGTTTAAAAAAAAAAAGGATATTGAAACTCAAATAACATTACACATGTTATATATACGAGTGTATATTTATTTAAATTTTGATCGTCATTATCAATTTGATAGTACTATATATGAAGTACTAGATTAATTAAACTTATAAAATAGATTGTCAACATTAAAAATCTAATTAAAAACTTACCAATTCACAAAATATTCACAGAAAAATGGGCAAAATATATGAGGTAATCCCTGAGGTAATCCCAAATGTTTATAATTGAACAATAATGGAGGTGATATATATACCGTCTTTCTCAATTTTGGACCCAACTGAACAATTTGGCTCAAAATGACGTCCCTCTCAATAAATATGGGGCACGTTTAGTTTACTGTTTAATGGAATTTTCTTTGGACTAACGGCACTCCAACATCACAGACTCTCTACAAAATGACAAATGGATGGTGAGGAAACCTCCACACCCAACAGAACCCAAATCCCTTTCCTGAACACGCTTGCGTGTTGCATGACTCTGACTCTCTGTGAGTGTGCGAGTTCTCTTGTAAATTTTTTTTTAATTATTATAGTGAATTCATCTTGTTGCTTAAATATGATTTAATCTCATGTGCTCATAATTATTTATTTTTCTTTTATGATATTTATTGCTTTTGATAATATTGAATTGCGGTGTGTAATTTTTAACAACCTCTTCTAAAACCTTGTCCAGTCTTTGAAGGCAAAAGATTAAATGAAGAAAAATATGAGGTAGTTTAAATTATGACTTTGCCATATCATATCTTTCGTATTATATCAATGTCGAAATATGCTCAAAACCCTCGAAGTGTTTGTCACTTTCTGGTTACATGTTCCTTAACAGGCTTGAGTAATTATAATTATACTTTTCATTTCAGTGTTCAACTCATATTCTACTCTACAGTAGTAGGAGGACTTTTAAATTAGATATGGTAAAGAAATTATATATATATATTATAAAAAATATAAAAGAAGAAGAAGAACCTGCATGAGATAGAGAGTGAGACTCAAGATATTTAGCCAGAAACGAGAGAGAGAGAAACTCAAGATAGTAGTGTTCCACACATCTTTATCTCTTATTAGGGCATAAATCCACTTAATCAACCAGTCAATTACTAAAGTCATGAGTGATTCCACTAGTTAGATAACAGTGATATCAAGCAACATGTTATAATATATACGTATATATAGATGTATGTGTGTGTAGAAATATATATATAAAAATATCATCCTATAGCTGATTAGATAACATAAAAAAATAAAAAAAATAAAAATAAATAAAAATAAAGCTTAAGAATCTGAGTATCACTTGGTAATATTTATTCCAATAGGAGTGCCAACCTGTACAGCATAAATCAGAGAGTTTGATATTCAACTAACAAGTAAGGACTTAATTGTCAACTTGCTATATATTAATCTAGCCTAATCTTCTTTGGGATGCCCATCTCTAATGATGCTAAAATGTTGTATGTTAGTTAAAAAGGAAAACAGTAGATGCGCCTTTCTTTTATTACCTTAAAGAATTAATAGACTTTCAAAAGTTTAAATCCTTATTATATGAAATCTTAATACCTTTCAAGAAATTTTTATAGAAAAGTCAATGAAGAATCAATACAGATCAGTAAGAATCTTAGCTGCATTTCAAAGTAATAAAAATACCTTGTATATGTCAAAAAGAACTTGGTTTCGAGTCATCATGTCAAATTTAAATTTTGATTTTTTCTTTTTTTTTTTGTTAAGCACGAGATTTCACTCTAGCTCATCCTATCGATTAAGTTTTCACCATCAACAATACTAACCAATCAAATTTAAACCTTTGGCATGTCTAACTTTTCGTTTTATATATGAGTCAAAGTAAATCATACACATTACGATCAAATTCAAACAGCAAGAAACAAATACGAGTATTTTCATTCGATTATCAATGCTCCCTTCTACTACTTACCAAAATCGTAAACTTAATAGTTCCTCTTCACCTCTATTGAGAATTTTATAGTAGAATAATAAAGTTCTGAATTGTCTGATTTTCAAAAAATTTCAAAAATATGCTCTACTTTTCTTATCATGTAATGATTCTAATAACATCCAATTGAACAAAACCTCTAATTTTCATTCCTGTTATAGAATTCTCCTTAACATTCTGCTGCAAACATGAAAGTATGCCTTATGGAGAAGAGGGTTTGTTTGGTGAATAAGTTTGAGTTGAAATTTTTAAGTTTCAATAGTAAATTTTTTCGAATTTTCAGAAAAGACAAAAAACTTTTTGAGAAAAAGACAAAAACTTTTTGAGAAAAAGACAAAAAAAAGTTTAAAAATATTGGTTTAAACCATAACACCAAACTCTCCCGAAGTCTCCCACTTCAAAGCACAAAACTGCCTACCTAATTTAAAGTTTTATTGGGGGAAAAAAGGTGTTACCGTACCAAAGTGAAGCTTATTATTGTTGTTGTTGTTGTTGTTGTTGCACATTGTCTTCATCGTTGAAAATCCAAAACTTGGATTCGCTTACCCCAAGAAAAAGAGAGTCACGATCTAGATGGTGAAAATATGACCAACCGAATTGAGTAGGTGATTCTAGCTAGTGACTAGCGGTTCTATTGTATTTATGTGTATCATTTGTACCTGTTTATCCTCAAATGGTGATTAATATTATCTCATTGGATTTTCATAATCTAATGTGAGCCCTAAATGGAATCCAGGTCGATAATAAATATAATAAAGTTAGAACCCCCTAATCAAACATATCTATAATTAATTGAATAGTTTTCTTTTTTTTTTTAATTGTTTTTGGTATTCAATTAATTGAATAGTTGTATTGCGCACAAATTGTCCTTCCCATTCATGCTAAAAGTATTTACAAAACCTGATAGCCCTTAATTTATCTTTTTAAAAGACGCCCAAGTTGCCTAGTGCTCCTCTAAGATTGTAACTTTGTCCATAGTAATTATAGGTTACTTCCTATGTGAACTATCATTATTTTATTAATAAGTATTAAAAAAAATTTAGATATATTAATTGATTATATTTATCAATAAAAATAAGGATGATTCAATTACTAAGTGAAATATTACTTAATATTTGATACTGGAATTGGTGTCCATAACCCTACTTCTACATATATTAGTTACTAGTTGTGATGATCATCATTATATTTACAGTGCTTATCACCATCAGTTTTTTAATCCATTAGACATTGGCATACAAGATTGCGTGGGCCCCATGTCATAATTAATTAACTCTAAAATTGCTAAATAGAAAAAGAAAGAGGAGTATCCAATACGGACATAAACACATGGGAGATTTGTTTACCACTCGGCGGCCATGTGTGTAACTCTTTCAAATCGCTCTGTCGAGGTTGGGATTTTGTCTGCCCACCAACTCCGTTCTTCAGCAAAGCAAGCCAATCAGCACGGGCAAGCCATAAAAGAGAGAGGTAAATTTGGTTAGTTACTTTCTCTCTTGCCTTTCGCCTAAGTACTTCACCAGGGGAGAGAAACTACATTACTACAATAGTAAATATTATTTGATGTTATTTAATTATTATTAGTTGCACAATAAATAAATAAAGCATGTAACAGTGATTGGACTACAGGTGAGGATAACGGACTGTCACATGATAGCCTCATAATAATGATAGGACTGTTACGTAACTGTCTAACAGCAGTGATGAATATCTCTATGTAAGAGCCATTGACTTTTTTAAAACATATGTAGCATAGATTTTCTTTCAAGTAAGATGAAATACTGAACGTTGATAAACCAAATTATCATAATTAGAGAAGGACTAGCCAAGGTTGTCTTCCCGAAAAGCACAAACATATACATGTTTTAAATATTTGCTCGGTGATTCCATTATATATTTTTCACTCAAAAAGATAATGGTTATTAGATACTTAATTATATTTTACAAATTTCAATTTATAATTAAAGTTCTAGATCCGATACAACTGAAAACTTAAGCTTGCATTTTCATGCTAACAAGAATATTCTCTGAAAGCTCTACACGTCGGTCTATTTCTTGACAAGTAACATATTACTTTATTTGTTATTTAAGATCTTTAAGAAAACAATATAATATTTGAATATGTGAACACATATCATTATGACAATCTCTAAACAACTACAGTTGATGATACTTGTATTATTAAGCTACTTTTGACGCAACCATTTGGAATATTTGTGGAATTTCATTTAATTGGCATTTCAAATATGCATTAGTTATAAACAATTAGAAATAGAGTATCCAAATGTCAATTATATTTTTGTTTTTATATGGCAAAAAGTCATTTCTTGAAATTCACATCCATTCTGATATATAGTTTACGGGGGAGTTTGGTGTATAAGTTTGAGTTGAAATTTTTAAGTTTCAATAGTAAATTTTTTTGAATTTTCAGAAAAGACAAAAAACTTTTTAGGAAAAAGACAAAAATTTTTTAGGAAAAAGACAAAAAAAAGTTTGAAAATCTTAGTTTAGACTTATGGGCCAAACACCCCCTACATTTCGTTTATCGGTTGGAGATGAAATTTATAAGTTCGAGTTGGTTGATTTTTCAAAAACTAGTTATAAATTTTGTTGACTTTTCAGAAAAAGATAAAAAAAATGATGAAAAAGTATAATTTAATCGGAGTTGAACTGGAACACTAAACAAAGCCATATTCTTCAGTAATTACTAGGTTAGTCCTTGAACTTTTAATTTTGTGTAACTTTGGTTCCTGAATTTTTTTTCGTAGCTGGAATGCCTCCTAAACTTTAAAATGTTACTACAATAGTCATTTCTATTAATTTTTGGACAGAATCCGTTAGTTAGTATCATTTTTTGATCAAATTACCAACTGATTCCGCTTAAAAATTAACAAAAATGTCTATTGTAGTAATATTTTAAAAGTTTAGTAGAATTATATGTTATTTTTTTCGTAGCTGGAATGATCATAAACTATTAAAAATGTTGTTTTAATAGTCTTTTTTGTTATTTTTTTGACAGAATTCGAAATTAGTATCATTTTTTGATCAAATTACAAATAGATTCTGTTACAAAATAACGAAAAATACTATTGTAGTAATATTTTAAAAATTTAAGGGTATTCCAATTACGAAAAAAAATTTATGGACTAAAATTACACAATATTAAAAATTTTGAAACTAAACAAGTAACTTATTTTTTAAAAAAAAATTGAAAACAATTTCAGATCTTATTTCCCTATATCTTTTTATATGTCTTCGTTATTTTCAAACATATATTTAAATATCCATGATTACTATTATATTCAAAATGTTACTATTCATCAGCTTAGACGATGGTTCAAATGTTTCGTTCTTCTTGAACGGATTGTAATTTCATGAAATACTGTCCGTTCATTCCTCACTCTCAAACATCATAACAAAAATCAAATCAAAATGGATGTTTTTTTTTCCTCTAGATTTTTCATTCCCGACTACAGTCTACATCTATTTTATTATTATTATTATTATTTTATTGTTTTTATAAAAAAAAAATATCGATATATTAAATGGATAATTCTACACTCTACAAAAAGAAGAGATGTGAGTCGAGGTAATAAGTCAAAAAGAAGAGATGTGAGTAGATGAAATACCACGTATCCGGACAAACCAGACAACAGGATAACTCCCATCACTCTTTGACAACTCCCCCATTTCTGACTGCTACACTTCCCCACGCGCCCCCTCAGCACGTGTCCCCCCTCCCCCTCGACACGGATTATCGTCTTCACGTGTTACGGACACTTCCCCACCTGCCCTGTTCTCTCTCTCTCTCTCTCTCTCTCTCTCTCTCTCTCTCCTGACTCCCAAATATAAAACCTCAGCCCCGTTCAAACTCTACTGTAATTGTAAAGCCCCTCTTCCAAAAAAAAAAATAAAAGAGAGAGAGAGAGAGAGCGTGTTATATTCACGGCATCGACAAGGCGCGTGGAATCTTTAGTCCCATGGCCACGATCACGACGCTGAACGACCTGCCGGAGGCGATCGTGTCGAACATCATCGCCTTCGTCTCCGACGTCAGAAGCCGGAACTGTATCTCCCTCGTCTGCCGCCGATTCCGGGCCCTGGAGAGGGCCACCCGCACCACCCTCGCGCTCCGGGGCAACGCGCGCGACCTCCACCTGATCCCACGGTGCTTCTCCGCCGTCACCAGCCTCGACCTCTCGCTGCTCTCGCCGTGGGGCAACGCGCTGCTCTCGTCGCCGGCGTCGCAGCTGGATCCCCTCCTCCTCGCCCACCGCCTGCGCGTGGCCTTCCCCGCCGTCACCTCCCTCACCATCTACGCCCGCTCCGCGAGCACGCTCCAGGTGCTCGCCCCCCAGTGGCCGGCGCTCCGCCACGTGAAGCTCGTCCGGTGGCACCAGCGACCGGCGCAGTCGCAGCTCGGAGAGGACTTCTCCTTTCTCTTCGAGCAATGCTCTTCACTATCGACGCTTGACCTCTCGGAGTTCTACTACTGGACGGAGGATCTCCCGCCGGTTCTGGAGGCCTTTCCCGACGTCGCGAGATCGCTTTCGAAGCTGGATCTGCTCACGACGTCGTCTTCGGAAGGTTTCAAGGACGACGAGATCAGCTCCATCACCGAGGCTTGTCCCAACCTCAAGGAGCTTCGAATCGCGTGCAGATTCGATCCGAGATACCTTGGCTTCGTCAGCGATGAGGTTTTGCAGGCCATAGCCTCGAATTGTCCGAAGCTGAGAGTCCTCCACCTCGCCGATACGTCGTCGTTTGGAAACACCCGCGGCGATCCGAACGAGGATGGATTCACGGCGGAGGACGCGAGGATTAGTCGCGCCGCCATGGTTGATTTCTTCTCGGGGCTTGGGTTCCTGGAAGAGCTGGTTCTGGACGTTTGCCTGAACGTCAGGGACAGCGGATTGGCCTTGGAGGTGCTCGGCTCGAAATGCCCTAGGTTGAGAGCTCTCAAGCTCGGCCACTTCCACGGCGTGTGCTCGGCGATCGGCTCGCAGCTCGACGGAATTGCGCTTTGCCATGGTCTGGAGTCGCTGACGATCAAGAACTCGGCGGACTTGACTGACATGGGGCTGATTGAGATTGGCAGAGGCTGTTGTCGGCTAAGTAAATTCCATGTCTATGGATGCAAGGAGATTACGGTGAAGGGGCTGAGGACGATGGCTTGTTTGCTTCACCGGACTCTCGTCGATGTCAGCATCTCTTGTTGCAAGAATCTTGATGCCACGGTGTCTTTGCGAGCGTTGGAGCCGATTCGCGATCGTATTCAGCGCCTCCACATCGACTGCGTCTGGGAAAGCTCTGAAAATTCGAGCGGCGGGGATCACGGTTTTGATCTGAATGAGTTTGGTGAACACAATGCGTATGAAGGAAAGGCTAATCTAATTGACTTGTTAGATACTGAAGGAGACTCTGATGAGGAGAGAAGCAAGAAGAGAATGAAGTATGATCTGAATTATGGTTCTTCCTACACTGGCTATGATAATGGATTTTGGTGCAGCAAGAGCTGGGACAGGCTTCAGTATCTTTCTCTGTGGATCAGTGTGGGAGAGCTTCTTTCACCGTTGCCAATGGCGGGTTTAGAGGATTGTCCCAACTTGGAGGAGATTCGGATAAATGTCGAAGGAGATTGCCGGAGGCAGCAAAAGCCAAAGGAGCGGGAGTTCGGGCTGAGCAGCCTCGCGAGCTATCCTCGGCTGACGAAAATGGTGTTGGATTGCGGCGACACAATAGGTTATGCACTGACTGCGCCATCCGGGCTGATGGATTTGAGCCTCTGGGAGAGGTTTTTCCTCAATGGGATCGGGATTCTGAGCCTCAGTGAGCTTGACTATTGGCCTCCACAGGACAGGGATGTCAACCAGAGGAGTCTGTCGCTTCCGGCGGCTGGGTTACTCGCCGAGTGCCTCACGCTGAGGAAGCTCTTCATCCACGGGACAGCACATGAACATTTTATGAATTTTCTGCTGAGGATACCGAACCTGAGAGATGTGCAGCTGAGAGGGGATTACTATCCTGCGCCGGAGAACGACACGAGCACAGAGATGAGAGTGGATTCTTGTTGCCGTTTTGAAGATGCACTGAATAGGCGTCCCATTGACGATTGAAAGTTATTGTGGAAAGGGAATGTAGACAAAGTTTTGAGGTGTTAGATACTTGAGATGACCTGTTTTGGTTTATGCTTTTAGTTACTATGGTTTTACACATTTTGCCTTGAATCTTTCGGGTATATATATATATATATATATATTTTCGGGCTCGTGCATTGTGAACATGCAAATTGGAACTCAGAAGGTGCAAAAGGAAACGAATCCGAAATCCTCTGCTCATTAAAAAACAAACTCTGATTTGATTGCACATTGCACAAAAAAGGATGGGTTTAGAGCACCATTTGAACTGGGCAAAGAAAAAGGTTTATGATTTTACAAAGACAGAGAAAAAAGGAAAACTCATGACAGTATACAACAGAAGCCGAGGAATACAAGGTGAACAACTCTACCCGAGTTTTCTATACACAAACGAAGAGAGACATCGTATCATCAGCAAAGAGTATACTCGCAGTCGGGCAATCGGGTGAGTATCTCCTCACAGCTTGGCCTTTGATGCGGTTCTGCCCAACAATCTGCAACCAATTCCCACCGCAATCAGGAAAAAAATAATAATAATAATATAAAAAAAAATTCCCCAATCAAATATTGACAATGAAATTACACAAAACTAACCTGAAATTAGCCTGCCAAGTGGACCTTCAGGAACCTCCAGCCTGGATCCCTCATTAGCAACAGCATAAACTACCTGGACGGCAGAAGTGACATGCTTAATACTCCAGAATTGGAATATCGTCCATAATGATAATAAAAAAGAAAAGGTAAAAAATAATTAAGTATATATTATGCCCGAATATACCCTTTCTGGTGGAACTCCCTCCCATGGTCTATTTAGAGTGCAGAGTTCCCACATGATCACACCAAGGCTAAAAATATCACATTTTTCGGTGAAGGGTTCATTTCGAATAAGTTCAGGTGCCATCCATTCTGGAGTTCCTGCAGATGAGGAGTCCTTAATGGGAGTTTCTGTCATTATTCTAGAGAGTCCAAAATCACATATCTTCACCGTCCAATGCTTATTCACAAGACAATTTGCACTCTTTAGGTCCCGATGTACTATCTTCATCCGGTGTATGCACATCAGCCCCCTACTCCACACAACAGATTCTTGTCACCATACAACAAATTCAATAAAACTGAAAAATTCCCACATTTCCATCATAAGTTCAAACCACAATTCAATTAGTAAACTTAATTTTCTTGTAAGAAAACATTGTTAAAAAAAAAAAAAAAAATAGAAGTAGGCGTAAAATGGGATGCCAAACGGGATCAACAAGCACTAAGGTGTATTATCAATGAATATTAATTCTCGCAGCAATACAGGGAGATTCAAACAATCAATACTCAAAAGAGATCTGGTGGGAACCATCAATCAAAGCAAGAAGGCATATAAAGAGGCCGCTTTAATAGCTCTGTTACCTGTTAGTTTAAAGAAACTTCCACTTGCCATCCATTAATATGCGCACATGCAAGAAGTACAGGTAGATGGAAATACAACCAATCTCCAACAGGTAAAGTCTAGGGAACCACTAATCTTAAAGCAACAAGGGCAACAAGCGCGGTAGACACGTTGAAAAAAAAAAAAAAAAAAAAAAAAGGTGGAAACACATGTTTTGTCCTGTTTGTTTCCCTTTCTCTTTAAAAAAAAAAATAATAATAATAAACTTTTTTTTTCCCTATTTGTCCCTGTTCTACTCAGTGCAAAAGTTACTATATCTTAATGCTAGCCCTCATGACTCATCATTTAAGTACATTCTATCATACCTTCCTCTTCCCCTTCTTACGGTGTAGTGGTATTTCTAACAACCTCCCAATTATCTTAATGCCTAGGGCAACAATGAGAGCACATGAAACTTTTCTAGCATTTTAACTTTATTTTATTTTGTTTTCATGTTGTTAGCAAACACCCTCTCTCTTGTCTTTTCTTCGTAAGAGGATTGCAGTGAAACTGAATCTGGGGGTTATGTTTCTTAAACACTACTCTTTGTTATGCGCGAAAATGCAAGCTTTAAGCTCATGAAAATGCAATAGAAATTGATTAAGGAAATAAAATATAAAAAATAAGTGTGAATCACGAATACCAAACAGATTCTTCACATAAAGCCTGAGAAAGATGAATAAAGTTCATAGAGTACAGATTGGATGAACTGACCTGCATATATCTCGCAACATTTTTAGCTTTCTCCGCCAGCTGAGCTTTTTCTTTTGACCACTTAAGTGAATCAAATAATACAAGGATCCCATCTCCATATACTCGGTAACCATTGACAGACGTGGAGGCTTTGTGCACGCACCCAGAAATAAAATAACTGCAGGTATCAGCATCCTTCATATTAGCTATTGTCAAAAACAATGGGAACTTGGTTGCCAACCGAATCTATTAAATTGACCATCGCATGCAGCAATTACAGACATAACAAAGAAAAGCCATTAGTTGAAAACCAACAGAGAAAAAGGTTGTACCATTAGGGTGTCGAAGTCGGCTGGATAACCACGCACAAAAAGAAAACGAACATGAGATTAGAAATCTATATAACAAACAAAATACCGGAGAAAAAAACAATAAAAGAAATAATCAATGGGCTATGTAGTATACCTAAGAATGGATATCTCATTGCAGAAATCTTCCATGTTTTCAGCAGTAAGATCTTGCTCTAAGAAAACCTTGATTGCTACATCTGTTCCATTCCAAATGCCACGGAAGACTTCCCCAAAGAATCCTAGATGTCGAAAATATACCCAACCCCAAGAAAATGAAGCAATCTCAGATTCCTTTCTTTAGAAAAGGAAATCAAAACAAAAACAAAAACATTTATCCTGCATGACAATACTATTTTTTCCTCAAACCATGTACAAATTTGTCAATTTCTACCTGATTGTTAAAGTCTCGTAAATATTTTTATGAAAAGCAATTTTGAATCAAAACAGTTAAAGACAGACGGAGAAAAGGAAGACTAAATTCCAGGTAGAAACAATTTTGTCTTGTAGTCAACCCTTGCAATCCAATTAACTTGCGTAAACCTTCACGACTCAACAACGCATGAAAAGAAATAAGTGGTTTTCAAAGGCAAGAAAGGAAAGTTCTAAAAGTGAAACTTACCTATACCAACACGAGTTCCAACAGTTAACTCCGAGAAATCAATATTCCACTCTTGGTACGGTAATAGAGGTTTGTTATTAAACATGGAAGATTGAAGAACTTTATTCCATGTTGAGACCAATTCAACATTTACTACATAACCTGAATGTCCACCTCTCTCAGAAGTTTGACTCCTATAATCATGTGGAGATGAGGGTAATGATATTGCCTTCTGAGATATTTTTTCCTGAAGGAAGAAAATAGAAGACTTTCCATCAGATGATATAGACGTGATACATAAAGTGGCATGCAAAACAAATAACAATCACGAAAAAAACCTAGGATGCTTCCAAGCTTCCTTTTTAACTGAAGCGCTAACCCAGATTTTCCATACAACAAGATTCATGGACCACTTCATTATTTTCCAATAAAAAGTAAAAACATGCTTGGTAAGTTGAACAGACTTAACATTTATACATCGATACGAATATTTCTAAAACCTATAGTCGGCTCGAAAAGAAAGCTCCAATGACCAATCAATCTTCTACAGGATAGCAAAAAAACAACAGGATCAAAACACACACACACAAGTGCAGTTGTTTTGTTCAAATTACTTGATTGATTAGCCACCATGCTCCTAGATTACTTGGCAAACGTGCCAAATAGAATTCAGTATAGATACACAAACATGAAGCATGTTCATTAACAAAAAAGATAAATCAATTCTGTCCATTTAATGAGCTCATAAAAAGTTCGAACAATAAACAAATAAACGATCAGACAGAGAAGAAAGACAATGACAAAAAGATAATCTGAATCTGCTGCTATCAGGATAAGAGAAAACTTACATTAGTTTGTACATCAGAACTCCTATTTCTGTCATCTAAAGACCCATCTTCGCCTTGCTCTCTCAAAAGACGATTTTGCTTCAATGTTTCATTCATAGCCCGCACAGCCCTATGAGAATTCATTAAATACTGCATTATTGAGCTATACATAAATAGATCATTCTCCACAAATCAAGCAAAATTGTCATATAAGAGGTCAGAAATTTCTCAAATAAGAAAAAACTACTATTAAACATCAGGACACAAACATCAACCTCACTATATCATCACCAATTTCTGGCGTGATGCTAATGCTTCTTCTTCTTATCCTACGAGCCTCTGATGTTGATGCACCATCTGACCTATAGCTGCATTTTAATTGGCAATACAAGCAGTTTCAGAGCACTAGTATACACATTTCTCACAGCAATAAATAAGCAATCCAGTTAACACCAAATCCAAAGATTAAAGACTAGCTCAAAGACAAAATAATCCTTCACATACAGGTGGACAGATTACAGACAATGTAACATAAAATCGGAGACAAATGCAACCTTTTTTTTTTTTTTTCCCTATCGATTTATCCTTATTTTACCCCCTAACTGGTTAACACGAAGACAATTTACTGAGCACATCCAAGTATTCAGTATCTTAAATAAAAATGTTATAGGATCAACAAAAATAAAAACCTTGATGTAGACATGTCATCAGCATAATCTCTAAGAGACTTTCTATCCCCACTAAGCATGGACCGTCCACGGGCTCGAAAGGAAGGATGTTCTGGACTGCAAAACTAAAAATCGTTTAAATAAAAAAGAACTATGACTGAATGCAACCATTCCCATTGCCTCACTCGGAAGATAAAGGTCTTTGAAGGCAACTATATATACCCAAAATGCTGAATTAAAAGACCCAACAATGTAAAAAAAATAAAAACTTGCACGTGTGCAAATAAGAGCATGTGCACCAGACAAGAAAGAAAAATGACTGGATGAGCAAATTTGCTACCATCTGCAATGAATAGTATACAACCAATACAGCAAATTGTAATTTCATTTTTCTAAATCATTTCACAACAATTGTCGGACCCCTTGAAAACCAACTTATAAGTGCAGCCTCCATGGATCAGATGCATGTACATTCAACATTAGCAAGAGTCTACTATAAACAACAATCATTCTACTCAGAATGAAGTATAACAAGCTCATAACACTAGCACTAACATACATAGTTCAATCAAATGACATATATACAGTGAACAAGTATACTGTACTACAAACTAACCAACTTCGTGACTAACAAAACAAAGAGTCAACCTCGATGATTCAAATTATTTTCAGGCTAGGGAAACACGCAATAAATCAACAGTTACAATTTTCATTACTAGCATTACGCTGGGCAATTTGGCTTGAAAGGAATAAAAGAATTTTTTAGGATGTGGAAGAGGATTTTTTTGACATAAAGGATAAGTTTAGTTTTGAGTTACTTTATAGATACATCCTGTAAATAATTTTGTTTTGTTTCAGATTTAGCGAGCGATTCAAATTTCTTCATGTAGTTACTTTGTTTATTTTTTATCTCTAGTGGACTTTCTGTACTCCCTGATTTTTTATTTTTATTTTTTCATTTTTTATCAATTTCCTTTTCTTATTAAATAAAAAAGTTCATCTGACATTGCTAGCTCTTTATAGTCCGCACTTGCATTAGAACCATACAAGTCTTTGAATCCTCAAGTATAATATGATCCAATTCAAATACAAACATAAGAAGATTAAAAACAACCTTGAACTAGCAGTACGCTGTTCGGCAATGACCTTCCTCCGACTGCGCCGCCAAAATGAATTTGCAATGTTTGGTTCACTATGAGATAAACTGAGAAAATACAGAAACAACTTCAGTAGGAAACATGTCATAGTCTACACCTTTCTGGCAATCTCAATCATACAGATGTTGCGAGAATAAATAAAGGAATCAAAAGGCTCAACACAAAAGAAATTGAAAAGTCATCATAATTCTCATAAACTTTAACTTATCAAGGCAAGCAACATATATTACCTTAATTTCATGTCAATTGAGGTAGTAGACCGCAACATCATATTCCGCAATGACAGACCTGGGACGTTTGAGTCCAACCTCCTTTGCAACTGAAGGCTTTCATCTTTTTCAGCACTGGTGAGACAATGAAGAAGAAATTAACTAGCTATACCTCCTTCATTGATTTACACTCATCTATAACTAGCATCTCAAGTTTCAAAATAGGTGCAGTGCATAGAGGTTCAAGAATAGTAACCAGCTAACCTGTCAGGATCAACTCTCTCTGAAAACCCATATAAAGGACTGTTCGGTTCTAATGGTGAATCACAGGAGTCATTTTCTGCAGAATCACTCTCCCCTGCTGCAGAAATATGGGTCATAAAAATTGCCTTGGTTGTTCGGGGTAACAGCTGGCCCGGAAACCTCATGAGATCAACCAAGTATTCAACATTACTCAATTCAACTATGACGGACATATGCTTATCTGAGTCTGAATACTCAACAATCCCATCACTAGGCAAACCCTGATCAGAACACAAGTTTTCAGATATCAGCTACGGTTGTAAGAAATAGAACACACTGGACAATTTTCTTTTCCCAAAGTGAGGGTGACTCAAACAATGACCATGGGAAGAGGCCAACAGAAAGGAAAACAACTAAAAAGAAAACTTCACCCCACCAAAAAAGTAAAATCTTACCACCATGAGCCTACTTTCAAGACCTACAGTATCTGCTAAGACTTTAAATAAGATTGCTCGAGGACGACATGAACCCTGCTTTATTTGCCCCAGAAGCTGCAGACCTCGGTTCTCAAACATGTGGGAGGTTTCTTCTAGTACAGCTTTTGCTGAACTTTCTAAATTTGGCCGTTTATAGACATCAGAAACCTTTGCACAAAATGGAGAATAATTAAATTATGAAATACTTTCTTCATAATATTTTTGGGGAATCTCAGTTAATGCTTGATAAGTTATTGATCTCCATTAAATCTCAAGCAACACAAGATATTAAAACTTTACTATCATATTGAGTACCACACAACCTGAATAACATGCCCTAGATAGGATCGTACTGTATGTACTAATGGACTTATTTTCTTGCTTGAAATGATTCTTATAATAACACCAAAAGAGAAACAGTTATTAGAAATTTCCATTTCTCACCAATCCTGCAATTTTTTTTATCACGGCAGCTGGATTTGAGTTTAATCCTTTCACTAGGGCCACAATCAGTTGCTTCAACATGGAGAGTTTTTTATCTTTAGCAGCATCTACAAGAATGATATCGGCTTTAAAACCCTCTGCCCTCAAGGCATGAAGCTCATCGAGTGTGGGAATATCATCAAAAGTCTCCTTAAGCCTTTTCTCCTGCATATTGTTGCATTACCATCAATCAAGGGAAATCAAGTTATACCATGATCACCTTCATCTCTTTTAGCAATTATGCATGGTTGGTAAAAGCACAAACGATTCTCACCTGAATAACAGAATAAAAACCATTTGGAATTGGTTCAGAAAGCACTCCAGTGCGCCATAGAATTTGAGATGCTTTCTGAGATGACAATACATCTAGATCAGAACTTCTTGGCGACTCTGTGTTGCTTAAGGTCTCATCTTGAGAACCCAAAGAAACCGATCCAAATCTTTCAATAAAATCTGAATGCCACCATGAAGCATTAGAAGGCCCCTGTTCAGCTGGCCCTGCATCATCTCGTGACTCCTCCATGTCTTTAGATATTTAGAATTTATAACCATTTCGCCCCCTCTCCTCACCCCATAAAAAATTGTTCAGCCAAAGAAAAATAATTAGGCAGCAAAACAACAGATGCAAACTTTATTTGTACTGTCTTCTTCTTCAAGCTGGAGGCCATGAGACCTATAAAAACGACAAAAACAATCATGGAATTTGACATGAAAACAAATCCTTGAAGAATGAAAAAGGCAAATATCTTTACAGAATGGAAAGGATGTCCCTCAGATATGAAACTATAGGAGATCATCGTTGCAACTTGCAAGAGAAATGAAAAATGCCACAAGCTCATAACGGTATTCACATGTGAAAGTATATAAATAAAATTTACACCAGATTTTCCCTCAACAACACATGTCCAGAGATATGAGCATTACAAACTAAGAACTATTCGACACTCTACCAGATTTTGCTTGCTGTAAGACCTGGAGAGCTCATATTGACTACCATGGTATTATCATTGATTCATTTATATACTATTATGTGTCGTAATTAGCTATATGCTATGATCCCGCTGTTTATCCCATGCTTTGTAGTTTTGATGACCGCATAAATGCTCAATATAGCTTCTGAAATTTCAGTAAAAAAAATTTGCCAATCTCCATACTTCCTACCACCACCAAATTGGGCCATCTTTGGAAACAGACATAAGAACTTTTGCCGAAAGATATGAGAAACTCCCTGAAGCAGAGTTCAATATTCTAAGTCTTGAAAGCTCTTAAAATAAACAATGCCGATGCCAATTTAGAAATTTCAACCTATGTCCAAGTCCAATACTCCGACAAGCGGGTATTGTTCACGGCTTAGTCTCCCACATGCTAGCAAATCTAAGTTTGACTAAATCCCTAGATCTTTAAACAAACCCATTACTCCTAAAAAGAGCCAACTACAAAACACTTCACCTCAATTTCTCCAAATCGTCAATAAATTCAGATTTCAGCTCCGCATTTCGGCGCAAAACTACACCTAGCTTCGCCAATCAATGCCAACGAGAACCAAATCTTGGATCATTAGAAGCTCTGTGATCAGTAATTTCAACAGAACTTCACATTCAATCCTACTCGCTCACCTAACTAAAATCAACTCGCCATTTGACAAAAAGAGGGGGAAAAAATGAAATCCGAATCAGGATGAATCAAAAATAGAAACGATGATAAAGGAACAAAAGAATCGGAAGAAAGCAAATTACCGCCAGCAGATCCAAGCATTGGAATCCCAATCTCGCTTCGCATCCAATAACATTTGGATCTCAATTCCTCCGCTTCCCAAGAATCATTCCGAACACCGCAAAACCCCTCGCCGGCGGATTCCGAAAGGAGACGTCGCAGTCCCAACACACAACACACAAATATCTATATAAATACAACTTTGTGTTGTATTTCTGTGTGTGTGTATAGATAGATAGATATATATATATATATATGAATAATGTATAGAGGGAGGAACAGAGAGGCTGATGGAGCAGATGAAATATGTGATGATAGATATATATGTGTATATAAATATTTCGTTGTATATATATATGTTGATGATAGAGAGTGAGGGAAACGTGGAATGGGAGGGAGGGAGAGGGATTTGATTTTTAGGTTGGTTTTGATTGATAATTGATCGACGAGGAAAGCGATGGGCTTTTCCAGAGAGAGAAGAGAGAAGAGAGGGGAGAGGAGAGAAGAGAGAGAGAAGACAGGAGAGAAGAGGAGGGAGTGAGGTGGTGAGTCACGTGCATAGCGCGGGCGGAGAGGGATCTGGGGGACCTTCCCCCGACAGCCAGCTGGCGAGGGGGTGGCTCACCAACATCCACACCTTCGTCCGCGTGAATCAACGCCCCTCCCTTTTTTCCATTTTTTGTTTTATTTTTTTTTTCATTTCTTTTTATTTCTCTAAATTATTACTAATTACTGGTACAAAATTACTAAAAAAGTTTCTAACGAAAAATAATTTTCAAGCAATATAACTCAGAGGAATAAGTGTCATTTATCACTACTTTAAAAAAAATAAATAAATAAAATTAGTTCATCTCTAATTAGGGTGAGGTGATTTAGGGGGAGTTTGGTGTGTTAGTTTGAGTTGAAATTTTTAAGTTTCAATAGTAAATTTTTTTGAATTTTCAGAAAAGACAAAAAACTTTTTGGGAAAAGACAAAAACTTTTTGGGAAAAAGATAAAAACTGAGTTAAAATATTTTAGTTTGAGTGAACAAAACAAACACACCCTTAATAATAAGAAAGACCTATTTAGAGTCTTTGTTTTTATCAAGTTTCATATTCGAGTTGTGATGCAGGTATAGTCTAGCTTTTGACAAAAAAATCATGTGTTGTCTGATCTTAAAGTCTGTGGTATGCTAATTGTAAAGATCATCCCAAAGATCATTTATCACTCGTTCAAATAAATCTTCATGTTCTCTCTCTCTTAAAGTGATGTTAAACGGATAGTGTAAGAGCTTTAAAACACATTCCAATGTTTCGGTAACATAAAAGTGTCATGAATCTCATGAATTTGTTGAACTACAATATAACAAGAAGTACAATTATTTCATGTTGTTGTAAAGTAGTGAATAATAAAGAGATTTTAATTTTATTTTAGGTGAGTTTTGAACTCTAATAAAATTAAATGTAAAATTACGATGCGAGATTCATAATTTTAGTTGAAAGGTGGGTGTAAATTTACCGATAAGTTAAATATGTGATAATCTTGTTGATTAGGCTAGTGTCTTCGGACTCAAAATGGCACATGTCACCATTTATAAGTCTGTCATTTTTAATTTTTTTAGGAGAAAGAAAAAAGACAATATTAATGCATCTGCATATTATCACTCTACACCTATATATATATGTATTATATTTTAACAGTACTAATGGCTGGACCATGAGTTGGACTAATTAACCTATTTATTTTTCACATTGTACACGTGGGGGATTTAATCAAAGTCAAGTTGACAACAAAATTTGGTTTTCATTCTCTCTACTGTTTAGATTTTTTACTTCCCTAAGTGCCAAAACTTTCTCAGCTATATATTCCAATATCTTTTTTTGACTGGTAATGGCCAATGTCTATTTTAGTAATACTAATATCTTGATAATGGTTTTTTTTTTTTTTTTTTTGGGAATATATGCGATGTTGTTTTTTGAATAAAGGAAAAGGAAAAAAGCAAGGAGATAAGGAACTTTATTTGATATGTCAATTGGGTTGTAAGAATTGCATTAAATGATATGTGAAATCTGGAAATATTCAATTTAATGTTGTTCGTCATATTAAATAAGCTTTCTAACGGTTGATTTATTAGTTGAAACTTGAATTAGATCATGTGAACTATGCCATAATGTTCAATTATTAAATAAGATGTGACTAGTAAAAAAGGTTGATACGTCACAGTCACACGAGGAAAATTTTTACTTGAAAAATATTACTATTATTGTTAATATTACTATTATTTTAACTTGAAAATTTTTACTTGGAAAGGAAAGATGTTTTCGGTTAGGGGTATAGAAGTGTTGATTAAGGCTGTAGCCCAAGCTACTTCCACTTACACGATAAGTGTGTTCAAAATTCCTCTTTCTTTATGTGGCGACCTTCAATCTCTAGTTTCGAGATTTTGGTGGGAAAGTGTTGGGATGGAGAGGAAAATTCATTGAGTTCGTTGGGAAATCCTTTGTCGGCCTGAATTGGAGGGGGGTATGGGATTTCATGGTTTGTCAGCTTTTAACAGGGCTCTCCTAGCTAAACAGGGGTAGTGGATTCTCACATGTCCTCATTCTTTCATGTCATGAGTTTTAAAGACTAAGTATTTCCCTCAGACTGATTTTCTTGGCGCCCAAATTGGTCACAATGCCTCATACACGTGGCAAAGCATTTTATGGGGACGGGGTCTCTTAAAGAAAGGTATTAGATGGAAAATTGGGTCGGGCAATGATGTTCGGATGTTTGGAGATCCTTGGTTGCCGAGGCCCAACCTATTTAGACCCATTACTACTCCTAATTGGGACAGTTTGAACTTGAAGGTTGCAGATTTGTTGTCGTCCTCTAGTTGGAATAGGAAATTTATTGATGAAGTATTGTGGTCAGTGGACAAGGAGCTTGTGTGGAGTATCCCTGTTAGTGCTAGACACCGTGATGATATATTAGTGTGGCACTATGGTAAAAATGGTTAGTATTCGGTTAAGTCGGGCTATCACATTGAGATGGAGTGCGGGCAGAATGAGGCAAGCTCGGAGGGAGATGGGGCTTCCGGTTGGTGGAAGAAACTTTGGTCGTGCAAAGTTCCCAACAAGGTCAAAATTCATCTTTGACGTGCATGCTACAAAGCCATTCCAGTCAGGTCTCACCTTCACCGTCGTGGTGTCTTGATTGATCATTCTTGCCCAAGATGTGGTGACGAAGTGGAAGCACTACTACAAAATGTGGAAGCACTACTAAAAAACGGTCGTGGAAAGTACGGCAAAAATACGGCGCGATATTGGGTTCCCGAAAACGGTCGTACGAACAGGAATTTTCAAATTTTAAATTTTAAATTTTTTTTTTCAGATTTTCGGCCGTAGGTTTTAGAGCATAAATTAAAAAAAAAAAATGCCTCATTCCCTCCCAAATCCCAATCTCTTTCACGCCTCTTTCACTCTCGCCTCCAATCTCTCCCTTGAAACCCATCTCCTCCTCCGTGACTCCTCCTTCCATTATCTCTTCCGTCTCTCCCTCTCTACCTCGCCTCCAATCTCTGCCACCCTCCCTACATTCTCTCTCGCCCCTTACCCTCTATCTCTTGCCTCCAATCTCCGCCGGCCACGACTCCACCATTCATTCTCTCTCGCGCTTCTTCCTCTCTCTCGCCTCCAATCTCCGCTGCGTCTCCTACCCCCAATCTCTTCCTCGAAACCCATCCTCCACCGCCTACCCCACTATCGCGCCGCCCCCACCCACGCCTGTGGAATTGGTAAGTCTCTTTCTCTCTCTTGCTCTCTCTTGCGCTGTACATATTATGATTTTGAAGACTATTTGGTTGATTGTGTTTGTGATTTTGGGTGATTGTTAATTGTGTATGTGATTTTGGATGATTGTTTTCCCAAAAAAAAAAAAAAATGTTTTGATAACTTGATTATATTTTTGCATATTACATGTTAGAAAAAATGCCATATTGGATGATGTTTACGTATTTGGGTGATGATTAGTTTTAAATTGATTTAAAATATTGGGGTGAGGATTTGATTTAGATTGTTTTCCAGAAAAAAAAAAATGTTGATTTTGTGATTTATGCTTTTACATATTACGTGTTCGGCAAAATACCCGATTATATGATATTTACGTGTTTGGATGATTATTAGTTTTAAAGATTAATTTAAAATGTTTAGGTAAGGATTCGGTTTAGATTGTTTTCCGGAAAAAAAAATGTTGATTTTGTGATTTATACGTTTGCATATTACATGTTCAACCTAATTAAGTTGTAAGTATATTTTTATATTCCAAATTGTGATTTGATGTTACATTATTCTTGTTTTAATTGTTTTGAACTTTGTTAAATTGTTATGGCACTTAATAACTAGAAGATTTTGGTGGGTAAATGAGTAAGAAAGTGGCACAACTATGAAACATTGATTGATACTGTTTGATGTCCTCTACAAGAAGGATATGTTGAATGCAGATATTTTGTTTTAGCCTTTATGCGAGAAATAACCTTGACTCTCGATGGATTATCCGTACTTCAAACTAAGAATTTTTATACCGACGTTGAGATGAGTTTAGTAAGGCAAGAGTAGGCTAATTTTGTAATGCGGTTCATCCAATATAGTTAGAAGACAATCTATAAATTTTATAATGTAGTGTATGTTTTTGTAATCATTATTGTACATTGTGACACAAAATTAATTGAAAATTAGCTATTATTTTAATATGGACTGTGCAATGGATAACACATGGGATTTGTCATCTGTGGGAAATCGCATGAATTGTGATTTTTTTTTCATTATAATCTTTCCATGACCGTTTTTAGCAAAAATGGTTGTGGAATCTTCTTGGCGAAGAACTTTCCACGACCATTTTTTGCTAAAAACGATCGTGGTGTACGACTATTCCACGACGGTTATTTTTCCATGACGGTTATTACTGAAAACCGTCATGGAATAGCCCTCTCTACCTCGTATTTGATATCATTTTTATCTATTTCACGACGGTTAAAAAACCGTCGTGGAATCCAAATAAATTCCATGACGGTTAAAAAACAGTCGTGGAAATATACCGCAACGGTTAAAAACCGTCGTGGTATCCTTTTTTTGTACTAATGAAGACACCTCTTATGCTCTTTGGTCTTGTGGGAGTGTTCGTTCTATATGAGAGGGTTCAGTACTTTGGCAGGTACTCTAGAAATTCCCAGGAGGGTCTAGTGTTCGTTCTATATGGGAGGGTTCAGTACTTTGGCAGGTGCTCTAGAAATTCCCAGGGGGTCTGTTTAGTTCCCTTTGTCATTTTGCTGCTTCAAAGTGCTCTAATGAAGATCTTGACTGCTTTGGTATGTTAGTGTGGTCAATTTGACAAGACAGGAACTTATTTGTTTTTGAAGGAAAGCTTACCAGTCCTAAGTAGGTAGTCTCTCATGCTGGGCGTATCCTTGGCAACTATGAAGTGGCTTAAAGGCTTGCTCAAGTCCCTAGTACCACTATGCCGACTCCAAAGACTCCATGGAAACCTCCAAACTTGGGGCAGGTCAAAATTAATGTGGATGCCTCCGCCCACATCTTCAGAAGTTCATTGGTATCGGTTTGGTAGCTAGAGATGCTAATGGGGTGGTGTTAGGAGCTATGGCCCATCGAATGGCAAGTTGTTTTTCACCCTTTTTAAGCGAATGTATGGCTATAAGAGAAGGTGTGTGGTACGCTCTTTCCAAAGGATACTCAAATTAGATCATTAAGACGGATGCACTGAATGTTGTATATGTCATCAAGAATCCAGAACTCCGATCCTTGGAAGCAAATATCATTCAAGATATTTGCGATACTCTTGAACTATCAGGAGGTGGTAGTATTTGTTATGGTTCCCGTTGTGAGAATTCGGCAGCCCAGTTCTTAGTTAGTTTTACTTTTTTTAGTACACACTCTCATGTGTGGTATGATGTTTTGCCCTCCTTTTTGGGTTGCTTTGTAAAAATTGATTTGCGTGGTTTAAGTTAAATAAAAGGCATCAAAACTTACCCTCAAAAAAAGAAAATTTTGTAAAATAAGATTTATCAAAAAAAAAAATTATAATAGAAGATGAACACTTGTGTGACATTATCAAAGTTGATCTTTTGCGATTGAATAATAAAGTAATTTCAAAAAAATAAAGAACGTGAAGAATTTAGACTGATCGACTCTATAATGTTAGAGTCACGTCCTTTATATTATTAAGAAGTAGAAAGTATACTAAATTGTTTATAATGCAAAATAATGATTAGGGTCTTCGGGTAGCCGATAGCCTTTTTATAATCTTATATCAGATTAATAAAAATTAAAAAAAAAAGTTAATATTGTAAAAGAATTATTAATGTGTAGCATTTAACTATTCTCAAAGCTTGTCCTTATCTACTTATAAATTTGAATTTGAATGTTGTAAGTTTTTTTAAAAAAATATTCTCGTGATTCCAGACATTATTTTCAACTCTCTCTACTTCTCTTGACTCCCACCTTGACTTGAATGGCTTTTTCTACAATATTGATTGCAACACGGGACAGGAGTTGGTCACCGCCGACATTCGGCCAGCTCGACGACGGCGACAACTACAATTACCATAATCAACCAAGCTTATATGCTAAGAGAATTGTGTTTCTTTGCTCCAAAGGCACATTAGTGTACAAATGCATAAAGTACCATTTAGAAAAAGAGAGATTTAGAATCCTTTTTACAAACTAAACTCTATATCTTAATGCTCCCCCATACTATTTTTAGCTTCTAGAATTCCCCCTTGTAATTAGTGTTTTAGATTTCTAAATTTAGGCTATTCTTTAATATAAGAGTGGAACAAAAAAAAATAAAAAATAAAAAGGGAAGGAGATTAATTTGGTATATTACTTAGGCATTCTATAGATGGGTACATACAAATCCTTGCCTTTATAAAGCATATTTATCACTTTCTATACAAATCCTTGCCTTTATAAAGCATATTTATCACTTTCTATGTATTGGAGCATTCGAATATCCAAAAGAGAAGAAATTACATAAATATCATATAAATAGTAAGAGCTCCTCATGATGTCAAATCTTGAAAAGAATATAATTTCACCAAAGTGGACATTTCAAGTAATGACCCCTAACCACCTCTAAGCATGTCAATGGTTCCCATCAAAAGAGGCTAAAAGAGTGCCACTATTATTCCTCATTCTTTCTTTTTAACCTCTGTGGAGTAAAAGAGAAATTAAAAAAAAAAAAAAAATTTAACGTAAAAGGATGTTTGACTTGTTCAAGCATAACATAGCAGGTGAAAAAAAGGGTGCATGTTACAAAGCATAAAAACATCACAAATGTTAAACATATGGTTTCCTTCTTTATTCTTTTATTTATTTTTAATCATTATTGGACAAATATCTCCAAAGAAAAAAGAAAAAAGAATAAAAAATGAAGGAATTTGCTCCATGATGAAGAAATGGGTATTATATTGACAATTAAAAAAGAAAAAAAATAATAAATGAAAGGAAAAGATGTTTGCATGAATGTGTATGGGGAGGATATACAAAAGTGCTGAAAATATGGAGGATGAATGGAAAGGCATTGACCAAAGATGCTGCAATTCAAAGTTACTTATCACCAAAGGTGATCATAGAAATCCCATCTTAATTATCAAAAGGTGTTTTATATTTAAGGATAAAATTCATTACCAAATCATTATTATATTTTAAAGAACAAATTGAAGTTGTCAAAGTGTTTTTTTTGTTTTTTTTTTTTAAATATAGTTTTGCCAAGAGTTGTGAAAGTGCTTGAACACCCTAATTTACCACTTGTGCATAATGTATTCATAAAAAGCTTGCATGGTTGGAGAGAAAGGTTAGAGGAATGATAGAGGTAGCAGAATTGGTAGAAGCATTTTAGGACCATGATTTTTTTTTTTTCTTTATAGAAAAAATTAGAGGAGAGAATGGATTGGGTGATTGGTAAAACAATCCTCCAAAAAGCTTAATTGAATCTTTCCCAATCGGAGGGAATCTTGAATGAAACATATTACTTAATTAGACTATAATGCAAATTATACCCTTACTATTGTATGAAACCAAATAAAATAAGGATAAAATTGTAGTTATACATACTTAACTGTATTACCTAAGTGAGGAAAATTGAGAATGATTGCCTACAATTAAGGAAATTGATGTTCTTTGAAGGATTTCAATTCTCTTATCTAATAAATTCCCTCATTTTTCTCTTCTACCAAACAATCATGGGTCTCAAAATCCTTTTACTAATCCATTCATCCTCTCCCTCCTTTTGCTTTTCCCTTCTACCAAACTGTTTTGGATGTTTTGCTGGAAAGTTTTCTTTCAAGAGGTTACTCGTGTAGAGCACAAAATAAGAAAATTCGACTCCTGAAACTGAAAAGCTTGATATTTAAAAAGGAGGCTTTTATGAAAAATTATCTTATTATTGATAGAACTCTGATAGTAATATTTATGTTAGATTCTATCAATTTTACATATTTTTTTTTATTTTGATACATTTTAGTCAGATCTAACATTCAATAGCGTGCACAACTTATACACATGCATACACTTTTATGCACTATTCCAACTCCCAACAGTAACCTATACCTATAACACTGAAAAATCGACCAAGCAACTGTTTTTCCAACCGGATCAGAGCCTTTACAAAAGCACTTTTAGCAGCTTATTACATACATGCAAGTTTAGCAAGTTGTTCTGTAAAGTCATCAATCATCCTCCAATAAACGCCGCGTCTCAAGTAGGAGATGATTACTGATCTTGCCTGTGTGTTTCCTTTTTTTTTTTTTTTTTTTTTTTTTTAAGATGCATGAATCATGATTATATGCATTGTTGGTAGGAATAAATAGATATACTTGGGCTAATCAGTGAGTTAGAATCAAATTCGCTGGTTGCATCGTCTTTTAAAAAGCTATACTTTATTCCCATCTTCCTTATGTTACGAAAAGGTTTGTCGGAAAAATAAACGGCAACATGTGCTATTAGGGGGAAAAAAATTTAAATATGTAACAAATTCTTACCTTATGATATATATTTGATGAGGTCCAAAATGAATAATATACCTTGTGAAAAAACAAAAATACAAGATAAGTAAATTTAGGTTTTTACTATAATCCTTTAGATAGAAACATATTATAGATGGCAATAGGATAGGACGGGAGCAGGGATTGTTTCCCCATTTCCATCCCCAACCTTTAAAGTCTAACGACATGTCAAAGGAAATTTATGCGTTCAAACCCACATAATCGAAGTATTTAATTATTCATAAAATTGCACATGCCATTACACATGCAAACTTTTTATTAAAAAAAAAAAGGACAGCCTTTCCGAAAATTTATATATCTTTAGTTTAAAAAAAAAAAACTTTAGATATAAACATGCAAAGGGAGAAATAAATAATAGTATTTTTTAATAAACGGATATAATAAATAATAAATCTTAAAATATTTGAAATAAATAACAATAAATACTTAAATTGTAAGTTTATCAAAAATAAATCTATTTACTATTAGAATAATTAGCCTAAATAGTCCTTAAACTATTGAGCATGTGACGATTTGGTCCCTTTTTTTTTTTTTTAAATTTTGACCGAGACGACCCTAAACTCTCTAAATGGTGACAATCTAGTACTTTTTGTCCAATTCCGTTAAGTTTTTAATGGAAAAGATCACGTGACCTATTACATGAGTTAGATTACCCATTAAGAGACGAAAATAACCTTAGTTTTTGAAAAAATAATACCCATTATACATTCCAAAAAAAAAAAAACAAAAGAGGGGAGAAAGAGTGGACAAAAACCCAGCCCCCCGCCCCACCGTCTCTTCTGTCACCAGCCCAACCCCCCCTCCCCCCCCCCCCGACCCGCGTCGTCCATATGCACACCCCAACGAAGATGTAACGAACCCACCCCCCAACGCCAAGCTCCGCCCTCCCACATTGAGCTTCATCCCCCCACCCCAAGGATTTGAGCATCGGCAAGCCTAGACCTCCCCCGTCCCGCGCCTCCGCCGACGAGCTCAAAGGCCCCCGACCGCCACCTCAGTTGGGGAGCTCGAATCCACCGACCCCCCCCCCCCCCCCAACTCTGAGCCTCCCCCCACCAACCAAACTAAAACCCAGGCCCCCCTCATCACTGAACTCATACCCACCCCCCCCCCCCCCCCCGCCCCCCGGCGTAAAGAAATAATAGTATTTTTTAATATACGGATATAACAAATAATAAATCTTAAAATATTTGAAATAAATAACAATAACTACTTAAATTATAAGTTTATCAAAAAAATAAATCTATTTATTATTAGAGTAATTAGCCTAAATAGTCCTTAAATATTGAGAATGTGACGATTTGGTCCTTTTTTTTTTAATTTTGACCGAGATGACCCTAAACTCTCTAAATGGTGACAATCTAGTCCTTTCTGTCCAATTCCATTAAGTTTTTAATGGAAAAGATCACGTGACCTATCACATGAGTTAGATTACCCATTAAAAGATGAAAATACCCTTATTTTTTGAAAAAAATAATACCCATTATACATTTTAAAAAAAGAGGGGAGAAAGAGTTGACAAAAACCCAGCCCCTCGCCCTACCCTCTCTTCTGTCACCAGCCCAACCCCCCCGACCCGTGTTGTCCATACGCCATACCCTAATGAAGATGGAACAAACCCGCCCCCCCCCCCCACCATGATGAGCTCCGCCCTCCCACATTGAGCTGCGCACCCCCCCCCCCCCCCCCCGCCCCCCCAAGGATTTGAATGTCGACAAGCCTAGCCCTTCCCCGTCTCACGCCTCTACCGATGAGCTCAAAGGCGCCCCGATGCCACCTCAATTGGGGAGCTCGAATCCACCCAGAGCCTCCCCCCACCAACTAAACTCAAACCCAGGCCCCCCTCATCACTGAACTCAAACCCCCCCAGTGCCCCCCCCCCCCCCCCCCGGCGTAAAACCTAGATCTGGGGTAGCCCCCTAACACACTCACCACATATCTGCCCCCCCTCTCCGGCTGTTCTCGCCGAGTCCACCCCATCCCCCCCCCCCCCCCTTCCACGCTGAGCCTCCCCCAACAAACCGAACTCAAACCCACCCACCCCTCCCCCACCCCCCCGGACTCAAACCCATGCCCCAAAAGACAAAATCAGAGAGGAGAAAGAAATATGCTTGTGGTTAGGCACAAGAAACATTGCAAGTAAGGTGGCAAAGTAGTGGTTGGGCATGGCGGAGAAGCTCCTAGTGGCGTGGGACCTCCTAAGGGTGAAGAGCTTCGTGATCTGCGTCCGCGAGGCATACCCAGGGCTCCTCAACTAGTCCGCCGCCTACAACGCCTTTGCCATTGCCCCTCACATATGCCAATTCAGTCATCAGCGCCCATCCCTGTGCGAACCCCACCGCCCCTCCCTTCATTCCCTTTCGTGTTCGCAAAAAACTTCGAGAGTGAGGCTGGGAAAGAATTGGTTTTGGGACGAGGAAAGAGAGGAGGTCAAAAGAATATGATTTTTTTTTTGTTTATGAGTTTAAAAAAAAAAAATTAAATGTATTATTATATTAATAAAATACCCTCACAAATTAGATCATATGCATTGAACGTGGCCTATTCCGTTAGAAATTTAACAGACTTGAACGGAAAATACTATAATTGTCAATATTTAAAAAATTTAGGATCGTCTTGGCCAAAATTTTAAAAAAACATGAACCAAATCGTCACCTTGCAAAGAGTTCAGAGACCATTTAGGCCAATTATTCTTACTATTATTATTTACTTTAAATAAAATAAAATCATGTCATTTACTTTTCTTTTTGAAGTATTTACACAAAATGGTCATTTTTGAGTCCCTCTTTCAAAATATATCTACAAAGCAACTTATTTACAAATTTGAACAAATTTTGAATTTCAATGATTTTCTTTTCCTCATATGTCTTTCCACAATCTGCGTTTGCATGTCAACTTTTTTTCTAAAAAAAAAAATCTTTAATTAAGGAATTGAATGCACGTTTTCATCTGGGATTTTTTTTTTCGAGAAGCCTTTTTTTAGGGAAACTATTTCGGTAACTTTTTTTTTTTTTTTCTCTGGTGTGTTTTTTTTTTTTTTTTGGAAAAAACAACCCTCCTTATTTTATGCCATTACTTTTTAAACTGATTTGAAAAAGTTAAATATATCAATTAAATTGAAAATTACGTTTTAAATTTTCTGAATGCACATTTATTTGATTTTCCTTCCTTAATTAGTTTTTTTAATTTTTTTTTCCAGTGTCTGCCTTCCTTCTTTGAGTTTGCTGGTTTTATCTCTCGTCCATTTTTTTTATAATTTGCATGCAGTTTTTTTTTTTAATTTCATTTAAAACTTTTGATTACCCATTTTAATGGATTTAGTTTATTTTAAATACACATTATATTCATCAATTCATCATTAGTGGTGTATTTCAATATTGATTGAGCTACTATACTTTATTAATCAATTCTAGTTACCGAATTAGCTGATATCTTCACACAAAATTGACAAGAAATAATAAAGATATTAAATTAAAATAAATGCACAAAAAATTTGAGTCACCATCAAATTTAACCTTGTACTTGAAAAAAAATAAGACATATTCACTCTATATTATTTTGTAACATATTGACCTCATCAATATAATATTGACATTGAGTACCAAAATTCAACAACAAAAAACAAAACATATTAAAGTGGATGTTGATCTTCATAACATATTGACCTCGTCAATATGATATCTTCAATAACTTGCACTATAGTGTGGTGGTTGATCTTCTTATTAGTCCATTGTTCTTTTGGCTTCAAAAGTTGCTCTCCTGTTTACACGATTCATTTTAATATCAACGACAATAAACATATAATACCAAAAAGATTGAGTCAATAACAAAATGATTCTTCATAAATATATGACAAAACTAATATAGTAATGACTGCATCATTATAAACTAACCAAATTATCTCAAATTACCATAATGACTATAACAAATACAAATTCTAAAACTTCATAAAACATATAGCAAATATCATTATAATTGATTCCATATCATTAGTAGTAATGCTAAGCATAATAATAAAAAGATTGAGTCACTATGAAATTTTATAACAAATAAAAGATTTATTAATGCTAAGCATGACAAGAAAAAGATCGAGTCAGTATGATATTTCTAGAATCAATAAATCAAGATAAAATAGTTTTAAACTATCAAATTGTATCTTGCTATGCATAAAACTAAATCTAACAATCCTATTATCTGTTTCTCTTGGTCCTTATCACAAAGATCAATAGTTACAATTCAAGTAAAATAACTCATACACTAAAAGAAAAATGAAAAGAGTCGGATCAATATTATAATTTTCAAGGCTTTATCAAGACATACTAAATATTCTTCATAGAACTAAATCCAATTGCAAGCATTTTTAATAAGAAACCATTAAGCGTAATATTATAATTTGGGGGTTTATAGTATGTTGTTTTGATATTGATATGTGACAAATCTCGTACAAGCATTAATAATTTGTAATTTTTGATTTTTCAATATAAAAAAGAACCGAAATCACAAATGCCGTCAATATGATAAAGACCGAAACCCTAAATCACTAGCACCAACAATAAATCGAATTTGTTGACAAAATAAAAGGACCCTTCAAAATAAACCCTAAATCTGAACTTCAAAATTGATCAAATCACAACATTGATTGTCTAAAACAAAATCTAGAAACTAAAAATTCGAGGAGAAAAACATAAAACCATAATCGATATAATAATGACCCAATCCGTACATACCTATTGGAGCATATTAGCATATGAGGAAGATGGAATTATCGACGGATCATTATTTGTTGAAGTGATGCGCGTGAATCGCCTTGGGGAGGGGGATACCGACCCAATTTCTATAGATTTGGAAGCTATTTATTTGCTAGATTTTTCTTCCCCATGGTCGGAGGCGCCGGAGCATGGGATGCAATCACACCAAAAAGGAGAACGATGAAGACGTTTCAAAGAGGAGAAGAGGATGAGGAAAATCATGAAAGTGGTTTTTGAGGGAGGAGGAAAATAATGAAAATGGGTTTCCGAATATCCGAATCCCTTAAATTTAGGGAAATTTTTAATTTTTGAATCTTTAAAACATTGCCTAAAAATTAGGAAGTAATCATATATTTTTTTTCCACCTAAATTTGAGTAAGGGGTAGTTTTGTCAGTATATATGTAAGTAGTTTCACTTTTTGTTCATTTTTACAAATAGATTGATTGATAGACATCTTTTAAAAGCATGGTTTAAATTCAGTCATACATGTAAATAGTTTTTTTTTCCTCGTATTTTCCGCTCTAGAGAGGAAGAAAATTTGCAGTCCAGACTTGAAGAGTGTGGGCTTGAACGTGAACAAAATGGGCCATCCATTCCAACATTGGACTGCAGAAAGCACAGATCTAGCTGACACGACAACCCAACCCAGTCAAATGCATTAAGTTTTTTTTTTTTTTTTTTTTTTTTAAATAGAGAAAATTACCTAAATAATCAAATATATTTTTTCACCTATAGATCAACATAACATAAATTCTCCATTCTTAACCAACATGACATAAATTTTAATTAACTTTAGTTTAATTTTATATCATATTGATCTAATGTTAATCTTTTGTGTCATGTTGGTGTAATGGTCTCTAAATTTATATATGCTTTCTAAAATTCAAATTTATAAGAAAAAAAATAGCATTTTTAATAATAGTACATAATAATTTTATTAGATACATGATTTATTTACTACTTATTAATATATTTCATAGCTAGTAAATTTATTATTTACTTTAAATATTTTAAAAAATCTAACTATTTATTTCAATTATTTTCGCAAAAATACTATTTATTATAATTTCTTAGAATGAGATTTATCATGATCATGTGCTTGCATTTGAACATCCCATTGGTGGTCTAATTTGTAACATTCACAGGAAAAACAATCATGATATCTTCTTGCTAAAAATAATCTTTTGACTAAGACATTACATACCTACCTCATGTTTGAAACTTTGAATTACATTTTTTTTTTGAGGGGCTTGAAAATAAAATATTCTTTTGTCAAACTTTTTCACCAACACTCCAACAAAGGAAAAATAAAATTGGAAACACGTCAAGTGCAATATCACGTGATTGAAAAGTTTGGTGGTCCTCGAATCTCGATCGAAATTAAATAGTATAAGCATGAAAATGTAAGGAAATATCTCCTAAATTGTTTTGTTTTGTTTTTATTTTTATTTTTTTAATTTAAGATATGAAATTTGAATTCTATATTATGTGATAGAGTTAAAAATAAATTACAGTTAGACAATGGTACATGATCCCAAATTATTTAAAATAGTAAGATATGGTCAAAGCTCAATTTAAGTAATATATATATATATATATGAATATGAATATTTATTAAAAAAAGGGTTGAAATGGAAGCAAAATGAACTTTAATTTCTTTCCCCTTCCGACGAACTTTGACCCAAGAAAAACAAGAAATTTGTCACTTCCCATAATGTTATTTTATAAGAGTGAGTAAAGGTTGTTCATAGATTTTAGCAAAAAAAAAAAAAAAAAAAAGTTGGTCATAAAAAAATGTGTACTTGACTTCAGAAATCTGTAATATGAGCTGGAGATTTCATGTGCAAGATATGGCTAGATCTCTCCACTCTAGAGGAGTCAAACAATGCCAAACTATACTCTTCCTTCAAATTACTGGATTTCTTTAAGGGGGGAAAAAAAAAAGGAGAGAATATCAAAATTTTTTTTTGGCTGAATGAATCTTAATTATCATCTTATTCCTTCCCTTCAATCTTTTAGGAAATATTCTTAAGCCTATATTTGGTAGAGTGGAAAAGATAAAGAAAGAATATTATAAAGAATTGGAGGGAAAAAAAGAAGAAGAGAATTTTAACTGTTTGATATAAAGTAAATAAAGAATGAAGAAAATTGTAATTTCACAAGACCCAACAACTTTTAAAGCTTTTAACTTGGAAAAGAAAAGAGAAAGAAAGGAATATAACAAATTAAATGATAAATAAAATAACTATTTGATGTTAAGTATTTCTTATCCTCCTATTTATGTAAAGGTATAATTATAAAATATACTAAAATAAACATTGTACTTCCTCCTCCTTTTTCCTACTACCAAAGCACATGAAAAAGAGAAATTCTCCCTCATGCATTTTATTTTCTTCACCTTATAATCCGTTTGGTGAAATGGTTTGAGTTGAAATTTTTAAATTTGAGTTGGTTGATTTTTTAAAAATTAATTATAATTCTTGTTGACTTTTCATAAAAAAGATAAAAACTGAGATGAAAAAATACCGTTTAGTTTAAGTTAAATGGTTTTACCAAATAAACCATTAATATTTAACTCTTTCAATCCTTTCTATTTTCCATCACCCTTATCATAACATAGCATTAAATGCTTTTCTTTACCTCCTACATCAAGAAAGATAAAAAAGCAATTTGTTATCTTGTGAAGGCCATGTAGGAAAGGAATCTTTATACGTGCAGTAAAACGAGAATTGGTTATTTCTATAAACAAAAATTTTGAATTTTCTCATTAAATTATGCATTGCCAAGTGCCAAAAAAGTAAAATATGATTAATGAAGAAACAATACTATTATAGACATAAGAGCCTTTAAATATTAAAAACTTTCGTGCTCTTTTTTCTCTCCTTTTTGTTTTTTTTTTCCTGCATTTTATTTGTATGATAGAAATTCGAAGGCATAGACAGAACAATCTTTTTTTTTTTTTTTTTGGCATGAGGCATACCTTTTTTGGTTTATTCAACATAAAATTCAAACTAAAAACGATGCATAATAATTACATCTAATCATTGCTAATTTGGAGGAAAAATCTGAACGACAGTACCCAAAGAGATTACCGCAATCAATTTTCCATAATGATGCCCTGTTTATAGAGTTTTTTCGTGACAACAACCATGACAGTTAGAACTTAGAAGCATTCTTATTATTTGGAAATAATTAAGATATTTTATTGAATTGAAATATGGCAGGAAATTAAAATTAAAAAAAAAAAAAATCCATCTAGTAACCTTATCCCAGAAAAGCCACATGGACTATAGAAATTAACAAACAATTAACAGATCAGTGTGAGAAATAAAGAAAGTGCGAACACTGTTTTAAGGGCTGACTACTGAATCAGAAGTTGCATCATTAATAAACTCAATTATGGAAGGAATCTATTCTTTCCCATTTGGAGCATTCAAAGCTTGGACAAAGCTAGGTTGGTGGAGAATTTATGCATTTTTCTGCCCCAAAAGCATGGAATTTTATGCACTTAATACAACCATCATTATTATTATTATCTTGTCGTGTACTAATTATCTATTACAAGTTGCCCTGTATTGAAAGCTTTTCCATTCTAATAATAATAATAATAATAATAATAAGATGATGATGAAGAAGAAGAAGAAGAAAAGAATAAGAAGAAAGTTGCCCTGTATTTTCTTCATGACGTTGAGACCTGAACAATTGTCATAGTCATCCCGTGTCTGTATTAAAAAACTTTTCCTTGCTTTTACCATGTTGGTATTTATTTTGTTTTTAGTAAGCACCATATTGGTATTTCTCTTGTTATATTATTGAAACATACTATAACATTCTGATGGCAACCAGTTAGGTATATTGTCATATCTCAATATATATATATATATATATATATAAATATGTATATAGGATATGTCTTGATAGTTGAAATATTTGTGATTATAAATAAACTTGTTTTTACATTCTATCATAAGATTAGATTTGTCTTTTGTCTTTTTTTTTTTTTTTTTTTTTTTGGGCTCCTATCAAAAGATATGAGATTGGAAAAACATATCGTGAATTTTGCCACAATAGAATAGTGATGAAATGATAATATTTAATAACTGAATTAAAATATATATATATATATATATATATATATATATAAAGGTCGATAATAGAGCTACGAATTTATTATTCAAACCAAGAAGTTATTGTTGTTGTTGTTTTTAAAAAAAAAAAAAATACATTTTTCATTTGGAAATTAGAAGAAAGGATGTAACTCCTAGACTACTCTCCTACCAAGATTTTTAGAAGTGGGACTTTGGTATTTCCACATAACGAAAATAAAAAAATAAAAAATTGAAAAACCACTAGTTTGGATAACAATGCTGAGGATGGTTGTGAATGAAAGTTGATTGGTTTGTTCAAAAATATCAGAACCACCAATAATTGACACAACAGGGCCTAAATGCAATGCCAGCAAACAAAAGTTAGGAAGGAAAATAAAAGGCTAAAAAACAAAAACAAAAAAGTAAGAGGAGAAGAAAGGAATAGAAAGAAAGAAGGGGCCAAAACCAAAGAAAAAAGTAAAGAGGACAGCTTTTCCCACTGAAAGAAACAATTCCATTTCCCAATCAATACGTGGGATTTTGAGAGCGACTTCTCCATCCCTCTTGTTCTTCTTAAATCTTTTATACTTTCCCACATGATCCTAAGCAAGTGACACATAAACAAATCATATATAACTATATTTTATTATTATATTAAAATAATGTAGAGAAACTCAATTGCATTCAACAATGTTTATTATATTTTATCATGTCAAAGTTCTCTCTATGTAATACAACTAGATACATGTAATGTAACATTTATATTTTATAACATTAATGTATTAATATACAATTTTTCTGTTGATATTTATCACTTATAATAAACATTTATATTTTTATAACATTTATATTTTTTTTTGAATATTCATACAAACAAGTAAACATACAAAATTATATAATAATACATGTAATTTAGTTAATAATTATGTGAATTTGAGAAAATTATTCTTCTATCAAATTTTTACAGATGATGTAAATTTATGTAAATTATATATTTTTTTAATTACAGGTGGTAAGTGAACTCGCTCCCTTGTGCGTACAAGTAGTAATTAGAGCAAGCGTACAAACTAGTTTATCCCTCACTTGTCTCTCTATTTCTCTCTCTCTCTCTTGAATTGCCAGCGTACGGTTGAGCATTTACGTCCCTCTCTCTCTCTCTCTCTCTCTCTCTCTCTCTCTCTCTGCTTGTGTGTCTGTCTGTGCGTGGTACAGCTTCATTTGCTAGGCGTTTCCAAGAAACAGAGCAAGTTGGTTTCTGGGTTTGCCATATTTCGGACCTCTCTCTCTTTCTCGGTTAGTGTGCCTTCAACTCCTCCCCCCCCCCCCCCCCCCCCCAACACTCTTATCATTTTGATATGTTAAGTATCAAGATCTTTGCTTGTTCGTGAAAAAGTAGTAGTTTTTTTTTTTTTTGTGTACTTTTTTTTAATATTTATAATTCTGAGAAAATGTGGATTCTGGGATCAACTTGGAGGTGTTTTTGTGGATTGTTGATGGCTTTTCATCTTCAATAAAGATTTTTGATGTTGATTTTTATTTTTATTTTTATTTTTTGTTTCTTTCACTTAGGATTGATAAAAGTTGAGATTTTTATTGCCGTTGAGAGGAAAATAAATAGTTTTGGGGACAAATTTGAGCCAAAATCATTGGTTTATGATTCGGTTTTTCTGTTTTTAATCATTTTTTGAGTTATCATTAGAGATGAATAGGAGTTATTGCCTTACAATCAATTCTTTGCATTTCAACCATTAACTGTGTCTTACACCTAACATGTAACATCTGTTTGGTTGCTGAGAAAATTGAAGGATAAAATTGGAACAAAATGCTGAACTTGTTTTAAATTTGTCCGCGTTAAAGAATGATGCAAAAGAACTTTATGAAAGAAAACAGTATTTGGTTTCTTTTTTGAAATTTGTGTCCTTTTGAGCATCGAAATAGTGAAAAATTTATTACTAAAATTGCCTTTTTCACTTTGGGCTTTCTTTAAGCCTCCAAATGGAGAATAAAGGATAAAATCAGACATTGATTTGAGCTCAAAGAAAGCACTTAATGCAAAAAGACTATCTCACTTTAAGTTTGAGTGGTGCGTAGTTGGGTCCAGCAGAAAGTTGGAGTTGATTGGAAAAGCCTTTACAAGTGCACTTATTTGAATCAAGTTTTCTATTCATTTATTTTTGTACTCTCCAAATGATTATCTTCCGAAAATTTGATATTAATTAATTGCTTGCTGAAACTTTGAAAAACTTATCCTAAACTTGAATTTTTAGGATCGGCCGAGTGAAAATAGGCCATTGCATAAGCCGCCAGTTTATACGATTCTTAGTCATTCACTACCCACCTTGTGTTGTGACTCTGGTTCTTGAATCTTTTTCACAGCCGAGTACAATTTAGTCGACTGTGGTGATTTGAGGTAGCAATTATATATATGATGCTAAAGAACCTGATGGAAGACAAGCAGTTGGATTTCAATCAGCCACTTCTATCTGTAAGACGATTTTCATCGCCGGCGGCTCCCCCAGAAGCTGATAACAAGAGGAAAACCGATAAACCGCTGCCAAAATTACCTCCTCTTCCTGTTTATAAATCGGAACTAAAATCAGGTCCAATCAGGAATCCAGGAACTGTTCCTTTCGTTTGGGAGCGAACCCCAGGAAAACCCAAGGATGAAGAAAAATCACGGCCTCAGGCTCCTGTGCAGCCTCCCATTGCTCCGAAGTTACCACCTGGGAGGCGATTAAATGTTAGACAAGAAGTTTCAGACAAAGGTTCTAACGGTACAAATGCTACTCAGTCGCAAACCAGAAGCATCCTTTCCAGTTCAAGAGATGCCTCGGACTTGGATAAAAGAAGCACAACTGAAGATAAAATTTCTAAACAAGGGACAGAGGAGAAGAGTAGCTCTGGTTCGGAGGATGGTGATGAGGCATATCAAGATGCACTTGATACACTCTCTAGGTCTGAATCATTCTTTTTGAACTGTAGTGTCAGCGGTGTGAGTGGATTGGATGGTCCGAATGTCAAGCCATCCGGGACCTTCTCGACGGATCCACAGACTCGGGATTTCATGATGGGCCGATTTCTGCCAGCAGCAAAAGCTATGGCTTCAGAAACTCTGCAACATGCTCCTAGGAAGCCACAGGTTGTGAGAGAGCAGCCAAGACCGGTTAGTAAGGTTGTGAATCAGAATATGCGGCATCCAGTTAATCAATATAAATCAAATGGTTTGCCCCCTTATGCCCAGGAACTAGGCGCAGAGTTAAGTGAAGATGAGTCTGAATACTACGAAGGATCTGACATGTTATCAGCTAAAGTTTGCGGTTTATTTCCTCGGTTTTGCTTAAAGAATTCATTTTGCCTTTTGAATCCAGTACCTGGGATGAAAATGCCTAGTCAGTTCCCCGTTTCTTCTGTCCGCAGAGTGCAGGCCAATTCTTCATCTGCTAGTTCTTGCAGTGACACTAAAATGGAGGTATTCTTCCTTTCTTTACTTGCTTGCTTTCTGTCTTTAGTTTTTGACCATTCGATAATAGGTTCTGATAAGTACCATCTTGTTGTCTCTCTAGCATGCTGAGGATTTTGGGTATGGACAAAGATATACGGTTCGAGAACAAAAAACCAGGCTGAATGAAAGTAAGATCGAATTGAAACATAAATCCAACGAGATTGAAGAAAAAAGTTATTCTCGGAAACTCGACCAGTCAACTCTGTATGGACACCAACAAAGCAATGGCTTATCATCTTACCATAGTGGATATTCCCAGTCCAAACTTCCTGAACAAAAATGTTTTCTTGGGGTACCTGAGAAGAAAAAGAATTCCATGGGAAGGGGCTTTGATATCAATAAAAGTAGACGGGGCAATTTTCAAGAATTTTTGAATAATGAGGGCACTAAAGGGGAAGTTGGGTCAAGGAGTCCAGTAGTCGAGAAGACTCTCTACGTAGATTCTGTACATACAGTGAAATCTCCAAGTCCTGATTCAAGTTCTTCAGATATGAAATGCTTTACTGATTGCAGGGGGAATGATGTTGAGATTCCTGAAAAAAGTAATGACATGGAAGATGCCCATTCGGTAGATTCTTCACTTAAAGATATCAAGCACTTGAGTGTCGTGGATGAAAAGGAAACAGCATCGCCGAAGAGTTTGGAGTCTGATGATCCTTCTTTCCTGCCCTGTTTTGGCAAATCCACTATTGAAAAGCAAATGGTCATGGCGCATGATTCTCTAGCATTAATGAGCTCGAAAGGGTACGACCAAGAGAATTTGGTTTTAGAAAGCCAACGGTTCAAGAAGTCATGTGATCAAGAAAAGTTTCATGACCTTACCAGGGATTCTATCACATCTACGGGCTCGAAAATATCTGTGAATAAGATTGATCTGAAAAATCGACAACACTTGGGATTGGATGATCGAGAAAGCTGTCATGGCCAGCTCAAAATGACCGATGGTAGGAAGATTAATCCGGAAATTGAGCAGCTGATGAAATCAGGAAGCAAGGAAAGTTCTCTTGCCCTTGTCCAAAGTTCTGCAACAAAAGTGGCCAATGACAGAATGATTGATTTAGAAAGCCAGCAGCTTGGAAAATTAGGGAATCAAGAAAGTTCTCAGGGCAGCAATCTGCAAATGCCTCTTGCACTGCTCTTGCCAAAATCTCCATCAGAGTCTTGGCTCAAGCGTACCTTGCCTACGGTTTCGGCAAGGAATTTATCATCCCGGTCTTCGCTTGCAGCACGCATTGGTAGTAGCAGTCCAATGGCTTCACCTCTTGACCCCAAGTGGGAGACAATTGTTAAAACTTCTATTGTACAACACGGCCGTCTGCAATTTTCTGAGGTAATCTCTACCCTTCTCCCTCTTTGCTTTACCCGTGTACAAATTTAGTTTCCTTAATGCTTACATTATTCCCCATCTTATCAGGAACATCTCTCCCCCATACCAGAAGCTTAAAATGTGAACTCCTTTTCCGCTAACATTAGCCTTGGTGAAAATGTCAACCATATCGATGGGTATAAACTTGCTCAGTTTATCTTTTTTGCCTTCATATTTCAAAGAAATTGCATATTCCAACTTTCCCGTTATACAGTATACAAGTTTCTATAACTGTAAATTGTGTTATTTTCTCTTCTTTTCTTTTTTCTTTTTCTTTTTCTTTTTTTTTTTTTGGTTTTCTTCTTGTAAATGTCATCAATTTTGTGAACTCAAGGTTTGCTCCTATATGGTGATTATTCTGTAAAGGGAGGAGTTGAAGCTGTAATTATTGTTGTAATAAGAGGAAATAAATGATGTTTTCTGAAATGTTCACCATCTTCATTTTAACTTTCATAGAGGTCCGAGTCAAACTTTGTGCTAACAACAGCTAGTGCTGAAGATTTAACGCCCATGTATAATTTCAATATTTGATTTTGGTTTAACTGATACACTGTTCTGATAATCACGTGGAATGGCTTGTCTGTGCCTAAAGATGACCAACTTCCTTATGTATGAAGTTATATGGCCGGTATGTAATATGTATATGATGCCAAGTGGAACAAATTATTGTGTCTTGAGATGGTCTTTAGCGAATTTCGCTTTCAACGAGTATGTAAATAGTGTACTCTGCAGGGAACTTTAGCTTTGTGACTATAAATTTGGTTGTGGTTATCTGGATGGTGGGTTTATGGGGATGTTGGTGAATCATATGTATCTGCATTGTGGTCGGGCCAACCTTGTGGAAGAACATGTTTGGTGTCCGAAAAATTATGGTCTTCTGGAAAGTTTTTGTGGGTACCTTTCTTACCTGCGTTCTCTAGAAAGCTAAAAGCAGAGTGGGTCCTAACATCATAATTAATAAAAGAATTAGTCCTATTTATAAATTCTATACTTTACGACACTTTTTAATAATGTGTGGTGTCAACGTCATTGATGCTTTTTAACATTGTGAATACAGTTGTGTCCGCTCACCACCTCATCATATGGTATGGTTTTGCAAATTATAAAAAAGTTTGTATATATACCACATACCACTAACGACAGAACTATACTTGTCTAGTAACAAGTCTAACTGTCCAACACAAGTAAAATTCCCACATTCTTTTATTAATTGATGATGATGTCCCCGATGTTGGTCACTGCCTTCAGAGACGCCACCACATTGGCCACCCCCAAGCTACACAGACCCCACCTCCACTGCCACCGCCGCCACCACCTCCACCGGCACTATCACCACCGCCACCGCTCCGCCATGTTCAGGAACAAACCTGAGGCATCCTCACTGACGTACTATAGCATCTAACATTTCTTCTTCGTAACGTGGCTCTTCGGAATCTGATTCTTTTCTGCCGGAACTTCCACGAGATGAAAGGCCACATACAACAATCACAAACGATGTGACTGAGAAGACAAGAAGATCATGCAGAGCAAGAACATTATGCCCTCAGAACTGTTTTGCCAGATGAGTCTATAGGTGCATTTCCATGGCTACCATCTATTACACTATACGGGATGCTGAACAGTTTACTTGTAGTTTCACCTATACAGAATTAATGTAAACCACATGACCCATTTTCTGCTCATGCTCATTATTTACTTGCTTTAGATTCATTTGGTATGCAATACAGTTGTGGCTAAAATTACTGTACGAAAAAAAAAAAAAAAAAACTCAATTTGGAATATTTTTATAGCAAAATAGTGTCTGCGACCATTAATTTCGAGGGAATATTAGTAATTGTTACAACAGAAACAATAAAAAGAAATATAATAAAAACGATAATACAACGTTACTTGAAAAATCATGTGAACTTTTTCATTAAAAAAAATTTGTGAAGTCAAAGTTTGAGTTTGTTCCTATAACATGATTTTCTGTATAATGGAGTCTAATTATCCAAGCTGTACTTTCTTTACACAATATGGTAAAAAAAAGACTATATTGTCTTTGTTGTTGGTTTTTTTTCCCCCATTTTTTTTTGCATGCGCATTATCGTGGCTGCAAACCACGTAGGATATTGATCTTCATCGCCTTTTGAAATTGAAAGTGTTAGAGAGATTGTAATATTTTTTGAAAGTTGAAAAGTAGTCCCATACTATAAAAGTTAAAATAATTATAAAGTGATTAATCTATAAAAATATGTGATGTTAGATGATTGAGGGTTTAGGACATATTTTACACGTACGCATTATTAGGGTCGTAGTTAGTGAGCCCCCTCAATTTTTTTTAATTTTTTTTAAATACACTATTATTTTGAAGAAAATTTCTTAATAGCCTCCCTTAGAAATGAAAATTTACTTATAATTTCCTCTAATTATCTATTACATGGCATTAGCCCCCGATAAAAATTTTCTGATTTCCGTCATTGCACATTATAGCTCATTGATTTTAGACATATATGCGCTCGTAATGGGTAAATCATTAGCGTTTTCATGCAAAGTTGTAGTGGAAATTTTTTTTTCCCCTTTTAATGGTTATATGGTATCGGAATGTTAATGGTGGTTTCTGCACTTACTTTCACACCATTTCAGGAAACAGAGTGTACTGGGTCCAGCCTTAAAGTAGTAGCAGCCAAAATTTGCCTTGTGATTATAATATGAACTTGAACCAATATTAACTTCCGTTTCCAAATCATGGGAATTAGATGTTTTTTAATTTTTTCCCCGACAATATAAGAGGAAGATAAAAATTGAAAAATAAATAAAGCGCTACAGAAACAGAAATACAAAAACACACACATATATATAGAGGGTATTGTGACATGTTCACTTTCTCATATCCTTGTAATAGTGGTACTAATACTTTATGCCTAAAACTAACTATAGTCTTGTTTACTAGAAATAGAATTCGTCGCTTCTTTTTTCAAGTATTGCTCACCCCATCGGCCGAATACCGCCTGCACAGCCGCCACCACCACCGCCTCCAAAGCCACCGCAGCAGCCACCAAATCCGCCGCAGCAGCAGCCACTAGCTCCGCAGCAGCTGCCACTAACTCCGCAGCAGCTATCACCATTGCCGCCATCATTGCCGCCCAATACCGCGTCTTCAGCTTGCTCTTTTGCCTGTTTAGCAGCATCAAGTACACCAGTTGATCTTCCGGTGCCGCGTTCCTCCGAGGAGGAACGGGAGGAACGGCGCCCACAAACAAATATCACAAAAGATATGACTGAGAAGGACATGAAAATCATGCAGATATGCAAAAAGATTGTCCCTCCAAAACTGTTTAGCCATCCGTCTCCAATATGGCTACCAACTAGAGCTACAATGTCTCTTGCCATTATTATTATTATTTTTTTAATTTTTTAACTCAGTTGCTAGCTAAATAACTGAGGCACGATAAAAGGCAAAACCAACAGTATATATATAGAGTAAACGAAATCATAACTTTGTGAATGCTAGTTTCTACTAGTGGTTTGTTGAATTAATGTAAACCACATGACTATATAATATGCTCTCAACTTTCATTTCCCATGTCATAGAAAAACTGTGCGCTATAAGTTGTTTCTGAGTAAATAATAGTAAACATATTAATATTCATTTGTGTGTGATACTTTGTAAATCCTAAATTATTGCAATAAGCTAGCTAATTGTTAAAATAAGATAGTCATAACAAACCAGGTATAAATTTTGCAGAAAATTTAATATAAGAAAACCTTGCACAAGAATATAATTTACAGGGTTGAATATGCCGAGAATTCATATTATTTTGTTATAGTCTTCATAACTTAACGTGACCTTAAACCTTCCATATTTAATAAATTCATTTAAGGTTTGTTTAATTGATTAGGTAGGTTCATAATTTGCTCATTAATAGTTCATATATACTGTACTTTTTTTCCTTATTTGGGAAGAACTCCATTATTACACATTTCAAGGTGCTAGCCTTAACACGTCAAAGAAAAAAAAAAAAAAAAAAAAAAAAACCCCCCTTAACACGAAGATTTAACTTTTACTGTCCAACTAGATCCCACACCCCAAATTCAATATCTAATAAACATACCAATTACCATACACTCTTCAACATTAATGTAACTAACAACATACTGCACGCATAAACTAGCTACTCTCCAAGCTTAACCTTCTCAAGGATTCGAGCCTCCACAACCACCACCGTAGCCACTGCCGCCACCACCTCCATCACAATCACCGCCACCGCCCCAGACACCATGACCATGATTACCATCTCCTCCACCGTGGTCGGCGCCACCTCCGGTGTTGTTGCCATTGTAGTGATATATGGTATATAGACTACTACAATTTACCTCTTTAGCGACGACATTATTGGCGACAACAATTGTTATCGCTAATAAATGACAATTTACGACTACATATCGTCGCTAAAACTGTCAGTCATATTTTTAAAAAATTGTCGTCGCTTAAAACAACTAATTTGCGATGACAGTGCTGTCGCAAAAATAAATAAAAATAATATCTTTAGTATTTGCAACGATATCATCATCGCAAATAACCATTTGCGCTCCAAATAATGAATGATGGGAGTTTTTTGACGCCAATAGATGCCAATATCATCGCAAATAATTTCGTGCATTGCAGCTGGCAATAGCTATGAAATAATTTATTGGGAATCTATTTACGACGACTATATCGTTGCAAATACTTGAAAATTCAATTTATTTGTGAGAAAAAGGCAGTCAAAATGGCGATTCCCGAAATATTATTTGCGACGACATGTGAAAATTGTCGTTGCAAATAATGCTTCGGGAATCTTCCCCAAATTTAAGGTGAATTTTTAAAAATTTTGGAAAATTTGAAAGTATTTGCGACAACGTGTCATCGCAAATACTCGAGTATCCAGATGCTTCTTAATGAATTGTATGAAGACGACATCGTTTCAGAGGTTATTTGTGATGACAATGAAGGTTATTAGTGACGACGTGTCGTCGCAAATAAAAATGGATATAACCCAGATTAGACAGTCTTCTTCTCCATTTTTCCTACGATTTTCTCCCTCCCTCTTTGATTCTCTCCCTCTTTCATTTTGCCCAAAAAATCTCTGCATCTCTCCATCCCCCTCTCCCTCTCGGATTTTGAGCCCCCTCCACTGGAAAAAATGTCTCCGTCGCCGCCGTTCCCTTGCCGCTGAGCCAGCCAAGCCTCCCCCCTTCGCCACCGATTCCAACCACCATTCTAGTGGGTTTGGTTTTTGTGAGTTGTTTCTTTTTTTATTTTTATTTTTTTTTGTTTGGGTATTTTGGTCGAATGTTTTTAGTTGATGATGATGGTGATGACGACGATGATGTGATATTTTGGTTTTTTGGTTTTTTTGATGTTGAAAATTTTCTTTTGATGGAATGATGATGTAGTCTGTTGTTTTTTTTTTTTAAATTTTTTTATGGTTTAAAAATTTTTATATAAGTAAAAAATTATTGAAATTATTTTATTTATTTTAACTAAAATTAATGACATAATAAATATTTAAAATAAAAAAGAAATATAAAATATTAAAAAAATTAATTTTAGAAATATTTAGAAAAACAGTTCCTTAATATATTGAAATTAAAGAGGCCGTTATGCTCATTAATAAACTTGTTGAAGAGATGAAATATAACAAAGGTATATCTTTTTGATCAGAGATTGAATCGATCATCAGAAGAAGAATTAGGCAAAAAATTACGATAACGGACAGTTTGAAATTTCGGGATTTGTTTGAAATATTCAATAACTTAGTTTCTAATAATGAGGTTAATAATTTATTTGCCACTTTGTATGCTTTTCTATTATTTGCTGGTACAATTGCTAAATCTGCTCAATTTCCCCTTCATGTATGGTTCCCCAATGCTATGGAAGAGCCTATCCCTATTTTAGCTCTTATACATGCTGCTATTATGGTTTAAAATTAAATATTTAAAAAAATGTTGAAATTTAAAAAAAAATTTGAAAAAAAAAATTAATTTTAAAAATATTTAGATTAATATAACCAACAATTATATAATTTAAAAAATAATTAAAAACTTTAGTAAATGTTTAAGAAATTAATAATAATTAATAATAAATAAGATAATAATAAAAATTAATATATTACTATAAATTAATAATAATTAATAAATTAGCAATAATAATTTATTAATATAAATTAGTAAATTAATAATAATAATTAATAATGTAATAATAATTCATAAAAATTAATAAATTAAAAATAATTAAGAAATTAATAATAATTAATAATAATTAATAAAATAATAATGATTAATGAAATAATAATAATTAATAATAAAAAGTCATAAGACTTCATAAATATTTTGGAATTTCAAATATGTTTTGATATCTGGCTATACAGTCACAAAAATAGCATACACGAGTACGAGTTTGTTTTCATTTTGCATATTTATTCATAAATTACCCTTAGACCCGTTCGAGGATCGGTATGTATTAACCGATGCTTGAATTGTCCCGTTTGGACAGTCTGGTATTGTAATTTGCGTATTTGTCATTCAATTGCACTTGCACCATTGGTAGATGTTTTGGTACGTCTTCCTTTATTCTCCGGGTGTGCGCTCAATTGCACACATAGGAGAACTAAGGGAAGATGCTGTCAAAATTTCTACAGAAAAGGGACGTGCTGTGATGAGTGACACAATACGTAAATTGTAATACTGAATGGTATTTCAGGCAAAACAAGTTTTTTATGTGGATGATCTATTAAATGATCCCAATTGAAAAGTTGTAAAACACTTTGGGCATAAACATATATAGGACTTTCCTGAGGATGTTGTTGAGGAGGTCCCTGTTATTCAAGATATAGAGTCACGAGGTATCGAGTTAGTAGTTGAACTACTTGATATGGATATCTTAACATTCAATTAATTGGATGTGGAATCTATTGTTGCATCTTCCGATATCGATGCAATGTTGAAAGACAAGTCACCTTTGACAGACGATGAATTCATTATTGACGAGATAGGTGATGAAACTTTAGAGGAGTATGCTGAAAAAGAGGTCACTGAGTCTTAAGAGAATGATGACTTATATGTTGATGACGAAGTCGAAGACATTAGTAGTGATGATAAATAGATAATATATGTACTAACATTCATAAATTTGTTATTTCTTTTTTTACCAAAATCATGCATTTTTTTACGTTGTTTTATATTGGATTAATTTGAGTGTTTATTTTATTTTTATAACAGAACATCGATGTCTGAACCAGTTGCTACATGTGCTAGCTTTGCAGGGGGGACCGAGCCTCCTCATGACCCCACGAGACTGCCAGCACCATGCGAGTCATCTATGTACCTTAGGATTGTTAATTTTACTACTTTAAAATTAATGGAATTTTATCTAATCATAAATATTGATGTTATTTACAGCTGCAGCAGCCCCCAAACTTAAAGGTAGGAGGAAAACCAAGTTGCTTGATGTCGCTAGGAAGATGGCGACTGAGGGGAAGTTGAACATCGACTTCGACCATATCGGTTGGACGTGGAGGGCCATTGGAGATAATGGCCCATGGTATGATAGTATGACTCGAGTTCATACTAGGGACGCACTTGAGCCCTTCCGTGATACTTGGAAGCAAGTGGACGTTGATTCAAAGAAGCTCATTTAGGAGTGGATGATGGTAATAATTTTTGAATATTGTCATTTGAATGAATTAGAGATATTAAATTTTTAAACAAATGAAGATACTCTGACGCTGTTATTGCAGGATTGGTTTAAGTTTGACTTGGATGTGAATGGTGGATTGATCCGGTCCATCATTTACCGCGATTCAGCAAAGTGCTACAAAGACTGAAAAAATGACCTCCATAACTACTTTAAAGACATTGGAGGTGCTGACAATGAGGAGTATGTCAGAGCTCACCCCCTTCCTTCCCCCCCCCCCCCCCCCCCCCCCGTGGCTCTCAGAAACAAACAAAATTGGACCTGTTGATACAACTAGTTTATGGCTGACAAGTTTAAGGTTAGAAATAGTTATTAATTTTTTTATAATTTGATATTTATAAGTTAATATAATCAAACGTGCTAAACTTGTAATTGTCTATTTATAGACAATGTTGGTGACAAATTCAAAGAACCGCTACGATCATAAGTGGAAGAGCTTGCATGACATAACCTCACACATATACCACCACAATAAAAAGGTAAGACTTTTACGTAAGTGTTTTTTCTACATTTAAATATGTTAATGAACTGTATATATTCTAACAAAATCAATTTGTTGTACAGTCAAATACATACACCCAGCAGGTACAGTCGATGATCGATAACTGGGGTGTCACGGACCAGACTAGGTTAACCCCCAAGCTGAACAAACGTTTGTAAGTATTTATAATTATTACTTTTACTTATATAAATTATCAATGTATTAACAAATCAATCTGTTTTTCTAACGTGTTTGTTGAACAAATCGAGCAGAATTTGATGGAGGGTGACAAAGCAACTCAGATGTCATAGTCGGCTTTCGGCTCATCTTCATCCGCAATTCAGGAGGATGCCATTCTTCAGCTGGTCCTAGGTACGTGTCAAGGACATATGACGGGAGTAGGCCCTACACTTCTGTGGAGGACCGTCCTATGTGCTTCTTCATCCCAGGGATCCTAGTCCGAGTGCTCATCCTCTGTGTAACTTTCGCCAGAGTATCAATCACAAGAACATGTACGCGAACTAGATGACGATGTAGCAGGCGATATCCGAGTTATTACCTAACCTTAGATTCATATCTGTTATTCCTTTCGACGACCTTGTCCTTCCAAGCCCCTTGATGAATGCCCTGCCCCCGCAGGCCGATGATGATACCGCTGACGATGATGACGAGACTACAAATTTAGGTGATTAGATGTTTGTCTTTTTAATTATCATGTTTAACTATTAAGACATATCTAACATTGTATTTATGAATTTTATATTTTGTCATGGATAAATTTTTTTTATTATTAATTTCATTTGCAATATTGATACTAAAATTAATCTGCATTTATTTTCCGTTGGTATTTTATTTATTTATTATATTATAATATTTAAATATTAAAAAAATTAATTATCTGCACATTTGCAACAGAAAAACAAAAGAGATAAAAACCATTTGCGATGACAAATTTTCAGTTTGCCATCACAAATATGCTATGACACATCAGCTAATAACGACGTATTAGCGACACCAAATTTTAAACTTGTTGTCGCAAATAATCTTGTGCCACGTTATTTTTGACGGAATTGGCCATCTTAATTGCGACAACCTTTTTAGTGACGATTATCGTCATAATTGTATATGCGACGGCTCATTGTCATCGCTAATAAAGCTTTTGCGACCAGGTTTTAGCGATGACTTATTTGTGACGACATGTCATTACAGGAGCATTAGTTGCGACGAGATGTCATTATTAGCGACGACATTTCGTCATTGCTAATAGTGCTGTTTATTGTAGTGAGAATTGGTACCGCCACCATCACCTTTTTTCCGGTGAGGTTTGCCAGAGGAGCCGCCGCAAGTGAATATCACAAATGGTATGACCATGAAGGACATGAGAATCACACAGAGCGAGAATATCATGCCTCCAGAACTAATCTGAAGTGACCAGCTGAGACTTGATGCATTAGTACCTCCATGGCTACCAAAATAACCAAACAATTCTCTCACATTTTTTTCCCCGGTCAGGTTTGGTACTAGCCTAGATGGGAGTGCAATTATCACCTAGAGGATAAACAACTCTCACCTTATATATATGAGGCTTAAATGTGAATATAATTTCTGCCAAAAAGTAGGCTTACTTTGTGTCAAAATCTTGGTCTTCTTGTCATCTTATGTGCAAAGTTTAAAATGAAGTTGTTGCTTTTCTTTTTACACTAAAATTTTGTTAAAAATTCATCTTATAATTGAGAAAGAATATAACTTTAATTATCTGTCACCTTATTTGCCAGGCGCAAATTTAGTTGGTTTTGATAAAAAGGTGAAAATGGCACGCGAAGTTACATCAAAGTCCAATAAATGAAAGCTTTGAGAATGTGGGGGAGAACAGATCGTACCGTTCGGGTTTTATTAATCATTCGTTATCTAAGAAGAACAAAAAATAAAATAAAATAAAAAGTCTTGTACAGACTATTCCTCACTTTTATACAGCATAGTTCTACTAAAGACATTCACTTATGCACTCACATCTGCAAATATGTTTGATAACACAAAATGTCTCTGCAGCCAAAAAAAAAAAAAAAAAAAAAAGAGATAAAAAAAGAAAAAAAAAACTATTTCACTTCTTTAATTTTCGGATCAAATTACAGCCCTTAACGTCAGCAGCCACCACCTCCACAACCGCCACCTCCACAACCACCACCACCACCACAACCACAACCACCATCTCCACCGTCGCCTCCACCACCATTACCTCCGCAACCACCACCACCGCCATCGCCACCCCAGCGGCGATTGGGAGAGCTTGAACCATCAGCACAAACAAATATCACAAACGACAAGACCGAAAACGACATGAAAATCATGCATAGCATGAGTATTGTCCCCTCAAAACTTTGCAGCCATACATGATCTGTAGCATGGCTATCGGCTATGACAGCAACAAACTCTCTGGCCATTTTTCTCTCCCTCTCTCACTTGTATACCAGGAATGTTTTCTTTCACTATGTACGAACAATTGTCAATAGTCTAAATCAGAGTACGCAACTTGCTAGGATAATGAGTGAATACAAGACTTGTCAAAGGTCTAAATTCTTGGCCTTATATATATATATTCCAAGAAAGACTCCTGGTACGATACGTAATTGAAGAGGATTAGTACTGACGCTTAATTAATTGATTATTGGGATTTTCTAGGTTACATGAACCTCCCTTATAAACATGACCTCTTTGAAAAGACTTTTCGAGGATTCAGCTAAGAATAAACAACGGGAGTAACTCGATTTGAGATCGGGTGGTCTTTAATTAAAAAAAGAAAAAAGAAAAAAGAAAGGGATGGACTCGAGATGAGATGGGCTTCTCATTAATCTGCACATAAAGAAAATTAGGGTCCGTTTAGTGAATGAGTTGAGTTTGAGTTGAGATGAAATTTTTAAGTTTGAGTTAAGTTAACTTTTTAAAAAGTAATTATAAACTTTGTTGACTTTTCAGAAAAAAATAAAAATTAAGATGAAAAAGTACAGTTTAGTTGGAGTTAAACTTTGTTACCAAATAAAGCCTTAGGGTTTGTTTGTGAAACGGTTTGAGTTGAAATTTTTAAGTTTCAATAGTAAATTTTTTTGAATTTTCAGAAAAGACAAAAAACTTTTTGAGAAAAAGACAAAAATTTTTTAAGAAGAAGGCAAAAAAAAGTTTAAGTTGAATGGTTTGAGTGGTTTCACCAAACAAACCATTAATATCCAAAAAACTTTGTCTCGTTAATACATTTAGATTAGTGGAGATAGAACGGGGTTTTCTAGTCTCAATTTCAAAGTACTTGCATTATCTTATTTACAAATATTTTTATTTTTATTTTCAGTCATAAATAAAATACACAAATAGACGCTTATACAAGACTTCAAATCAAATCAAAGAAATTATAATATCTCATTTTTTTTTTCATATTATATTATTACAACATACTACTAAATATTTTTCATTTTTTTCCCACCAAGTACAACGTTACTTTCTTGAATTAATCTCTCATACAACTAGCTTTCTAGATTAGTTGAGATCTATTATCTCAATTTCAAGGAAACTTAAAATCTGGACAAAAAAAATTTTGTCCTCGGTTTTTCTTGACTAGTTTTTCATATTTTTTTTTTCTTTGTTTGATTTTGTGTTTTTCATCTTTCGTTTGTCTGATTTTTTGGTTCGATGCTTAAATATTAGAGAAATTATTACATAAAACGTCTATTTTTAAGACCCTATTTTAAAATATGTTCGATTTTTAACAATATTTTACAACTACTTGTAATACACATTTTACCATATTTTATATCAATCTTTCATTATGATTCGTATTTTTTTTTTCTTGTTTGTTCATCATTATTGTGTTTTTATTTTTACGTGATTTTATTAGTACATACCTTTTTACTCTCCACAGCCCCCTTCTAAACACACACCCCTATTAAATTTAAAATTATTAAATTTACTTATCATACAACTATGTATTCTAAAAATATCTATAACTATTTTTATATCTTACTTCAACACTTTAGATTTCTTTTCGCACCTACTTTTTTTTTTTCCAACATTAACAAATACCATAGGCATATATGCATATCAATTTACCCATGCATGCATGTTTAATATATACAAGCAGAACACAAATTCACACCATCTATTCTAGCACTTCTGCTAACAAAAGAAAGTCGTATATCTTTATATATGTGTGTAGACATATATAAAACCAAACTGTAAATCTAATATTCGAAAAAGGAAAAAGAAAAAACCCCACCAAGAGGTATTAATCATACAACAACACGGCACTAAAAATAGAAGAAAATTAACAAAGCTTTTTTTTTTTTTGGGCAACAATACACGATGTTGCCAATCAAGAATCAACGTTAATATTCAAATGAAAAAAAAAAAAAAAAAACAGAATGATAAAGCTATTGTAAAGAAGATCAACATATTTCAATGTAACTTTTTAGAATACACATTAAAAAGTATTTTTTTTGAAATATTATCTATTTGGGGAATTTGATATATAAGTGTGTATGAAAAAGGAGGGGGGGGGGGGGGGGTTTGGTGGGGATGCCCATTTATGATCTTGAGTATTTTTATGTAATTAAAGAATTTATTTAATAGAGGTGTGTGAAGAGTTAAGAAGGATATGGTGTGTAAATAGAACCACTCTTATCTCAATTACTAGATTTTTTTTATAGTGATTGTTTTTGTTTAGTATGATTTAAGTTATTTGTAAACATATTTGCAATGTTGAATCAGAAAAACAAGTTCAATCAATAACAAAAAAAAATGGAAAAAAGAATGTGCTTGACATACCTAGAACACAAAGAGTGGAGGATGAAAAAGGAATACCACATACTAATAAAAATTATGGATTTGACGACGGTTATTAACCATCATCTAAAGTTTACATGACGGTTAGACAACCGTCGTGTAATCCACCATTATAGAATGTTTTGAGATATCAGGATGGTTTATTAACCATCGTGGTATCTCAATATTCTACGACGGTTCACACCGTCATCGAATAGAGAAAAAAGGAAGAAAATTTGACTAAAGTGAGAACTTTACACGACGGTTTTTGTTCAAAACCATCGTATAAAGTTCAACATGAATTAAAAAAATAATTTGACATTTTTTGATGATTTCCCACGGGTGGCTTAACCCGTGTATTATCCAATACATGGTCCCGGATATGATTGAACAAAAAATTAGCTATATTGTATCAAAGTAAAAAAACCATCCATTAGATTACCAGTTTACATATCATAATTAATGAATTGCATTATAAATTTAGTATATTTTTCCCTAATCAAATCTATATCATCCCAAATATAAAATTCTTTTCTTTTAAGTATGTCAATTCCGTTCAACACATTATGAAGGACATGAAAATCACACAAAACAAGAACATCACGCCTTCAAAGGTAATCTGAAGTGACCAACTGAGACCTCCATGGCTACTAAAATAAGCAAATAATAATTCTCTCGCCAATTTTTTTTTGGTTTGTTTTCTAATCAATTTTTGCTAGCTAGCCTAGATACCCAATCGAATATTACAGAATGGTTTGTATATATGATTGGAGAGAGGACTCATGAGAATGTGGGAGAATACTTCCACCAATATCATGTGGCTCTTCTACAGATAAAGGTATATTCTCTGGACATTTTTTGTCCCCTTTCTCTATCCCCTTCTCTGTCCCCCAATTGCATTTAGCCACGTCATTTTAAAATGACAAGTCATCTATAACAATTTTTTTTACTCCTCTATCTTCCGTTTTTAATGGTTTTTCTCTCACCACAGGTCCACGACCAATTTCTCTCTCTTACGGCCTTTTTCTTAAATGGGACCCACACTTACACTTTTTTTTTTTTTTTTTTTTTAATTTTAAATTTCGTTCTCCAGTGACCTTTCACATTTCTTATCCTTTTGCTTGAAACAGTTGTCTCTTTGTTTTTAATTTTTCTGGCAAAAGACCTGTCATCACTTGAAGCTAGAGAACAAGCAGGATAGAATTGTTACAACAAGTAATTAGTTTGATTTATTTTTTTAGTAAACTCCATACTTACAACTAATGAAAGTTCAATTTTGTGATCTACATGACTCATTCACGTTAAACATTCAGTCTTTGTGAAGATCAACTTCAAAAATAGGTTTCTTGGCACTTGCTGAAGAAGATAAATTTTCAGAATCACCATTATGAATTTTTTTAAGCAGTTGTTCATCATGATAAGAACATGAGATAAGCAGTTCCTTTTGGAGTGGTTTTTTCCTTTTGTTTTGTTTTTTTTTTTTTTTTCAAAACATGTTGAGGAACTTTTTTTTGTTCGGAAAAGAGCAATATCAGAATTTTTTTTTTTTGTTATTTGAGATATCAATATCAAATAATTATTTTCTTTTTAGTTTTTGTTGAATAATCAGAATCATTTTTTTTTCTCACAAAATAATCAGAAACATGTTGATGATTTTAATTTGATGAGAATGGTGAAACAATAAATAATTCACCTAAAAAAGAATAGTAAAGTATCTATTTAATAAATAAAAAACTAAAACTAAAAAGAGACAAGAAAACATAGACCAAAAAAAAAAAAAGAAAATAGAATAGCATTACAACAATATAAAGAGAATGGCGGTAGGAGGAAGAACATCAGTACTTAAAAAAAAAAAAAGGGCCTAAAGCGCGGGGGGGGGGGGGGGGGGGGGGGAGAACTGAGACAAACAAAAAGAAAATGGAATAGCAGTACATACGAAAAGAGAACAAACCTTTAAAAAAGAAAAAGAAAAAAAAAGAAAAGAAAAAGAAAGAGAGTGAATAATAACAGTAGTGGAGTACTGGGAACAACATCAGTAGTAAAAATTCAACAAAATAAAAAACATTAGTAAAAAAAAAATGATTAGCCAAAAAAATCCGAAACGGAAAAAAATAAAAAAGAAGCAAAAAGAAGGAATGTATATCAGTAGTGTGAAAAGTTGGAGAAAGAAACGAAAATAAAATAAAAAGAATGCGTTTGATTTAATTAAAGGTGATTAATCTTTCAAAAATTAATTATAAATTTTATTAATTTAAAAAAATAGAAAAATAAAAAAATATAATTTAATAAGAGTTAAGTTTAATAAGTGAACAAAACCTAAGAGAGAGAATTTAGTTGCGGGTATGCGTAAATTAATGTCCATGAGAGAGAGACCATCAGAAACGGAAGATGGAGGAGTAAAAAAACTGTTGTAGATGAGTTGTCATTTTAAATGACATGTCCAAATGTAATTGGGGGACAAAGAACAGGATAGAGAAAGGGTTCTGAATGGGTGGTGCTAGATAATTAATGCAGTGGTCAGATATATTTTGGGGCATAAATATAATTTGATTTATTTTCCGAGGGAAGTGGAGTGGAAAACGCCACTGGCTCTTTCAATATTTACCTCAAACTAACAGTATTTGTTTCTCATCCATCTAATCAAAATCACAAAAAAAAAAAAAAATAATAATAATAATAAATAAATAAATAAATAAATAAAAATTGTAGAATAAGTAATTTCTTATATAAATCTAACAGCTGAAAAATAAAACCCTACTTGTAATGTATCTTTTCTACGTTCAACCATAAAAACTCTAAAAACTTAACAGGGACTGGGGACGAGAGGGGAGGAATATGCCCCCTCTGAATTTTTAAAAAATTAAACTTTAACCCTAATTCTTTCTAATTTTTTCTCTGAGAATAAAATATTTTAACAATTTTACCCCCAAGTCTAGGGAGCAACATTTATTGTTGTCAAAAAGTGATTATCGAACGACAAAATGTTTTACATGATGATAAATTTACTTTCTAACAAACTCAATAAAAAAAATAAAATAAAAACTTTAACCAAAGTAATACAAGTAGATCTAAGTTTCAAAAAGGCAACAAATAAAACTTCATCAGAATCTTATGGGTGAAATTAATGGTAGGGACGGTTGACAATCATTATGATAAAATTCATTACATATGTTGTATTATTGTTATGAATAATTTTAGTGAGGATTAGTTAATTAGAGAACCGATACATATCTTCATAAGATAGAGTTGTATCGAGAAAACCACAAACCATCAAATTGACCAATCCGATAGTTTTTGAACCACCAGCCATATTCCACTTCAAAACCATTTTTTTCGGCTGTCTAAAACCAAATCCAGCCATTTTAAAAATGATCTGATCGGGTTTGTGAAATCTTAAAAACGATTAACATCAGATAAAATTTATAATCCTGTAAAAACTATTCCTCACAGCTCGCCAGTTGAAATTGAAATTTTTTATGTTGTAGTTTGTTGGTTTTTTAAAAACTAGTTATAATTTTTGTTAACTTTTCAGAAAAAAAAAAAAAAACTGAAATGAAAAAATACAGTTTGATTGGAATTGAAATGGCAAACCAAACAAAGTACAAGTCTTGTTAAAATTATTCATAAATGTCTCTGCATCCAAAAATGAAAAAAGGAAAAAAAAAACACGATAAAATTACTATTTCACTTCTTTAATTTTCTAATCAAATTCCGCACCTTTATGTCAGAATCCACCACCGCCACCACCACCTCCACAACCGCCACCACCACCGTCGCTGCCGCTGCCGCCGACACCGCCGCCATCACCACCTCCGCAACGACCACCTCCGCAATCTCCACCACTACCACTACAGTTTACTCCACCACCACCTCCAAAACCACCACCACCAGAGGCAGAGGGAGGGGAGTGCGAATGGCTGCTGTAGCCCCCACTCAAATTTTTTGTTCTTTTAATTTTTTTCCAAAATTTTTTTAATTTTTATAATTTGTCTCAACTGAAAATAAATATTCTCATCTAACCCTTATTTTGTCCCTAATAAAAATAAAAATTTCTCATATAACCTCTACTAATATTAATTCCAATAAAAAAAATTTATACTTTTATTACTTTGTCCCCACTAAAATTAAATATTATCATACAAACCCATTAAAATAAAAAATTCTCACATAGTTCCCACTAAAATTTATTTTATTTAAAAAAAAATTAGCGTACACCCCTACTGAAAAAAATACCTGGCTCTGCCCCTGACCACCACCACCGCCATCGCCACCCCAGTGGCGCTTGCGAGATCTAGAACCATCAGCACAAACAAATATCACAAACGACAAGACCGAAAACGACATGACAATCTGCATAGCAAGAGTATTGTCCCCCAAGAACATTGCAGAGCCATAGATGATCTGTAGCATGGCTATCGGCTATAACAGCACCAAATTCTCTTGCCATTCTCTCTCTCTCTCTCTCTCTCTCTTGTAATATGCCTAATGGTCGAGAGCTGATATCAGATGTCTAAATTCTAGGCCTTATATAAATTCCAAAGAAGACTCTTGGACTTAAGATTAGGTTGAGCATCCACGCTTAGTACCACTATTTATTTTCTTTTTCTTCTTGCTGTTTCCAAAATATTTTATTTGTCAGCCGCAATTTTTTTTCTCTACAAGTTTTGCTCTTTCGAAATGTACTGAATAATTTCTTTACGATGTGACTTTCTCCTTTTAGACTCTTTCTCAATTCTCTTTCTCTCTCTCTCTCTCTTTTTCGTCTTCCTTGTAGAACTTAGCTCTCTCCTGATTCAAACTTCATGCTAGGTTTGCTTTGACTTGAAAATTAGCAGTTAAAAACTTGCAGTAATTATAGTTATTTTTAAATATTCAAAATTTAATATAGCTTGAATGTCATTATTTTTCCTCGCATCTTTTTTCTCCTTGGCTGTCTTGGCTTGTTACAATGGGTAAAAGGCTTGGATTTTATCTAGTTGAATTTTATCTATCGGGAATGGATGGTTTACCGGCATCTGACGGTCAACCAATAGTGTGAGTAGTATCAGCTGTCCGTACGGCTTTCACCAGCCACGACCGTCTACGTGGGACCAGTCGGACTTGGTCACCTCCATATTTCGACTTTGATTTCTTGTTATAATACGATAGTCATAATAAATTAAGCATGCATATGCTTGGTGCATAAATTGGAGTTGGAAATTTTGGATTTGATTTGAGTTGAGTCATGCAATGGATGGATAACTTGAGAGGCCTGTTTGGGAGAATATCTGGCGATGATGTTTTTTAGGGTGGATTAGAAATGTGTTTTTGGAGGGAAAACTTTTGGAAAAATTCTGTGATATAAAAAATATTACAAAAATTTGATATGTGTTCGAATAAATATATATATATATATATACACACACACACACACACAAAACGGATCTTATCTTGTACGTCTCATCATTACGAGCGTTTTAATATAAAAATCATCTCATTTTGATTTGAAATGAGAAAGTTATTGATTTTTAAAATTTGAGTTTTTTGAAAATAAAAGATAGAGAAAATTTAAACTAAAATATTTGGGACTTTCACTCAAACTAAAATATTTCAACTCAGTTTTTATCTTTTTCTCAAAAAATTTTTGTCTTTTCCCAAAAAGTTTTTTGTCTTTTCTAAAAATTCAAAAAAATTTACTATTGAAACTTAAAAATTTCAACTCAAACTAATACACCAAACTCCAATGTAAAGTTGAGATTTTGAAATCCAAATAGTATTTTGCCATCAGGAGATGCGCCCCAGTGGATTAGGGGCCCAATGTGGGTGACGCGAATGTCGGTCCGTCGAGCTTGCCCTCACACGGGCTTCGTTTTGCAATTTTTTCTGCTCTTTTCAACATAAATTCGGATTTTTTTCCTTCCAGAATATCAACAGTCATCTGTTGATATTCCATGGCTTTAGTGTGCAGTTTAATATGAGCGTTAGTGCATGATTAATCCAAAATTAATCAAAAGATTAATGGATTGCATTATCTCTCATTAATCCGGATTAAAAACCTATTGATTTTGGTTTTGTAATATCTCCTCTTGAAGCCTATAGAAGGAGGCCTCCACAAGCATGATGAACACACAATACAAGGTCTCTGTTCTTTTTTGTTTTCTCTGTTCTTGGGCATTTTCTCCTGTAGTCGGTTCTTGTAGTTTTTGGTGATAGAGGGAAGGCTTTGGTTTCAAGTTCGCTGGAAGCGGTTTTTTGATCGTGCTGACTACCTTACTCGTTATTGTATCCTGTGAGATAGACGTCCGTTCAAACCTCGTGCACTTACTGAAGGGGACAAATTTGTTTTAAGGAAAGCGTGTCTCACGTGCCTTCACGATCTTCTTCTTTGTGTTGTTTCATTCAGGTTAAGGTTGAATTTCGGTTGTAATAATTTTTTTTTATATTATACTTGTCCAATTGTTCATTGTTTATGCTCCATTATTTTCAAACATTTGGTTGGATGGTTGGGATTATTGCTTCGTTGGAATATGTGTTGAAATTGATTAGTTTTAGGGATTTATAGTTAAATACCCTTTTTTTTTAAAGAATTTTTTAATAAATGACTGGTGTTTTAAAAAATTAGTTAAAACCCCATTTTTTCTATAATAGTCAATCAATTTTCTTAAATGATCAATTAGTAATTGATCACATAACATAGTTAATTTGGTCAATCAGTAATTGACTTACGGTTAATCATTGATTGACCATAACGTAAATAATTAAATTTCATAATTCATCACTGATTGACTAAATAAAAAAATTAATAATAAACGGTCATTTTACTAAAAAAAATAAAAAAAATAAAATTGGGTCATCTATTAGAATAGGTGACTAAAAATTGTCACACAACCTAATTTTCCTTATTATAATACAAAGAATTGACATTGTAAATTATGTCGATAAATTATTTTTGAAAATTTGTCTACTTGTCTTTTGTAAATTAACAAAGAAAAATAATTTTTGCTAACAAAATAGGGTTGTGGACGTCGTTTTTTTTGGTGTGGGGGGGGGGGGGGGGGGGGGGTTTGGAAAACCAGAGCAAGCGTGAAGAACACGAGCATATGAGGAATAGATTAATGAACAGTAAAAGTTATTGGGAATACTTTTCAGTAGTGGATTAGAGTTGAATGGTAGCACCAATTGAAAAAAAAAAAAAACAACAACAACAACAAAAAAAAGGAGAAAAAAAAGCCATTAAGTTGAGTTTTTTGGATTGCAATCGGTGTAATTAGCAGATGCTAAGTATGAATTTGCTGAAAATTTTAGTTACATAAAAGAAAACCGAGCACAAAAATATAATTTACAGGATTGAATTAGACGAGAATTCATATTATTTTTTATTACAATCTTCATACAACTTAACGTGACTTTAAACGACATGACATATTTAATAAATTCAGTTAGGTTTGTTTAATAAAGGGGAAAAAGAAAGCTAAAGAGAGAAATTGAAGATGAATTCATGTTATTTGATTATAGTACAGAGATTAGTACCTGTTTATTATCACTTTCGTATAAAGACATTATTGTGTTAATTAAATATTGGCTCGACAGAGAGATAAATTAAAGACGTAATGGAGAAAAGATACAATTGCAAATTTTATAAAATACATTTCAATTAACCAAAAGTACATTCATAATCATGAGAAACTGTTTTATGAATTTATATAACAAATAATATTATAAATCATTTGCTCATTAATAGGCCATAAATATTGTAATTACCATACATTCTTAACATTATCTGGGAAGAACTCCATTACACATTCCAAGGGGCTAACTTTAACCTGAAGATTTAGGTTTTATTGTCCAACGAGATCTCACATCCCAAATTCAATTATATTAATTCATTCCAATTACTATACATTCTTAACATTAGTGTAAACTTAACTTCTTCAAGGATTCGAGCCACCGCAAAAATGAAAAGAGAAAAAAATCGATAAAATTAATATTTCACTTCTTTAATTTTCTGATCAAATTACGCCCCTTTACGTCAGCAGCCACCCCCTCCCCCGCCACCGCCATCTCCACCACCTCCGCAACCGCCACCGCCTCCGCTGCCGCTGTCACCGCCGTCACCACCACAGCAACAGTCTCCACCACCACCACCACCACCACCACCACCTCCGCAACAGTCTACACAATCACCGGCATCGACAACGTTGCACCGGCGGCGCTTGCGAGCTCTTGAACCATCAGCACAGACAAATATCACAAACGACAAGACCGAAAACGACATGAAAATCATGCATAGCATGAGTATTGTCCCCCCAAAACTTTGCAGCCATACATGATCTGTACCATGGCTATCGCCTATAACAGCAACAAACTCTCTGGCCATTTTTTCCTTCTCTCCTGTAATATGCCTGATGGTCGAGCTGATGTTAGATTCTTATTACTATAAATAACATTTTCATTATTTTATATACGAACAATTATACTAGAAATAATATTTTCATTATATTATTTACAAATAATGGTCAATAGTCTAAATCGGAGTGCACAATTAGGATTAGTTAATACAAGACTTGACAAAGGTCTAAATTCTAGGCCTTTTTATATTAATATATTTCCAAGGGTGACTCCGGGTAGGATACGTAATTAAAGAGGACTTGTTATTAACGCTTAATTAATTGATCAGTGGGATTTTTTATAGGTTAATTACATAAACCTGTTGAGGAAAAACTTTAATTGATAAAAAATTATCACCAAATCCAAGATCTCATGTTAAATCATCGAGAAAAATTAAGCATACCTGAATCAATGAAGACAATTTAGAGAAGGGTGAAGTATTTCATAGTCAAATCTCTTTAGGTTCTTAAGGTGCTCTATGGATTCTCTCTCTTAATGGGAAAGGAGGGGGAGAGCAAAATTACGTATTATGATTTGATTTGGGAACCACAACCCTTATAATGATCATTATATACTAATTTAAATTAGTTTCTCATCAACTCTAATTTAATTAGTATTGGGTTTCTATACATTAAAGCCCATATCCAATAGATACCTCTAGTGCCCAACTAATAGATCACTTATTTGGTCCTATTAAATTAGATTGCCTACAATATAATTGTCATTTAATATGTAAGCCCATAATAGAAAATTAATAAAATCCAAACAATCTTCCACTTGAGCTACATATGTTTCCTGAAACAATTATATTATATAAAGTCTTGAGTGCCTACTGAAAAATTATCTATTTTGAAATATCTCTTTAGTTACATTCTGGTCCATCTACTATATTAGCATGAGATTAAAGCGACATTTGTTACATATATTCGTAATTAGACCCATCAATAGTCACCATACCAATATATTCAATGACATAGATTGAGTATGGATGTGTAGTATGGAAATTACATGCAATGTGATCTTAAACATGTATATTTCTAACTGGTTCAACTTTATTATTTAGTGAGATCAAACACAAATAATATTAAGAGTTTATAAATGAACCATATACTTCATTCTGTAAAAAATAAATACAAACGTATTTGTAATAGAGAATATCAAAATACAAACTCCCACTAAATATGTACATAGTCAAATAAAATAACATCCATATGAGTAGTGTGCTCATGAAAGACCTTGGATGGTAAACCCTTAGTAAGCGGATCCGCAATCAAGGAGTTTGTCCCGATATGTTCTATAGCGACTTGATGACTCTGAACTCTTTCTTTAACAATGAGAAACTTGAGGTCTATGTGCTTTGACTTCGCAGAGCTTCTGTTGTTATTGGAATAAAGCATAGCCTAATTATTATCACAATATATCTTTAATAGTCTTTCAATACCATCCACAATTCGCAGCCCAGTGACAAAATTTCGTAACGATATCCCATGATTAGATGCCTCATAACAAGCTATAAACTCAGCTGCCATAGTGGAAGAAGCTACAAGTATCTGCTTAACACTCTTCCAGAAAATAGCTCCTCCAACTAACAGGTAGACATAGCCCGACTAGATCTTTTACAGTCTTGGCATCCAGCAAAATCGGAATCAGAATATCCAACGAATTCTAAATGATCTGATCTCCGATAAATGAGCATGTGATCTTTTGTTCTCTGCAAATACTGGCTGTTTTCCAATGATCCATCCCTGAATTACTTAAATATCTGCCTAACATTCCCACTATGAACGCAATATTCGGACGCGTACATACTTGAGCATACATAAGACTTCCTACTACAGCTAACGCATAAGGAATTTTTTGAATTTCTTTCCGTTCCAACAAATTCTTGGGGCACTGACCGACACTGAACTTGTCTCCCTTAGCGACAAGGGTGTCTCCTGGTGCACAACCTTTCATGCCGAATCTATCAAGAACTCTTTCGATATAGTTCTTTTGTGATAACCTAAGGATACCTCGAGAGCGATCTCGATGTATTTGTATGCCTAATACAAAAGAGGTGTCCTCAAGATCTTTTATCTCAAAATTCTTAGTTAGAAATCTCTTGGTTTCGTGCAATAAGCCTATATCACTGCTAGTAAGCAGTATGTTATTAACATATAACACCAGGAATATGTACTTACTCCCACTGAACTTATGATATACACAATCATCAACCTTATTTACCTCAAAACCATACGAGATAATTACTTGATGAAACTTGTAATACTATTGACGAGAAGCTTGTTTGAGACCATTGATGGATTTTTTTCAGTTTGCAAACCATTTTCTTTAGGTCACAGGATACAAAATTTTCTGGTTACACCATATATATCGTTTCGTCAATGTCACCATTGAGAAACGCAGTCTTTACATCTATTTGATATAGCTCCAAATCAAAATGAGCCACAAGTACTATTATGATCCTCAAGTGCCATTATGATCTTGAAAGAGTCTTTCATTGAAACCGGAGAGAAAGTCTTTTTGTAATCAATGCCTTCCTTCTGAGTGAAACCATTGGCAACTAGACGAGCCTTATATCTCACAACATTGCCTTTTGAATCCTTTTTGATCTTAAATATCCATTTGCAATCAATGGGTTTCGTACCTTCAGGAAATTTGACGAGATCTCAAACGTCATTGTCCTTCATGGATTTCATCTCATCATTCATGGCAGAACTTTCTTTGGCTTGATGGAAGTTGATTGGATCATCTTCCACCACTCCTATATCAACCTCATGTTCTTGGAGAAAACAACATAGTCATTCGGAATTGCATTTCTCCTTTCTCTAGTGGATCTCCTCAATGGCATATCCTTTTGAGGTTGTTGAGTTTGCACTTCAGGTATAATTTCTTCATTTTGCACAGGGAGTTCTTCTACATTGTCTTGATATTCCGGATTTGCATTTTGAATAATGACAAGAATAGGAGCCTGATCATTATCAATAGTAACAGCATGAAGAGAAACAAATTCCTCTTGAAAGACAATGTCTCTAACCTTATCTCCCCCTCCCCCCCTACAAACTCAACTTCCTCAAGAAATCTTGCATTTCCCGTCTCAAAAAATGTCCTAGCAGTGAGATCGAAGAATTTAAAACCCCTTGACCGTTCAGAGTACCCAACAAAGTAGCAGCTTACAGTTCTTAAGTCCAGTTTCTTTTCATTTGGCATGTAAGGCCTTGCCTTAGTTGGACAACCCCAAATGTGTAGATGCCTAATACTAGGCTTCTTGCCTGTCCATAGTTCATAAGGGGCTTTAGCTACCACTTTGTTTAGAATCCTGTTTAGGATATATGCTACAGTCTTTAGAGCTTCTCCCCAGAGGAATTCTGGTAAAGAAGAATGATTAATCATACTTCTTACCATGTCCTTAAATGTTATGTTTCGTCTCTCAACAACACCATTCATGCTAGGTTTGCCTGGCATTGTATATTGCAGGACGATACTGCATTCCTCTAGGAATTTCACAAAAGGTGCTGGACGTTGTTCACCGGATCCATCATATCTACCATAGTATTCACCACCACAGTCAGATTTGAGAGCTTTAATTGTCTTGCCAAGTTGATTTTCAACTTCAGCTTTGATGGCCTTAAATACATTTAGGGATTGTGACTTCTCATGAATCAAATATAGGTACCCATACCTTGAATAGTTATTTATGAACGTAATAAAATACTGTTGACCATTCCAAGAAGCTGTAGGGAATGATCCACAAATATCAGTATGAATCAGTTCTAAGACATCAGAATATCTGTTGGCACCTAATTTCCTAATGTTTGTCTGTTTCCCCTTTATAAACTCAATACAGACTTGGAAATCTGTCAAATTAAGGGGATCAAGAATCCCATCAGAGACAAGTCTCTGAATTCTCTATTTAGAGATGTGGCCTAAACGCTTGTGCTATAGTATGGTCTTGTCAGTTAATTTTCGTTTTATACCACGTGAACTTGCATGCAAGGTTTTATTAAATGAGGCAATTGTATCCAACAAATATAGGTTATCATGCAAAGATAAAGAACCGGTACCAATAAGATTTTAATCTTGAAAAAGACTAAATTTATTATTTCCAAATGAACAAGAATAATTGAATTTGTCCAAAATAGAAATTGAAACCAAATTCCATCTAAAAGACAGTACTACATAAGTCTCTTCCAAATTCAAAAAATGACCAGTCTTTAATAATAACTTAAAAGTTCCTATAGCCTCTACTGGAACCATTTTGTTATCGTCCACATAGATGAATCTTTCAGCATCACTTGACTGTCGACTCCACAGGTAACCCTGCATAGACACACCTATGTGAGTAGTAGCACCAGAATATATCCACCATATATGTCTAGGTATAGAAGCTAAATTAACTTCAGAATAAACCAAATTGAGAAGCATACCTTTCTTTACACGCTACTTGACGTACTTAGGACATTATTTCTTCTTGTGTCCAGCTTTCTCACAAAAGTAACAGGTAACCTCTTCATCTTGTTTCTGTTGTACCTTATGCTGTGATGTCCTAATTGCAGTTTATTTTCCTCTTTTCCTTTTCTCATCCTTAGAGGCGGATGCTAAGTTAGCACTTTCAGTTCTTTCTCCCTTCAGCCTTTCTTCTTCTTGCACACAATAGGATATGAGCTCATTAAGAGTCCATTTGTCTTTTTGAGTATTGCAACTCACTTTAAACTGACTGTATTGTGCAGGAAGAGAAATCAAAACTAAATGTACCAGCAAATCCTCATATAGCTCTAACTTTAGTGCCTTTAGTTTGGAAGCGATATGAGACATCTCTATGATGTACTCCCTTATATTCCCTTTTCCTTTATACTTCATTGAAACAATGCTAACCAACAGGGTACTTGTTTCAGCATTTTTCGTTTTTGCAAAACAATATTCTATTTTCTCAAGGAACTTTGTAGCATCCTTCTCTTTGGACATAGATCCCCTCAAGGTTTCCGGAATGGAACGTTTCATGATCATAAGACTCATGCGATTAGAACGGTCCCACCTCTCTATGTTCACCTTGTCATCAGTGGAACTTTTGTCACTGGGAGGTGCATGCCATACTTCACAAAGCGCATGGTCAAGATCCATGCAACCGAGAACAATCATAATGTTCTTTTTTCAATTCTTGAAATTTGTGCCATTAAGCACGGTAATAGAATTAACATTGGCAAATATTGTTGAAGCAGAAGCAGTAACTGAATCGAGAACAAAACAAAATAACAAACTCACAATCAATAATTATGTCACAAAGCAAGAATACTCAATTAATAAATCTATACATAACATGATCAAACAATTCACAGAATGGTGGACCCTAACACAAGATACCTAGCACAACATTGACATTTAGGGTTTGTTTGATGAATGAGTTTGAGTTGAAATTTTTAAGTTTCAATAGTAAATTTTTTTGATTTTCAGAAAAGACAAAAAATTTTTTGGGAAAAAGACAAAAACTTTTTGAGAAAAAGACAAAAAAAAGTTTGAAAATGTTGGTTTGAACCATAACACCAAACTCCCCCTTAGTCTTTGGATAGAAATATCAACTGTAAGTGGTACTCTCCGCCCAATAATCAAATATGGACAATTAAACCTGTCAAGCAATAAGCCTTTCTTTGGACCGACTAATTGCTCACATAGAAAACCTGTTGGAAAAACGGTTCCAATATCAGAGTTACGGCGCAGCGAAAGTTTTAAAATTTTTATGCTGATTCAGAAAAGAAGCTCATGATGTATATAATAATAAATTAAATACATGATCAAACGTACCTTGTTCTCGGATTCTGGAATTGCTAGAGCGTCGACCAATGTGTCTTCTCTACTAATCTCGAGTCCCCACATCTCAGAGTATGTATGGGCACACGTGCTATGAATCCAAGCGACCGGTAATTCTTCTGAAGTCTAGATCCCACTTTCTCAATCCCGATGTATCTCGTTGAGAATTCGATCTGGGTTCGTTCTTCAAAACTACAAAACAGGAACCTGTTAACCTTCTATGAAAAATATCACTCGGCTTAACCTTCCTCACATTTTTGATTCAATGAAAATTCCTCTCTTTTTCTCACACCTAAGAAGGACGAATTTTCTCAAGCACAAAAAACTAGTTTTTGGTGTTTTTCTCTCTCCCAAAAAAACCGTCCACCTATTTTGAGTGTATGATGATATTTGGTTTTTTTCAAGAACCCCTAGTCTTTATATAATATTCCAATCCTTTTTCAAAAGTATCTCCTACTTGAAAAATAATTAATAATTATTTTTCTGGATAATTTTTTGAATCAATGGATCATTCAAATTTCAGGCTAGGTTCTTTAAACCTTATGGACGGTTTTTTGTTAGGAAAAACTCAAAAAATTCGTGCTCCACCTAATGTGGAGATTGATTCGTGATTCAAATTTAAATCAAGAATCTAGACTAGTTAAAAATTCCTAATCCTATCTAGATTTAAACTCCTTTTAAACCATTTAAATTTAAATAAGATTTTCTTATTTGAATTTAAATAAATATTTTCCACAAACATTATCCATATTTAATTGATTTAAATAAATGGAATATTTTAGATTTCCTTTCCACAAAAAACGTGCACCATTCTTTAAGAAAAGAAAATCTATCAAATAAGCTTTATTATTTAAATCAATTAATAATTTAATGTTTGTAACATATTTAAACAATTTTGAAACAAAATCTTCTTTCCTCCATCCATTAAAAAACCGTGCACTATTAATTAGGAGAGAAAAATTTTGTTTTCAAAACTTAAATAATTCAAACACAATCTTATTTCCAAAATTCAATTAGCCAAAATAATTAACAAATAATTATTTTATTTATAACCAATCATATGTTGACAAATCACATTATTTGTCTACATTAATTTCACATGTCCAATCCTTTTCCGGGAGTGCATGTAAAAGAGTACCATGTCTCAATAGACAATTTTATATTCCCATTTTATTTACCGATCTCATTAGGAACAAATCCCGAGACGTTTCGTGGAACTATATGAGCTAGTAGAGGGACCCAATGGAAATATGTAAAGAGGCACCTATAATTGTGAAAAATTAATCCCGGATTAATTATTCATCAATTCTCAACTTCAGGATTATTCCACTAAAATTATGAAGCTGAACTCCCATTTACATACTGTATTATGAAAGCTCTCTAACGCAGTGGTTCTTCCATGATTTATTCATCGTTTGCTTAATCCTCATATGTTATCCATGATTGAATTAAGGACTTTTTCCGTTTTACCTTTTCAGTCATTTTAACTTAAAGTTCCATTATTCTCCATTGAAAGAACCACCAATTATAAAGCCATACAATCAGTAAACCATCAGAGAACACAAAGTAAACCGATGACCAAGATCTTGTTATATTATCTTTCAATTCCCGAATAATGCCTTTAAGTAGATAACATATACTATCGTTAAGATAGCTATGGATTCCATATCTATGAATCTTGATTTCTTCATCCATAAGTCATACACCAAAAACACAAGTATATTGACCATCAACTATCAGTGTCTCACCTATAATGGATCAAAATGTATAAGTCATGGATGCAAACTCAAGTATTCATTTCAGGATTAAGATTAATGCAAGATGATAATCAAAGCATCATTGATTCTTATAAATGAATTATTAAACCGAATCAATTGACGCCTTAGGTCCAGTCTAATGTCATACCTCAATATTGGTATACATTAAAGTTTCTACTCGGAGCCTATCCGATGGTCAAGACAAACCATCCCTCCAAGGAAGTGGACAACCTTTACAATCATATCATGAATAAGATCCCCAAATCTTATTCCATCGATTGTGGACCATTTAATTAGACTGTTATCAAATTACCACGTTTTCTATGTATACCCCATAAACATATGGTAATCCGATATATTACCAACAGCCTAGGAGTATTTTATGTTTGCTCAAAATAATCATACAATCAACAAATGAAAGTAAATATGACACAACTTATTAAACATGAATAACCTCTTTTTATTAATATCAAAATGTCATATTTACAGAAAATCCTTATAATTGATTTTCTATCCTTAGGGCACATATAGATCCCAATAAAACCTAATAATCATCGTATATCTATTACTACAGGTATGCCTATTATTTGACCAAACAACAACCTTCCTTTGGGCCAGTCATTATTCGCATAAACAATAGACATACACGTATTAATATTCCAAAATAAACAAATTTATATTATAGAGGTTACTTTGGCAATATATAATTTCAATCAATTTATTTTAAAATATCAGACAAAAAAATTATTTATATTTGTCAAAGTCAACGATCAAAGTCAATGGTCAATAGTCAAAGTCAATTATCAACAGTGAAAGTCAACGATCAAGGTCAACGGATCCGTGTTGACTAGGTCGGGGCTGGACCAGGTCGGGTCAACCTAATCCAGATCCTTATCCAGCCCTAGATCCATTACCACCAGTCCAAAGAAAAATTGGGCTCAAGGCCCAACTAACTTCTCTTACCCTTTAAACCTTATGGGCTCAAGCCAAAAAAAACTTAAAAAACCCTTTTTTGTTTTCTTCTATGGCAAACATGCAGACACAATCTTTCCTCTCTTTTTTTTTTTTTTAATCAATGAAATGAATCAATACAAGGACTATTGGTTCAAACAATATCGCAAATAGCAAACAGAAATCCTTTTCTTTCCCAAAACCGAAACCGAAAAACATGAATGCAAAATTTCAAGCAAACTTTAATCCGTATATCTATATACCCAAAAGTTGAATCCGAAATTAAAAAAAATCACAAAATTTTCAACCTCAACAATTAATGCCGGAAATTGCCAAATTTGAATACACCCAAATCAAACATAACACACATATCTCAATGTTTCAATATGAGCGGCTCTGATACCACTTGTTGGGGAAAAACTTTAATTGATAAAAACTATCACCAAATCCAAGATCTCATGTTAAATTATCCAAAAAAATTATTCGAAAGCGTATCTAAATTCATGAAGACAAATTAAAGAAGGATAGTCTTCCACAGTAAAATCTCTTTAGGTTCTTAAAGTACTCTATGAATTTTCTCTCTTAACGGGGAAGGAGGAGGAGAATAAAATTATGTATTATGATTTGACTTGGGGACCACAACCATTATAATGACCCTTATATACTAATTTAAATTAGATTCTCATCAACCTAAATTTAATTAGTATTAGGTTTCTACACATTAAAGTTTATACCCAATAGATATCTCTAGAGCCCAACTAATAAATCACTTATTTGACCCTATTAAATTAGATAACCTATAATATAATTGTCATTTAATATATAAGTCCATAACAAGAAATTAATAAAATCCCAACAAAGGCCCTCCTTTATTTTGATGTATAAATATTTCCCTCGAAAACATAAACATAAGCCCTTGAAGAGACTTTTCAAGAGTCAGCTAAAAATTGACTATGGGACGGACTCGAAATAGGATCGTCTTCTCATCAATATGTGCACAAGAAAAGCTATATAACTCACTCTCGTCTCATTAATCCATTTAAATTAGCCAAGATGAAATGGGTTTTCGAGTCTCAACTTCAGAGTACTCACATATATCTTATTTACAAATATGAGTGAAACAAATAAACAAATTTGCTTATAACGGTCTGGAACTTAAATGTTGTTGTCCTCGGTTTTTCTTGTCTTTGTGTTTTTCATTTTTTTTTCTTTGTTTGGTTTAATTTGTATTTTTCATTTTTCCTTTGTTTGATTTTCTGTATCGATACTTAAATATTAAAACATTTTTTAATTACCTTTTCAGATTTTTTTTTATTTTGTTTTTCTGCCAATAAAAATTATTGACTATGTCTAATCTTATCATTCATTTTCCTTAAAAAAAAATATATTGTCACTCACTTGTTTATATTTTTCCTAGTTTATGGATTTATTAATACAAATAACCAAATTTAGGAATCTGTTTTAGGTAATATGGGATATATGTAAATTTGAAGAAATAAGTAAACGCAAGGAAAATAAAATGTTCTCAGTTGAATTAAAGATTTACCAATAACCGACCAATATTATTCATTTTAAAATTAGCTTGAACCAACCATTAAAAAATGGTGGCCAAAAAACTAGTCACAACTCCAAGTTTCATAATTAAAAGATTTAGAGACGATACCAATGATTTAGTTGAAGAACGAGGATTCATTTTGTACTTTAAATAATATGGCTTTATTTTATGGGAGGAACGACGAGAAGGAAGATCCCACTCCTTTCCATTTGGGGTTGATCGTTTCCAGCATATACTTTCCAATATACATATTGTCGTTTTCTCTAAACTAAGTCCTAGATTTTGTCGCTTTCTATTTGTATATTTATTCTTTACTTTTTCAAAAGATTGTACTTCGTAGGATACTCGTATCTTGTACCAATCTTTTGCTTTTGTTTTTTGTTTATCCACAACTTCTGTTGCTTCAAAACCCATCATTGCCGTATTTATGAGATGTCGTTTTTGTCCTTTATCCATTTGTTGTTTTTATTCCTATTGTCATTTTTGAAAATTGCTGTCGTTATTATTTGAATCTTTTTTTTTTTTTTTGAATCTATTCTCTTTTTTAAGAGATGCAATTTTTCTCTTGGGACATATTGCGTTTTTTAAACTATTCCCATTTGGTAGGACATGTTGCCACTTCAGGAGACATATTGTCTTTAGTGTTTAAAGTCGATAAATATTTAAAAACAAACAAAAGGTTTAATACAAAATTAGGTCCGTTTGGTGAATGAGTTTGAGTTGAAAAAGTACAGTTTGAGTTGAAAATTTTGGTTGACTTTTCAGAAAAGACAAAAACTTTTTCAGAAAAAGACAAAAATTAATATGAAAAAGTACAGTTTGAGTTGAAACCCCAAACGAGGCCAGAAAAAATTGTAGATTAGGAAAATATGGGAGGAAAAAAAGAATTGAATACTGGTTATAGTATTAAAAAATTAATGGAGAAGTATAATTCAATGAGGGCACATTTAAGTTTAAAAAAAAATTTTGAATGAGGGCAAACCAAAAATTTAAAGGAAAATAGGAATTTACATGATAAAGTTACTTTAACTAAAGTAATACAAGAAAATCTAGTGTTTAGAAGGCAACATATATGAGTGAACACAAGTGTGATCTCTCCGATGAAAAATAAACGTAATGGTAAGGCTTTATAAAAATCTTACGGGTGAAACTAATGGTACGGATGGTGGACACCATAATCTTGATGAAATTTATTATGCATGTCGTACTATTGGTGTGAATAATTCTAGCTTGGATTAGTTAATTAAAGAGCCCCGGTCACAATGCTAAATTCGTACATATCTCCAAAATATATAGTTGTGCAGAGAAAACCACAAAACATCAAACCTGACCAATTCATAGTTTTTACACCAGTATCGGTCGTGTTCCAAATATTCAAAATTTTTTTTTGACTATCTAAATCCAGACTGGATTTTTATTTTTTATTTTTACATGTCCTATCCCATTTTATGAAATTTTTTGATCTAGACTAGACCGGAGCGTTCAGCACTTTTTTTTTTTTTTTTTTAAAATCAATTAAACGTCATCTGATTACTAACAAAGCTGGTATTATACATATTATTCCTCACGCTCACAACAGTTTTAGAAAATATATATAAATATCTGCAAATATATTTGATAATATCATACATGTCTTTTATTTTTCGAAATGATTACCATGCAACCAGGGAGAAAAAAAAAAAAAAGGAAAAAAAAAAAAGATAAATTACCATCTCACTTCTTTAATTTTCTGATCAAATTCTGTCCCTTTACGTCAGCCGCCACAACCTCCACCACCGCAACCACCTCCACAACCACCACCGCCACCGCTACCTTTACCAGAGCTCGAACCACCAGCACAAGCAAATATCACAAACGACAACACCGAAAACGACATGAAAATCATGCAGATCAGCAAGAGTATGGTGCCCCCAGAACTTTGCAGCCACAAATGTACCGGATCTGCAGCATGGTTACCAGCTATAACAGAAGCAAACTCTCTAGCCATTCTCTCTTTCTCTCTCTTGTGTAATGCTTAATGGTCGAGCAGATATATATATCAGATACTATACTAGAAATAGTGCTAGGTACTTGATAAATAATATTCCTGTAGTAAATACAACTGTTGATAGTTTAAATTATATGACGTATGTTCCGAGTAGGAACTCCACTTTAGTACGCAATTAGCAGAAGTTATGTGCAAGACTTTAATTTGTCAAAAGTCTACTACAAGTTTATTGGTAAAGTTCTCATATAATTCCAAGGAAGAACTGTGGGGTTAGGTACATAAAGAAGACTAATACTATCGCTTATTTAATTACTAGAGTGGAATTTTTCTTATGGGTTAATTACATAAACCTCCCCTTTATTTTGATAAATATTTTTTTTTCCTCGAAAACATTAACGTGACATCTTGAAGACACTTCTCAATATTCAGCTTGGAATGACAACATGACGGATCTGTCATGGGATGGTCTTCTTATCAACCTTTGTTCCGGTAAGGTTTGCTAGAGTATCACGAATGGTATGACCATGAAGTACATGAAAATCATACAGAGTAAGAACATCACGCCTCCAGAGATAATTTGTAGCGATCAACTGGGACTTAATGTATTAGTAGTGATGATAACGTATCATAATTTAAGGAGTATTTTTAATAGTTTTCAAAATTCATCAAATAAAGTTAAAAGAGCACCAAAGTTCAATGAGCAACAATGAAATTTGTCCGTCAAAATAAGCAAATAATTCTCTCTCTGTCTCTTTTTTTTTTTTTTTTTTTTTTTTTTTTTTTTTTTTTTTTTTTGTCAATGTGGCTAGCTAGCCTAGATGCTAGATAGGATATTACAGAATGGTTTGTATCTATACCTTATATAGAAATGTTAAAAGTTTTACCGTTTTCGGTATTTCTTTTTTTTTTTCTTTCTTTTTTTCACCCTTAATTTTGTTTTTCATTTTAATCCCTTTTAAATTAGTTTTTCTTTTCTTAGTCCTTCATTTCTTTTTTTTTCTTTTCAGGCCTTAAATTTATTTTATTTTCTCATTTTAGTCACTTTTTTATTTTGTTCTTCTTCTTTTTTTTTTTTTTTCATTTTAGTCCTTTTACCTTTTTTGTTTTTCTAAAAATTTTTTATTACTTTTAAAATTTTTTCTTTTATATTTTTGCTAATAATTTGTTTTATTTATCTATCCCGCACACGTGAGCGGGTGCCATATTAGTCCTTTTTTCTTTTTTCTTTTTAATTTGACCCCATTGTTTTCCATTTTTTTCATTTTAGTTCTTTTTATGTATTAGTCTATTTTTAACAGTTTAGTCCTTTAATCTTGTCTTTTTTTTTCATGCCTCCTTTTTTTTATTTTTTATTTTCAGGAACTTTGTTGATTTATTTTTCTATTTTTTGCTTATATATTTTTTATATTCGGATAAATTTTCTCAAATATGTCTCATAATATATATCGTACATGCTTTTTAACTAGTATACATACATAATTGGAGTGTAATGATCACCTAGAGGACTCATGAGCACGCCCCAGTGCACTACTAACCATATAATTGCTTAATTAGGCTTTAATGTGAATATAATTAAGTTGTTGTTTTTCTTTTTACACTAATTAAGATATGCTATAATGTTTTTGTATCAACTTCATCTATTTGACAAAGAATGGAAGTTTCTTTAACTGCTATTAGGAATCACCAAATTAAGCCAGGCTAGCAAATAAAAGTTGGTTTTTATTAAAAAAAAAAAAAAAAAAAAGAAAAAGTCCAATACAAGAAAGCTTTGAGAATGTGGGAGAATATTTCCACCAGTATCATGTGACCCTTCTAACTGACCTTAAGGATAAAGGTATTTTCTAAATGGGTGGTGCAAGATAATTGGAGTGATAAGAATATATTTATTTTGTGGCATATATAATTTGTTTTATTTTCTGAGGGAAAAGGAGTAGAAAACCCAATGTCCACTGGGTGTTTCTAAATTTACCTCATACCAATAGTACATGTTTATAATCAATCTAACTAAAACACGTTAAAATTTTTTTAAAAATGCAGAAGTAGTTTCTTATATAAATCTAATAGCTGAAAAATAGAGCCTACTTATAATACTTTTTTTTCACGTTTTATCATAAAAACTCCAAAAAATTAATAACGATCGAACTGTTTTTGCTGTGTGTTTTCTATATTTTAATTTATTGATTTGACGTGTAAAATTACTATGAAACTATGCCTTCAAATTTTGTGGAGATTAAGAGAAGGTCGGTTGAATCTTAAATCTTGTGGGCATGACTCATTTACTAGTCACAAATAATATCCATTAGTTTCTTGACTTCATCTCTCTCTCTCTCTTAAAGCTAGGCCTACCAGATTATTTAAAATTTACCATCTGAATTTCAAGGAAACTTCTGATGATGTCAAGATTAAGAAAGAAAATGAGTAAAATGAATCAAGACATATTGTTAGGAAAGGTCAGTTGAATTTTAAATCTTGTGGTCATCACTCATATATTAATCCTACTCAAAAATAGCCATTAATTTCTCGACCTTATTATCTGTTCTCATGGAGCTAGCCTACTAGATTTAAATTACAATCTATGATCTCAATTTCAAGGAACTTTTCTATGAAGTCAAGATTAAGAAAGAAAACGAGTGAAACAAATTAAGACACCCCATTAGGAATGAGATTATCATTTTAATTTTTTTATCGCAAAAATTCTATTTAATTCATTCTCCTTTTTTTAACCCACTTTAAGGTTTCAAATTAGTCTGTCAATATAAATTGGTTATGGAGAAATAGCCTAGGAAATCCGACTTCTTACCTTGGGTAGTTTAAAGTATACCCTACATGTCAAATTGCCAAAAAGCCAATCGCTGGTTCCTGGTAGCCCAAAAAACCATTAATAAAACATTCACCATTTTCATAATTTCTTCAAGTCTAAAAATTTTCCGCAAGTTTAGGGAGCAACATCTATTGTTGTCAAGAAGTGATTATCAAAAGACAAGAATGTTTTAGATGATAAATTTACTTTAACTGGAGTAATGTATAAGAAAATCTAGTATTCAAAAGGCAACACGTAAAGCTTTAACAAAATCTTACCGGTGAAATCAATGGTAGGGATGGTTGACACCATAATCATCGAGGTGAAATTCATTATATGTGTTCTACTATGGGTATGAATAATTCTAATAATTAGAATTAGCATGTGTTTGGTGTTAAGGTTTGGATTGTATAATTTGAGTTTGAATTGATAGTGCGTTTATCGAGACATTTGAATTGTTGGAGTTAAAAAATATAAAAACTTAAAATATGTTCAGAAAAAAATATCAATATGGAGCTTGTTTCGTTCATTTCGAAATTCTACGTAATTAAAAAAAATATTTCTCATTTGAACTTATCTATGCAAAGTTATGGACTTTTAAAGTTTGGATTACAAAACTATGTGAATCGTAAAACTGAGGGAAAAAGACAAAAATTGGATTGTAATTGTAGAGTTTGAACTATAATTACTCTATAAAATATAGTTATTTTACCACTTTTACGCATCTAAATTGACTATGTTCTTGAGCATTTTAATCTATTTTAAATTAATTTAGTTTAATTTTATTTAATTTTAATTTAGAGTAGTTTGTTTTGATTTATTTTATTTTTGTGTAATTTGATTTGATTTTATTTTATTTAGTCTATAATATTAATTTTAATATGTTGTTATTGATTTACCCTTTATAAACAATTAATTTTTTAATTTGTGTACATTAGTTAGGGGAAAATGGACAAAAAGGAAATTTTAGATTCAAAGTAGGGGCAAAACGGTTGATACTTTTTAAATTTTCTAAGTTGACCTTTGACTAGAACTATTTTATGTTATATTAATAAAATGATAAAATTTTGTGTTATATTAATAAAGTGATATTCAAATTTATGTTATTTTGATACTTTCTCCCATAAAAATAACCAGTGTCATTCTATTTATTTTGCTTCCGGTAATTGAATTAATTTGACAAAATTAACTAAAGTTGATAAATAGATAAAATTGGATCTTTCACATACGTTATCTCAAAAACAAAGTTAGCCTTGTATAAATTATTCCTCACATTTATAGTTCCTATAATACATTCATATACACACAAGTGTCTGCAAATATATTTGATAATACATAAAAGTCTCTGCAGCAAAAAAAAAAAAAAAAAAAAAAAAAAGGTATAAAATTACTATTTCACTTCCTTAATTTTCTGATCAAATTCCGCACCTTTACATCAGCAGCCACTAACGCTACCGCCACCACCTCAGCAACTGCCGCCGCCGCCTCCACCGCCACCTCCACAACCACCACCGCCACCGCCACCGCCGCCACCTCCACAACCACCACCGCCACCGCCACCGCCACCGCCACCGCCACTACCTCCACTAGTACTACCTCCAACCCCTCCCCAACTACCAACTCCACCAGCTGCACCGCCACGCCGGCGGCGCGTGGGAGAGCTTGAACCATCAGCACAAACAAATATCACAAACGACAAGACCGAAAACGACATGAAAATCATGCATAGCAAGAGTACTGTGGCCCCAGAACTCCGCAACCATACATGTTCTACAGCATGGCTATCGGCGATAACAGAAGCAAACTCTCTTGCCATTCTCTCTCTCTCTCTCTCTCTCTCTCTCTTGTAATATGCCTAATGGTCGAGCTGATAGCACACACTTATGCACTAGAAATGTTGCTGGTTTCTTGGTAAATAAGATTCATTTTATATATATATATATATAACAATTGTCGATAGTCTAAAAATTGTATGAAGAGACTTTTCAATATTCAATTAAAGAGACAACGGGTACTCCGAGCAGTAACAACTCCACTTTATATATAAATATATATATATATATATATATATAAAACAATCGTCAATAGTCTAAAAATTGTATGAAGAGACTTTTCAATATTGGACGGACTCGATACAAGATGATCTTCGCATTAATCTGTCATATGAAGAAAAACAAGACCTATTCTTGTCTCGTTACTCCGTTTAAATTAGTAGAGAAATGAAGTATCTCAACTTCAGAGTACTTGCAGATTGATTACAAATATTTATTCTTATTTTCAATTATAAATAAAATGCACAAATAGACGCTTATATTAAGACTTTAAATTAAAGTAAAGAAATTATAATATTTCATTTTCTTCAATTATAATATTAAAACTTTAAGTTCGTTTGGTGTTTGAGTTGAGTTTGAAATGAGATGAAATTTTTAAATTTGAGTTAACTGACTTTTTAAAAATTAGTTATAAATTTTGTTAACTTTTCAGAAAAGACAAAAATTAAGAGGAAAAAGTATAATTTAATTAGAATTAAATTTGGATGCTAAACGTGGGTTAGATTACAAAATATTTTCACCTTTTCTTTTCCCACCAAGCCTAGTGTTACTTTCTTGACTTTTATCTCTCATACAACTAGCCTTCTAGATTACTTGAGATCAATCGTCTCAATTTCAAGGAACCTTCCTGAATGAGTGAAACAAATAAACAAAATTTCTAAGAAAGGTCAGGATCTTAATAATTTTGTGGTCTCCAGTTTTTATTGATTTGTGTTTTTCATTTTTTCTTTGTTTAATTTCGCGTTTTTCATTTTTCCTTTGTTTGATTTTCTGTTTGGCTGCTTAGATGTTAAAAAAAATGAGCATGATTTAATTACCTTTTTAGAGTACTTTATACTTAGTAAATTTTTTATTTAACTAATAAATTTGTTATTTACTTAAAAAATATAAACATTTTTTACTTGGGGATGATGGAATCCAAATTTTATCCCTTACAATAAAATCAAATGTGAACTTAAAATTAAGTTAAGCTAACAACGGCTACTTCAAATATTTAAAACCTAATTATTTTTCTAAAAATATTTTTTACTACCCCTCTGTTTGGAAGAGCTATCTAATTTTGGGAATTGGAAATTTTTTGTAAAATGTGCTTTTCTCAACTTTTTTCATCATTATCTCATTTTAAAAAAGAAAAACTATCTTATTTTTAAATTTATTTTGTATCGTATTCTTTTAGAAAAAGAAAATGCATATTTTTAAAATCTTCTTATAATGCACTATTCCTAATATTATTTCTTCTCATTGTAAATAATTTTTTGTTTTTAAAAAGAAAATTTTTTACCAATTCAAATGCTATCTTATTCTTAAAATGAAAATATTTTCTTAATTTAAATAAGAAAAATTTCTTTTGAAAATGAACACGTGATGCAACAGCAGGTAGTTTCAGCTCAAGCTTTTGTGGACGCAAATATTGAAGCCCTACTTGGACAAAGCCCAATTACATTATTGTAGTTTTCAACCCAAGCAAAAACCCTAAAAACAAACATCGCCTCAGCTCTTTGTATTAAAATTGCGGCTTGGAGCTTTCACTGTGTCTGCTGGTTCTACTGGCAGCTTCAGACCAAACAAAAAACAGCTCTTTGGCATTTCCATTCCTCTACTTCGTTTTTTTTTTTTTTTTTTTTTTTTTGGCATTTGCAATTTTCTCTGTTTTTTTTTGGCCGATTTAATCTCAAGTCTTTCACTTCAAGCTTGAGGTAATTGCTGACTAACCTTTGCTCTGTCCTCTCTTCGATTTTTGTTTCATTTCATCTGTTGTTTTGGCATTAATTTTTTTTTTTCTTGTTTTTACAGAATAAATTTTTCAATAGAATGAGAAAACGATAAGACTTTTGGGCAGAATCAAATTCAAATGGCGATTTCGAATCTTCATTGTCTGCAACATTCATGGAGATTTTCTTCAAGTGGTCGCGTTTCTGTTTCCAGCTCTGGCTATGGCAGAGACCACATTAAGAAAAGGAGCGCTTTCCTTGTTTTTGGCTCCAATAACAAGATCGACAAGGTTGTTTTTTTCTCTCTCAAATCCATGTTTTTTAATAATGGGCAAGCTTAAATTTTTTGGATTGATACAGTAAAGTTATTAATTTTCTTATAGATAGTTGATTAGTGATTTGTATCCCAGACATTAGTCAAATTTCTACCCTGGTTTTAATGTTATGGTAGGAGTTGTTACATGTCTGGAAAATTAAAGATAGAGAAAAAATGGATTTGATGGATGGGTTTACCATTTGTCAGATTGATATCTCTTGAAGGTGCTCATCGTTGCCCGGTAATCTACAATCTGTTATTACCCGAGCTACATCTGGGCTTCACATGTTTCTCTTTTCCACAATATATACGTGCCATGTGCTTGAATGCTAAATGCACATGCGAGTGTCACAAGTGCACGATCTAGGCCTCGGGTTTCTGCAGGGACTGCACAAACAGATGGCCTAGATTATACCCTCGTGACAACATATATGCAATACTGTCATAACAGTATATGCAATGCGAATGACCCAGATGTCAGTTTGTGATATTAGCTGCTTAGTACGAGTTAAGAAAGGACTTGCATTGTTGAAAAGGATTATATACTGTTTTTTTTTTTTTTTTAATATATAGTAAAATAAAATATCTGAGTGGATTGGTAATCTTAATAAAGCTATAGGTAGCCTGTTCTTAGATTTACCAGAAGTTGGCTTTTTGTTTAAGCATGTCTTCACCATATTGTTAATTTACTTTTACGCTCGAAATTGTGCTTCTTTTGTTTTAGAGCCTACTCTTGTTTTGACCAGACATAGTCAAGTGTCTGCCAAAGTCTTTTATGGTAGGGACTGTTACATGTCTGGAAAATCAAAGAGAGAGAAGGAGATTTGATGGATGGGTTTCCCATCTTTCTTATGTACATCTCTTGAAGGTGTTCATCGTTGCCCGATATTATGAATATCATTATTTTCGAGCTACATCTGGACTCCACATCCTAAGCCTCCCATTATGCATCTTTCTTGTCGAACTCTTTGCTTTTAGAGTTCTTGGACATGTTCCTCAATTTCCCTGTGCATGTTAATAGCTCATCATGATATTTCCTCTGTATGGAACAAGTTAAGTTTATGCCGTGATAGAACAAACAGACAATTTTTGCACCAAAATATGGTAGTTTATTATCATTTAAGTGTGTAGCTTGCCCTCCTTTTCTGTTATTGCATCTCTTGTTTAGGATGTAGATTTTGAATGTGCCAATCAACAAGTCTGTAATATTACCTGAATCATTTCAGGTTGAGACACTGTTAGACAGTGTGAAATGGGATGACAAAGGTCTGGCAGTTGGAATAGCGCAAAATGTTGACACTGGAGCCATATTAATGCAAGGCTTTGTGAACAGGGATGCAGTGGCCACGACCATTTCCTCTCGAAAGGCAACATTCTACAGCCGCTCACGGTCAACATTGTGGACGAAGGGAGAGACGTCCAAGAATTTCATTAATGTTCATGACATATTCCTTGATTGTGACCGAGACTCTGTATGTTCCTTTAGCATTTTGATTTGCAATATTGTTTCGTCATTGTTTCATTTCATGTGCTGTAGTTCAATATATTGCATGTTTTCTATCAACCATTAACTTGGAACTCTTTTCTCAGATAATATACCTTGGGACGCCTGATGGTCCTACTTGCCATACAGGGGCAGAAACTTGCTATTACACACGAGTTTCTGACTTATTAGAACCTTCAGAGGTTTGCAGTTATAATCACTGATGAACCTTGCTTATGTTTTATCTTGATATCACTGACCTGACTATAGTTTGTTTTGTGACAGGCTGAAACTGAAGGAGGCAAATTGGCCGAGACTACTTTGTACTCGTTAGAGTCGACAATTTCTCAGCGGAAAGCAGAATTAGAAGTACCCCAAAATGGAAAGCCTTCATGGACGAAGCGTCTACTTCTTGACAGCAACTTGCTGTGCTTAAAAGTCAGGTACTATTATGTTGCCATTATAGGTGCTTTCGTCCTAACTGGAGATAGGATTTGTTTTCAACTAAGAAACAAAAATAAATACAAAAAGTTGAGTGAATCTTGATCCACTAAGAGATCCATTTCAGGGAAGAAGCAGATGAATTATGTAGAACACTCGAGGAGAACGAGGATAAGTCCCGTACAGCCTCGGAGATGGCAGATGTGCTTTATCATGCCATGGTTCTGCTTGCACTCAAAGATGTAAAGATGGAAGATGTTCTACGAGTTCTACGAAAGAGGTTCTCTCAATCTGGAATCGAGGAAAAGAAAAGTCGTGCTTCGCAAGTCTAACAGGCATAGACAGTTCATGGTCGTGTTGAATTGTTGTACTAATAGGGAGCTATGTATTGTACAATACTTGCATAGATTTATTTGGCTCTCAGTATTCTCAAATAGTTATGTATTAAGCTGCAAATTTAATAATAACAATAATTTCTTTTCTTGCTTGCAAGGAACAAATCTGAGTTGAACATTGTATGAAATTCACAGTGAAATCTTCATAACAAGTTGAATATAATCACTTGAATATTGAAAGATCTCTGGGACCAAAGACCATTAAAGAGAGATTCATAAATTTGTCTAATAATCCATTTCAAATACGTGAGTTTTAGATCAATGACCAAGATTCGTTTGATATATATTTTTGTCATTTCTCACCTAGCTTGGGAAAGAAATATGAATAGAAGAGGGAAAATGGTTTTCCCCTTTTTGTTGTTTGGCATAAATAAGAGGGAGATAAATGAGTTGGTGTAATGCCTATTTATTTCTACCCGAGATTTTAAGATTCTGTTAGAAGTTTGTTACAGGTTGTTAAGAGTAGTAATTAAGCTTTTGTAAAAGATGAGTTTTATATAATAGTAAAGCCTAGCACTCAGAAATTTAAGCTGAGCTGCCAAATATCCAAATACTCTCTCTCTCTCTAGAATTCACTTCTCTAGAATTCACTCTGTTTTTCATTTCTTCTTCTTTTCTTACTTGGTATCAGAGCTCTCGATCTGTTCAACAATGGCGACTGATGCTTCATCTTCCTCAGGCAACAATGGAGCTGGTTCGAGCACTCAACCTGCCTTTGTTGTTCCAGCTATTCCTGTTCTACCTTCGATCAATCAAGCATTCAACATAAGGCTTGATCGATTCAATTTTCTTCTATGGAGGACACATGCTGAATGAGGTGATCGCGAATGACCTAGAGGAGATGTCGATGGAACAAGGCCAATTCCATAGCGGTTTTTGGAAAATAGACAAGAGAATCCAGATTTCACTTCTGGTAAAGACAGAACCGACTGGTCATGTGCTGGATTTATTCTTCTCTTACTGAGAGTGTTATGACTCAGATTGTTGGCTTAAACACAACTTCAGAGATTTGGAGTGCTCTGGAGACTCTTTTTGCAGCAGCTTCAAAGGCGAGGATTATGCAGCTTCGTCTTCAAATTCAGACCTCGAAGAAAGGTGGATCGAGCATGATGGAGTATCTGCTAAAGGTGAAATCGATTGCTGATAACCTTGCAGCAATTGGTGAACCTGTTTCTGAACAGGATCAGATCTTGTACTTACTTGGTGAACTTGGAGCCGAATATATATCTTTTGTGATTTATGTGACCTCTCGGCCCGAAACTCAGAGTTTAGAAGAGATTCACAGTATGCTTCTTACTTATGAGAATTGCCTTGAGCAACAGAACTCGGTTGATCCGTCTGCTTTCATTCAAGCCAATACTACGGCTGTTCAAGGACCAAATAGGAGAAATCATAGGCCAAATCAACAGTATAGGCCTAACAATGGCGGTCAGCAGTTCAACAATAATCAATAGTCTTTTCAAGGTCCTGGACGTGGTTTTTTCAATGGAAATTGAGGTCCAGGAGCTGGTAGGGGTCAAGGAAGTGGTAGATCTGGTAATGGTAACAATTTCAGTTTTGGTGCTTCCTCTAATAATTCTGGTAACAATGCTAATATACCTAAGAGTCAAGTTTGTGGCAAGTTTGGGCATGTTGCTCTTTATTGCTGGCACAGGTTCGATCAGAATTTTCAACCCTCAGCGAATAATCAATGTGCTGCAATGGTTGCTTCCACCTCTCAATCTGGTGATGAAGGTTGGTTCATGGATACAGGAGCTACTCATCATGTTACTCCAGATCTGACCAACATGACTTCCACCAATCCCATTGCTGGATCAGACAAACTCTTTGTTGGTGATGGAACTGGTCTTTCAAATTCTAATATTGGAAATTCAGTTATTAGTTGTTTGTTGAGGCCCTTACATCTCAAGAATGTTTTACATGTTCCTAGGATTACAACTAATCTTATAAGTGTGCAAAAGTTGTGTTCTGATAATAATGTTACTGTTGAATTCAATGTTGGTGGTTTCATTGTTAAGGATCTCAATACGAGGAGGGATCTACTTCTAGGCAAGCTTGATCGTGGATTGTACAAGCTGTGCCCAGCAAATTCTGCTAATGGAACTGATTCTAGAGCTACTGGTGGTATGAATTTCAGTTTAATAGCTACTTCTTCTGTCTCATGTAATAAAGCCTCAGCTTCTGGTCTGTGGCATACTAGACTGGGTCACCCTGCTAGTACAGTTGTTTATAGGGTTTTGACTTCATGTAATCTTCCTACTAAACTTTCTGTTGGAGTTTGTGACACTTGTCAAATGGCTAAAAGCCATAGATTGCCATTCTCTTTGTCTAGTTTTAGAGCTTTACAACCATTGAATCTTGTACATTCAGATTTGTGGGGACCTGCACCTGAGATTGGAATAAATGGTGCTCGTTACTTTGTGTTGTTTGTTGATGATCATACTAGATTATCCTGGCTTTACTTACTGCAGTCCAAAGATGAAGCTTTATCTGCTTTCTTTCAGTTCAAACTTATGGCTAAGAATCAGTTTGATCACAAACTAAAAGTGTTGCAATCTGATTGGGATGGTGAATTTCAAAGTTTTGTTACAAGCTTAAGTTGCTTAACTACTCATGGGATTATTCATAAGGTTTCTTGTCCTTCTACTTCTCAACAAAATGGTAGAGTGGAAAGAAAGCATCGCCATGTTGTTGAGGTTGGATTTGCTTTACTTGCTCACATCTGATTTATTGGCCATTTGCTTTTCAATCTACGTATCTGATAAACAGGTTGCCAACAGCTGTATTATCTTACAGTTCACCATATGAGATTCTCTATTACAAGCTACCAAATTACTTGTTTCTTAGAGTTTTTGGTTGCAAATGTTTTCCTTGTTTAAAACCATTCAACAAACATAAGCTAGCAAATAGATTTACTCTTTGTACCTTTATTGGTTATGGCTCAAAAATAAAGGATTTATGTGTCTCAATATGACTACTGGAAAAATTCTAGTTTCAAGGCATGTGGTATTTGATGAATCTGCCTTTCCTTTTTCTAATCCATCTATAACTATTTCTTCAGTTAATGTGGATTTCAAGAGATACTGTACCATTCATCTGAATTTGCCCATACCTGTTCTCATTAAGCCACCTATGCCTGTTTCTTCACCACCAGCTTCTGGTTCAAATGTTGATTCACTAACTAGTGGGGATACTAATACTCAGACAGAACCTTCATCAACTATTCCTGTCACTACAAATCAGCATCAGATGATCACCGAGTCCAAAAATGGTATCACTAAGCCTCTTACTCGTATGTGTCTTGCTAGTCAAGTTTCTCCTAGTCTTATTGAGCCAACTACCTTTAAAGAGGCTACTAAATCTTCGGAGTGGCAACAAGCTATGCAGCTTGAGTATGATGCTTTGTTGAGAAATAAGACTTGGGTTCTTGTTCCACCCTCAACTTCCTCCAATGTTATTGGATGCAAGTGGGTCTATAAACTCAAGTACAAACCCGATGGCAGTATTGAACTCCACAAGGCTAGATTAGTAGCTTGTTAAGCCAACTACAATTAGAACTGTTTTGGCATTAGCTTTGAGTAGGAAGTGGTCTATAAGGCAACTTGATGTTCACAATGCCTTTTTGAACAGTGATTTGCATGAAGATGTCTTTATGACTCAACCCCCTGGCTTTGTTGATGCTGCAAATCCAACTTATGTGTGCAAACTTATCAAGGCGTTATATGGCTTGAAACAAGCCCCTTGTGCCTGGTTTACTAAGTTGAGTTCTGCTCTTTTTTCTTGGGGTTTCTCTCATTCGAAGGCTGATACTTCTATGTTTGTCGTTTCCACTGTAACTGTGATGATTGTGGTACTGGTTTATGTAGATGATGTAATAGTGACTGGGAATAGTTCACTTCACATTCAACAGTTGATTTCTTCCCTTAACTCTCAGTTTGCCCTAAAGGATTTAGGTGCTTTGAGTCATTTTCTTGGCATTGAAGTGGTTCGTGCAGGTGAAACTTTTCATCTCAGTCAAGCCAAATACATCAGAGACTTGTTAGCTCATGCTGGTCTTGCTAAATCGAAACCAATTGCTACTCCTATGGCTTCTGGTTCAGTTCTGTCTCTTTCTAATGGTGCCAAGCTTGCTGATCCGACAGAATATAGAAGTCTTGTTGGGGCTCTACAATACTGTTCTATTACTAGGCCTGATATTTCCTTTTGTGTTAACAAGCTTTGTCAGTTTATGCATGCTCCCGCAGATGTTCACTTTTAGGCTGTAAAACGTGTCTTACGTTACTTGAAGGGTTCTTCTTTTTATGGAGTTTCCTTTCAGGCTACCTCTAATCTGACTCTTATGGTATTTACAGATGCAGATTGGGCCTCTTGTCCGGATGATAGAAGAAGTACTAGTGGTTATTGTATTTTCCTTGGAGGAAATCTAATCTCATGGTCTGCTTCTAAGCAAAAGGTGGTCTCTAGATCGAGCACTGAGTCTAAATATCGAGGGTTGGCCAATGCAGCAGCAGAATTGACGTGGATTCAGTCTCTTCTCCGAGAACTTCATGTCTCTTTGTTTCATCCTCCAGTCTTATTTTGTGATAATCTGAGTACCACACAGTTATCTGCTAATCCAGTTCTTCACTCTCGAGCCCAGCTTGTTGAAATTGATTATCATTTTATCAGGGAACGAGTTCTTCAAAAGACTCTTGTTATTCGTTTTATCAGATCCGAGGATCAAGTAGCTGATGTGCTGACGAAGCCTTTGCCCTCTTCTTCTTTTCTTCGTTTAAGAAGCAAGCTCACAGTTCTGTCCAGACCCTCACAGTTCTTTGAGGGGGGATGTTAAGAGTACTAGTTAGGACCTAATCAAGTTAGTTGTAACTAACTAACTGCCTTGTATTTCTACCCGAGATTTTAAGATTCTGTTAGAAGTTTGTTACAGGTTGTTAAGAGTAGTAATTAAGCTTTTGTAACAGATGAGTTTTATATAATAATAAAGCCTAGCACTCAGAAATTTAAGCTGAGCTGCCAGATATCCAAATACTTTCTCTCTCTAAATCTCTCTCTCTCTCTCTCTCTCTAGAATTCACTATGCTTTTCGTTTCTTCTTCTTTTCTTACTCTAAAATCACTCCACCTTTATATTTCCTTCCCCTTCACATCCCTACCAAACGCAATAACAGTTAACATCAAGGTGTGTTGACGCAAAATACCTTAATCAAGGGTGTGTTTCTGTAATTTAAACAAAACACAACGAAGTCAGAGTTCTCCCTTTTCAATACACTCTTAATTATCATGAGAGAAAATTAAAATACATATATTTATTAAATAATATATATAAATTAAAAGAAATTCAGTTTGTGTTCCTCAATACTCTCTCTCTCTTATCTTTGTGTTTAGGAGAATTATAATTACTAGGACAAAAAAAAAAAACCAAAACATTGCATATTTGCGTCAATGCTTCGTGGAAAAGAAAAATGAGCAAAATATCACTGCATAGCAATGCATAACTGAAACGGGCGAATGGTTGGCTTCAAAGACAAGTACTTACAAGATCTCGTTCCTCTATATATATATATATATATATATATATATAATATGCCCTTATTAAACATATATGCAGGTGTCATTGGTCACCAGATCCTTAAGTACTTGGCCCATTTGTCGCCCTACCAGTACTGCAATAGTGCGTAATTTTAATTGTTTGCAAATCCCATTTTTCAATTTCATTTTGGAACCGAACATGACCGCTAGTCTCTTTACGACGTTTTTCACTTCTAGTACAACCACCTTGTACTTGTTGTTGTCTCGACGAGGTCGTAGTCGTTGTAGTAGTAGTAGACAAAGACAGAGAAAGCTCTAGTGTCTCGGTTTCTGCTAATTCGCAGCTTATTGTTTCTTCATGACTATTATTGTTATTAATATTATTTTTCTCCGTCCCACCGTCGTCATAATTAATTTTGTGACCACCTAAACTTAGCTGTAGATCGGGAAGCCATAATTTATTTTCCTTCAAACAGGCGCTCTCTTTATAATAAGGAGTAGTACTACTACAGCTCTCTTGCGCTTCATGCACTTCACCGTTTCTGCACTGCTTTCTTCTTGTCCCGTGAACCTGCAATATTAATTATTTCGACACTACAAAATTATTTTTTTTCTTTTACGTTATCTATATATAGATGAAATATATAATATAACTGAATTTCACATCACAACTTCTTGGAAACCACAGTATTGCAAATGGACGTGTTTGATTTTTATAAAAATTTCACGGGATGATTTTATAGTTGGTAATTTTTTTAAAATAGCGGGGGAATTTTTTTGTTAACAGAAAAGAAAAAGGCAACTGGCATCCAATTATATTAGTACCTACTAGCAATTTCTATCGTGCATCAGACCTCTGACTCTGATAACATTAGAATAAACGACAATTGTCTCCTAGTTAAGTAAAGTGAAAAACCACTATTGAGAGACTGCGGTCAAAAGACAAGGGTTACCTCAAGTTGAGACAAGGATCCAAACATTGGATTGTTGCATGTGTTGAGCTGAAAAGGGTTGGCAATATTGGCCTTGGTTTGTGCAAGAACATGTGCCATATTGTTATGGCCACGTGAAAAATTCAGCTGAGAAGTTCTTATTCTGTGATTTCCAATGATCTCTCTTGGAGACCACTTCTTCTCTTCAAGAAATTGGCTTGGTCTAAGTGGTGGTACCGTTCTTGTAATCGCGTCCCTTACATGATCGCCTCCAAGTCCTTTGCTCCGTACCGGACTTGACCACATTAAGGGATCGCTAAATGCCCATGGATGATGGTATCTAGAGAGAGAGAGAGAGAGAGAGATTAGGGCTCGCCGAATTTAAGGACGTCTAAGAACTTAAGAACAGGAGAATGAGTTCCATTTTGTTTGAGATCTCTCAGCTGAGATATTCTTGATACCTTGAAGAATCGGTATCAGAATCAAATGGATGTTTGAAGGTTGATGATGGGAAAATTTGGCTTCTGCATTCCATTGTAAAGTTGTCATAAAGATTGAATCTATGGTACATTTGCATAATGTTGTGGTGCTCTCCTTGTATTGGCGTGTTTGTTTGAGATAAAACTGTTGCAAAACAAGCATGCAATTTCCGTTTATTATTATTTTTTTTTTGGTCCTCCTTCAAAAATCCTAATGGTTTTGGTACCAAGGAGTCAAGGATTATTACAGATGTATAGGACTTATAATTGAGACAAAATCATCAAAAAGTTGCAATTAGTAATGGAAAATTTCAATGAAAATTTGCGTACCTTGGCCAGATTCGTCAAGCTTCTTACTCCGATACATCTGAATTGCAGAAAATAATTAAAGAGAACGATCAGCAAATTAGAGTACCATGGCCAATGTTACAATGAAGCATACACAAAAATTAACTTTTAGGGATTATAGGGAAAAAAATTTTAATTTGTAGGACACATCAAGTGATTTAAGCTAGTTACCTGCAAGTGACTCTTTACATGAGCAATGCTAAGCCCTTTCACATTCATCAGCTGTTGAACTAATTTCGGTGTTGCTCCTGTACAACCAAATATATATACATGATATATACATCTCTAGCTAATTAATTGATCAAACAATATATATCTTTACATATATATATACATATATATGAATATATGAATATATACAAACACTAATTATAAACACATGAATAAAATCACTCGTTCAAATTTTTTTTTCCTTTCGCACTTCCGGCCGGTACTTAACTATATTGACATTGGTGAGTACAATATTGTTCTATAATTATTTATGTAAAAATTAGCTGTATACACAAGTTAAGAAAAAAAGTGCAACTTTGTGAGAATGAGAAGACTGGTCTTACTATCTTGTCCGCCGAGCCTTTCAACAGCATGCACAAAAGCTAGGTGGAGATCTGGAGTCCAGCGAAGCCTTGGCATCTTTGATCGGACATATGGCCTCACAGTACTACTACCATTGGTATTACATGATACTTTCTCTTCCACACGATTTTTCTTCTCATTATCCTCATTTTGGAGAACACCATCATCGATGCTGCAATCACCTCTTTCTGCGGTGCCTGTTGCTTCTTCGTTTAAGTCGAACGACGACGAACGTTTACGAGAATTGAGAAGAGACGAGTGTTTGGCTGATTGAAAGTGATCGCTTCCATCAGAACTATCATCGTCATCAGTACATATCTCAATTCTTTCCGCCATTTATAACTTCTTTTATCTCCCTCACATAATATTTCTTACATACTCGATCAACTTTCTGTACATTAATCCCGTATTACGGATGCAATATAGGACGAGTAAGAATGGGACAAGAGCTGAACTTACAAGCATATTACATATAATACACACACATAACTATATACTTATCTACGGTAGACATTCAATATAAACCATGTTAGGGGGGAGATTAATCATCTTATGTAGTTTGCTAAAAGTTTAGAATAATTATGTGATGATAAAGTTTTTTTTTTTTCGTTTTTTTTTTTTTTTAAATTTTACCATTACTAAGAAATAAAAAGTCAGATTCGAAACCTGAATTACACACTCAACTCACGCACCCAACCACTTGAGTGTGAAGATAAAGTTTATTAATTTGTGTGTCTATAAATGTATAGATGATCTAGCTATGTGTTTTGTTAGAAAAGTTATTGGATTTTGTCAAAATTTTGTTTGTTAATCGGGCTACAAGGTCTGTCTTGTCATTTCCGAGCCAAAAGCATATCTAGCTCTAGACAACTTCTTATTTCTAGGTTCTGGGAGTTGAGCCATATAATATTTTAGAAAAAACAAAGGGAAAAACAAAAACAACCTAGAAGAAGATCGAATGGGTTATACGTAAGGCTAGGGTTTTCACTAAATACCAAATATATAGTACACAAAAGGTATATGCAGCACTTCTACATTCAAGAAAAATCTGAGTATATATACGAATACATATGAAGTCAAGCTTAAATTCAAATACATTGCCAATCTGTTTTATATATAATAGGAAGTAACTTCAGTTTTTCTTTCCTAGTCCATGAATATTTGAATCTGATGATGTTTAGGAAGGAAAATAAAAAAATAAAAAACTGAAACGACTAGAATTTTATTTTTAATCAAGCCTTGAAGGATCTACATATACATATATATGTACATGTATATATCCATTCGTGACTACAAATTTTGCTTCAAAACCTAGAAAACAAACAACTCGGATCGAGCAGACAAGAAGTAGAATTTTCATTATGAAACTTACCAGTTGATGAACACTCACAGTACTGATAAATCTGTGATCATAACTTTATGCGCCTGAAGAGAGCGAAACAAAAGTAGACAGAGAGAGAGAGGTTTATTTTTCCTTTTTGTGTTGAAAAAATTTAGAGGCTGCTTTTTTTTTTTAATAGTGAGTCTTGGGCTGGAATTTGTTGAAATTCCTAAAGCGATAATCAAAATTAAATATTATTCTTCCACTTCATATAAAATATATTTAATGCATAAATGGATATATGTATATCAAGATATGGACAAGAAGACGATGGTCGGACACCATTATTATTTGATGAATGATCTATTTGCACTAGAATATATTTATGCACTGTTATATATATTTATATATATACATATATATATATATATATTACTTTGAAAAAGAATCAATATGGCCACTCTCTTGGACTGGTAAAAATCATGTGACTTCTCGAGCCTTTCTTGTTCCGATTGTTCTTTGACAGGTTGTCCTGTCCATTTCTCTCTCTCTTTCTTGAATTACCTATCCGTGATAATCTTTATTGGTTGACCTCTGCTATATATATACATGATATTAGGTACTAAATCTAGCTATCCGGTTGTTGTGGAATTATGTACATATACCCCACTAATAACTTACTCTAATTCAAGATCAAGGATGTATTACGGTTTATGATCTCGAGATGTAGAAAATAATAATAATTATCTTATTCACTCCCCAATTTTTCTAGTCTTTTTTGTTCTGACTTTTGTTTTCACCTCTTTCTCACACCCTCTCTTTTTTTCTTTTTCTATATTTAATATATATGTATGTTGGATCACCTTTCAAGAAGAACAATATTAAAGGACACAGATGATATTAAGCATCACATACTAATAAAATGTGGATCCTACAATATGGAGACCTCAAGATGAGACTACATTTTTTCATTAGTCGTATTTAATACTGGTGTGTCTCCAAACTTATTTTCTTCCAAGTACCTATTAATTATTATCTAAGCTGGAAAATACACATATATATGGGTATGTATATATATTTGCTTCGAATGGTGTTCAGATTCTAAATTGATCAAGGACCAAAATAAATGCAATTGTTACACTGATATTAGCTTCTTTTTTTTTTTTTTTTCCCTTCCTGGAACGAAGGATGATCTCATGCATAAATATGACTCCTCTAAATAAAGATAACGGGATCAAATTGAAACATATATATCACAAGAAGAATGCTTAATTATACTTGCACATGAGTATATTTATATTCTTGCTAGGCTAGAATTATAATTGAACATTACAAAACAATGGAATCAGGTGACAATTTCGCAATTTTTACCACTAATAGGAACATTATTTGTAAGGGTAATAATATACCTATTTCCTTTATACAATCCCCAAAAAAAAATAAAAAAAAGGTCCATATTCTAATAATTGATTGGTTACATACATATAGTACTTAATTATTTATCCCTACGTGGTCTTTTTCTATTTAAAAAATATATCTATAGAAAATGAAACTAAATTATACTATTATTTCGGTATTATAATAAGATTGGTTAGGTGAACCACTATACCAATTGTTAAATGGTAGAACCGCGGGGGAACATTTTGGAATAATAATTGAGAGATTCCTATAAACGGTGACTGAGATTCTCTGGAAAACTTCAAGGAAACAAGACGGTTGTTCTTTGTTCATATATAGTCAGAAAAAGGCAATATATATTATATATATGATATGCATATTATATATATATATATATATATATATAATGGAGTAGACACCGAGATATCATTCTGTATTTTTTCTATCTATAGACTCAGAAATGATGTGCTGCCCTTGCATCGGATCAGTCTTTTATTGACAGACACTGCTTATAAGAAAAAAGCTCAGCTATAGATTTTTCATTTACAAACCTCAATCCATTGTTAATTAGATCTCTTAATCGGTACGTGCTTGGTTCGTGGGTTCGCACCGAATTTTTCAATTTGTATCAGGTTCCTTTGCAAAATTATAATTTGATTATCATGTTCATGCTTATGTTGATTTCAATACTACTAAAAACCGTACTTTAGCTTCGACCCTTCGTTTTTTGACGTTTGGCAATATTATGATAAATTAATGGGTACCTTCACTATATATTTATATGTGATTAATTTCATCAGCAAAAGAGAAAAAGGAAAACTTCTTTAATTATTCATCTGGATGTTGATAGCAAAGATAATTAAAGACCACCAACTTCAGATATATTTCTGTTAACTTTTTTTTTTCTGGGAATATATAGCTAAAATAAATAATAGAGTTGAACCAACGTTAAAGTAAATATTTTGACTTCTAGTACCAAATGTGAATATACATATAACGACAAAGCAGCTAAAGAGTTTTCCATCTGTTTTGAAGAAAAAATATTATTAAATAAGTTCCCAAGTATATATGAAAGCTCTACTACATATCTTGATGTATAAATGAATATATAGACATACATACATATATATGTACTATATGTAGATTTATTTAGATGTATGTATATATATGTATATAGATGTGAAAGGAAAATCCTAATTTCTGACCAAGGATGATTAGTGGTGGTTGGAGTCATCACATACATTCCGTGCACATATTTATATTTATATATACTAAAAGGATGCATATTTTTACTGTTTAATATACAGTAATTTACAGTAACTTTTGGGATTTTTTTTTTATTTTTGCTGTTTTGCTACAGTAATCTACAGTAACTGTACAGTAAAATGACGCTTTTGTCTTTCAAATTCCCTGCATTTTCCCTGGCTGCATAGTGAGTTACCAATTTTGTCCTTTTGGCATTGTCCGGTCATTAGAGAGAGAGAGAGAGAGAAAGAGAAAGACAGATAGAGATAAAGAGAGAGAAAGTAAAAGATATCTATATCTACATTAAAATAAATTTAAAAAAAAATAAAGATAGAAAAAGAAAAACCATAAGATAAAAAATTATATTTTATTAAATTCTTTCCAATTATAAAAAATAAAATTATATATGTTAAATAATATGTGAAAATTTTAAATTATTAAATTAATAAAACTTTAATTAAAAAAAACATAACAATACATTTAAAGAATAAATTAATATAATTAAATTATAATATTCAAAATAAACAACAAACTAAAAAATTTGAAATTAAATAATAATTTACAGAAATTCCAAAATATAAAAAGGTCTATAAAATTACAATAAAATTAAAAATTAATAAATAATTTTTTTACTGTAATGAAACGTAATTATCAAACATATATATTTATAATTATTATAGCTAAATTATTATTTATGTCATATATTAATATTATTATTTAAAATTCAATTTTTTTAAAAGGGAAAGTCTGTGGTAGAGACCTTTGTATGGTCTCTACCGGTAAAGCCTTTTTTTAGACCGTTAAGATTTAATCTGACAGTTCAAATGTTGATGGTGTATCATACTTATCGTGCACCTTACCTCACATAATCCTTCCCACTCAAAGTCTTCCCCGGCGCCGGCAATCTTCTCGCCGCCGACGACCGACGCCGGTGACCCACCCCGGACACCGGCGATCCACCTCCGGCGACCGACGACCCCATTTTCTCTCTCTTATCTTCTCTCTCTTCTATTCTCTCTCTTCCCCTCTCTCTCCCGCCGGCGAGCCCTCTCTCTCTTCCCCTTTCTCTCTCTTCTCTTCTCTCTCTCTTCCCCTCTCTCTCTTCCCCTTTCTCTCTCTTCTCCTCTCTCCCGCCACCCCCCACCCCCGGCCCCCAGTTGGTCCCCCGGTGCGCCCCCCACCCCAGGCCACCCTCCCTCGGTCTCCCCCCACCCCCCCGGCCCCCCGGCACCCCCCCCCCCCCGACGACCCCCCCCCCCCGACGACCCCCCCGGCCTCCTCTTTCTCTTCCCCCTTCCCGGCCTCCTCTTTCTCTTTCCCCTTCTCTCTCTTTTCCTCTCTTCTCTCTCTCTCTTCCCTCTTCTCTCTCCTCTCTCTTTGTCGTCGTCCGGGGGGGGGGGGGTGACAGGGGGGCGGGGGGGTGCGAGGAGGCCGAGGGAGGGGGGCCTGGGGTGGGGGGCGCACCGAGGGACCGACTGGGGGCCGGGGTGGGGGGCGGCGGGAGAGAGGGGAAGAGAGAGAAAGGGGAAGGAGAGAGGGGGTCGCCGGCGGGAGAGAGAGGGGAAGAGAGAGAAAGGGGAAGAGAGAGAGAAGAGAAGAGAGAGAAAGGGGAAGAGAGAGAAAATGGGGTCGCCGGTCGCCGGAGGTGGATCGCCGGCGTCCGGGGTGGGTCACCGGCGTCGGTCGCCGGCGGCGAGAAGATCGCCGGCGCCGGGAAAGACTTTGGGTGGGAAGGATTATGTGAGGTAAGGTGCACGATAAGTATGATACACCATCAACATTTGAACCGTCCGATTAAATCTCAACGGTCTAAAAAAAGACTTTACCGGTAGAGACCATACAAAGGTCTCTACCACAGACTTTCCCTTTTTAAAATATTTAATCCATTTCTAGGTTTATTTATTGATTTAATTAATTTTGTTTAAATTTAATAAATTTATTTAAGTTATTAATTTTTTTAACTATTTAAGTTCAAAAGTTTTTTATTTTATTTATTCTTTGTGATTTTTTAATAACAATATATTATTATATTTTATTCTATTAACAACAATTCTTACACTTAATATTTTATTTTAATATTTGATATTATTATTTTTTAATTCTTTGACTTCTTTTATTTTTTTCTTCTTTTTTTTAAAAAAAAAATATTCAATAAGTTTCTTTTATAGTTATATCTATAATCTTTAGAAATAATTTTTTAAAATTTCTATTCATTTTTACGTTTATTTGTTAATTTAATTAGTTTTTATTTTATTAAATTTACCCCGCAATTTTGTTATCCCTTTGATTTTTCAAAATTTTTTAATTTTATTTATTATTTGTACTTTTTTATTTCAAGAAAATTACGCTTATAAATATGAATTTATGTACTTTAATATTATAATAGTAAATACTAAAAAAAATATACTTACTGTAATTATAATCTATATCTTAATTAATTACTTTTATTATATAATACTTAATTTTTTTCATTTTTGTTTTTTCTTTCTTCTCCGGGTAACGCACGGATATTAAACTCATAATATACTAAAAAGATGTATTTTTTCATTGTTTTGTCTACAGTGTTCCACAGTGATTTTTGCATTTTTTTTATATTTTCGGTGCTTTAGCTACAGTAATACACAGTAATTTTACTACAGTGATCTACACTAATTTACATAAACTTTTATTTTTTTCTACAGTGTAATGACTTTTTTGCCTTTCATCACTAATTATTTTTTTTTTTTCGCTACAGTGTTATACCGGCTTTATCCTTTTTTTTGGGTCAATTGGCAATTTTGCCCTTGGGGTTTAGTTACTTTTACTGTTTGATACAGTGTTGGGACAATTTTGTCCTTCTAAAATTATTAATAGACGATTTTGCCCTTCCTTTGTAGTTGCTTTTTTCCTTTGTTACAGTGTTATTCCGGTTTTATCTTCTCTTTTTTTTGTCAATTGGCAAGTTTACCCTTGGGCTTTAGTTACTTTTACAGCTTGCTACAGTGTTGGGACAACTTTGTCCTTCTAAAATTATTTATGGATGATTTGACTCTTCCTTTGTAGTTACTTTTTCAGATAGCTACAATAACTAGACATTGTTACCTTTTTAATGTGCATTTTTGATTTTGGTCATTGAAAATGTGTTAAAGTGTAATGTTTGTATGTATATAATCTAACTGAAATTTACTTATTTTCTATTTTTTTTTTTTTGTAAAAAACAATAAACAAAAAAATAATAAAATCTGTTTTTGATTTTGTTGTTTTTCTTTAATCTTTTTTCCCCTTTTTAGTTTTTTTTTTCCTTTTGTTTTTTTTTTCTGCTTTTTAAGATTTAAATTTTAAAGTTTAGTTTTTTATTCATCTTTTCTTCATATTTTTGTTATTTTATAATTTTTAATGATTTTTGTTTCCACATTTCCGATTTTCAAATTTTTTGTATTCTCTTTTTTAGATTTGTGCTTGGTTTTTTTGGCTTTTTCATTTGTTGGGTTTTGTTTTTTTAGATGTTATAGTTCATTTTTATGTTTTGCATGTATATAATCTAACTGAAATTTATTTATTTATTTTTTTTTTGTAAAAAACAGTAAATAAAAAAATAATAGAATCTGTTTTTGGTTTTGATGTTTTTCTCCAATCTTTTTTTCCCCTGTTGAGTTTTTTTCTCCTTTTGTTTTTTTTCTATTTTTATTTTTAATTATCGTGATTATTCTTATTTCTCTATCTTTATCTCTGCATCACCAGAGAAAAGTTTTTATATTATTATTATTATTATTATTATTATTATTAGTTTACATTTTTATGATTGAGAGAGATCCTGAAAAAAAAATTAAAAACAAAAAAGATAGAGCAAAATATAGGTATAGTCTGCTTTCTTTTGTTTTGTTTTTGATTTTTATAAGTTATTTCTAGCTTTTTTTTTTCCCTATATTTATATATTTTGTTTTTCGCCTTTTGATTTAATTAATATGTTTTTCTAGCTTACGGTGATGATTGTTTGGAATGGGAATGCAAAGAGAATTATTGAAGACCTTTTTTTTTTGGTTTATAATTTTAAAAACTTATTGTAATTATATTATTTATCATAACCAACTATCATTATTAAATGTTATTTAATTTTTATTTATTTATTTATCTATTTATTTTCTTCTGCTGTGCAATGCACGGGGATTAAATTAATGAAAACTAAAGGAGAGGAGACAATATAATCGGAAGAAGAAAAGTGGAGGAGATTACGCCGCCGCCGCGGCGGGGGGGGGGGGGGTGGTGGTGGGTTCGAATTAAAAAGAGACTTAATTAAGATCCATTCGATATCCCTTGGATCATTTTGTTGTCTGTTTTCTCGATGTCTTTTCCTAAATGACCAAGAATTTACTTTCCAAGGCATCCTTGGAAGAACTTTAAATTATTTGTCATGACATAAGACACAGTATTTGTTTGTTGTTTCGGGAAGAGAAAGGTCTCAATTAGGCATCACCTATGTTAAGCTTTGGCTAAACGACACCCAAACCTGACTAGATATATGTGACATCTTTAGCTGCGTTGAAGACCTAGCTTGCGAGAAGCTGTAAACTAAGGGTCCGTTTGGTATCCAGATTTAACTCTAACTAAATTGTAGTTTTTCATCTCAATTTTTGTCTTTTTCTGAAAAGTCAACAAAGTTTATAACTATTTTTTAAAAAGTCAACTCAACTCAACTTAAACTCAATTCATTCACCAAACACCCTATAAATTAATATATATATATATATATAGAGAGAGAGAGAAATATATATATATATATATATATATATTTATTCTAGCTAGTAAGACAAATATTCGAAGGATTAAAGTAAGACTTCTAAGTAAGCGAGAGAGATGAGAACGGCCTCTCTTGCAGTTGGAAAAACAAGCAATTATAAACAACTCCAATTTGGGTGAGTATGAAATACATATCTTTTCTTATATATATATATATATATATATATATATATATATGTCCTAACTCATATTCAAGTTGAGATGTTTAGCCTTTTTTTTTTTTTTAATTAAGGTTACACAATTTTTAAAGTTTAGTTATTCATCTCTACAATGTGATAAAAATAGATTATACAAAAGTTAAAATTTTGAATTCCAATTCCAAAACTCTAAACCTATAATAAACCCGAAAAAATAATATACGATAATATATTGTTCACTAAGGCCCGTCAAACAATTCTTCTTGACCAGCTAATATACTATTGAATTTATTATTAAAATGTCCACATCGGTAATTAGTCCAAATTTGTCAAGGTTATTTCAATGGTGTCTTGATCAAAATGTGCTCTTCTATATGGGACTTGATAAACATTATGTCATATAATTCAAGGCTTGCTTTTGAAACCTCATATTAAATTGAATGATTTATTATAATGAACGACCTTATCAATTATTTGATATTAAATATTCACATTAGAACAGAAATGATAATGGCTTCAAATAAAAAAAAAACTATAATAATTACCATATTATATATTTGTATACTCTCACACGAAATCTATATATAATGCAACAACGGTTAGCTTTTTGTCAGCTGTTGTATACCCCTTTTTACTTCTTGAACTCGTCAAGAAATCTATAAATTAGAATCTCTCTCCTAATTATACTTGGTATTATTTAGATATACATTGCTTAAAAAATAATTTTTTTTTGCTGAAAAAAATAAAATGAGATAAATCCAGCAGTTCAACGTTTCAACAAAAACCCTACTCATGCCAGCTCCAGGGCCATGTTAGCTCTAGTTTCATGCAGCTCTAATATAAAGAAGGCACAAATATACCCCAAACGCCCAATCAAATGCAGAGAATTTATGGTCAACACATTCCCAAGCTCTATGAACCTAAATCAATATATATATATATATATATATATATATAGAAAGAGAGAGAGAGAGAGAGAGAGAGAATGAAACCAATTAAAAAAAAAAAAAAAGTTTAAGAAGACCTATAGGTAAATATATTCATGTCGAGATAGGTATCTACGTATCATAATATATCGATTTGAGAGATCAAGGCATTAATATAATAGACTTAATTCTTCAACTTGATATATAAATATTAGGTGGGGATATCATCCGTATAATTAAATATTTATTTAAAAAAAAAAAAAAAAAACCCAATTGTACAAAAGAATCTAGGTGCAATGGTCTCTCTGCTGTGTTGGCAAAAGAACCGCCGCGAACATAGGCACCATATGAGATCTCACCACAGATGGAGAAAGAGAGAGAAGAGAGAGAAAGTACTATGATTAGTGTAACAATATTACACTTTATTTATATGTTCGTAGAATCACATGTCCATGTTTGTGTTTATTTTGTGGTGTGTCCTTTTTGGCATTCTATTTATGTGGGATTTCGTTTTGTTTAATGTAAATTATTATTGTTCTTAGCGCATATATATATATATATATATATATATATATATATAACACTTGCTGTAATCATTCAGAATCTCAAAAAATTCGTCCTTAATGGGCGCTAGTCTACAAAAGTCTTGCTTTCTCTAGATGCAACGACTTCAAAATGCAATATCTTCACTTATATTGGCTGCGGAATAGTAAAATTTCATGTCTCATATTCGGGGATTTCAAGGACAAAAGATGAAATATTTCACCAAATTTAAAATTTAAAAAAAAAAAAAGACAGAAGATTAAACAATCTTGCTTTTGTTAATCCTATTGAAGTTAAAAAATCTCAAAGACAGTCCCCGGTCAGACTTTAGTCCTGCACAAGTGCACCATGCGGGCGCCTAACAAATTAGACGGCTAGGGTGGATGGCAGGCGCTGCATGTCGCAGCGGATATCTCTTGAACAAGAACCTAAACAAACTCTAGCAGATCAAACCACACGCACACTCGGTCTGCGAAACCTATTTATGACTATTTGTCAAAGGATAAAGAAGAAGCAAAAGTAAAGAAGCGCTAATACGATTATTGTCATTAAACAAACCAATTCGGAGATGAACTGCCTTTCACCAGCAAAGTGTTTTTCCCAAACCTTCATTGACTACTACTCTACAAGTTTAATGTGAGGTCAGCAAATCGAAGAGCTTACGTACTCCGGTATTATTATGTACAAAGCCAAATGCCCCCGCGATTTGCTTAGCCAAAAACATCATAATTATTGCCATGGCTATTTCAACCACTCATATGGCACAGTTCCCTCAATGTTTCCTATCACGTAAAAGCAAATCCGACTAAACTGTAAGGAACAACACCAAAATAAGAAAAATTCTCAAGTTCTAATAACAGGACCCTTGTACAGCCCTCTCCGAATCACAAAGTTGTCAGGAGGTTGATGTTCTTCTAACCAAGTCACGTTGGGGATCGTCTCTCCATCCAACTCTAGGTCACCTTCATCCCAAACAAAGAATGTATCATGATAATTTTAATCGAAGAATAGAACGACTCTTACGAGTTAAAGCATTTTTATTATCAGTGTTATCAAACTTAGAAACTGTGATGATCGTTAATGTAAACACAGCTTTTTATTACCAGGCAAATCTTTTCTTGGGGACTTCCAGAAATAGGTGCAATGCCGCCCGTTTTCTGAAGAATAAGGCGGAGATAGGATGTCAAAGATTGCGCAGGGAGTCAGGGCTCTGAAATAATGGATGTTGCCTCCGCTAGTCGGATAAAGTACCGTGGCTGGACAGGGAGCTGTCATCCCAGTATCTCTAACAAGCTTTGCTGGTCTTGCTGCAAATAAAGGACAACTTGTCTTCAAAGGGTGAAAATGATTAAAGATGATGACATGGATTTATCTTTTTTCTGGGATAGGCGGACGTTTATAAGGTTCATTAAGCAGTGCCTCCGCCTGCCCTGTAAATGCTTGCTTGAGCTAGAGTTTTCATTTATTGTGATGCTTTGTTCCCTGTTAATTGTGATTGTTAGCAACTTTTGCTTGTGACCCAGTACTAGGTCCATAATGTTTAACCATATGCAGAACAAACTGGCCAGGACATACTAACTAAATTTAATAAACTCCTATTCCAGAAACTATTGCTTTGAAAATAGTGCACGTAATCAGGTCACTGCACACGGGTTTTAGCCGTTTTCATTTCTGACATGCAACTGATCTCTTATCTTATTTTCCGGGCTTTGTTAAAGTTCATTGGTACGGTTCATAGACATAGACCCTAGATAGAGACTAGCTTCTTTCATTCTGGTCTATTTGCAGTGCCATGTTAAAGTTCACCAACATCCTTTTTGCCCTCAAACAGCCCAGTTAAAATATACTTGGCAATGCCGAGATGTAGGGCAATTTCTAGTAGGGAAAATTATTTGGTTTTGATAGATTTCAAAAGACAAGCTCCCAATCCTAGAAGACAACATATAAGAACCAGGTAGTTTTCCTAACCTGCCATTTATTAGGCATTCAGAAGAGGATCAAAAAAATGGATACTAAACCGAAAGAGAGCAATCAGAAGAGCTTCATATTCACTTCATGTAAACAAAAAGTCTCAATTAACTAAGATTCTCAGACCTCTAAAACTCCATCCAACACCAGGTCCCGATGAATCCCTCCTCCCACTTTTCCCAACTCTTCAGTAACTACAGTACCGAGAGGCATAAACCATTATATTCCCAAGGATACGGAAAAACTTAATTATAACAGACTTACAACGCATCAAATGCAAATATTGTTCATTCCACATTCTCCCTTGTCTTTCCAAGCCCCCAACCCCACCTTCCCCCAAAAAAATAAATAAATAAATAAATAAATAATAAATAATAAAAAGATGGAAAAGGGTACCACCCTGCAGCACAACCAGCTACCATGATAATTATTTCACATTGATATCTAAATGGAAATAGCATTTAACCATTATTAAGAAACAGAAACTATACATAACTCCCCTGCTTGTGAAGGGTGTATGCCAAACTTTAACCCTTTCCCATTGTGGGAATCATAAGAACAAAATAATCAAGTAATGCGACAAAAGGGTTAGAGAACACACCTTCTAAAGGATCGTCTGGTCTCGGTAAATCAAGCCAGTCATACGAATTAACATACATCGAACCGTAAATAAGCTTGCTCAAAACAGTCATTCCAGGATGATTGTGGAGAGGAATAATTGAGGAAGGTGGCATACAGAAAATTCCTATCTGCAGAATATACCAAAAGGCAATCTATTTTAGCAAAAGGTTGATTAAAATGATTATGCTTAACTCCATGTAAAGAATACATATTGGAAGTTTCTAGTATCCAAACAGAACCCAGATATACTTTCCCCTTTTTCCTTGAAAACACGCGAACAAAAGTTTGGAATAAAACATTCATCATGTCAACCCCAGTGCTTACAGAGAAACTGTCATCCTCGTGTAAATGCAAGTATTTGATTGGTGGCAATGTTTGGAGACGTCCATTACATTCCGGCACAGTACCCGGCCAATTACGTACTAACTGCGCCTCCTGTTCGAGACCTACATCAGAGGGCTTGATTTTCTCTGAAATGAAAGTACACATATTGTTAAACAATGCAACACTGGTAATGAAATTGGGTGGTGATGACATCATTAAAACTCAGAATACCATGTGACCCAAGCCAGAAATCAGATACCTCATGATCACAAATCCTTGTATATTAGAATACCAGATGGGTATAAATCACAAAGCCATAGAAGTAGAAATCGTAGAGAGCAAAATGTTTAGCATTGTATCTTAGCGAATTGTGGGTAAAAAAGTTTTGACACGTGCATGGCATATCGTGTAACAAGACGTATCAATGTCTTTAGAAGAGCTTAACACACAGCAGATCAATTTCAACCTAAAACATAACCATCAATTTTACATAGCATTCTGGTTCAAAATGAGGATACGAAGCTACTCCAAAGTTGTTATTACAAATATTAAGATAGTCCTGAATAAAAGCAGTTTAAATATCTTATTATCATTCCCAATTTCACCAGTACCACATATGCCCGAAAACCTTCACGGGAGCCCGCTATTTGGTCATTTCAGGTAAACTACCAACCAGAGCCATCTCGAAACAACATTGTGGCTACTCTAGAATATCTCTTTAACATGGACAGTTGACACATAAGTCAAAGAAACTACATAGCCTATATGGACAATGTGAGTCAAGGAATCCAATTAAAAAGCTAACAAAATAATAGAAAAGTCTTGATGGAACTGGGAAGTATAAGACCTAAAGATCATTTAAGATGAAATCCTAACGTGAGAAATTAAGAGATGGGTAATTTTCACTCAGCAAAAAAGTTCCACACTTTATAAGCTTCAAGCTAAAGATCAAAAACTGACGTCAGAGATGTAAGAACTGAACTAAATGAAGCCACATACGTAGAATGAACATGAGATAATTCCTTTTAAAAAATGGGGGGTAAAGGAAAGAAAGAAACAGGTAACATAGAAATTGATGATTAAACAGAAATGGATTAAACAGAAGAAAAGGATTGACTACTGCAAAATTAGGGGGAAAAAAAAAAAATTCAGCCCATTAAAGTGCTAATTAAAATAATAAAAGAAGCAACTACTGCATAATGTCTGTTACACGGATTGACTACAATGGGATTCTACCTGTAATATACATAATGGAAGTGGAGTCTCCAATGCCATTATAATATAATAGGCGCTTGGTATACAATCCAGATATTATTAACAGACTAACTATACTAGGAAGTTGGAAACTCCATATGGTATCAGAATCTGAATCATAATGCAGAATATGACCTTTCTAAATATGGAAGGGGAATGGAGTGCACAAAGAAGGTTCTATGATTTATTGTATTTGTAATATCTTTTTTCCCCTAAGAAAAGAAGGTAACTGTCATAAGTTTTTCATTGTATTTATCCTTCTCACGAAGAAGTTGTCCACAAAGACCAAGATCTTTCTTTTTTTCAGGATCATCTAACTTTACAAGATGATGATATACACATTAAGCATACTTGAAGACAAAATTCAAACTTTAAAAGTAAATGATATTCACATTAAGCATTCTTGAAGAGAAAAGTAGATTTAAAACAGAATTAAGGTCTGTCTTGGTACTCTATACAAGAAAAGGTTTCTACAAGAAAATTTACATCCATTAACTAACATTGAGAAATCACATTGATGAATCTATTCCTAAAGGCTTAAAGCAATACCCCAAACGATATTGGTAATGCATATGCACCTCTTGGAAAGTACTAACAAAACTTCAAAGATGCCCATACAGAGGCCTAAGATGCTATGATGATTTCTTCAGACAACTTGGCAGACGGTTCAAGGTCATACGCTTTTACACTTTCTTAAACCAGTTCCTAAGTATTATTTCTCATCATCTAACAACATGATTCAACTGAAGCACAGATCAATGAAACCCTAGTTAAATTTCATAAGCGATTCAGGAGAAGATAATTAAAACTGTGATTCATAAGGAAGTTCTGGAGCATACAATAAGAGAGTTCAAGAACCTTCTTTTAGCTTTTTTTTTTTTTTTTAAAAAGGAACCTTCTTTTAGCATGTAGCTTATTGATTCCATGTATTTAAGCTGAAGTAGTAATTATTTTGCCAAAGATTCAAGTATTTAAGTTTCAATGCAGATTTGTATCAACCAGTTTCTCCTAGATTACAATTGAACTAATTGCATAGCAAGTTGTTATGAATTAAACACCCTAATCCTTTACTAACAAGAGCATAATATATAAGAAAGGCAAGAAAGCACACATACGATTTAAAGTGGCTTTTCACTATGACGGAGAAGAAGATTACAACAGAATCCACCTCACACCAGTCAGACTCACAGTGTCTCTCTCTAGTCTAACTCTGTGTCAAGACGCTAATTAGACTCCACGCACTCAATACAAGTTAACTACATACATACTAGTTCTTTCAATTGATGAGAGACGAGTGGATTACATGGTGGGACCACGTTGTCAAGTAAGTGGACAAATTAGTTTTGCATGATGCTTTACGCTTGCTCAAAAGCCATGTAAAAACTAGATGAGAATTCTATAACCAAACAATTATACAACGCCATGGTAAGCAAGCATTATGCTTAAAAATCATGGAAAGAATCAGAAAACAGCAAAGGGGTTCATTTCTTCTTCGTACCTAACATGGTGCGAACTTTCTCAAGGGCTTCTTCAGAGACCGGCCCATTTGGTGCAAGCGCTGCTTTGCAAGTATTGTAGAGTCTCTGGATATAATATGGCATGATGCAAAGACGATACCAACTTAACTGAAATGGACAACAGCCCTGATATCAGTAAGCTGATAGCGCCTTCGCAAACCGAAAAACAAAAAAATAAGCTTATTTCGACTGCGGCAGGCTATCCGAAAACACCACCTGGTTAAGCTTATTTCCTCTTAAATTGCATACCCAACTTCTTCTTTTGCAAAAGAAATCCAACGGCGACAGATCTGCATCGAAGTTTTATGAATTCCCTATCTCCTAGCCTAATCTACGAGCACCTGCTCAACGAAATAAGTACACCCAAGTTCATTAAATTTCACGTAAACATCAAATTTTTGTCACCAACAACATCCCTATACATGGTAACAAATGAAGCAAAAATAAAAAAATAAAAAAATAAAAAAAACATGAAAGTTCATGCACTATTTGGCGTATTTTTTTTTCACTACAACCTGTGTCAAACAAAATGTCTTAAAAACACTAGTTTGATTTTGTTCATCAATTTTCGCAGAAACCCATTTCAGGATGAAGAAAACAAAAGCGCCTGCCTCGAACAGTAAGACCCATTTCCGATTTCAATACAGACAAACAGAATATATTTATACAAATCGCGAAGCTAATTAGGAAACATAGGGAAAATAACAGGAAAAGAAGTGATAAATTGGAAGAAAAATTAGCGAATTACAAAAGGTAAAAGAACACCCGAATTGGATCAGAACCTGGGCTGGCCATGGATGAAATTACCCGAAACAGGGATAGAGAGAGAAAGAGAGTCAAGAAATTGTGGAAGAGAATTGGAGATCGAAAGCGAAGAAGAAAAACAAGAGAAGTGAAAGAAGATCTTCAACCACGTCATTACCTTTTTCGGGCTTCTTTTTTTTTTTTTTTTTTTTGTTGGGTTTTGGGGGCTGTCTTTGCTCCAAGCTCCTCTTCTTGGGAGCTAGGCTGCCTATTCCTCACACTGTGTTCATCAACATAACATAACAAGTAAAGCATATTTTTCTCTCTCTCTCTTTTTTTTTCCCCCTCACTTGTAAAAATAAAAAATAAAAAGATCTATTCTCACGAATAAAAAAATTCAATTTATATAAATATATATATATATTTTTTTTTTAAGAGACGTATTAGTGTGACAGAAATTGGTAAAAATATAAGAAACGGTAGTTTGCCATGAATAAGAAACATTATTTATTTCAAGGGTTTTGATGATAGATTTTTTTCTTCTTCTTTTTTTGTGAGTGGTTTTATGATGGAATTTCTCTCTCAGTAAAATGTTGTATTAAATTAAATTATAATTTAATTAACAAACATAAAATTAGTATAGCCTAATGAGAATTTTTAAGGTCGAGAAAACAATATAGTAATAATAAACTAATTATTGAATCTTACTAAAGAATTCTTCAAAAAAAATTCTGTAAAAAAAGGAAAAACACCTAAATGACACAAATTTAAATATTATTATACTAACATGACACAAAAAATTAATATTAAACTAGTATGACACAAAATTAAACTAAAATTAACTATACAACGTCACGTTGTCATAGGTTAGTCATTTAAAACGGGTTTAATTTCATTTAAGACTATCTTCAGTCTCCCTGATCTCCGATGCATACGTTGATATGTTTATATTAATGCTATATTCGTTAGAAAAAAAAAAGTGTATAAATAGATTTTTTTAGGATAATATATTTGAGATTTATACTATAATGTATGAAGATATAATCGTCATTGACTTTTGAAAATTGGCAAGAGTAAAATTTTATTATCGAAATAATTTATAAATGACACAGTCATAATAATTAGATGAAAAAGTTTAGACACTAACTAATAATAGAAACCAAATATCAAAATTAAACATTGTTCTTGACAAAAAATTTATCACCAAATTTAATATATAGTAAGTTTGCTATTAAAAAATATTAAGCGTAAAACCACTTTTTTCATTCAAGTACTATAATTCACTATTAACACATCAACTTAGTACTCTCTCTTTTTCTTTTTTTCTTTTTTTTTCCCTTCAATCTTTTCTTAGTACTCTGCTCAAGTTAAGAAAGTATAGCAATTTACCATGACTCCATTATTGCCCTAGTCCTAGCTCAGACTTGCCTAAAATATTCCGACAATTTTTTGATTAGGTATTAAAATATACACTATAAAAAAAAGTACAGTCCTGTAATTAGACCTTTACTTTCCTTTTTACTAATTTTTTCTATATTACATATATTCCTAATTTAATAAACTTCTAATCTGATTTAACTATTTAAATTACATACTTTTTTATTTTATATGTCATCATAAAATTTTCTTTCCGTTCCTCCCTTCCCAACGCTCCATAAGAGCTTATATTGTTGATCTCATCATGGCCAGACTTAGATCATTCATTGATTTTCAATTTAACAAAGATTTTATCTCTAGCTGGATAAGAAATTTCTTTCCTGATTTCGGATGAGTTCGAGATCAATACTTTAGTCCCATAGATCTTTGTCCGGCTAAGTAGTAGTGGGAATGGTAATAAAAGAGATATTGTCTGAATAAAATTGGTCTCATTTTTTTTAATTAATGAATCATTTAATTTTTATTATAAATGAAAATGATAAGCGATTGAATGACATAAATACTTTCATTTTTCTACAAGAATAGGAAAAAAAATGGATCTAATATTTATAATCAAGTAATGAACGATAATTGTAATATGGAAACTATTAATTTCATATCCAAACACGTGATTATGATTATGCCGGGAGAACTTGTACACTTATTTTCATTTATCATTACTTTTACATTGTGTTTAGTAGGAGAGATTGGTAATAAAAAGTAACAAAATGATAAAACCTAAGTGATGAAAAATGAATCGCCTGAACCGATTAACAATATTATATTTGGTTTAACCAGTGATTTTTACTTAAAACATATCAAATCGACTGTGAAGTGTCTAGAAGTCATAGATGTATCGAGACGCATAAAAATGGTCAGGACCAAATGGGCTGACCCATTACCTGCATCATTGGCCTAATATCAGGCTCGATCGAGGCTTCCACATTGGGTGAACCTAAGTTTCATACTCGTCAAATTAGGTAGGCATACCACCACATCCCCTATAGAAAATTAGGTGGATAATCATATTTTGAGTATCTCTTTATAATTTTACACTTTAATATTAAAATGATAAAATTATCAACTGTAATATTATAATAACATAGATATAAGGGGGTGTTTGGTGAATGAGTTTAGTTTAAGATTTTTAAGTTTCAATAGTAATTTTTCAGAAAAGACAAAAAAAATTTTCAGAAAAGACAAAAAACTTTTTCAGAAAAAGATAAAAATCATGATGAAAAAAATACAATTTAATTCAAATAGAACCGATAGCCAAACGGGCCCTAACGATGTGTTAAATTTATAACATTCTTGTTTATAACCCCTAAAATCATATTCATATGGTATATGAGCACAGATTGGTCCTCGCCCCAACTGTGTTTGCCTCGCTGGGTTTTTGGGCTAAATTGGGCCTCAACGTGTCTTCACAGGCTAGTCAATATTCATATATGTTCTGATCCATAGAAAAACTAGGGATGATTGGCCTCCCTAAATTATTGCCTCAGCTATAAATAACTTCATTTTTTTCATCTCCAATAATAAGATAAGTAAGGCTGGTCAAAAATATAAACATGTTTATTAAAGGGGCTTTCTACAATGAGAACACTTTTCTCCCCTCATCCATAAAATAACATCCAACGATGATTATTTGATTTAAGAGAGGATGTATGTATTATTTAGCACACCTAATTTTAATTCAAATAATTCAAAAATATTATTTTAATAAAATTAAAAAAACATTGCAAAAATAAAATAAATAATAAATAAATTTGAGAACGTATTGTTAAACGCAGATTCCGGTGAGAAAAAAAACATAGATTCCAGTGACTGCCGCCGCCAAAACCCCCGGTGACGGTGCTCGAACGTCGGCCAGATCGGGATTAAAAGATGATCAGTAACCAAAAAAAAAAAAAGAAAAAAACCTCCTTGTTGAACCGACACCCTCCATAGTTCCCGACAACCATGACGATTGGAACCACCAGTGCCGTCGCGAGCCACGCACCCGTCACCCCCGATCTCATCGGCGCAAACGTCTTCAAGCTGCCTCCCGTCGGCGCAAGGGAAGAGGGTTCGCATCAGCCAACCCACGAACCACCCACCGTGGGTCGCACAGATCCGACGAGCAGGGGGAGAACTCCGGCGATGCCGCCGCAACCTCATTGCCCAAACCACGATTTCGTGAGTTCTGGCGTCTGTGGTGACCGGTGGCGGCGTTAGGAGAAGCCACGATTTCGTCATCAGATCTGTACGCCGTCGTTTGGTCAGCTCAGAAACCGACGACCACCTCTGCGATCTGGGCAACGGCAGGAGCTCTCTGTTTTAGGGGTTGGGGATTTCGTCGCCGTCGGGGGAGGTGGGTCTGGCAGAGAAAATGACGAGGCGGCGGCGGCATCGGGGGGAGAGAGGAGGGGGAGGCCTCGGAGTTCATGGAGGAAGGGAGGTTTTATTTATTTAAATCAGTGATTGTTTTTCTAATCACATGTGGGTGGGCACATAATAGATTTTGTGCATACATAAAATCTAGACCATCATAATAATATCTATTGGTCAAAAAAATTTTACTCTGGGATAAAAAATTTTACCCCATTATAGAATCTCCCCGGTTTAAATGACCATTTCCACAATTTTCTTAAAAAACTAATAGTTCAATTTTCTTAAAAAACTAATAGTGTGTTTGCATGAATCATTATAATAATATTATTGGACATTAATGTAGTATCTAGTTGGCTGATCAACTATTAGAGGGAAAATTTAGTTGACTGTTTAACTCAAATCATAACATTTACATTAATAAAAACTATTTAAATATATATTTAATTTGAATGCACAATTCAAATTTGAAATTTGAATGCAAACATTCAAACGTAATTCCTGATCCAAACGGACCATAAGCTCGTATGGGCCGTTGTATTCACAACTATCTCTGAGTCTGGGCTTAGTACCATTGGACTGAGTCCAGGAACACAACGAGATCGAGTTCATGATGAAAAAAAAAAAAAAAAAAAACTATAGGAGAAAAATCTGAAGGGATATATATAAGGGAGCTAATCCAGGCGTGCAGACCACGCGAAGACGCCTAGAAAAGACGACAGCAAATCCCCAAATACTAGCTTTCAGAATCAAAAAGCCCTAGCTTCTTCATTCACAGAGAGAGAGAGAGAGAGAGAGAATGGCAGGAATTGGACACATCACCCAGGACTGGGAACCTGTGGTTATCAGGAAGAAGGCACCCAACGCCGCCGCCAAGAAGGACGAGAAGGCCGTCAACGCCGCTCGCCGCGCCGGCGCTGAGATTGAAACCCTCAAGAAATGTTTGTTCTACTTTTTCTCTCTTTTGCCTTTTTTTCTTTCGTTTCTCTTCTATCCAGAAAGAAAATCCGGTTGCGATATTTAATGCTCTGGCTTGAATTTTCACCTAACAGATTGACCTTGTGATTCGCAGCACCAAAAAATAAAAATAAAAAATTGTGATTTTATTCTGATCTTTTGAATCTTTTATTTTTTAGGTATTCATATTTTTTTGCCATCGTTATCATTCTGGATGTTATTTTGACTACTATTCTGAATCGATTAAAGATGACCCAGTTCGAATTTGGTCTATAATATTCAGATTTATATATTTATATATTTTTAATGATGTTGAATTTGTACATAACGGTTTCGTCTCTTTGTTTTATCCGGTATTTATTTTTATAAATTCGTAAACTTTTTGAAGCAAAACTGGGTGCCAGATTATTTGGTTCATTTGCAGTACCGGAGTTTCTAGAACCTTTAGGGAGATATTCTTGTAATTTTCGTGGGCATTTTATATTGGTTTAATATGTTTTTCTAATGTTGTTGCACCTGATATGCTAGTTTGTTAGGAGTTTCGGATTCGGATTCTGATTTTCCTTTTGATATTTTGATTCAAACAGCTACTGCTGGGACCAATAAAGCTGCCTCTAGTAGCACATCATTAAACACAAGGAAACTGGATGAGGAAACAGAAAACCTTTCGCGTGAGTCCTTCTGACTAAGCTTTACCCTCCTGTATATCGTATTTATCTGCGTTACTGTCCATCGGGAATAGTTATGTTTTGCAATTAAATTCAGGGAATCTGCCATGAATGGTTTAAAGAGTGTTCCATTTGCGAAATTCATGTATTTTTCTTGTTTTACAATCTTAGAAGTGATTTAAGGTTTTTTTTTTTTCCCCCTTTTTAAACACGGGCTTTAAGAGCATTATTTTTGTACGTTTTAGAAGTTCCAATTGAATCACAACAAAGTCACAATGTCATAGTTTATGCTTTATTGTGGTTCTATGATACCCACAACCTGAGTAATGAGGATTGAAGTTCATGTCAATATAACTATACCTTTTCAGTTTTTCCTTTTATCATCTTTTCTATTCCTATCTTCTCGCTGTATTTTCCTTTCATCGATTTATCTTCAAGTTTTTCCTTGAACTCAATCCGTTATCCATGGAGTAGTTTATTATGCAAAGTACATGTTAAGTTGTATAAGCATGGTTTAACCGTTTAACTGTTCTGAGGTGGAGATATATGGAGTCTCTTTTTTTTTTTCGTTGTTTTATCGCAAGTGTTGTTTTATCTCAAGTAATGTCGAGCTCTTCTTGATAGTGCATCCTTGTTTTTTGCTGCAATTAGCTGTGGTAGGTAATGTGGGTTTTGGATCGATATATATTATGAGATATTGATCTGAGAAAAGAAAGAATGTATGAAAAATGAAGTGTTGTTGGGTTGGTTGAAAATCAAACAAAGGGGTATATATTTCAGTGTTTGCACAAGGAAGTTTCTCATAGAATGTTTAAATATGTGTCTTGTTACGAGTATTCGCCTATATGTTATTGTATGCTTTGGTCATCCAGTGACTAATCTATGTGCTATTGGCCTGCCTTAAGTAATACCTTTCTCAGATTTGTTCAAGTTTGTAATGTTTACTCTATCTCCTTTCCAGTCTGCTCACCTAATTCAAATGCTTCGTTCTGTACCTTGTCTGCTCTCTTTCCTTTTTCGATGTTAAAGTTAAAGAGGGCTTTTTTGCATAGCTATAGTCCTTGATCTACTTTATGTATAATCGTTTTCCGACTTCAAATTCAGATGACCGTGTGCCAACTGAGCTCAAGAAAGCTATTATGCAAGCCAGGATGGATAAGAAACTCACCCAGTCTCAGCTTGCTCAAGTACGACTTTTATCTATTTCTCGCTGCGGTATCTAATCTTTTTGTCTGCATATTTATTCATTAGTTGGTATTCGCTTGCTTTGTGTTGTTTCTTTTGGCAGATGATTAACGAGAAGCCCCAAGTGATCCAGGAGTATGAATCGGGAAAGGCTATTCCAAATCAACAGATAATTACGAAGCTGGAGAGAACTCTTGGAGCGAAACTTCGTGGAAAGAAATGAAAGAATCCTTGGAAATCAACGGAGGAAGCTCTATGTCGTGCATGGTTTCTGAATTTAAGTGTCACGCATGAAAGTGCAGTGGGTAGTCTTCCTAAAGTTAAAATATGCGTCATATGCAGGAAATTGTGTCTCGTAAGAATGGTCCTCTAAATTACTCGTGTGATGAGTCTGTCTTTTAAGTTGGATAACTAGTAATTAACATCTTCAGTCTTTCTAATGCTTTCCTCTGTTCGTCACAAACAAAAGAGCATTACGTGTTTTGAGTGTTTGCAATACAAGGTAGACATTGTAAATTCAATCGCAGCAACACCTATGTGCGTGTCTCCCCGTGGCTTTCTTGGCGAGGCTTTGTTTGTTCGTATTCCTTCTCTGATTCTTGAATCCACTAACCATTCAGATGAAGGTCGATCCATGGATTTATTATATAATAGTAGTAGAATATAAATTCTTTATTTAAAAAATAAATAAAAACAGATTTATTTAAGGAATTAATCCCATTGAGATCTAGTTCAATTAGTGTTATTATTTGGTAAGAGATGATCGGCACAATTGTTCATTTGGGTCTTGGTATTAGGAAATGGAATCCTAGAATAACACCATATATATTTGTGAACGGCAAAGTTAGGTAAAGAGGTAAAGGTTGGCATATTTAGATAATTCTAGGGTAGATGATTTCTTGTGTGATATATGGATTTTTTACTAGGGTAGATGATTTCTTGTGTGATATATGGATTTTTTACAAAATAGATTGTCCATAAATTATGACTAATGTAGTGAGGATGATTCAAATCTAAGCATTTAACAAGAAGATTCAAATCTAAATATTTAACGTGAATGATGAGTGTCTTATCAACCTATCTAAAAGTATTGGTCTCACTTTTACTAATTTGTATTTCCTTCATATATCCACCTCATTTTGATCGGCTGCAGGTAAGGTTTTCAAGGAAAATGGGTGGGGTCGTCATGTAGGAATTGAATTATGATGATAAATTTTGACAGGACAAATGAGGGGGGGAAAAAAAAGATTATCAATGTTGGCTGGATTGGATTGGATTGTTTCTCTAATTGATAATCCCCGTCTTTACATTCCTTTGTCCAGTATTAAACGGTGACCACTGATCATTCTATGTTGTTTCTTGAGAGGGGATTTTATTTTTTCCTTTTTTATACCAACAGTGAAACTGTAAATTTTGTGTTACAAAATGCATTTCAAATGAGTATTATGATAACTCTTGAGAATTAAGAAATGGCTTTTTATTTTTTATTTTTATTTTTTGAAGATGTTTAAGAACAAATTAACATAAATAATATCATTGAGTTATTCGTTAAAAAAATGTCAAAGAACTTGATGGTATTTGTTTATTTCTATTATAACCAAGAAACAAAAATCTATGCATAATGTTCTTATTTTTTAAAATGATTACTAGAATTTCTTTAATTCTTTACTTTTTGCTGCTCAGAATATTTATTCTCATTTGACATAATTAATTTTTCTAAATTTATCTTTCCAATTTGATAAAATTATAAATAAATTAAGTTTAAGTGATTATAATCAATTCACACGGTACAAGATTCGACTTAATCTTCTCCAGTCTCATCTTGTTTTATCTTGATTACTACTTCTATCTTGTTTGATATGGTAAACAAAACCTTATAATTAATAGGGCCTCTTGGATTTTTTTTTTTTTTGGATCGATTTCTGAACAGATAATAAATCAACATAACAGCTTTACTTAAATAATATTTAGTTATTTTCATTGGTAAATACTATCCCACACCTAATTAATACCTTTATGAATCTTGTTGTTTTCATACGATTTTTCTCGACAGTGTAGTCCCACTTTAATGTCGCTGCTCATTGAAAACCTGTGTTTTCCTTACAGGAAGATGGATATGATTCTGTATCGAGGAAATCTCTCACATTGAGGACCACACAAAACTTATCCATTAAATCTTATTCGATTTCTACTTTTGTTGTCTGCATTCGTTTTTCTTCCCTAATCTTTCTACTCCTGTGCTACTGCTAGTCATGACACTACTTCCAAGTAAGTGTATTAAAGTAGGCTTTTTATATTTCCTTTTTTTTTTTTCCTGATTACTTGTATTTGTATATGATTTGCCAGAAACTTTATTAACTCCAACATTTTATCCAAAAAAAAAAAAAAATTTGCACACGTTGATTCTATATTATAACTTTAATTTCAACTTAATTAAGTTCATTAGTTTGTGCAGATACAGTTATTTGTTTGTACACGTTGTTTCAGTTAGTTTGTATTACTCTAATTCACTAGCAGTGCTACCATACATGATAAAAGTAACTTATAAATTAGAATATATATGATTTATTTAACCGACTAGAAATTATCATTTCAAATTAGCCAGTATTCATATTAACAGTGAAGTTAGAAATTACCATAGTGCTCGCCTTAAAATTAGCATGTGATCAAATATGAAATATGATGGTGCATCCATAACACAGTACCTGCATAATAGTCGGTTTGGCACTCCGTTATTCACACACTTAAAAAAAAAAAAAAAAAATTATACAGTATTTTTTCTCATAAAAATTTTGAATTAATTATTAAAATTATTTTTCAATGTTATATGATCAAGGAGACAAAGAATTTACAACCATGAAGTCTTATTTTAATATTCTTACAAAATTACATACAAGTACGGCTACGCTTTTGATACAAAAACAACTTGCCTACAAAGAAAACAAACATGGCTTAATCCTATCTGCACGACTTCATTCATATGTAGGAACATCATATCGGCATTTCCTTCAAGTACACCTAATTTCTTGCTAATATTCATATTTCCATGGCGACCACCCAAATCGAACCGGCATGGGAGGAGCTTCTCGGCGCCAAGAACTGGGACGGCCTTCTCGACCCCCTCGACCTCCCTCTCCGGAGACTCATCCTCCGCAGCGGCGATTTCTGCCAAGTCACCTACGACGCCTTCAACAGCGACCAGAACTCCAAGTACTGCGGCGCCAGCCGCTTCGGCAAGTCGTCCATCTTCCGCGAAGTCTTCTTCCCCTACGCCTCCGACTACGACGTCGTTTCCTTCCTCTACGCCACCGCCCGCGTCAGCCTCCCCGAGGCCCTGCTCCTCCACTCCAGCTCCCGCGACTCCTGGGACCGCGAGTCCAACTGGATGGGCTACGTCGCCATCTCCTCCGACCGCGCCAGCAGGTCCCTAGGCCGGAGAGAAATCCACGTCGCGTGGCGCGGCACGATAAGGGACTACGAGTGGATCAACATCTTAGGCGCCGAACTCGAGTCGGCCAAGCCGTTGCTTAACGAAAATGATCATGATGAGGGTGCTAAAGTGATGCAGGGCTGGCTTACTATTTACATCTCGGACAATCCCAATTCCCCTTTTGTGAAAACAAGCGCCAGGTTCCAACTCCTGACTTTTATCAAACACCTTACGGAGAAATACAAAGGCGAGAACCTGAGCGTGGTGGTCTCCGGGCACAGCCTCGGCGCGTCCCTGGCGGTTCTGAGCGCTTTCGATCTTGTCGAAAACGGGGCGGTTGCGGCGGGTACACCGGTCACGGCCTTCGTGTTTGGGTGTCCGCAAGTGGGGAACAAGGAGTTCAAGGAGAGAGTGGAGAAGCACGGGAATTTGAAGATCCTCCACACGAGGAACACCATCGACCTCATAACGAGATATCCCGGGGTGTTGTTGCCGGGGTTCGTCGATATCGGGACGGAGCTGGTGATCGATTCGAGGAAATCGCCGCACCTGAACGAGTCGATGAACCCGGGGGACTGGCACAACTTGCAGGGGATGCTGCACGTGGTGGCGGGGTGGAACGGGGAAGGGAACGAGTTTGAGATGAAGGTGAAGAGGAGCTTGGCGTTGGTGAACAAGTCGAGCGGGTTTCTGAAAGACGAGTACTTGGTGCCTGACTCGTGGTGGGCGGTGAAGAACAAAGGGATGGTGCTGGATGAGGCTACTGGGGACTGGGTTTTGGCTTCGCCGGACGATGAGGATTTGCCTGTCCCTGAGCTTTGATGAGCTGCTTTTTCTTACTTCGTTGGAATGAATGTTATCAGAGATAAATACATGTCTTTGTCATGTTCTGTATCTCTCCTTCTACATGTTTATGGAGTAAACCTCAAATCATGTTTTATGTGAACCTTTTATCTTTTGTATACTACTTAATTTCTGTTATAAGTTGTTGGAAAGTAGGAAATGCAAATCACCAATAGATTATGCTTTTGTTTTTTGTTTTTGTTTTTGTTTTTTTGTTTTTAACCTCAATCTTGAAAATTATACATTGAGGTTAATTTCAGTACTTGTGCCTCCGAACTTTTGCTTATAAGCCAAAAAATGATCCTTCTGTCTCAAACTTGGACCAAAATGGATCATAGAGTGTGATGCCCTAGAAATTTATAAGCTTGATTCATGAATTATTATTATGGATTTTTTTCATTAATATACTTCTAATAAATTATTTTGATGAATATCAAATTTCAAGATCATGAATGATAGTATATGTATCATCAGTATGATGATGTCGATGATTTAACAATGTCGAGTTTCTCTATTTAAATGAGAAATTTTAAATACATAAAAGATGAGTTGAACGACATATAAATTTATACGAAAAATTTATTATGTCGTATTAGAAGGATAATGTTAATTTTTAGGAAGAACCCCGATTTTTATTAGTAGGTCAATTTAATGATCTTAGTATTTATTTTTGATCATGCCAATAGTTAAGTTTTGAGAGCATGATTGGGAAATTAATGTGTCACATAGATAGAAGATGAATATTAGTATTTACTATTAGGAAATCCAAATGTAGAAGATTGATCAAGAATTATGCTTGATTTGAAATCAATGGTGTAGATTTTATGTTAAGGAATCCTAGGCAAATCAATGGCCAAACTTTGGATGATAACTTGATAAGTGACCAATGAGAGCTTAAGGTAAGGATTGGTGTGATGGAAGATCCAATGGATGAGAATAAAAATGACAACCTTGGATCAATGGTGGAAACTGGAAGAAAGAAAAACAAAAACAAAAAAAAATTGAGAAAGCTAGAGAGATCTGGATTTTTGGTTCAAGAAACAAGAAGAAATTTGAACAAATGAGAAGAAAGGAAAGTGGTGCATACATGCAACCTCATGTAAGAGATGGCATGGTTTATTTTGGCAAGTTGACCCAAGGAAGAGACAAGTGAAAGTGACCCCTTGTCTCCACTTTGTTGAACCAAATTTTCACCCCAAAAACCTCCCTTGAAGTGGCGGCAATGAAGGAAGAAATCAGCCAAAAAATTTTCCAATTTTTCTCCTCAAAAGACAGCTCCCCTTAAGGTAAAAGTTGGCTGAAATAAACCCGTAACACTTCATTTTGTTCTCACACAAGTTAAGCTCAAAAACCCTAACTTCTCTAGCCACCACCAAGCTCACTATTCTCCATCTCCAACACCTCTAGCACTCTCCTCCATACATTTTCAAGCTCTAAGAAACCCCGTCACCAAGATAGAAGAAGTGTGAGACGGAGTTAGAGGATGTTTTACTAGAGGTAACCTAGTGGTATTCTTTGTATTTTAGTCATTTTTGGAGAACTAAAGCATGATGTTTAATTATGATCTTAATGTTAGACTTCTTCTTACCTAGGAAAAAGTTTTGAGAAGAACTTTGGAGATCCGAAATCTTAAAGGATCCATGGAACATTTCGGTAAGATCTAAGAACTTTGTTAGAGTTTGTGGTTGTTGTGGTGATATAGCATGTATTGGAAACTTTGTTATGAAAAATAAATTATATATTGAAATTCTACAGAGTATAAGCTTCAATTTAGGCTTCGGAATCACTTGATTTACTTTTATATGTCTAAAGTTATATGCATTTTAAGTTGTGACACAAAACTAGGGAGAAAATGGATCTCTGGGGTACAGACCAGCCACGGGTCTATTGTATTCCGAACCCTTTAGACTCAAAATTTTGGATTATAAGTTAGAGACTAAAAACTAGATTCTTTAAACTTTCCAACAAAGTATCGTACGCCTTGAACGGATAACTGTGCAATTTTTGGTAAATTTTACAAGTTTGGACTATGAACCGAAAATCCTTGCTGGAACCCTATTCTAGCCACGGGTTTTGTAGATTTTGAGTTAGTAAACCATAACTTTTTATAAAACTGTTTTTATCATACAAAATAAACATTATAAGCTTTCCAATGACATATCTTTTGCCTTATTTGGACTTGTAAGTAAATTATTATGATTTTTCTAAACTTACCCATGAATCTGGACTTGTGGTTCAAATATGGAACCAACAGTAACAAAAGCTAAGTTAATAGTATGAAAGACCCAAGCACTAAAGGAAATAACTTTACCACTGTAAAGTAGACATCTCAACTTCAAAATGAGATATCATACGTTTAAAACGTATATGTATATAAATTTTAATAAATCACATAATATTGTATTGTAATCTGATAAACTGAGATTTTACCATAAGACACTTAGGAAAACATCCACATTAATGTTTGAAATGCTTGAAATCTTGGAAAACAAATTATAAAGACAGAAACTAGATGTTTCAAGCTTTCCAACAAGTCATCAAGTATCCAAAACGGAATTATACTCAAATCTAAATAAATCTTACAAATTAAAATCCTACACCGTTAAATCAATCAAACATTAAAATGTGGCATCAGAGTAAGTCATAACATATGAACATATTTAGTTATGAAATGAGTTGATTTTAAGTGTATGATCAAATAATGTGAAAAACCCTAACCTTATAAAATTGAATCACAAGTTTTAATAGGCTAAGATAAAATACACTAAAGGATTACTGGGCATATACCAAGAGACTACCTTAGCCAAACTAAATGAACATAACTAAGGGGATTGGACTAGCCCAATAGTAAAAAAAAAGTGGTATACACTTAGGTGACTTCTTGTCACCTTGATTGATTAATTAATTAATTACTTAATTAAGTAATTAAATAATAAATACATAACCAAATGTAATTAATTAATTGATTAATAATTAATTAATTAATTATAAGAGTTAGTAAATGATAATCAAGATTATTATGTTGAACAACTACATAATTATAATACATGATTAATTAGAGATTAATTACTCATTAATTATTAATCATTGATATAATTATCAAAATAACTATGAATGATTAATTAGAGATTAATCAAACATTAGATTAATCAAATTATTAATTATTACTATTAAAATTAATAATTAATAATTATTATATGAGAAAGAATATTTAAGTAACATAATTAAATTATTAACAATATAATTATTAATAAGTCAATTTAAAATTATATAATTTAATTATAGTTACTCAATTAAATAAAGTAATAATTAACTATTATCTAATTAATTAGTTAATCAATTGATTAATTAATCAATTAAATTTTAATAAAAATTAAATTAAATTAATTAAATAATCATTAGTAGAAATTTATTTTAACACTTAATAATTAATATGAATTAATTGTTAAGGTTAATTATGATATAAGTAAATTAAGTTCACTATAGTTTATAAATTAAATAAATAATTGAATAAAGTAATATAACTATGATCCCATCTAATAATGAAATATTGTTAAATCAGGACAATTCCTCAAATCTGCGTAGTAGGAGATACAACTCCAGAAGTTTAACCACATAAGACAAGTAAGTACAAATCTCACCTACAGCATGGAACAACATGTTTTTCTTTGTTGATGCTCTATGTTTGCTATGACTTGACTTGATGATATGATGAGTATGTGAGTTATAGTATTGCTTTGATTAAGTATTTGATGTACATAATTTCTCTTGCACTGATATGATCGGCATGCCTCACAGATATTTATGCATAATGATAGATGTATAGTGACATGTAAATCTATACATTGTCACAATTAATAAGAATGAGGCAAATAAAAAATAGGATTAAGTGTCGTACCAACCTCCAATTAATGAGAGGATATGATAAGAACGAAAGTTATAAGATATGACCTTGGAGGCTGTTGGAGGGTCACTCCCCTAACTCTCCATTGGTTGCGCGCATATGAGTACGACATAGGGGCCCTTAAGTAGACAAGATATGTATATAATGAAGCATAATTGAACACATATGATCACATATATTTTTGAATATTCTTGATGTTATGTGTGATGATGTGATTTTATGAAAATGTTTGTGAGATATTATTTGTACTTGCTGAGCGAAAGCTCATACGTGTGTGTTCGTGCTGTAGGTAACGCGGGTAAGTAACCTGCTACTTAATGTTTTATGGACGGGCAAAACTGTGCGGAGGCGATGAAGGAAGGGACTGAGATACCACCACGAGTTTAATTTCCGCATTTAGACTTCTTAAATTATTTTGTATCGACTATATTTATAACTATATTTCCAGTATTTTGGTACTGCTAAAGTAGTTGGAGTACTTTATGAGAAAAAGACTTTAGACTCTTTTCTTTTAACTTACATGAGGGCTTTTTAAATATTATCTATATACAAATTTGAATAGGATAATTATTAGCTAGAGGTTCTCAATTTTTTCAGTTAAAATTTTTAGTAATTCTAATTTTTATAGTACGAATATGATTTAAAAAAAAATTTCTGCATTTTTTTAGAACCAAATATAAATAAGTGTTAAATTAAATTAAATAAGAATAAGTAAGTTAGTTAACGGTTCGAAAAGTCAGGTCGTTACATAGAGGATATGTTGATAGGAAAATGAATAATTGAAAAGACAAATTACTTGAAGGATGAAATTCAGGGACTGCATTGTTGCTAAAGGTATGATTCTCTCTTATAATAAGATTTAGAGATACTTTCTGGTTGTACTTGGTGAATAACGCTTATAGCACTTCAAAAAAAAAAAAAAAAAAAAAAAAAAATCTTATAAACCTCTAGGTTATACTAGCAACCATCGGATGAAATTCTATAGTTTTAAAATTCCCAAGTGAAAAACACAAGAACCATTTGCTCAATCCCTAGGTTTTTGAAATTGTCTATAAAAAAAAAACAATGAGAGGAGGCAACTAATACTAGGCGCGCGTGTAAGAGAACATCCCAACTATATAGCGTTTTGAAATTATCTTATTAATTCTTTGGAATCACTCAAAATTTGATTTGATGCCTATTTTTAATATTTGCGAGCCAATCATTAGATTACTAATTAATACTTTATTATCTGGTATTCTAAATGCACTAGCAACTTTTAAATTGCGAAGAATTTGTGTCATATTTTCTTTTACCGATTCTTCGTTGTTTTACTTTCGAAAGTGCATCCGGCAAACACTAATAATCCGTCAATTTAATTGCCCAATAATATTAAGCAAAAGCGATCTCTTGCACCCTCGTTATTAAAAGAACTTAAATTATATACAAAGATCACCAAATATGTTCATTATTAATCAGAACATAGCGTACATAATTAGAAATTAGACTGAGTTAACTAATTAATTATGGCTTTGACCAAATAAATCCTTTTCTGAATGGAAAGCTTGTGGAGATATAGGACCACAGTTTCTTGTATGCTAACATAGGACAGTAGTTTGAATGTTTGATTTGCTTAATTTATTTGTATTAATGCTGATTTAATCTCTTGTCTCTTGTTTTCCACATTGTCAATTCCCACTTAATGGCAGCTACTAATTTAAAAAGATAAATAGAGAGAGAAAAATTTATATAAAATAAAGTTTAGTATATCACAACTAATCTCGCACTCTAATTTATTAATAACAAAAAAAAAAAAAGAATCAGAATCTAACCCACAAAGAGATAACAAATTATCATATTGCAAGTAAAAATACACACACACACACACAAAGCTCTAGTTGCATTCCTGCTAGAAAACTTATATTTATATATAGTTGTATATATATATAAGGTGATCAGTGATGCAGTTAGTTCACATTTTGCAAATGTGATGAAGAGTAAAAAAATTATAAGTTGAAGAACTAGTGCAGTTAATAATTAAGTACAGAAATGCCCAAAGTTTGCTTTGATCTGATGCAGCAAACTTTCTAATGATTATGTGACAATAATACCGTTAATCCCCAAATAAATTTTGCTGTGGGATGTTAGAAATTAGTTTAAGAAATGCTCCGACTAGTTGTATGATCAAAATCCTTCTGATTAAATGGAAAAATTTGGAATGATTAGGTGGACGGGAATAGGTACAAGGCAAAATATTGCAAATTGTTTTTAGTGTCAACAAGAATTAATATCATAAACAACCCAACTTCTGTTTCTTATTTTTTTAATTGAATAGAGGAAGCAATTAGTGTCAAATACTGTTAAAATATCTCAATTAGGTTGACACCCAAATATTGTAAATGAAAACAGATTCAAATTGTAAAAATAGTGAAATGCTCGATATGATTTATATGACAATTCATCCTCACACATTCACTTGTTGTTTTAAAAAGATCATACACTATTTTCCTTGGATGACATTTTCCCAATATTGGATTTCCGTTTTTGAATTGAAACTTAGAAACTTCAACCAGTTTATTGGTTGTGTTTGTAGGCCTCTTCAGCTTGTTTATTTTGTGTTTATTTTCTAGCTACTCCATTTTTTTTTTATGTACTTTTCTTTCTTATTTTAATGAATTGAGTGTAAATTTGATGCTCCCTTTCTTACTTTTGCTTGAAAAAATTTCGGGAAACAATAGTAAGAGAAGAGTTAGAACTCACGTTCTCTTTTCCATTGGCCCTACTAAATTATCATTTGAAAAAACTGTTGTTTATACTTTTGTAAATAAACATGAATAGGTGAAAATAATACACATTCTTTTCACACTTTTTTTTTTTTTTTTTAAGATGCATAGATAAAATCAGTTTTCGATTGAGTCCGTTAACCTTCTCAGAAAGGTTATTTCTTTTTTTATTATTATTTGTCTTTTTTGTTTGGATTGCCATTAATAATGCTAGATTTTAAACTTATTTGTTTTTGTTTTTATTTTTCCTTGAAATAAAATTTGAGCGAGAGATTATTTTGCGTCGGTTTGGTTCGTCAGTTGGAGTTAAAATTTTTAAATTGAAATTTGTTAACTTTTCAAAAACTAGTTATAATTTTTATTGATTTTTCAGAAAAAGATAAAAATTAAGATGAAAAATTTGAGTTGGAACTAAGTATCGAACAAAGGCTTCCTCTCTTTTATTCTTAAATAAATATTATAAAAAAAAAAAAAGTAAAAATGACCCTACTGTGGTATATGGTTGGTAAGGTCCAGATGCGAATAATGGACAAAACAATTTCTTTGAATTCAATGGCCATTAATGTGGTAGGGGGACAAAGGTACTCTTTTCTTCCACTGCTGGCATCTGGTCCAAAAGTTCAAGGGGATATTGTAGTCCTCACAATTTATATCCTTTTATCTTCATCTTCATAAATGTTGATGCATGATTGATTCCTAACCAAACCAAACAGTGGTATTTTCCACGTGATCTATAAGTAGCTGAGTTCTTTTATCTATTTATTTTTTTAGGGGGTGTTTGGGTGATGAGTTCAAACTCATCACCATCAACTTAATTTTTGTCTTTTTTCTCAAAAGTTTTTTATTTTTTCTGAAAAAGTCAACCAAAATCACTATTTAAACTTACAAATCTTAACTCAAACTTACACACCAAAAGTCAACCAAAAGGTTAATTGCTCGTTTAGTTTCCTAAACTTTTAATCTTGTACAATTTTGATCATTGAACTTTTTTTCGTAATTACAATACCCATAAATTATTAAAATGTTGTTATAATAGTTCTTTTTATTAATTTTTAGATAGAAACTATTAATAATTTGGTCAAGAAGTGGTGCTAATTCTAAAAATTAATAGAAATGACTACTCTAATAATGTTTTTTAATAGTTTATGTGCATTCCAGTTACGGGGAAAAAAAAAAAGAACAGGGGGTATGCCCCTAAACTATTAAAATATTACAATAATAATCATTTCTGTTAGTTTGTAGATAGAATCCGTTAGTAATTTGATCAAAAAGTAATGTTAACTAATAGATTCTGTCTAAAAATTAACGTAAATGACTATTGTAGTAATATTTCATAGTTTAGGGATATTTAGCTATGAAAAAATGTTCATGAACAAAGTTACACAAAGTAAAAAATTCATAGACCAACCTAGCAATTTATCCTTTGTTTTTTTTCCTTGGAAAGATGAGTAGCTGAGTTCATTTCAAAATTATGTAAAACGTGCTTTTATATATATTGAGACAGGGAATTATTACTAATTTTAGATAGTATAATCTAAAACGTCCAATCATAATTTAATTATAGCAAAATCTATCGTCGTTAAAATAGCTGTTTGTTGTATAAACATTATTGCGCCCACGTTTAAGAATATGACATGCGGCTATACTTTTGTTGTTTTATTTGCTATCTTCTGATCAGATCAAGTTTAAAAATTCATTACCTGAGATCAAGGGACCTTGTTTTCAACTTTTTTTTCCGATTGCTTTCTTGGATAATTTTTCTTTTGTTGTTTTGTTTTTCTTCTCTTGCTCATTCTTTTTTTTTTTTGGTGTATTTGAGATAAGATTATTTTACTATGTCTGATACGAATCATGTCAATAGCGTGACGAAACCTGATACTAAATATGAAAACAACAACCTAAGATCTTTCAAGTTTGATGGAAACCGCGACTCGTTGCTTAGCGAAGCAAGAACCTTAGTATGGTGAAGACGCCACAAACGGATATTGAAGTCCGTTTGATAAGTCAATTTACAAGGAATCCTTGATAAATTCGAATAAGTTTTTTCAAGAACTCAAGAAGAATAACTCACAATATGAATAAACATCAAAATCTTCTTTTCATCATCTGAAATCAGCCTTATATAGGCAAAGTTACAATTTGTAAAATTCCTAATCTACCCATGATATATAAAAAAGGCCCAAGATAAGCTAGAAAGAATCAGATACTAAAATTCAAATTTTAAATTAAAACTTAAACTAAATAAGATTACAAAGAAATCAAATTAACTATGTATAAGGTGACATTTGAATTGTATAAAAGCAGAAAAATGAATATAATATGAATTTTTAAAAAGTGAAATTTTATATTTAGATTTGAGTTAAATTATTGGAAAATTGTAGAACATTCAAATATATTTACCGTAGTTGTTGACCAATCTCATTGCAGTCCAATAATAATTATTATGGTTTATCTAAACACATTATTATGTACTTGACAGATATGTTAGTGATAGAGTGACTTTACTGTCACGATTCATTGAGATTCATATTTCAGGCTTCTGATGAAGGTTGCGAATCAGAGTTTGGGTGATACTTCTCCTTTTCCTTCGGTTTGTTTCTCTCTACTTATATACATGAAAACTCTCCATCAAAAGCCATTAATATGAATCTTGTGCGACTTGGGCTTCATTCGTCTTTTAAATAATCTTCCATGTAATTTACGAGTTTATACAATGGAAAATAAATTTTATTAATAGACGAAAAAAAAAATTGTTATTTAAGTAAATTTCTCTATTAATATCTATTGTCAACCGTCTATTTCCATTTGACAACAAAATTAGCTATTGATGCGATCAAATTTATGTTGATGGGACAACTAGATGAGAAAGGTAGTTGTGAGGCAACTACAAACATTAAAGTATCAATTTAATGGTGAGTCTGATTGAAAGGTTCAATGTGGTTATAATTTATCGAATAGATATATAGTACATGGGAGATGAACAAGCAAGACAGTCTTCAATGGATATGGAAAACAAAATTAAAATCTTATGAAATTAAGCAGATAATACTCTCACGATAAACAATAGGACTTTTGCTCATAAAGAGATGAAAATTGTTATTTTACGTTTCAAGTATTTGGATACATTATGAAACTCGACTAATTAAGGAAATCGTGTCACTAACAAACTTGCTTCCTATACGGTTAATCTTGAAAATATTCTTTGGTGTTTCAATAATTTGGAGTTTCGTACTACGGCTATTCACAGGGATATGTCGGGTCTCCCCTACTACAGATTTTGTAACTCGCTGACTTTTCAAAGTTTTTATATATGTAACTTTTTTTTTCTTCTGGTTTTTATTTTTTATTTTTTTATTTTAGATGTACTTTTAAAATGAGAGTTTTGGCTCCACTTGTTATGACTGGTCTCTAGCTTTTTGTTTTTTATGCTTTCTTTTGTCATCTGCATGTGCATTTTTTATTATTTTATTTTGGTACTTGCGTTAGCGCATATCACTTTCTTTTGGTTGCTTGTAATACTTCTTTTTGATAATGCATAAGATGAGCAAATGATTAGAGTGCTAAAGGGTTATCAATCTTATCGGGATGTCTTTGTGTATTTACTGATTTCAGTCACATTTATTGTTAAAAAAAAAAAAGAAAAAGAAAAGAATTGAGAGCTTAGTATAAGATAGGCGGTTTATGAGATGTCAAGTTGCAATGTCCTAAAACACCTTATATATGCTAGTTGCTTTTTCTCATCATTTAAAAAAAAAAAAAAACTATAATTGCTTCATAGTTCTATCCAATTCGCAAGCGCAGAAATGTGATTATTTTGTTCGTAAATGTAAAAGAAAATCATATAACACATGGTATAAGAACATGCAGTACTACTTTGGTTGATAGAAGAACATAAATGCAGTACATGCGACAACATAAATTAATGAGATTTGTAGTGGGTGGAAACCCAGCTCATCCGAGGAAGATAGACATGACAAGCAATGATGAAGTTAGAAATTATTATAAGGATGGTTATATGTAAATTTGTATAAAAATATATACGATAAAATGAAAAAAAAAAAAATTTTTTTGAGGGACTTGAAGGGGGCTAAATGTAAATTTATAGAACAGTTATAAACTTAAAAAAAGAAGAGAAAGTTGAGGCCTCTAAATCTTCATTCCTCGTCCCTGGTTTTTGTGCTTTGGAGAGGCACATGCCTAATTATAAGAAATTGACTGGCAAGGGTACGGTCGGGAATCCAAAATATCAGGTATATATGAACTCAAAAAGAAACACCTAGAGGCTAAGTGAATGCGGACTCCATTAAGTCTCTTAAAGTTGGTAGGTTTTTAGTATTAATTTTGGTACTACATCATCCAATGAAGTCCCTATAGAAATTAAATAAAAAAAGAATACAAAATAATAAAAAAAAAAAAGAACAAAAAGATTTAACATGAAAATATTTATATCCACGGATTAAGAATAAAGAATTCATTAGTGATAGACACTATAAATGGACTCATATGTAATTACAAATTACAATAGATAAAATTATATAAGTTTCATAATACTAACAAATCTACTAAATCAAGACATGTTTTAAATTATAATAATTACAAATAAATTAAAAGTCTTAACATACAAAATAATGACTTTTCTTAATATAAAATCTTAACTTTCCCTAATAATCCCTTTCAAATTTCAATATACATATATATATATATATATATATATATAGAGAGAGATCATATGATATCTAATAGTTCATGTACCAACTCGTAATATAACACAAATACAAGATGTTAGACACTTAAGACTCAAAGCAATAACTCAAGAGTTAGTTTCCCGCACTAATCAAAAACATCTTATGTGTATACAAATATTTATCTGTATGCAGGTTATAATATTCTTTGGCACTTATTTATATATATGTGTGTGTGTCAATATAACACCATGTTGAATTACTCTATTTTAACTGTGCCATTGCACAAATCGTGTTTTGGTTTTCAAACGCAAATCCAATACGGGTCAGAAGTAGCTTGACACCTGCATGAAAAAGATATCAATATAGATTTTCATCCATGTATTTTCCTCTCCAACCAGAGTGTGTCTAATGTGTGTCTCTTAATTTTTTGTTTAATTTACTATTAAAATCATCCTCTCCTTTTTTACTTGATGAGATGAAAATGTAGAGTACTGTATAAAAAATCACGCATTACAATTTACAGGTTCTTCGTCTTGGGTGTATGACCAACTAATAATTGTGTCCAAGATATTGAGAGGCATAATTCCATACATTAATACAGACTAGTTTGTGAGAGTGCCTACGGCCCCCTTTTTTTTTTTTTTTTTTGGAAATGAACTTGTTTGCATTTAATCTAACAAGTGCCATAGACTTTTAATTTTTGAAAAGGAACATAATCTTTTATTACTGAAGGGATAAAAATAAAGTAAAAGAAGATATGTAAAGAAAATTTACAAAACTCTTAAAATTTAAAAAATAAAAAATAAAAAAAGAGTAGATGAAGTTCATGGAAATATAAATAATGCAAAATAATTAACATGTGGTTACAGAATGAAATTTCTAGTTTTCGTTTTTAGGCACCTTAAATATATATATATATATATATATATATATATCTCGAATTGCTAGTAATTGTGAAAAGACTTTATTATAGTCCTAGCTTTTTCATAATTTTTTTTTTCTTTCGCCAAGTTGGGGAAAATGTTTTTAACTTATAACTTGAACTTCTGTTTGCGCTAGTAAATTAATAACCTCGTTTGAGAATGAAAGACAAATTCATATGTATAGGTGAATAATGAATAATATAAGATTATGCTATCTATTTAAAAACTAAAATTTGTATTATAATATTTGTCAAGAATGAGAAATTTGTGCCATGTTGGTCAATAAAAAAAAATGATAGTTTTTTAGGTAATTTTTTCTATTATCTATTATTATCCCTTTATTTCCAATTGACAACTAAATTAGCTATTGATGCGATCAAATTTATGTTGATGGGACAACTAGATGAGAAAGGTAGTTGTGAGGCAACTACAAACATTAAAATATCAATTTAAATGTGAGTCTCGTTGAAAGGTTCAATGTGGTTATAATTTATCGAATAGATATGTAGTACATAGGAGATGAACAAGCAAGACAGTCTTCAACGGACATGGAAAATAAAATTAAAATCTCATGAAATTAAGCAGATAATACTCTCACGATCAACAATAGGACTTTTGCTCATAAAGAGATGAAAATTGTTATTGTACGTTTTAAGTATTTGGATATATTATGAAACTTGACTAATTAAGGGGAAAAAAAAAAAAAGGAAGAAAGACATGAGTGAAGAAATTAAGCTCCGTAAAGAATCAACCTTATAAATTTAATGCTTGAAGTATGAAGGTTTAAACCAAATATAGGATGTTTGTGTATTGTTTTTGGTTGTTTTTTTTTAAATCTTTGCGTATGTCTTTTGAGATGTGAAAATTAAAATGTTTTCTACATTATATTTGATAAACAAATGCTTTGAAAATTGAACCAAAAACAAAAAATTTTGAAAATGGTTTTTTTAAGAAAGGAAAATGATTGAAAATTTTTTTCTAATGTTACATACGACACATAAATATAACCAAATAATGTAATTTCACCCTTCTTTTATACCTAAACCAATTTTTTTAAATACACATGAACCAAACGAAATTTTAGAAACTCTCATAAGCATTATTCCCAAAAATTTTTCATTTTTCATTTCTATTTCTATTTTTTCAGGTTTCACCATAGAAATCTCTTTTAAGTGTTTTACCATTTTTTGCTATCTTTTCACAATATTCATTCAACTGATCCCTCTCTCCTAAACTTAGCTTTTATGATGAGTCCCCACAATCGTAAGTTCTCTTTCAAAATACGTTCCTAATTTTATGTATCATGTGCATCGTTTGCAATGCATTTATACATGCATGTGTGCATTTATACACATATGACCCCTTTGGCATTTAGAGATATGATTTTGGTTGTTTTTTTTTTTATGAGTTTCTCGTAATGTCAATTTTTCTCAATCATCATTTATGTAAATGAACCAAAAAAAAAATCATAAAATCTCATATCCGGTACCGTATGATATTTGACATGTGAACTTCAGTTACTAGAAATGTAAAGTCATGCAAAAAGAAATGTAGTTAAAGTGAATGTGAATTCCCCTTATTTTGTATTTTCTTCTGCATAAATTCATATTTGTAATAACTGAAGTTTGCATTCCCAATAACTAAAGTTCACATTTACCGGATACCATCTGGTACTGGATAACAGACCAACCCTATAATAATATAACACTGTCTATTACTTTCCAGCTCCAAAGTCGCAATATCAAAACTAGTTTATACCGAAAACAAAAAATGCTGGCGACATTCCCATTCTAACGTTGTTATGTACTAAAAACAATGCATTCAATGAAAGAAGGAAAAAAAAAAAAAAAGTAGACATTTTCGGGCATGCATGCATACTTGCACGGTTGGCAAGATTGGATAAGATCGACGTAAATGAAGTGTTAATCTTACAATTAAAGATATTATCGTATTTCTTTTCCTATCAGTTGGCTAATTTAGTGTTTTGATTAGGTAAAAAGAATATTTAGGGTTTGCTTGGTTGTCCTGGAGCTAAGTTTTTCATATCAGTTTGTCTTTTTTTTTTTTTTTTCTCTGAAAAATCAACAAAAAAATTTATAACTAGTTTTTAAAAAATCAACTAACTTTAACTTAAAAATTACATTTCAAACCGGTATTATAAACGCAAGTTAATAAGTTTATGAAATAAAAACAAAATATCTGATGATCTTGCCAATATAAAGGTCGAGTTTCAGGAACTACAATGCACCCATATCAGATCTTGCATTACAACAGTACTGATCAAAATTTCTCCAAATTAAAATGGCCGCGGTGATCCCCAAAATAAATGGAACTACTTCGCCGACGTGGGAAGAGATCCTGGGCAGCAAGAACTGGGAGGGACTTGTGGAGCCCGAGCTGGACCTGAGCCTCCGCGAGTTCATCCTCCGGTGCGGCAACTTCTGCGAGGCCACCTACGACGCCTTCAACTCCAACACCATATCCCCCAACTGCGGCAACTCCCGCTACCCCAAGGACTCCTTCTTCCGCGAAGTCGTGCTGGAGAACGCCTCCCGCTACCAAGTCGTCGCCTTCATCTACGCCACCTCCGGCGTCGGCGACACCGACAAGAACTTCTTCATCCACCCGGCGGACTCCACCGTCGAGCCCTGGGACCGCCAGTCGAACTGGATGGGCTATGTGGCCATCACCACGGACAAGGTCAGCCGAGCCATCGGCCGCCGAGAGGTCTACATCGCCTGGCGAGGGACCATCACCACCTCCGAATGGATGAGCAACATCTTCGGCTCCATCCCCGTGTCCGTCAAGCCTCTGCTTGGTCCGTCGTCGCAGGACCAGGCGAGTAATCTCCTCTGGTGGTTTGGGAAAGGTGAGCCCAAAGTCCACAGTGGCTGGCTCTCGATTTACACCTCGGTTAACGTGGATTCCAAGTACGTGAAGGAGAGTGCGAGGGAGCAGATCCACAACGTGATCGAAGAGATCAAGAACAAGTACAAAGGCGAGAAGATTAGCGTTGTGGTGACCGGGCACAGCCTCGGGGGAGCCATGGCGACTCTGACCGCTTTCGATCTGGCGGAAAACAAAGTCGCCGGTGACGACGTCCTCGTCTCGGCCTTCGTCTTCGGGTGTCCGCAAGTCGGAAACCCGGAGTTTAAGGATTTGGTGGGCGGACTCTCAAATCTCAAGATACTTCACACCCACAACATCAGGGACAAAGTGCCCGACACGCCTGATTCCATAGCCCTCATTTACGTCGCCATAGAGACGGCTGACCTGGAGATCGACACGAACAGATCGCCGTTCTTGAAGTCGAAGTCGCTGACTGAGACGATCGGAGATTGGCACAACCTGGAGGCCAACTTGCACGTGGTGGCGTGGTGGAATGGGCCGTACCAGAAGTTCGGTGACACTCCCAAGGTGAAGAGGAGCTTGGCTTTGGTGAACAAGTCGTGTAGGTTTCTCATTTCTGAGCTCAAGATTCCGGAGTCATGGTGGGTCGAGAAGAACAAAGGAATGGAGTACGACGAGAGCACTGGAGAGTGGGTTTTGGATCCACCATTACCAGCTGATCAGATGCTCAAGATCAACCTTAATTGAAACTGTCCCACCCCCCGCTTGTTATATATATATATATATATATATATATATGTTGCTATATATATAGTGCCTGCTGTGATGCTGGACACAGTACGTATCATGATCATCATCTTCTGCCTTACCATTAAATAAAAAATAAATCATGCATGTCGTTTGTATGGCCCTTGAAAAGGTCAATCATCCATGTAGTATTTGTGTTGGTCGTGTAATATATATATATATATATATATATAATTGATGAAGGGATCGAATAAAGAGCTTGAGAGTGAGTAATGAGTGTATTTTAAGTCTTTACCTTGTATTACATTTTTTTTTTATCATAATATGATTAACGTTGGACATGACTTATATTTAGTAGGGCATCAAGATCTCAAGGTATAGTCATGTCATCTCTTAATAACTCGAAAAACACATGAAAACTGTACGTTAATTATTTCGGTGGTTCAGAAATTGTTTTTCCCTTAACCACTTAATTCATTTAATGTTTTTCCAAATAATGTCCAAGGGAGAAAAGGGCATTGCGAGGAAGAATTTCCTCATCATTATAAGTTAGGCTAATGGTTCGTCGATTGGGAAAAGTTATCTCCAAGATTTTTTTTTTTTTTTGGGTTGGAAACTCATGAGTGCAATTATGGTCGCTACAAGATTTTTGAGATGATCTACCGGCCTTGCTATATTTCTGTTCTTGTTTTAATGTATTCGGCCTTGAGCAAGCGTTGTTTGTTCACTTTGCATCTGCATACGCTTTTTATTTTTCCTTTATTTATTTATTTATTGTGTGACTTTTAAAAAAAAAAAATTAGAGTTGACAAAATTTCCTAATCCTTTAAGAAGGAAATCGTGTCACTGACAAATTTGCTTCCTATACGGTTAATCTTGAAAGTACTCTTAGGTGTTTCAATAATTCGGAGTTTTGTACTACGGCTGTTCATAGGAATTTGTTGGGTCTCCTCTACTATAAATTGTGTAACTAGCTAACTTTTCTAAGTATATATGTAACTTTTTTTTGTTCCTTCTGGTCTTTTTTATTTTAGATGTAGTTTTAAGATGAGAGTTTTAGCTTGACTCTTTAAAACTGGTCTCTTGCTGTTTGCTTTTTATGCTTTCTTTTGTCGTCTGCATATGCATTTTTTTATTAATTTATTTTGGAGCATGCGTAAGTACTTAATCACTTTCTTTTGGTTCCTTGTAATAATACTTCTTTTTGACAGTACATGGGCTGAGCAAATGATTAGAGTGCTAAAGGGTTATCGACCTTGTCTATATCTACTGATTTTAGTAACAATCATTGTTTAAAAAGAGAGAGAGAGAGAGAGAGAGAGAGTTGAGAGCTTAATACGAGATAGGTGGTTTATGGGATGAAACCTTCATTGGCTTCGACCATGATGGCAAGTGAGGGCGATGCATTCCTTTTCACGTATTTATATCCCATCCCTCGTCCCAGGTTTTTGTGCTTTGGAGAGGCACATGCCTAATTATAAGAAATTGACTGGCAAGGGTCGGGACTCCAAAGATCAGGTCTATATATATGGACTCAAAAAGAAACACCTAAGTGAATGCGGACCACATTAAGTCTCTTAAAGTTGGTAGGTTTTTTGTATTAATTTTCGTACTACATCATCTAATGAAGTCCCTGTAGAAATTAAATAAAAAAGAATAAAAAAGAACAAAAAGAACAAAAAGATGTTTAACGTGAAAATATTTATGTCCACGGATTAAGAACATTTATGCACAAATCGTGTTTTGGTTTTCAAACTCAAATCCAATGCGGGTCAGAAGTAGCTTGACACTTGCATGAAAAAGATATCAATGTATATATTTTCATCCATGTGTTTTCCTGTTCGACCAAAGTGTGTCTAATGTGTGTATTAATTTTTTGTTTAATTTACTATTAAAATCCTCCTCTCTCCTTTTTTACTCGATGAGATGAAAATGCAGAGTACTATATAAAAAAGCACGCATTACAATTTATAGGTTCTTCATATTGGGTGCAGAACCAACTGATAATTACATCATTGAACTTTAATATTTTTATAATTTTACTTTTTGAACTTTCAAAATTAGGGTTTATACCCTTAAACTATAGATATTTAGTAAGAATGCTCCTCAAACTTTAAACCGTTAGTAAAATATCCTCCCTCTCTCTTTTTTTTTTTTTTTTTTTTTTTTTTTTTCCATATTTTGGTCATATAAAACAACGAGAAACTTTATTTCAATTCCTTAAACCTAAATTTTCATATATTTATAACTTTAACCCTAAATATTAAAAAATTATTGCTTACACCTCTCGACTTTTAGATTATTAGCAAAATCATTTATATTATTATTATCTTTTTAAATGCTGAAATCGGACCATTTTCTTTTATTTCCTTTTAGAAGTGGTCTATTTCCTACGTCTCCTAAAATCAAAGAAAAAAGAGTAAATAACAACAAATAAAAAAATGTAAATAATAATATTCACTATTCAGTAAATAATTTAAAATAAATTACATGTTTCTAAAATATTTTTAGGGGAATGCACCAAAATAACACAAATTTGGACACCATTTTACCAACATAACACAAAATATTGTCACTTCACCAATATAACACAAAATAGTTATTGTTAAATATCAACATACAAAGTCAAAGGTCAATCTAACACAGTTTACCCAAATTGCCCCTGTTACTTAGAAAATCTACTATCATAACATATATATTATTTTGGATATTCTACTAAATTATTTTCAGTCTTCCACATAGATAACATGATGTCTCTGGCTCCGGTGGCCAACGCCAGTTGCCGATATACTCTAGTAGAGTATAATGTACACTCTACTAGAATATTTTGGATATTATACAATAAAATCTTCAGTTTTCAACATGGATAGCCTGATATCTCTGGCTCCACCTGTCGGTGCTCGTTGTCGGTATACTCTAGTAGAGTATAATGCATACTCTATCAAAATATTTTAAATATTCTACTAGAATATTTTCAGCTTTTAACACAGATGGCGGGATGTATCCAGCTCCGGCCGTCAGTGCTGGTATACTTTAGTAGAGTATAATACATACTTTACTAGAATGTTTTGGATCTTCTACGAGAATAAGTTTTTAACATGGATTGTCATCTGTCTTTGGCTCTAACCGCTGATACCAGCCGCTGGCGTACTCTACTAGAACATTTTGGATACTCTACTAGAATATTTTCAGTTTTCAACATAGATGGCTGAATGTTTTCGGCTCCGACTGTCAATGCCGGTCACTGGCGTACTCTTGTAGAGTATAGTCCATACTCTGGTAGAGTATAGTACATATTCTACTACAATATTTTAAGTTTTTTACATGGATGATCGGATGTCTCCGGTTCCGGTTACCAGAATACTCTAGTAGAGTATATTACATATTCTAGTAGAATATTTTAAGCTTTCAACATATAGATGGCCGGATGTCTCCTGCTCTGGTGGTCGGATTACTCTAGTAGAATATGGACTATACTCTACTAGAGTATTTTGAATATTCTACTAAGATATTGTAAGTTTTCAACATGAATGGTTAGCTGTATCTGGTTTTGGCCATCGGTATACTCTAGTTGAGTCTACCGCGTACTCTAATAGGATATTTTAGATATTTTATTAGAAGATTTTCAGTTTTCAACATGAATGATCTGATGTCTCTGGCTCCGTCCAAAGTGTTAGTCACTGGCGTACTCTAATAGCGTATATTGTATACTGTATTAAATATCTAATAAAATATTTTCAGTTTTTAACATTATTTTAATTAAAAAAGTAGTCACAAGTCCTAGTTCAGGACAATTGATTAACATGGATTACAAAGGAAAAGCTTTACTTCCCTAATTTAAGTTTGCTTTTGCTAATATATTTATTTCTTTATTGGCTCTTAGAGGCCCTAAAATCAAAGCCAATTCCATATTGCTAGTACTCAAATGCACATATATAGAACAATGCTGGTTACAGAGCTACCACTTATATTCGAACATGGAATATTAGTGTGACAAAGCACAATGTAATGATGTTAAAATGGCAGTAAAAGCTCTTCTCATATTATATAAAACAACAGGAATCACAGTACAGAATTTTTCTTCTCAACAACCAAAAGAGTCGAACAACTTCCAATTTTGGCTTCAACAAAAGTTGATAAAAACTGGAAAACAAAATCAAATATTCACAGTATCAGTTTCAAACTGAAATAGAGCAAGCAAGAACGAGGTGTGAAACTGTGATTAACAAAATAACACATGAAAATGATAATCAAAGGTTGATATATGATGAATAACAACAACAAAAATAATAGTTATATATCATAAAATGATCGGTCGGATCTGTGACCGATCATGTGAGGGAGATATCGGAGGAGGGAGAGAGATTACAATATCAAAAAATAAAAATGATCAAAACAAACAAAATAAAAAACATTGTTTGTATCATGTTGGTAAAGAGGGAAAAATATGTGTTATATTGATTAATAAATGAAAAAAAGGTAATTAATTAGGTAATTTTCTCATATTTTAAAGAAATAACAAAAGTCGTAAAGTTATAATTTACTATATAAATAACCTATTTACTAAAAATTAATTTAGTATTTACAACCTAACAAATTATTTACTTACTAAATTTACTATTTACTCCAAAAACATGATTATTGCAATTATTTATTAAAAATTGCTAATTATTACGATTTCCAAAAAAAAAAAAAAAAAAAAAACTTCATGAATCCCAAATTATTGGGCTGGAACAGATTACTCGTCCATACTGGATCAACAGTTTCAAGTCCAGTCCCCCAAGAAAGAGTCCGACCCAGAGTCCTCAAAAGCTCCATCATTTAACCGTCGTCTCATGGATTCCGGTTTCCGCCGATCGACGAAGCCAGCCAATTGTTGAGGTAAATCTACTTCTCGCTCTCGAGTTCACTCCAAAGCATCACTTCCATTTCAATCAGGAAATTTTCGTCGCAATTTTTGGCTGTTTGCTTCTCGAGAAATTACAGGAAAGTCATAGATGTCTTGATTTTTCCGAGTTCTCAACAATGGAATTTGTATCCATTCAGTTACAATTGAAATTTACCAGATTGGTATGGCCCCAAAATCCCGTTTCTGAAAGGAATTAATCTAAATTCCTTCATTTTCAGAGGTTCCAAACAAGCTCTCAAGTATTTATTTGGGGATATTTTTAGCTCATTGAAAAAGGAACTTCGAGCAAATTCGTGTAGAGATTAAATTCCAATATTTTGTATTAATTTCACATTGAAGACTGGTGATTCCAAACATGGCTTTGACTGATGTTGCCAAAACTTGCCTCGAGTCCATTCGCCAGGTGATTCTGTAAACCCACTACTTTCTTACTCATTTGTTTGTGAAATATGAAATGATACAATTTTGTTCTGATCATATGACTAGCAATCTGTTGGTTTTGAGTTTTAATTTTCATGTCGGATCATCAGTATCAGGTCCGTTTCAAATTTCATCTTATGATGTTTGTGATTAGTGCAGAAAACTATTTAATTATTGCTTTTAAGTCCTTCAATCTTGCCATGGTATAACAGATTGGAACATGAATTGTTAGGAAAAATGATGCTTTGGAATGTATGTGTTTCTGGTGAAAATTAGAGATGCAATTTTTTCTTATACTGCAGTTAACATTTGGATTTTCTCAGAGACTTTTCTCTCTCTCTCTCGTGTAGATATCAGAGCATATTGGAGGTTCGATTCTTTACCTGGATGCTGGATCGACAGAGAGTTTCCAATTTATGGGGGCATTACCTGTATTACTGGACCTTGGAGTACATGCTGTTTGCAGTCTGGAAAACATGTGTTCTCTTGAACAGGTTCGTTTTTCTTTTCTTTTCTTTCTCAACCGTAGACCAGGATACACACTTAATTTAAACCTTACAACATCATGCTCTAGATCGTCCTTTGCTCTGGCTACAAATTAATATATATATATATATATATAAAGTTTATTTCACAAATGCTTCTAATTTCAGTTGCGCGCCTTTTAGTTCACTCCAGTTAAATATGAAAAGAATCGAATAGTGTAACACTAGTGGAACAAATCCTGAGCACGCTAATATCCCAACCAAAATTTGGCTTAACTATGTAGATGTTCACTTGACTTTTCATTCAAGTTTGGCTCCTCAAGCGTACTTTGATCTCCTATTTCACTTATTTTGTAGGTGGTTGATTGGAACTCCAGTTCTGATCCTGCAACAAAAGTCGTGGTCATCACATCTCGTCTATTGAGTGATGCGCATCGATACATTTTACGTTGCCTAAGCACACATCAAGGTGTTCATCGTTGTAGTGTCTTCACATCTATTTCAGAGGTGCTTCAAAATTGTAGTGTTTTTTTTATTTTTTATTTTTTAATTGGTGTGTTTCATTTTGAATATTGTTGCATTTTAATCATGTTTAGCACTTTGCTAATTGTAGATAGCTCATTCAACATATCCCGATTCACCTCTGGGACCAGATGCCTTTCGTGAATATGAATCCTTGCTTGTCCAAGATTATGAGGAGCTTGCTAGGAAATATGTCACCAAATCCAGTAAGCCAGATGGTAGCAACTTAAAGGAGAATTTGACCTCTGAAGAAGAAGGATGGTCACAACTTACTTCTAGTGAAGACGATGTCCCTCACCTTGATGCGAGTCCCAGTGGAAGAGATTTTTGCAAAGATAATCTATTGGATGGCACCGAAGATGTAGGACAAAAGTTGGTTGTTTCTGTGCATCACTTCCCAACAATTATTTGTCCTCTTTCACCAAGAGTCTTTGTGTTACCTTCAGAAGGATCAATTGCGGAAGCATCCTTGTCAGTTGAACATGAGGATGCCTTTAGTCCAGGATTGCCTCCCTTAAGTACTGGGTCGCATTTTGATGGCGATGATACAGCTCCTGGAGCAACTCTTACTGCAAATTTTCTTTACCATCTTGCTGCCAAGGTAATAACTACAATGCTGAGTGTACATGTGTGCATGCTTTGCTTTATTCCTGTTTCATCTTCTAGGCATAACGTTGTTGTCCTTAAAGCTAGATTTCTTTTATGTTAGCCTTGTTAAGAGTGATGATTTTTTAGTTACTATATAACAGCTGAAATAAGCAGTGTCGCAACTGTAAAAGTTGAAGTGCCCAGAATGTTCCGTATGGTGATATCCGAAACGTTTGATCCCGTAAGAGCTGCATATAATTCCAATTGGAAAACCGAAAACGTTTTGACTATGGAAAATCAAAGTTTCTTTTATGCCTCATATAGAACTACTGAATGGTACTATGGAAGTAGAATATATAGAATTAGACGCATTTTGTTACTACTTCTAAAATTGGCAATTTGAGTCTTCCAGCTCCTACTCCCACCATGGGTGGTAATTCATTATGATTCCAAGTCTAATTGCGTTAGTTGTTGGCTTTATCCTGAGCTAAGATTGTATTTATAAATATGCAGATGGACTTGAAGATGGAAATCTTTTCCCTTGGAGATCTATCAAAAACTGTGGGAAAGATTTTGACAGACATGTCAAGTCTTTATGATGTGGGCCGACGCAAACGCTCAACTGGACTTTTACTTATTGACCGCACTCTTGATCTTCTTACTCCATGCTGTCATGGGGATTCGCTTGTTGATCGTATGTTTTCATCTTTGCCCCGAAGAGAGAGAACAAAATCCTACAGTCAAGTAAAAAGCTCCGAAAGCAAACTGAAAAATGGCCCTTCCAGTGTGCAACGTGCTTCTCTCGATGTCTGTATACCAATTGCTAATGTTCTAACTGAAGAAGACTGTAAAACAGATCATTTCCGGCTCTTGGAGAGTGTTGAAGCTTTTCTTTGTGGGTGGGACTCCAGCAATTCTTCTTCTCAAATCGTAGATTTGATTAATCTCAGAAACAAAATCCACGATGGAAAGAATCTTCCATCAGAGATGGAGCTTCTACGTGGGTCCTTTGTCTCCACAGATAACTTCCGTGGAACTCCATACTTGGAAGCCATACTAGATAGAAGAACAAAAGATGGATCCATACTAGTGAAAAAGTGGCTTCAAGAAGCTCTTCGGCGTGAAAATTTAACTGTAAATGTGAGAAGTCGTCCCGGTATTGCCACAAAATCAGAATTGCAATCTATGATTAAAGCACTGGCTAAAAATCAATCAGCTTTACTGAGAAACAAAGGAATTATTCAATTGGCAGCAGCGACGCTGGTTGCCCTCGATGAATCAAACTCTGCAAGATGGGATGCATTTATCAGTGCTGAGAAAATATTAAGTGCAAGTGCTGGAGATACAAGCCAGAGTCTTGCCGCTCAAATTGGCGATCTCATCAATAAAAGTGCTTTTGCAGGATCACATAGAAAGAAAAATGGAAAACCAGAGGCCTCAGAAAGGGTACTTTCTTTCGAAGACGCTCTGCTCCTTATGATTAGTGGATATATATGGGCCGGCGAGAATTTCCCAACATCTGGATCTGATGGCCCTTTTTCATGGCAAGAGGAGCAATTCTTGAAAGATTCCATCGTCGATGCCATTCTTGAAAACCCAGAAGTAGTAAAACTGAAGTTTCTTAATGGTCTGATGGAAGAGCTGGAGAGAAACCTTAACAGGATCAAATCAGAGGAAAACAAAGAATCACCTTCAGATAAACTAGAAATTGATGATTTCGATGACGACCAATGGGGTAAGTGGGGTGATGAAGATGCCGACGATGGTGAGGAAACTAGTAACAAAGACAGGTATGGTGGCATGCAGCTGAAGTTGGAACTGCGTGACAGGGTAGATACCCTTTTCAAATTTCTTCACAAATTATCCAGTTTGAAGAGGAAGAATAAACCACTGCGAGATGGAACGATTTCCTCAGAGAGTAATTTCGGTGGAGATCCCTACACAAGTAAAGGACTACTTTATAAACTTTTAACGAAGGTTCTGAGCAAAAATGATGTTTCTGGGTTGGAATACCATTCTTCCACCGTGGGACGACTCTTTAAAAGTGGATTTGGAAGATTTGGCCTTGGCCAGGTACGTTTCACTTCCATGACTTCTTTCACATTTCTTACTTCAATATTTCACATATGCTAAAGATCACTAGCTAAAATTTACAGGCAAAACCGAGTTTGGGAGACCAAAATGTCATTATGGTTTTTGTCGTTGGCGGCATCAACGGGCTTGAGGTTTGAATTTCTTGAACCTTTCATTTGCGAAAACGACACCTTTCAGTGACTTTATTGCATTTGATATTTCTTTTGTTGCATTAACTTCTATATACTTGAGAAAAAGATCTGACTTCAAATTCCTTGTGTGTTAATAATAAATAACAAGGTGCGCGAAGCTCAGGAGGCATTATCTGATAGTGGAAGACCGGATGTAGAATTGATACTTGGTGGAACAACACTCCTGACCCCTGATGACATGCTTGATTTACTAATGGGAAGTTCTTGTTATATGTAATCTCGAAAATTATCTAGCATCGCAGTGGTTATTCTATACCGGACTCCATTATTAAGTATAGAGCTTGAATTCTCCCGTCCCCAAGTCCAACAATATATGCATACATAGAGAGAGGAAAAGACAAATAACTTAAAGATCAAAATTTTTTTTTTTTAATTTAATCCCCAGCTAACGTTGCAGGTGATGTGTAGTTTAAAAGGTTAAAACTGATATATATATATATATATATATATATATTTTTTTTTCCTTTTGTTGCCAATTGGCACATTGATGACAAGAAGGAAAATGAGAGCTCCACCATATTGTCCATATCTTGGATTATCTTTTGCTAGTGTTGGTCTATTAACGAAGATATTGGAAACTGATGTATTTATGATCTCTCTCAGTTCCGTATTGTTCTTTTTCTGTTTGGTCCTTTTTTTTGGAATGTGATGACAAAAACTTTGAATAAAATGAATTCCAGACCTAATGAGACTGAAAATTATAGACTCGTAATAACACTAAAATGGTAAACAAAGCGAGCAATGCTAAAATTAGATTTTATCATTGTTTGCAATTTAGAGGGGAAAAAAATGCAAATGCAATGCAAATTAATACTACAAAAAAAAATGTCAATTAAAAATAATAAGAAAAGCTCTTTCGTCTTAATACCGTTCGATCTAGTGATACAACCCGTGAAAGAGAGTGGTACACCCCGTGAGAGAGCCAAAGAGCTCTCACCATCAACCCCCGGCCGTGAACCCACCATCGAAGAGTTCACTGTCGAAGAGCTATTGCTGTGCCCTCTGCTACATCTTCGCCGTGAATTCTGAGAATGATTGCCATGACCTAAAAAATAATAATAAAAGTGGAACAGCTATTTAGTCCAATTTACTTTTTTATTTTATTATATTATACTAGTTTTATAAACATGTGCAGCACATGTATTAAGTTTGTTAATATTTTGACATGGTAAAAGAATACATACATAAAGATGTATTTGAGGGAAAAAAATATTTTAACATCAATAAATTTAAAATATATAGTATTTCAATAAGACAACTAAAATAATATTTAAAGAAAATAAACCAAATAATAAAAAATAGAAGGATACATATGAGGATATATTTTGAAAAAATATTTTACGAGGAGATAAAATTAAAGAAAGAAGGGTAAGGTTTAAGAAAAAGGTACAAAAATGATCAAAATAAGTTAACAAAATATTTAAATAGTAACTAAATGAATCTATTATGTTAAAATTTAACTAAGTACAAAAGCAAATTGAGGATTTTTGAAGTAAGGGCGAGTTTGTAAAGAAATAAATTTATAAGAAAAATAGGGAAAAAAAGTAGTTATAAAAGTAAAATTTTTATAAAATAGTCTTTCAAGTGATTTAAGGAAAATATATAAATGAAGGCTTATTTGGACAGAAATATTATTGCATAGTAAGTACAAGATAGTATGGACAAATTATTTGATGTTATACATTTAAAATAAAATGTATGATAGTTTAAGAAAAAGATTATAGTGGAAAAATGTAATAAGATAAACAAATTAAAATAAAATATATAAAAGTTTAAGAAAAAGATTTAAAAGGGTAAAATTGTAAGAAGATAAACATAATACAAAAGAAGAGGAAAAAAAAAAAAAAAAAGGGAAAGGGACAAAAGTGAGAGAATGCAATTAAAAAAAAAAAAACAACTACATTTGTGGACACATGTAAGAGTGAACATTCACTCTTTTATATATACTAATTTAGACACGTACGTTGCGCGTGTTGAGTCGTGATGAAAATTCTCATAATGAAGAAATATTTTTTAGAGATTATAAAAAAGTACAGATTAATGAATAAAATAGAATAGTTAAACTTCATGATTCAATCATAATATATATAATAATAACAACATCAAACATTCTAATATATTAGATAACAACACACAAATCATTTGCTATTTCTTTTCCAAAACATACAGAGTTGCATTTTGTTAACTCAAAAAAGGTTTTAATCCCATTGTTGGTTCATATCAAGAAGAGACCATTGTTGACAGATATATTAGATAATAATTAGCCAAAAAATAAAGCAATCTCTTCATTTCTCAATAAGATTGCTTTAGATACTTAGTGACTTCAATTCTCCTTTGGTAAATCGACTATGGAAACTCTTTTCAGCGGTAGTTGATCTGGTTCATTATTAACTAACTGGTTCATTATCAGAGTGACTTGATAGAAACAGAGCTCTTTTTACTTTGGTCTGAAATTGTTCTTCTGCTTGAGTATTTGTTTGAGGAAGATCTAACTGAAAATTGCTGATAGAAGTACTTTCTTCGGTATGAAGAGTTGAATTGACGACTGAAATAATGTTATATTTATAGTCGTAGGTGTTGCGCTCAAGCCTTTTTACTGCTTTTAGATAAAGTATGACCTCATTTTCAGATAATACTTGAATAGTTTTATCAACTTTCATAGTTTTGTCGTGAAAAAAAAAAAAAAAAAGTAAAGATAGTTAGTGAAATATACAAGAAAATAGAAGAAAAGAAAAAGATGAGAAAAAACTATTGTGTATCATATTATGGTTATTTTCTCCATCAATGTCTTTGCATTACATTGAAGAAGTTTTTCATCTGGTTATCCAACAACTGTTACTTTGATAGAGCCCGAAGAATCTTGTAATTCAACATTTGCTCTAGCTCTATAACAATAGTGGAGCATAGGAATTCATAAATATTTTTAAAAACTTGAGTAATGTTTATGGATTACAAGGTTTTAACTACAATTCTAGTTAAAAAAACAAAAAAAAAAAAAAAAAGACGAGCATAATATGATTTCAAATTTGATTACTATCATTGACTTTTTTTTTTTGCATATAACTCCCTTCGACGCTAGTTCCGAAATTCCTTATTTTCCTCATACAAATTTATATGACGCTTATTTGTTGAATCTTTATTGCCTTGATTTACTTTATTTGGTCTCAAAACATCTGCTAATGTGAAGTTTTCATCCATCATATCTTCGATTACACTATACAAAAATTAAAATATTACAATAATAAAAAAATAATTGGAAAAAGAAAACTAAAAAGGTTTTGAACATATGATAATGGAGAAAAAGATAAATCAGAAAGGAGTTATATATGAATATTTTATACATACATATAAATTTATATGCAGAGTCACACATAGATACATACATGTGCAAACAGAGTTTAAAAGCAAAATAGTGTATTTTCATTAACATTTTTAGGTATGGATAATATGGTAACGGCAACATATATACCTATTTGTTCAAAGTTTTACAGCAAAATTAAGTGAATAACGTGATATAAGTATTCATAAATACAAAAAAAACTAAATATATATTTTATTTATTTTATTTTTATTTTATTTGTTTATTATCTGTAACCTATATAGTGAAAGTATGAGGAAGTTGACAAGAGGACTACTTCACGCTACTCTTGAACTTGCACTGCTTTTTTCCACTAAAGAAAATTAGATAAGTTTTATAGGCATAACATGCATAGTCTGAGACAGAAAATTCTTTGATATTCTCGCCACCATATATTTCTCAGTTGTTTGTTCTTTCAATTGTTACAAAACCCACAAAAACATATCAACAAATAAGTAGTCAAGTATAAATATCTTCAATCAGGTACTTTTTAAAAAGTTTATGTGCTCATTTGTTACATTTTCGAAATTAAAAAATAATAAAAAAAAAACAACAATATCATCATCTTAACTTTATCTAAAGGAGTGAGAAGTGATTCATTAATAAGTCCTCTTCTCAAAGCTAGAGAGATCGAGGAAGAACTACACTTTACTTCACTTCCAGAGTCATGGTTACATGCAAATACATACACCAAAGTTATATCAAGAGATATTTTATATAGATTTCTTCATAGTAAAACACAATTAGAACATAGTACGTCAAAAGTAAAATAGTATTTTAGTTGCTAAAGACACATTCTCAACATTTAAAATCAACACACATATTTATCGTTTTTACACATGATAAACTCTAATCACTTAACTAACATAAGCTTATCATTGCAAATAGAATGTTCTTCAACATGAAATTGAGAAGCAATGCAAAAACACATTAAAAAGCAAGGCAAGAACAATCCTACTAATTGCTAATTGTGCAAACATTTGCAATGTACATTATGTTAAGTCACATGAAAGCTCATAGTTGAGTTTTCTAGAACACAAGAGATCAATTTCAATACTAAGTTGTTCTTACTGTAGTTCCTAAAATTTACACATTTTGGAGAGTTTCTAAACTGCATTATAGTGATAAATCTTGCACAAAATAGTTTTGACAAGATTGCTCCTGCACAAAATAGTTTTTGCATATCATTTTTTAGTTGTGCTAACAGGGGTTTACTTAAATAAAACGTATCTAATTTTTAGATTTCAATTCTTCTCTGACAACTACTGAGATATTCACTTAGAATTTTTAACAAATACCTAAAGTGCATAAAATAGTGTAAATAAATATCCTTGAATCCTCATAAATCATCTTTAACAAAGGGATATTGTACTTGTCACAATTTTTACTCCACACCAAGTTCACACAAATACATCCACATAATTCTTTTTAACAAATCATTTCATGGAGTAATGTTGAAGGACCACCTCTAAAAAGAATTAATGGTCGCTAAGATAAATGAAATTAAGTGACTAGTTGAATTCAGATCTTATCCTATACTATTCAGTACGAAGTTTTCTAAAAATATGTAGCTTAGTCTAGTTTGAAACCACAAGATGTTCTAACTTAGAACTAAGAATTTTACCAAAAGTCCAAGGTTTAAACTACCACTCTGAATTGAAAAAATAACTAACAATCTCATTTCAATACCGAGAAACCACTCGAACTTCAACCAATAAATATTTAAATAACTCAGGAAACTTTTGAGCCAACACCTATATATGAAGAAAAATACTAATGAACAACATATCTTTATGTTAAGAAAATAGAAAGCTAACATTAAATATTTTACTAATAGAGCATCCAAATAATATTTTTAACTAAGAAATGCTGCCAACAAAACAAGAACAAAAAAAAAAAAAAAATGAAGAAAAAGAAACAATGGGATACAAAAGAATACAAATGCAAGTATAGTTGAATGAAAAAAAAAATTACCAAGAGGAGAAAGAAAGCAAATACACGAAGAGGCCCAAAGGAGATTCACTTTCTCTTGATCAAAGCACCAACGATCAATCACCAAGGCCCAATCAAGCATTCAACACAAGTGCACAAAATGACCAATATGCAATCTCTTATGTGTTTAGGTTGAAACTAATAATGATAATAATAACAATAATAATAATAATAATAATAATAATAATAATAATAATAATAACAACAATATTATATAGGATTTCTTTTTCCTTTCCTCCATTTTGCCACCAACCAAACAGAGGAAAAGGAAAAAGGAAAACATAAAAAAAAGAGTACCATATATATAGACAACTCATAAATTAAAGTGGGGGAAAAAAAAAAACCCAATCCCCCAAATTGAGAAACCACAAATTTAAAGAAAAAAACCCTAAATTTCCAACAAAAAAAAATCCAGAATACATGACAAAAAAATTTGCTAGGTCGCCAAGAACCCACGGCCAGTCAGGAGTCATCAGGTGACGGCAAGAGGAAGAGAGAAAGAGACGACGTTCATGGCGAACAGTAATCAGAGACAGAAAGGAAGGAAACTATTATACATATTCTATCTATGTATTTGAGATTATAACAAAATTCTTCCAACCAAATTCTTTGTCCCAAAAGTTCAACCCATTATTCAACAAGAACAACAATTTCCATCAAGCAAAAATAAAGACCAACAGTAAACCAAAAAGTTCAATACATTATTGAGTGAGGAAGAACAACAATCTCCATCAACAGACAACCACTAATCTATCAAAAAATTTTAGAGTCTCAGCAGAATCAGAAATCCACCAAATTGTCGACGGCAGGAGCTTCGACTTCCCCAAAATCAAAGAACAGTGAGGGAGACACCAAAAAGTCCCCAACAAGCAAGTCTCAATGACAAATCTCTGAGAGATGATAATGGAGAATAGAGGTTGGAGAGAAACGAAAAGAGGAAAAAGAATGGGAAAGGCACCAGAAGATTAGGGATGGAAAGTACAAGTTAGAGAGATAAAAAGGAAAGGGAAAGGTGGTTCGAAATGAGGAGGGCTGAGAAAAGAGGATAAGGAGTAGATGGAAGAAATAATTGAAGAAAACAAAAACAACACCATGAAACGGAGCGTTATTGAACGGAAAAAAATGAACAGTAAATCTCTCTTCCACTCTTTTATATATTTAGGATTATATATTATATATATATATTATGTTATTATTATTAAGAGTAAGATTAAAATTAAATGTGTATTTGATAAAACAATTTAAATTAAAATTTTTAAATTTGAGTTGGTTGATTTTTTAAAAATTAGTTATAATTTTTATAGATTTTTCAGAAAAAAATAAAAATTGAGATAAAATTTTTGAGTTTAAGATGATTTGTCAAACGGTAAGATTTTTTTTTTCTTGGTAATCAGAAGGTGTACCAAAGTTACATACTACTGCCACTGGTGATTGAACGGGCTTACTTTGTTAAAAGCCTTGCGTAGCCTTAAACCTCATAAACCCCCTCGACTCGCCGTCTCTTTCACCAAAAAGACACACACACACTCGTCTGGTTTCCATGGCAGCCCTCAGGCTCCTCTACGAAGCTCGCCGCCATTGCCTTGCTAGACCTCCATTTCATCTCCGTCCTCACAGATTCCTCTGCTCCTCTTCGCCGCCGCCACCCGAATCCGACCCAAACCCCTCCGCTGCAGAAGAATCATCCAGGAGAAGATCTCCCGGTCCCGTTCCTATACAGCCGGTCTCCTACGCCATCAAACCCAAAGACCAGTCGCCACCGCCCTCCAAAAAGCCTCCGATACCGTCGCCACCGCCTCCTGAGGCGGCCCAACGGCCTCGCTGGCCGCGCGACTCTCCGAGCGAGGAAGTCCGATCCACCTGGACCCGCGAGGACGTCCGCTTCGTCAAGGACGCGCCGTCGATCGCACCGGTCTCTTACCCGACGCGCGTCGCGCCGCTGCCGGAGGACAAGGTCTCTGCCGAAGCAGATGGCGGAAGTGGAGAGAAGCCGGGTGATGCCGCTGCCAGCGAGAGCGAGGAGAAGCGGCGAGTCGAGATGACTACTCGGTTGAGGAGGAGAAACTCCTTTTCTAGGGTTTCGCTGGAGGCGGAGGAGGAGGATAAGGTGGTGGTTCCTTTCCCAACGCTGATTAAGGTCGAGAAGAAGGAGAGGAAACCTATCCTTGATTTGATGGAGGCCATTCGGCAAGTTAAGGTCAGTGTAAAGGTTATTCCATTTCTGTTTGGTTTCCGAGAAAATGTAGACAATATGAGTTAAATTTGAATAAAGTTTCTATCTTTACTTGTTATTGTTAAGATAACAGCATGATATTGCCCTAGAATTTCTCGTTGCTGATCTCTAAATGTTGATTTCTAGCTTTCAGGCTAATGCCGAGTGTAATTTTGATGAAACTGTTGAAGCACATGTAAGATTGGGTATTGATGCCAAGCGAGCGGTAAGGACAAAATTCTTCCGAGTAAATTCTGCTCTTGATTCAAGTTTCATTTTCTTCTGTTTATATGGGGTTTGTATGGTTGATTCATAGCATTACCTTGTAGATAGAGGCAATCATTAGTTCCCAACCATGAGGCAAATGAAATCCTATACATAAATCAGTTAATAAAAGAAGTCTTGTAACAGCGGGCAGTTTGAGTTCTAGTTCTTTACTAGACAGATGGGACTGTAGCTAACAAGTGTGCCCTGAGTGGAATCCTACTTATACTCTTTCTAATATATTGGCAACCTTTCTCGCTTGAAGGATCTATGAAAAGAGCATCTCACTACGAATTCCTACCCCAAAAATAAAGTATAGATAAGGCGCGTAGCGGTGGTTCCAAGTTTAATGCCATATTTTTATACTAATGCCAAATTTTGACATAAATTTGGCATTCGGTTGCGATAGGTTGATATGTCAATTTTTTAGCTTAATTTTTATAATATTGTTATTTTCAGACAGGTTCCAAAGCACAAAAATTATGGTAGAAAATGTATATAACATTTGAAATGACATTATGCATTGGTGCACAAAATAGAACAACATATCACATACGTCATTCTCACGCTTTTGGCATTGTCAGTGGAATTTGCATTGAAAATGGTCCATATCCATCATAGATCATGGGTGTGAAGTTAGTTTTTAAAAATTTGAGAACATTTCTAATCATGGCAGGGCTGGCTGAGTTGGTTTTGATTTGCATCTTAATACTTGTCAAATTTTGGTTCCAGATATTTTGGTGCCATAAAATGTTTTTCCTGAGAACTTTCTCATGTGAATGAGTTGTTTAAGCGATTATCTAAAGGTTCTTGATGATCATATTTCCTAATGATGATTTCCCATATTTCATGTGGGCATATTCACCTAAATGTGGCTTGTCCAACAGAAATGCAGATTTTCTGTCTATTTTCCTACTGAATTTTTTTGTCATGATATTGGGTTTTCCCCTTGTCAAGTTATATTGGATTTTTCCAGAGATAGGGGTTTTAGTATTTGTGTTTGGTTCTCTACAATTATTTTGTAGTGTGTGTGCTAGTTACATGTACTGCTATCTAATTGATCTTTAGGGACGGGGAGTTCGTGGTAGCATGATTCTACCCCATGGTGGCAGAAAGGTATTATTAAACTCTCTAACAATCATGCAGGTGTAGTATTTGTTACTTTTATTACAGTTGATTGCATAAAAGTGTCTCTTTCTTTTAATCAGGTTGTGAGGGTTGCTGTTTTTGCTGAAGGGAGACATGCAGATGAAGCCAGAGCAGCAGGAGCTGATATCGTTGGTGGAGTTGAACTTATTGAAGAAGTTGCTAGTACTGAACTAACTTGCTTCTATTTATTGAATTGCTAGTACTTAGATTAGATTTCTATTTCTATTTTTTATGTTCTGGCAGTGGGTTGTAAGAGTTGTAAGATGTTCTTACTTTAATGTCCCTTCATGTGACTGGTTAAGTTACAGATGTATAACCTGGGCTTGAATCTCTGCAGGCAGTAATAAGCTCAATGTTGACAAGTGTTTTGCAACAAATGAAATGATTCTGCGTATGGGAAAGGTATGTGAATTTTAATCTTGTTAATTCTTATTTGAAATTATGGGTGCTTTAATTAATGGGTCTTTCGCTGTAAACAGATTTCAAAAATTCTTATAGAGCGTGGTCTTTGGCCTGACCCTAAAGTGAGTTCACTGTTCTGTATCTCTTATATGGTTCTGATCTTTAGACGACTAGTAACGGATGCCTTTATTGGTTTTACAAACACGTTGTATAGCTAGGCACTGTGACAAATGATGTTTCGGAGGCACTGAAGAAAGTAAGACAAGGTCACATTGAGTTTAAAATGGACAAAACAGCAATCGTCCATGTGGGAGTTGGGAAGGTACCATTATCTTATTCTAAATCCTAAATCTGTTTGCCGGATACAATTTTATGGACTTGACATTCTTTCTTTTTGATCCATTTAACTACTGTTCTTGTTCTTTGTCTTGTTGTGTAATAAAACGTGTTATTATTTATTCAGGTGAGCTATTCAGAGGAGTATATTCGTGAGAATATCGGTGCATTTGCGAACGCTCTTTTGCTTGCAAAACCTGCAGGCTTAAAAAAGAGTAAGTGATGCATATTGATTTATAGTTGGATAAATTCTCTATGAACCGAGTCATATTAGGTTGAAGGGTATAAACTCTTGGCTTTACTTTTAGGCATCAGGATGAACTATTCATGTGGTAATGTTTATTTTACTAGTAGTCTCTCTCAAGTTCAATATATAAGCCTAGAGCTGGGAAGTGTCCAGCTTGCTAATGATGCTAATAGCTGACCCAGCCCTAATCATCCTGGGCTCAACTCGATGAGCAGTTCACTCTTCAAATATAGGAGCTAGTTGTGGTGTCTAACAGCCAAATGACCAATTTATGATTAAAATGATAGCCGAAAAGTCGTAAAGCAAAAGCAAAATTTTGTAGAACTTATTGGAATAATGACCATCTTGGATGCTGATCGACAGTTTTACAAGCAAGCATCCTTAATCATCTTCAATTTTTCTTTCAGCTTTCTATACTGAACCTCAAGGATCGCCTTCCTTTCTTCAGCATTTCATTTAACAAGGAGTTTAACTAGTCGCTCGCCTTTGCATAGTCTATGTTACAATATTTGATTCATTGACCAATAAATTTTTCTTATTATTATTATTATTATTTTTTGGCTGCAGCATCTAAATATGCAGGGTATATCAACTCCTTCCATATATGTAGCACGGTAAGTGCATAATCCAACCTTGTACTTCCTTTGAACAATACTAACTGAATATCTCAAGCCATCCGATCTGTTGATCACATATTTTTACAATGGTTACACGCAGATGGGTCCCGGGTTCGCCGTTTCAGTGCAATCAATATCCAAAGCTGTAGATCACTACAACAAGGCATGCCGTAGTTGATGCATCAGTTTCTCATTGGAGCTGACAATTCCAGCTTAGATTATTATTGTTATTATTATTATTATTTTAAATTTTTTTTTTACCCTTTAGGAATTATTCAGGGCACTTTTCAAAGAGAGCTTCAACAACTACAAACAAGGTGCCTCCCTGGATTACCAAAAAAAGAGAGATGATTCTATATATTTGAACACACCAATGTTTTTTGCTTGCTCTCTTTTATTTTTCCTTTAATTTTTGTAATATGCTGGTAAATTAAAGAGTATCTTGAATGATATCTCTCTCCATCAACAATTCCATTTTGCATGGAGATGATATTGTTTATTCACTTTTCGCGCTTTCAAATAACTTAAGTTGCAAGAAAAAAGAATGACTAGACTGTTGCACAAAGCGAATTAAATCGCAAGTTAGCTGTGGTTTTTGTTTTTGTTTTTTTGTTTTTTTTGTATTTTTTGTTTTCCTGTTTTTTTTTTTTCTATTTTTTTTTTCATTTTTCTCAATTCTAGTTCAAGGCCCTGGCTGTGGTGGATGTGACTATGTTGCTGCCTTGCGTCATAGACTCATGAAGGAGTGGGCTTGTTTTGTCCCATTGTCATTCGTTGTACAATAATGTTCGGAGCAGGTGAAGTTTAAATGAATAAAGAAGAAAAAACGCATGTGTTTCTGTTTGAGTTCTGTCGAATCAGCACTGACATACGTGCTAGTTGGCGGGAGTTTGCATTCCAAAGACCTTTAATTATTTTGTGGGCTATTTTCACACATAATCCTTGACTAGAATTTGTTCCATTTTGACCCCTGATTTTTAGTTTTATATATATTGTCATCCTAGTCTATTTTAGAAGAAAAATATTAGGGAAATCAACTCTAATGCCAATTGATTGCATGTACCAATAAAAATATGACAGGTATGTTGATGTTAAAAATTTTGTGATCAGAGTTGATATCTCTAGTACTACTTGTTTTAAAATTAAGGGAACAGAGAGGTTTGGAAAGATTGAAAATGAAGCCGCCTATTGTGTTTGGTGGGTGGGTCGGACTTGTTGGGATAAAGATTTTTGTTAATTTGGGATGTATGCTCGTTTTAAAATTAGGGGGTGCAAAAGTCAGGTTAAGAAAATGTTGAAAATTAAGCCGCCCATTGTGTTTGGTGGTGGGTTGGATTTGTTGGGATAATAGTTTTTTTGTTAAATTTGGGATGGATTTAATGAGCAAATGAAGAAATTTGTCCCCCTTCACTTCTTTAATTTAATGTCTCTATCTTGTTTAATTATGCCCTTCTTAGACTGATACATGATGGGCAGAAGTAGAAACAACCTTATAGTGTTTAAGAAAGGGCATTAATTTTTGTATTAGATAGGCAATTTTAATGAGTATTTCTATTTTGTTTCTTTTAAAGAGTTGAACTATAAATTTTAAGTTGGAAATGATAAAATAATTTTTAAAGAGTTGAAGTTTAAATTATAAGTTGGAAATGGTAAAATAATTAATTATGAATCTTCAAATATGTTACTAATGTAATGGTATATTATTTATATGTAAGACCATTTTTTTTTTTTTTTTTTGGGTTGGTCATTGCAAGGGTTTACTAATGATGTTGAAGGCATACTATATCTAAAAGATAAGGAAAATTAGAACCTTGAGTCTTTGCCTACAATGGGCACGTTACATAGGTTTGAATCTCCAAATAGTGGAGTCACACGCAGTACAAGTTGTTCAAGCTATGGGGTCAAAAGAACATATTATCTTTTCTTTTTTCTTTTTTTCTTTTCTTTTTTTAAGAAACGTTTGTTGAACATGCAGTTAAAACTATTAATCCAAGCAACTCATGTTTAGGCTAAAACTGCTCTTAATGGTGGATGATAAGTTGATTTAGTTGGATGAAATCCCCAAGTAACAAAATACTTTGTCGTTAGGGTTATTTTTATTTTTGATCTAGAATTATAGGTTCAATCTTATTTTAGTTCTTGAATTTCCAAAAGTTCCAAAATCAATTCTTGAATTATTGATTTGTCCTACAATAGTATTCCTTTCACAAATTATTAAAGTTGTGATTATCATGTGAATATCAAATACCTTTTAATCAAGGTTGTGTCAGTATAATGTTGGAACATAAGTGTTTTTAAAAATTTATAGAACTTTCAAAATTGAAATAAAATGACAAAATTTACCATGATTAAGATAATTACTTAAGGTTAGTTTTTTCAGAAATTAATAATTCAATAACCGATTTTTTCAATATGTTATTGCACTTGACTCAATTTCTTGATCAAAAGCAGCCAAAGAAAAAAACAAAAAATCTTGGTCAGAAACTAAACTATTATAAATCAGAGGGAAGAAACGAAAATTCTCTAAACTATGAGTGCCGAATTGCAAAATCCCACTCCAAAAATTTCTAAAATACGACTGTTCTCCGCGCCACGAAACAGGACAACACAAAATTAAGAGAGAGAGAGAGAGAGAGAGAGAGAGAGAATCCGCAGATTTCAAAGCTTGAAATTTCACTGTTTCTCTCTCCTCTTCTTCAGTGAACTAGTTCCATTCTAGGTTTAGGGTAAGGTTGAGAAAAATGGAGGCAGAGGAGGAGTATAGAAGGAGAGAGCGGGTGGCGTTGGTGGCGATTGTGGTGCTGGCTTCCGTCGCAGTGGTGTCGCTGCTGGTGGCGTTGAGCTACTACTGCTACATCCGCAACAAGGTCTCCAGGCTTGCGAAGAACCGCGCAAGTGAGCCCCGTTTTATCCTTAACCCTCTGTTTGGTTCCAAAGGAAATTTCCGAGAAAGTATGAACTAAATCAGCTCCTTTTTTTTTTGTTGTAATTTTTTTTTATTAACTTCAGCTCCCGTCAGAAAAACACAAAAGAAAAAATTGGTAAAGAGTTCTATTTTTTTTTTTTTAAAGAACACGAAAATGCCTAAGGAAGAGAAGTGCTGGCTGCTTAATTTTTTTCCCTTTTTTAAACTAGATTTTCCCCCCTTTTTGGGCAGGAAAAAAGTGTTTTTAGCTTTTATTCTACAATCATTATGATACCTTCGGAAAAAGAAAAATTCTTTTACTGTCATTCGTAAAAGAGAAAAAGAAACATTTTAACAAATGCTTTTACATGGTTTAAAATTTTTTTTTTTTGGGATGCATTCAATTAATGGCGTTTTCACCATTTCATTAGCGACTAATGGGGCGTTAACTAAGAAATATGTTGGATTGAATTTCTTATGAAGGAGTTGATCTTGAAACTAAAACTGACCGTCCAAATCCGCAAGTTACTACTACTTCTGAGAAAGGACTGCAAGTTTTCACCTTTAAGCAGCTACATTCTGCAACTAGTGGTTTCAGCAAGTTGAATGTGGTTGGGCACGGCGGGTTCGGGTCCGTATACCGGGGAGTTCTGAGCGACGGGCGTAAAGTGGCGATTAAGTTGATGGATCAGGCTGGGAAGCAGGGAGAAGAGGAATTCAAAGTGGAGGTTTGATCATTTTACTTTTTTATTTTCTGTCCAAACCTACGAAAAAATAAAACACAAGAAAAGAAAAGAAAAGTTTTAAACTGTGCATTTTGTCTGTTGCAACTGTTAATCGCCTGAGTCCTTCATATATGATTGTAGGTGGAATTGCTAAGCAGGTTACGTTCTCCATATTTGCTGGCGTTGCTTGGGTATTGCTCAGACAGTAATCACAAAGTGCTGGTGTACGAGTTCATGGCAAATGGAGGTCTACAGGAACATTTGTACCCTGTTAGTGGTAAGTAGAGCTCTTTAGTGGATTAAAGCTTTTAACATGCCAAGACTTGACAAAATGGAAATTTGCACATTCATAATATATATTTTTGACGAAGAAATACACGAAAGATTAAATCCCGGTATCTGTATTTCACAACATGTAATGATGCTTGATCTTAAACTTTTGTGATTTTTTCTAGTTGAACTATTTCCTCTGCCCATCATTTGCTATCCAAGCATGATCTGTTACATGGAGCTTTTGGGTTATCTTATTTATCTATATATATAAGATCGTCCACACAATTATGTTTTCCCAAAAAAATTTAAAATAAGGACAATGGAATATGTTTTGAAAGTTCCTTCTGTCATGTTTTTTGCTTAGATTTAGCCCTTCCGGATATTTTAACAAATTGAAAATCTCATGGTACACCTTTTGAAGATCAGTATGAAATTTATGAATCTTTGAATCGTCAAATTGAAACGAGTACGTTCAAACAATTAACCCACTAGCATACTGGACACCATTGTGTTGCTGTTAGAGGAAAAGAACCGATGCAAATATGATGTGTCTAAATAAAGATTTATTTGATTCTCAGGAATTGTAAAGGAAATAAGCATCTGGTTTTTGTGATGCTCATCTGTGGTACAGTTATTATGTGATTATAAAATACGTGTCTATATAATTCTATTGATATTTGATTAATTATGTGCCTACTTGATTCTATCATTACCTGAATGTAATTATGCATACGAATATGTAATTTACTGACTGCATAAGAAATGCTACAATTGACAAGCTGTTAAGTGGATATGTACTATAATTCACGAAACTTTTCTTTTGAGAGTTGTTTTATCCTGCTCTCTATTCTTTCTTGCATTTAGTCTCGTTCTTATGTTATATTGGCATATTTTGTTTCTATCTAATGTAGTTGACACTATTTCGTTTGTGGGTTTTGTTGTGTTATCCTGCCCTCTATTATATCTTACATTGAATTCCTATATTGTGTTAGGCATCTATCATTTCTATCAATGTATGTTAGTGTTCCTATTGTGAAGGCAGTTTTGCTGTTGATTTCATATTGGATAAATTTGACACGTAGGTTCAAATTCTCTCTCCATAAGGTTGGACTGGGAAACGCGGTTGAGAATAGCCCTCGAAGCTGCAAAGGGTTTGGAATATCTTCATGAACATGTTAATCCTCCTGTGATTCACAGAGATTTCAAGAGCAGCAACATTCTTCTGGACAGAAATTTCCATGCCAAAGTTTCTGATTTTGGATTGGCCAAGCTTGGATCTGATAAAGCTGGAGGCCATGTCTCTACTCGAGTGTTGGGCACGCAGGGATATGTTGCCCCAGAGTGAGAACCTCCGAAGCTTTAGCTGCAATTACATCCGCTGACAAAACTTGTTTATTCGTCTATTTTTTTTTTTTTAATTGGTCTCCATCTAAATAACATTGTCATGCAGGTATGCCTTAACAGGGCATCTTACAACCAAGTCGGACGTGTACAGTTATGGAGTTGTCCTTTTGGAGTTGCTAACAGGCAGAGTTCCAGTTGACATGAAGAGACCTCCCGGAGAAGGTGTTCTTGTTTCTTGGGTAGGTTTTTGGCTCTTCTCTTCACTTCTTAACAAAACTAGTAGCCACTTTATTTGTGGTGCATTTACAAATCTGCAACTGGAATCATAAAACAAGTCAAAGGGAATAAATATGAGAATTAAGCATTTAGTTCAACCGTTATAAGATTATTGGCCCTTTCTCCCTTGGAATCATACTTTCTTCTTGCTTTTAAACTTTATATTCTCTCTTTTAATCACCGGATTTTTAATCCTATTCATCTTTTCTTTTCCGCTGGTATGCGTTATAGGCTTTGCCCCGGCTGACAGATAGGGAGCAAGTTGTACAGATCATGGATCCTGCGCTAGAGGGACAGTACTCAATGAAGGAGGTTATTCAGGTGGCGGCAATTGCTGCAATGTGCGTACAACCGGAGGCGGATTACAGGCCACTGATGGCGGATGTCGTGCAGTCTCTGGTACCTTTGGTGAAGACTCACAGGTTAAGTTCAAAGGTAGGAAACTGTCCCAGTTTCAATGCTACAAAGTCTCCTAACACTCAGGATCTTGGTAGATCAAGTGTGCGAAACTAATTGAAGACGCGGAGGAATATCCATGTGCTTCCTTAGCTAACTTTGACTTTTGTGCAGTTTTTAGACCTAGTCTATAGGCATGTGTTCCTAGCTAAGAAACTAAATTGTCGTAGCTTCTAATGTGGTCCCAAGACACTAAAATTTTGTCTGCAAGGGAATCTGGTAATATTGCCATACTTATCAAATTTGGGAAATCAACTAGCTTCTTAAACTGTGTAACTCTTTAATTTAAGTACGTTATGTAACCAAGATGACTTAGCATGAACACGTCTAAAGTATGTGGATTATCGTCTTTTATCGCGGAAGCTAAGTTTAGACATACTTATAGGGAAAGCTAATAGAGCTACCCGTGGGTTGGCCTCATGCTCTTTTACTATGGACAAGGAACTCACTTGGCTAGAATTATATATATATATATTATTTATATATATATTGTTTGATGTAACAAGAAGAAATCTTTCATTCTAAAAAAATTAAGAAAAATGACGTTGTTGAGGTCAAGGATTAGTTGAAAATGATTTGCTGAGCTGTTAATGAAGCTCTGCTGACTTTGGGACTCTTGATGTGTGATAAAACAATGATTAAATGGGCATCTTTAGTGGTTACGGGTCTTCCCTACCTTTGAGCTTATCTAGGTATTTTTCTCAAGTTATGGTGTGTATTTTGCTCTTTTGACTTCAGTACTTTAGCACTAGCATCTAAAGTCTAGAAGAAGTTGATTTGCTAGAAATTTTTGGGAGTGTTTTCTCTAGGCGAAAAAAATGCTTAGAAGGCGGCTCATATTTGTGGGTCGTATGGCATGAAACTCGCTCTTTTTTAATGGGCTGTGCTCAACGCCGTGGTACCTTTCAATATTTCTCTTTTTAAGGCGGCCCGTCTTGGAAAAAAAAAAATAATAAGAAGACAAAAAAGGGCCAAATTGGTGGGGACACCAAACTTCATGTGGTTCCAGCTGGATGAGACCATCATTGCCATTTGGATTCCAGTGAGCCCCATTTGTTGACAGTTGAATTATGACTCCCCCAACCCATATGCATCCCCGGTATTCCACGATCCTATCTTGAAACTTTTATAGTATGTTTCTCACACACTTTCTCCATACTGCGTTCCAATACAATTTTATTTAAACATTAAATCAACTTTAAAAAAAATACTATTCATTCATTTATCGTTTTCTATCTATTTTTATCAATTACATTATATATTCTTTCTTTCTTATCAATACACATTAGAATACAATACAAAATAAATTGTGTAATTCAAACAAACCATGAAACTTGAAACATAATGTTCCTTTATCATTTTGGAGAGTGAAAATTCGTGTGATCCTCGTAATGTAGACGTAAAAGCTACAGTATGTCCTTTTTTAGCCCCCCCAGAAAAAAAAAAAAAAAAACCAAAACAAAAGCTACATATGTACTGTAGTTTGTAGTTTGTAGTTTGATTTCAATGGAAAATATATGTAGTCCATTTAGTTTGCTGGGATTGTTATTAGCATGTGAGATGAGTGGAATGTTTATTTTATTGGATCATTGGGTCTTTCAATTGCCACGTGATTTTTTTTTTTTTTTTTTCCATTTATTTTGCTTTGTTTGTCTCTACATATCCTCGTCAACTAGTACAACAATAAAAACTATATATACATATATATATTGATATAAATCCTTCAGTAATCAAAAAGAATCTTAACACATTCACACAAAAAAAAAAAAAAAAAATCTTAAAACATAGCAAAGAAAATTCTTAGTAGTAAATGCACTTTTTAGGGGGGGAAAACATTCATTGTATTTGTCAATATTGTCCTTAATTCTTCTTTTGTTTGTAGTAGATAAGAATATCTTTCTTTAGATTACTTTCTCCCCTCTTCTCTCTAACTTTTTTTAACATGCGTGAAATCACTTAATCACATATTTAATTATCTTTTCTTATTATTAATTTCAAAAGAAAAAGGGGGAGCGAGCACAACTTGGAACCTTTTGTTATTATTACAATTACTTTTTTTTTTTTTTTGGGTAAAAAGAAGAAGCAAAGTGGAACTAGTAGAGCCTATTGTGATTAGTAAAGTGTTAAGTGGTGGTTGTCTTGTGTTTTGTTTTTGTTTTTGTTTTTTGTTTTGTTTTGTTTTTTTTTTTTTTTCCGGTGGAAAAAGAGAGAGGAACCTATTTGGTTGCAAACCTTTTTTTTCCCCTTGGCGGAAAGAAATATATAAATTTATTTATTTTTATTTTTTTCGTAGAAAGCTGAAAGAAGCCGTTGTAAGTACTTGTAAGTTGCAACTCCAGCCAAAAAAAAAAAAGATATAGCTCTTAGCTAAAAATAAATATATAAATAAATAATCTTATTAGAATGGATTTGTAATGCTACAAGATTAACCTTTACTTTTCTTCTTGTTTTTCCTTAAAAACTAATTTGACAGTTTACAAATTTAATTGGTTCAAAATCTTGTCATTGAGACTCGAATTAGTCTAACTATAGGCAGTCTGTCAAAAACCATACAGAATCACCAAAATTTTTTTTTTTCTCTTTGAGTAAATACAGAATCACCAAATTAATGCCCACTTTACCATTATTTAAAAGAAAAAGAAAAAGAAAAAGAAAACCAAATACCACCATCCTTTTTTTCAACTATATTTATAATTTTTCTATTCCTTTTTGCATAGAGACAAAACCGCTTTTATCAGTGGTCGATGGTTTTTGACTCTGACTAGCTAAAATTATTTTTCTTCCTTTCTGCAGCTCTCACTCAATCATTTGCCTTCTATAGTTTTTTTTTGATAAATAGTAATTGCCTTTCCATTTTTACTAGTCTAAACTTATGCACATGTTTAGATGTATTTAAAATTTTTTTATCTATATATAAAAAATTTAATATAAATTTAAAAAATAGACCCACAAAAAAAATACAAAAAAATAAAAAAAGAGAGGGATGAAAAAATACAAAAAAATAAAAATAAAAAAATAAATAAAAGGAGTAAAATGAAAAAAATTGATCAATACAGAAAATGATTAAATTGTATAAAAAAAATAAAAAAATGGGCCAAAATAAAAAAAAGAAAATTATAGGACTAAAAAGTAAATACAAAACACTTCGTATAATACAAAAAAAGACTAAATTGTTAAAAATAAAAAAAAATAGGCCAAAATAAAAAAAAAAGAAAATCGAAGGACTAAAAAAAGGGACTAAATTGTAAAAAAAATATATAAAAAATTGGATCAAAATAAAAAAAAATGAAGGATTAAAAAGTAAATACAAAACATTTTCGTCCAAAACGAACCATTTTGGACGAAAATGCTTTGCACAGTAAAGCACATTGTGTTTTCTATATATAGTTATAGATAATTTATAATTTATATTTTCACGTAGTTTCGGTGTGGCTTATATATAACTTTTGAATTATCTGTTTGTTTATTCTTTGTGATTTGTAAATGAAGACGAAGAAGTAATTCCATTTTATTTCATATGCATTATCCACTTTTCTCTCTTCATGTAGTCAAACAATTATTCATATTTACTTCTATAGTAAAATATAAAGTTCAAATCCGTTCCTTCTAAATTCAAGAAGAAGACAAAAAGAAGTTTCTCTCTCCTATTATAAACATATTAGAAGTAAAACTGTTGATCGAGTGATTGGCCTAAAAGTAATGGACTAAATGATGAAAGGCACTAGGACTAGTCTAGTGGCGGGGTGGGTGGGTTAAGGGCTTAAGATGCGTAGTCTCATATTCGATCCTAGTCGTATGCATGATATTAGTAATAGAGTTATAGTGGAATAAAAAAGGCACATGAGTGCATAACAACTAAAATAAAGACTAAATGATGAATATTTTCGAGTAGTTTCGTTCTTTTGGAAAATGACGGACTACAAATAATAGGAGGGCCTATATTGAGTCGTTTATTTGTCCTTTTCTTTCACTATAAAACAACTCGTGATTCATGTTGCACCTAATTTTCCTATTAATCCCCTCCATTTTCATTATCCCTGCCAAATATATATTATATATAGATATTTTATGGTTCTTCGTATTATTCTTGTGGAAAATATAATGTGTGCATCTATTCATGAAACTTGGTGGCTAGATTAAGGTTATCAACATTTATATAGGATTAGATAATTTACTAGCTACTAATAACTAAAACGATAATGATTATAGACATAATTTAATAGTTTTATATCCGGTTGAGATCTGTTGATATCCATTTTTATGTTTTGTTGGTTATTCATTCAATATCATATTGACAACTAATCATCTATTTTCTTAAGTATTTTTGATTTTGTGATTAAATTCTTAAACTTGGATAAGTTATTCAAATATTTTAGAGACAATCAATGGAACATAAATTCGCAATAAAAAATCTAAACTTACATTACATTTGATTTCATCATAAAATATAAAATTCGAATATTCAATTTTTAAAATAAAAATAAAAAATAAATATAGGACGACAAAGTTGTCAATATCACGTGTCAATTCATTAATTAGCCATGAGTAATTTCAGCAATTTATTTTTTCACATCAAAAAATGAGAAAGATAATTAAAGTAGTCAACAACATATATGGTCAGGCCTAAATCGGCCATCGAACAGTTAGAGCCTAGGAAAAAAAAAAAAAAAAAAGGTCATTTCATAGTTTTCATCATAATTGGATATATCATTATTTCAGTGATGGAGTCAATTTATTATTACAATGAAAGCGCACATTAAAATATTAAGTTTTTAGAAAAATTTATATATAAATAATCTTAGTAGGATAAAATGGAAAAACAAATATAAAGTTCTCAAAGTGAAATTGAAAAAAAAAAAAAAAAAAAAAAAAAAAAAAAGTCACCGGCCATGGGTGACGTAATCCAAATTCTGCAAATTTCGAAATGTTGTTTTCGCATAACGAAACATGCTTTCGCCAATAGAAAAAAACTTTTATTAGTATACAGGTATAAATATTCTTGGATATATTTATAACTTAATTGACTAAGCAAATTGATACATATATATACATGCAAGTGGGATACTATTGGCCTCCAGACTGTTATTTTTGTTCTGTGATTACCAAAGAAAAAGACTTTTTTTTTTTGTTGGCTGAAATATTCAAAGAAGGAAAGAAAGAAAAAGACGTAAATGCATACATACAACTATGATCTACATATATTTTTATATTTATCTCGAACATTACGTGAAGACTTTTTAAGACGCGGATGAAGTTGGACCTTTCATAATTAATACACTTTTTTTGATAGGTATCTTGGTAAGTTCTCGTCAAATTAAAATTCTAATATCTAGTACTGAAAGTATTTACTTACTTCTTTTAACATGTAGTAGTTTTTCAAATCCGAATAATTAATCACCTACACACATAAAAGTTCAAATCCAAAATAATAAATAAGAGTGTTTCCTATTAAGGATGCACAATAATAATGGTGCTTTATTTCTTTCTTATCATGATTGACTTTGACCTACCAAAACCCACCTTAAAATTTTAATTAAAAACTAGAGCAATTGGTCTAAATAGTCCATGAACTCTTTCAAAGATAACGGTATGGTTCATATTCTTTTTTTTTTAACCGAAATGATCATAAACTCTTATTTTTTGACCGTTATAGCCTTTTCCGTCAAAATCCATTAAAATTTTAACAGAATCTTACTGAAATAATTAATTTTTATACTAAAATGACTAAAATACCCTTCCCTCTCTCTCCCTCCCCCCTCCCCCCTCTCTCTCTGTTTCACCCACCCCCCTCTCTTTCTCGGTCCGTCCCCCCTCCCCCCCCCCCCCCCCCCCCCAAGCCTTGACTGGGTTGCCCCCCTACTCCCTCTCTCGGTTTTGCAGCCCTCCTCCTGTCGCTGTTTCTCCCCCCACCCCTGCCCTCCCTCCCACAGCTGTTTGCCCCCCACCCCACGACTGGGTCCCCCCCCCCCCCCCCCCCCCAACAAAATGCCACTGCTGAACTGGGTTTTGAGAAAGAAGAGAGAGAGGAGAGAGAAAAAGGAGAGGAAACTTTTTTGTTTTTTCAATGGTTTTTTTTTTAATTTTTGTTAAATTAATTACTGTTAGATTACTAAAATATCCTCACAAGTTAACGGATCTAGACGGAAAGGACCATAACAGCCAAAAAAATAAGAGTTTAGGGTCATCTCGGTAAAAAAAAAAAAGACCAAACCGTCACTTTTGAAAGAGTTTAGTGACTATTTAGGTCAATTAATCTAAAAACTATAAACATGGCAATAAAGTTGATCAGGATTTGATGGCACTTAATATCATGACTTGTGCTTGGAACATGCTAGTTATATCGAAGAGAAAAATGGTAAGATCTCCTTTGTTATATATACACACACACACTTACAAACATATTGGGCCTCTTTTTTTAAATAAAGTTGTTTAATGATTTGATTGATAAACACACAACATTATGTAGCAGCTGGTATCTCAATCGTGACATCTTAGTGCTTATTTGGATGAAAGGTTTGAATTGGAAAATTTAAATCTAAATAAAATTCAGATTGAGTTTTTCATTTTTCTTTTTTCCAGAATGTACCATCCTCCAATTTGATCAAATTGGATTTTTCCGATTTGAATCATTGCTCCAAATAGAGGCTTACTTTGTAGAAGAGTTTGGAGAAAAGAAAAAAAAAAAAAAAAAGATAAAGTGAGAAATATGAAACGGAAGGTGAAATTTGTTTTTTAATTTTTATTTTTTCATAGTGCTTGATAGAATAGAAAGAAAAGAGGAAAAAGAAAATATAGTTGTGTTTATTTAACTATCATATCCTTAGAAAATGAGAAAATGCGGGGCTAGGTGTGTGTGTGTGTGTGTATATATATATATATATATATATATTTTTTTTTTAAATTTCTCGGATCAAGACTGCTTTATAATGTCTGTAATCATTCATGTCAAATATTTTTTTATTTGCTTTTCTATCCAAAGTTAAAACGATTGGAAAAGGAAAGGCTCTCTACCGAATATCCCAAAATTCACTTTTGTCTCCGAAACCTCTCAATTTATAATTGTTTTTCCCTCCCCATGATCACTTTTTTTTCCAACAGATGGTTACAAGTTACCAATATATAAAAAATAAAAAGACATGCAATATTTAAAGTATGATTAGATTTGCATGGATGGAGTTTAGCGAAGAAGTCAACATAACTTTGTCTTTGTCGCGAGAAGACGCCTCTTTCCTTTTCCCTTTTTTAAATTGCTACGAGGACTTTCAGATTATCTTGTTTATAATGATATAATTATATATAATTGTTTATCTCTCTAGCCTCCACGAGATATTCCCCAAATTAATCAAAATTTCGAATACTTTGACACTCAAAACCGCGTTTCAATCGGCAGCAAAGTTTGAATTTTCATACCCAAGTCACGACCTACTTTCTATCTCTGCATGCATTTCATGTTCACTCTCTCTCTATATATACATATCATCTACATTACATTCCTCATCCAGACCACCCAAGTGCAAGTAACTTTTAAGAGCTCTTTCTTTCAATTCTTGCAACCATATATACACACACACACACACATACACACACACATATATATATATATATATATAAATATATATCTGTATTATGGCCTTAATGTTCAAACTCAAGTTCCTGAATGCCAAAGCACTTTGTGCTCTAGGTTTTCTCTTTGCCCTATCCTTCAGTGCCACTAGCGCACAGCTCTCTTCCACCTTCTATGCCACCACTTGCCCAACACTTGAAAACACCGTCCGTACAGGCATGAGGCAGGCCATTCAGGCCGAGACTCGCATGGCCGCCTCTATTATTCGCTTGTTCTTCCACGATTGCTTTGTTAATGTGAGACTGTTTAAACCAATCTATAATATTTTTTATGACTAATTTTTCTCCATTTTAATAGATTTTTAAAATAGTAAATGCACCAACGAGTGATATCAGTCGAGATCAGTGCTATAGACATGATCTTGACCGTAGGTCCACGAATGCACTTTGCACTTCTCTGAATTTTGTTCTCACTACCTTCATCCCACGCTTTGCTCGCTGGCACACACTAATTAAAGAGTGTAATTAGCTGAAGTTACAATTGAACAAAATTTCTAGGTCAACTTTTTTTTTTCTTTTTTTTTTTTGTTGTTGTTGTTATTGAATGACCTAATTATTATTAATTAATATCTTCATTCTTATAGCATTTTCGTTTGTTCGAGCTTGTTAATGACTATAATTAGAACTAATCTGGTTTGCTTAATTTGTAGGGTTGCGATGCATCCATACTGTTGGTTGACTCGGCAACTTTCACAGGCGAACAAAACGCACTGCCAAACAAGAACTCGGCGAGGGGTTATGGTGTCATTGACAACATCAAGACAGAAGTGGAAAAAGCTTGCCCTGGCGTCGTCTCCTGCGCAGACATTTTAGCAATCGCCGCACGAGAAGCAGTTGCCCAGGTAAAATATATGATAATTAGATTTTAACTACCAATTATGATTAATTAGCATGCTTCTAATTAAATGAAGCGAAATTAACTTCTTGATCGTACATATAATACATGTATTAATATATTGTATATTGATAGAATTCGATCTTCTTAAACTTCGCTTTCAAATTATTTGGAAACATGTGGAAATTTTTTATTATTAGAATTTCCGTGGGGTTAATTTTGTTTGCTTCTCCATTGTGAAGTCTTCTATTATTGGATGAGGGTGCATTTTTTCAACTTTTCTTTTTTCCGAAATTTCCTGCTTGTTTTTTCTAATTATTCAGCTATAGTGTGTGTATACATACGTACATATATATATATATACATATGTATGTATGTATGTATTTTATAAACAGAGAATCTAGTTGATGGAATACGAAATGGATCATAGAGTAATTGTCAAAAGTTTAATGCTAAAAAGTAAAGAAAGGGGGAAGCAAAAAAAAAAAAAAAAAGTTTTAAAATCCCGGTAACATCAAGGAGATTAAAGCCGTCTGCCTATTCGATTCTTATCTTCTTATCCATTTAATTTAATAATTTTTAAATTTTTTTTTTGTCTCTATATATATAGATAGACATACACACACACATATGTATATTTCGGTACTGCTGATTAAACCGGCCATTCTGAAATTTGAAGTTTAATTTGAACGCATGAAATGGGAACGTCTCAAGTCATCATAAAACAGGTCCACATGTTATGTTCTTTGACAGACTATAAAATCATATATTTCATACTCTATCTAGTATATTTTTTTTTTCTTTTTTTTTTAGAGATATATTCAGCGGAAATTAATAGAGGAAAAAAAAAACATTGAGAAAATCTCGAATCAAATCTTTTTCCTGTATTTTGTCTTCATTTTTATTCAATTATTAATATTGTCTTCATTTATATAATAAGGTCGCCATCTGTCCTGTATCTTTTCCACCTAATTTATCCACTGCCAAAAAAAAAAAAGGGATCTTTTTAGTCCTAATTAGTCAAATATAAATACATCTACTTGAATAATTTAGAGTAGCAATATTATATATGGCTGGACCTAGTAGTCTGGTATTATTAATTTAAAAAAAAAAAAGGTCATCAGCCTATCTTCTCGACATCTTGAGTCCTAAATCATTCATTAAAAAGAATCTATTTTCTAACAACTACATGTACACAAACATCATTTTTCAATGTCTTATTTTGCCTTATATGTGTCATCAAAAAGGATGTTAGGCATTTTTACTTAAAAAAAAAAAAAAGATGTTAGGCATAACCCATATTAAATAAATTGGGTTATTTCTTCTTTTGGTAACTATCATGTTTTCTTGTTTGGGTTGTTTGCTTATATATTATTTCCCCCATGTGAAATAAGAAAGACTTCAACTTTCTCCCAAAAAAAAAAAAAAAAAAAGAAGAAAACTTCAACTCTCGAAGTCTTTACTTATGATTTAATGTTTAATTACCCTATAATTTAAATTTTCTTTTCTCTCTATCTTGACGTAATCGAGTCAATTGCATGTGTTCTTTTTTATTTTTTATTTTCAAGTCAGGTCAATTGCTTAGTCGAGTAACAGCTGTAAGAAAATATAATATACATTAGCTTTTTTGCATTTTAAATTTGCTTTCCTATCTACTATTTATTTGTCATAATTAAGTAATTTATAAGCATGACTCATAAGCTAATCTCAAATTGTTTTTGGCAGAGTGGAGGGCCAACATGGACAGTACCACTAGGGCGGAGAGACGCCAGAACCGCCAGCAAAAGCACGGCGGAGAGCGATCTCCCCTCGCCGTTCGCTGACCTCGCCACCCTCACCACCAAGTTCGCCAACAAAGGCCTCAGCGCCACCGACATGACGGCCCTCTCGGGCGGCCACACCCTCGGCTTCGCCCAATGCACCGCATTCCGCACCCGCATCTACAACGCCACGGCCAACATCGACCCCACCTTCGCCACCACTCGCCAAGCCAACTGCCCGGCCTCCGGCGGCGACACCAACCTGGCTCCCTTGGACGGCACACAAAGCAGATTCGACAACAGATACTTCACCGACCTCGTCAACAAGCGAGGGCTGCTCAATTCCGATCAGGAGCTCTTCAATGGCGGATCACAGGATGCCTTGGTCAGAAGATACAGCGCTAGTCCTTTGACCTTTTTCAGGGACTTTGCCACTGCCATGATCAATATGGGCAATATTAGTCCTCTCACCGGGACTAATGGAGAGATTAGAAAGAACTGTGCTGTGGTCAACTGATTTTTATTGGTTTATAATTTGTTTAGGGTTTTAATTTCTTGTTTTGTTGTAATATCTAGTTTCGTTGCATAAGAAGATCTTGTACTGCAAGAGAAGGAAAAAAAAAAAAAAAAAGGACAAGATCTTCGTCGTGGAGATCATATTTTCGCTTCTTAAGTGTAAATTTAGCGGTGGAAAGCGTCCTTATGAAATAATTGTAAAATGAGTGTTCGTTTTGGATTGTTATAATTATGTAAGCGATCAATATTGTCAAGAAAAAAAAGTAAGTACCTTTTTTTTTTCCTAATCAAATTTTGCTAAGAGAAAGTACTTAGCTCTGAGCGTTATCCTCATAAATCTGGCTACTTCCTCATGTGTCCGTATAGCATGTGCACATGTATTGAGCTCATGGAGACATGGAAGGCCATTCATGGTTAAATGGGGACTTTCGTTTTTAATAAATTTTCTTTAAATCAATTTTATATGTAAAAACTTTACATTTTCTCACATTTTACCCCTTTTAAAAATTGATTATCCGTGATTGCATGTATAGTCTAACCGTAAGTCCAGACTTAACTCCACCATAAGTTGAAGATAGAGTTTAAATCCCCTATCCCAAATTTAAAAAAAAAAAAAAAAGATTATCCCCGTATAGACCCTCTTAAGAACTTTATCGGTTAGTGTCCACATCCACTGACACAACAGGCTGATTTGCTTGGCAGGTAATTTCGTTTGGTTTTTTTTATGTATTTTTAGGTCAATTCTCAAAGAGAATAATAGTAAAATAATGCCTATAGGAGTACAACTATTAAAAATCGAAAAGTATCTATTTGTGTGAGATTCAATTTCTAGTAATATATAGTAGGGTTAATTTCATTAATAGCACTTGTGGGAAAAAGATTATTAACAACAGTATCACTTTTTTTTCCTTCATTTCTAGCACTGCCATGTCATGATTCACTCTGAAATGTGGGGCCCAACAGCATTAAATGTATGTCAAATTTCAGGTTTACCCTCATCTCCCACCACCCAAATATCTATCTCCCTCGCATGCCTTAAAAAAAAAATTCAAACCAGCATCTACAGTATTTTAGAGAGAGAAACTGCAATCTAGAGAGAGAAAGAGTTGCAACAGGCTGGAACCGCTCGGAAACCGTCCGAAACTACCACGAAAGCCCTCTATAAACCGCTTGGAAGTCTGTGAACGTCGGAAAATCTTCAAAAACTACCCATGTCGAAACCCACGAAATTGACTGAGAAAAACATTACTCCCAAAAAGATGTCTCTCAGAGTAATGGCTTCGGCATATAAAAGGCCACGTACCGAGAAAGTTCTAAAAATCCGGCACCAGAGAGCGAGAGAATGGTGGCCGAGGAAGGGCTGAAGAGAAAGCAGGGGGAAATCGAAGTTAAGGAATCAAAGAAGCCGAAAAGTGCTGTAAAATAGAAGATATTGGAAGCTGAAGATGTAAAAATATTGCTTTTTCATTTTTATGTTTCAAAAGTTTGCATTTTTAATATTATTCAGTAAGAATGTGCAGTTTTTATTAGTTCGTTGAAAAAAATTTGCTTGAAATACATAAAGTTAGTATTTTTATCTGATTTTGTAACATAAATCATCCGTTTATAAAATTTGGTTTATATAAATATTTGAGTTTTTACTGATGTTTGTTTAATTGTAGGTAATATCAGTGGCTGGTTATTTATTTTGTGATCATCCTGTAATTTTTGTAATGACTCTCTGGTCATAATAATAATTACTCAGTTTTAAGTTATTTCCGGATGGTCAATTTTATGATGACTTGTTGGTCACAATAATACTTACTCAGTTTTCTGTTATTTCCAGATGGTCATTTTTATTATGACTTGTTGGTCATAATAATAATTATTAAGTTTTAAGTTATTTTTGGATGGTCATTTTCATTATAACTTGTTGGTCATAATAATAATTACTCAGTTTTAGTATTTCTGGATGGTCATTTTCATTATGACTTGTTGGTCATAACAATAATTACTTAGTCTTAAGTTATGGACTTTGGTCATTTTCATTATAACTTGTTGGTCACAATAATAATTACTCAGTTTTATGTTATTTTCGGATGGTCATTTTCATGATGACCACCTGGTCAATTTCGTTATGACCTCTGTACCTACTGTTTGACCAAAATAGAACAACAAAGTGATGGAACAACAAGTATTCTAAAGTACATATAGGAGTTAACACACTTTGTGTATAAAGGGTAAAAATAAATAAATAAATAAATAAGAATTTATTTTTACCTAACATTTGGTACTTTTACAGGATGGTCATTTTCATAATGACCACCTGGTCAATTTCATTGTGACCTCTGTGTCTACGGTTTGACCAATACAAAATTGTATTGACCATTTACAGATGTCACAATGAAATTGACCATGTGGTCATTATAAAAATGACCGTCCTGTAAAAATACCAAAAGTCATTTATATGTCAAATTACAAGCACAGAGGTCATAATAGTTATGACAACCTGATCTTAACAGTTATGACCGTTACTCTCTAGGCACAGAGGTCATAACTGTTATGACCAGGTGGTCATAACAGTGGTCATAACAGTTATGACCGTTATTCACTATAGGCACAGAGGTCATAACAGTTATGACCGTTACTCACTATAGGCACAAAGGTCATAATTGTTATGACCATGACCGTTACTCTCTAGGCACAGAGGTCATAACTGTTATGACCACCTGGTCATAACAGTTATGACCGTTACTCTCTAGGCACAGAGGTCATACCTGGTTATAACTGTTATGACCGTTACTCTAAAATGCCCAAAAATGTTAGTTTCCATGCTTAAAAAAGAAAAACGTTACCGGTAATGGTGTAAAGAGGATTCGTGAGACTTCACTGAGAGAAAAATGATGAAAGAAAAAGTTCAAATTTTTGGATACTGTGACTTATATATTGTCGGGATGGAGGGGGGGAGGGGGTGAGGGGGGAGGGAAAGTGGGACAAACATCAGATTAGGGTTGGCTGAGGGCATATATGTCTTTATACATCCACCTAAAAAGTGAATCATGACGTGGCAGTACTAGAAATGAAGGGGAAAAAAAGTGGTGCTGTTTTTAATAATCTTTTTCCCACAGATGTTATTAATGAAAATAACCCAACAAATGGTTAATTTCAAAAATAGCACCCCTCAGAAAAATATTATTAATTTTAGCACCATTTTTTCGGACTTTCGCATATAGCACCGCAACATTAGAAGATTCCCTGAAATGTGGGGCCCATGCTTTGATGTGTGAGTCAAAAGGTCGAAACTGCGCTTCTTCTCTTACCACCCAAATTTCATGAAAGCCTTTCAAGATTCAATCTTTGAATCTGTTAGAGAGAGAAAGAGCGAGATCAAGAGAAGAGAGAGAAAGAGCGAGAGTGAGAATGAGAGCGAGATCGAGGGAGGAGAGAGAAAGAGCGAGATCGAGAGAGGAGAGAGAAAAAGAGTGATAGCCATTAAATCCTCCACAAAGTCCTATAACCGGCAAAAATCATCATCATTGTCGCTATAAATAGAAGAAGAATAGGCGAGGGAGAAGAATAGGAGCAACCCACGAAACCTGCGAGAAATCCGTGAGCCCAGAAAAGAGGTCTCAACAGTTGATGATGGCTTCACCTGAGAAAAAGGAGCCCAGCACCAAGTTGATAGCAACGGCTGAGAAGAACACTGTGGCAAAAAAAAAAAGAAAAAGGATAAACACAAATAAAGAGGACCTTAGATAAAGGGAAAAGAAGGAGATTGCGAAAATGATTGAGCCAAACTCAGAAGACGCTATTAAAGAGTTGAAAAAACGTTTTCATTTTATTTATTATGATGTGTGTGGTTTTGCTTGGGTTTTGTTATAAATTTTTATGGGTCTAGTTTTTGTATACTTGTTGGAATGAGATATTTGGTTTTGTTTGGGATAATGGTGATTTGTTTACCATCGATGAAAACAAAGTTCCGTTGGTGTCATTTAATAATTTATTTGATGACCAATGTTCATGGCTATACTAATTGTACCTCTAGTGGTGTTGAGTTGTCCTGTTTATAATGACCATGGTCATTTCAATAATGACTGTATATACATTGAAACTTACACTTGTTTGGCTATTAGTAATTTCTATAATGGCCAGAGGTCATTTTTATATTGACTGTGTGTAATGGTGTTGATTTGTCCCTGTTTGGTTATTAATAATTTTTATATTTACCGTAGATCATTGTTATAATGATTTTGTGTCTTATGGTGTTGATTTACCATAGTTTGCATTTTTAATGGACATTTCATAAAAATGTATATTTTTAATAAAAAAGTTTGCATTTTTGATTGATTATATAAAATTTTTTTTGCATTATTTATTTATTTATTATGAAATTATGCATTTCTAATTGTTATGTTGAAAAAAGTTTGCATCAAAAACCTAAAAGTTTGTATTTTTATTTGATTTTGTGATATAAACTAAAAGTTTGTTGGTTTGGTATTGGATGTTGAGTCCGAGAAAACGTTGGGAAAATTGAGTGTATTGGTTGAATATTTTTTTTGGTTGCCGAAGGTGTTTGAGTTTGTGTTGATATTTGGTTAACTGTTGTTGATATTGAAAATGCGATTATGCTTTTATTTATCTGAGAGCATGTTATAATTTCATCCATAGGTCATTTTTATGATAATTTGCTGGTAATTAATTTAATTACTCAGAGTTCTGATGTTACCTATTGGTCATTTTGTTCATGATTTATTGGTCATAAATATAATTACTATCTTATGATACTATTACTATATGTCCGGTTTATGTAACGCGTCCCAAATACTGAAATTATCTGCGCGAAGATAAATACTTTCGTCAACATTAGGGATGTAACGATCCACCTACGTAGGCCATTATATTACTGCTTAAACTAAGTATTTACTTATAATTACTTCAAATATGTAGACTTGGGTACTTGAAAACTCTGAACTAATTTTTTTTTTCCATAACTTATCATAAAAACTTTTGTCACATACTCTAAAATAATTTTTCATATGATCTTACATATCATAAATTTATATATAATCTCAAAATATAAATAATAATTTTCAGAATAACTTTTGCGAAATAAATTACGTAGTGGTATCCATAGCCCCTTGCTTGATCATCATCGTCATCTGAAAATTGTCCACCATGAACTAAGCTACAGATTGCTTACCTATAGTATGAATATTACTAATGCACTTTCGCTCAGCAAGTACAAACATAGATATCGCATTGTTTAAAAAAACATGAATGATTTGTGTGGATCTAATTATGGAATTTAAGACGTGGTCCAATTATATTCAATTATGGATGTCTTATTTTCCATTATAAACTTATTATCTTGCTTATCTATGGGCCCCTATGTATACGTACTAGGTGCGCGCGATCAACGGGAGGTTAGAGTTTGCAAAGTTCCTAAAAACACCGAGATCCTAAACTTGACTTGGTCCAGATCAACTAAACTGATCCTCCCCCTGTGGAAGGTTGGTATGTCATCCTAACTTGCCTTGAATTATTATAAACTTATTATCTTGCTAATTTGTGGGCCCTTATGTATTCGTACTAGGTGCGCGCGATCAACGGAAGTTAGGATTTGCAAGATCCCTAACAACACCAAGATCATAAATTGGACTTGCTTCCGATCAACTGAAATTAACATAACTGATCTTGTGGAAGGTTGGTATGACACCTTAACTTGATTTGAACCAGTCTTAACCTTTAACTTAACTAAATTTGAGTATGCCTAATATCATACTATAACTTAAAGTCTTATTCAAAGGCTATGTATGAGAATTAAGTTCTTTAATTATGAACTTAGTAGTCATGATGCAATGACATGACATAAACTTAAAATCATGGCATACTATGAAAGTGTGGCATATTTATAATTGTGGCACAACATAACATAGCATGACATCCTTTAACATAGCATATACTCAAATTTGTAAATATAGACAAAACATTCCTAACATGTGCTTAAGATATGATTGGAAAATAAGAATATTTTCATATTGTAAGTGAGATTAATACTTACCTTGCTCACAGCAATTTAAAGCTACTTACTTCAATACAACAATCTAAAATTCCTTTCCTGAAATTTATCCAAGTCGAGTATTTACATTTGTACTCTTTGGATAAGGTTAATCCTATATTCCCTTACAAAAAGAATTTAAGACTTGCTCTATGGATATAACACTATGGTGTATTTATAAAATTTTAAATCATAGGTATGACTTGAAAAATTGGATCTTAAAGTTTTAAATCCATTCTTATCTTGATATATAAGAAGTCTATCTTTAAAATAAATCATTCTTCCAAAAAAAATACCCCATAATTTATTTAAAAATTTTCCTCTATCTTTTTTATTTTTTATTTCCTCTCTTTCTATTTTTTTCCTTCAGGCAGAGCTGCAGCGTCAGCTTTGGGAGCTGCAGCGCCCAGGGGCTGGGCCCTGGGCTACAGTGGCCAAATTTGGCCCCCCCCAAAATCCCCTGTTTTTTCAAAATTTTGAAAAATCGTATATCTCAAACCGTCGAGAATTGGATAAAATTTTCTTCACGAAAAATGTTCTTCTATATGTTATCCAATTTTTTTTTTTTTTAAATTTATGGCCAAGTCTAATTTTGACCATAAATACTTTGTTTTTAAAAAAAAAAAATTCAAAACTCAATAGTTTTGAACAATTTTCATCGAAAATTTAAAATTTTACTTCCGAAAAAATTTGAAATTCATACATAAATACCATAGTTTAATGTTCCATAGTTTTTCTAATTTTCCTTAATTGTTTCTATCTAATAGAAACACATTTGAATTTCTAAAACTCTTAACGAACGGATCGAAGTTTAAAATCTTCGATTTAAGTTCGATTTCTAAAAATTCTACACTACCCATACCATAATCATGAACATATTCATATGAACAATCAAAAATTATATTGTCAAACCACCAATTTTAGAAACCTCGACTGCATTTCTACTTAAATATTAACCCATAAAAATTTTAAACTAAAAGAGAAATAACTAGAGTTTCGGTCAGAAAACTACCTCGACGATCGGAGTTTCCCACCAGAGAACGGAACTAGAACCTCTTTGAGAAGAACTTCTTGAACAGGCTTGAAGAATTTCTTCAAACTCTTAAGAAGCTAGGATAGTGTTTGGGAGGTGGGAAAATGGGAAAGAAAAAAAAAATTTTTGAAGGCTAAAGAAAATTTTCTTAAGAAAACTTAAGACTATCTAAGAAAATTTATATAAAGAGAGAGTTTCTAGAGAAACTTTAGAGAGAAGAGAGAATGGATTTTTGAGGTGTGAGTAAAATGGGTGGGGGGCGATGCCTATTTATAAGCAAAGCTTAATGACACTTAGTATAATTAAGCAAGCTTAATCTTGATTAAACAAGATTAACATAACTTCTATAGCTCTAGATTTTTTTCTAATTACATCATAGACTGTCAGGTATGTGGAAGAAAAGAAAAGATGAGAAGATTGAGATAAATCACATCTATTGATCAAAGTACTAATTAATCCACAGTCTTTGGATCCAAAATTTCTTATTTTCTAATTTAAGATATTGGAAGATAATTCCTTGATATTATCTTCAACAGAAAATTTCTCAGACTATTATCTTGACATAACAGTATTTTTCCATCATCTTCCACTAACACAATTCCCAAAGTCCTATACTGTCAAAAATTAAGCAGTATTAATTTTTACTACTTATAAAGCTTATCCTAGAAGGCTTTTTACTGAAAAAGTAACTCAGTAAAAATCTCATCGGATATTAAGACTTATCTACTATATCCCCATATTGAAAAAGTAACTTAGTAAAAATCTTATATGATGTCAAGACTTATCTACCAAGTTTCCATACAAGGAAAAAGGTAAGATGTGCAGTTCTACATCATTTGGGAATGGATATATGTGATGATTCATAAGTAAAGAGACAACCTCCTACTAGTATGGGCTTTTTGGGGTGAGTCCAAGAGCAAAATCGTGTGAGCACGAGGCTCAAAGCAGACAATATCATATCAAAAGGGAGGCATAAGTCGTTACAAATGGTATCAGAGCCTATACCAACCGGAAGTATGGCCAACGAGGACGTTGAGCCCCAAAAGTAGAAGTGATTGTGACAGTCATCAGTCCCTACAAGGAAAATAATAAGATGCGCATTTCCACATCGCTTGCAGATGGATATCTGTGATGATCATAAATAAAGAGACCACCTCCTAATGCTATGAGACCTTTTCGATTGAGCCCAAGAGTAAAATGGTGTGGGCAGGAGGCCCAAAGCGGATAATATTATATCAAATGGAGGCATGGATCGTTACAAAAAGTAACTCAGTAGAAATTTTATCTAACATCAAGACTTATCCACTAAGTTCCTATACTGAAAAAGGTAATCTGTCTAAAATTTATCTGTAAAAGTTTAGACAGTCTAATTTTAATCTAACTAAAAAGTTGATGTCAAATCCTTGATACTACATTTTTATATGCAGAAAAATCATATATAGAAAACTCCAAGACTGCTAATTGCCATATTACTAAAACTATTGAAAGACTGTATTTGGTGATTTGACAACTTTTCTATACATGCATCAATTGGTCAATTTTTTACTATTCAAAACTTTTTGAATAATAATATGTGACCTTGGCTAACTACTATGTGACAAAAATTAATAATTGTCACATCATAAAAATTCATATCATTAGGTTAACCTAAACTTTAATTTACATAAGGAATTTTGATTAATTAACTTATTAAATTATAATAATTCCTTATAAAAAATTTGGGTATTACAGGGGAGATTATAAAAAATTTGAAAAAGTGGTTATTACATCATTAGTAATGAGAATATCATAATATAATTGACCGATTGGTCATTTTGAAAATGACCTTTTGAGTTAAAAATTACTTCCACATATCAACTATTCTGGAACATTAATTTTGAAGTTATAAATAACGTATGACAACTTCAATTTGTGTGTTTCAAATCTCCATTTTGTTACAGCAATACATGGAACAAATAATAAAGGTCATTATGAAAATGACTTAATGATCACTATAATAATTACTTATGGTCACTACTAAACTTGACACTATATCTTGGTTGAATGTCAAACATTTTTCTTGACAATTATATTAACATTACAGATGATTCATGGTGTCTCGCTATTATGTGCTTGAAAACTATTGTTAATACCGTTAAATAGAGAGGAATTACTGAGAAGGTCATAATGTAATTGACTTATTGATCAATATTAATATGACCATTTGATTTAAAATTTAAGATTATCAGCATACAAATATAGATAACTAAACACAAACAATCACAAACAGAGGCACCATTATTCCCTTCATTTCACCAGCAATATATCTCGATACACCATCCCATTGACCATTATTGTAACACCCACTAGCCTAATATTTAATTAGGTTAATAAAGGTTACCGATAGATTTCCATAGAAATTTAATCAAGCGGAATTTTTTTTAATAACAATAAAATAAATAAACTTGTTTTATAATAATAATTCTTCAATAAGAAATATTTAAATCCTAATATTCAAACTGAAATTAGTAAAATAAAAGTTCTTATAAAAAATCAAGTTTAAACTTTCAAACTCAAAAATTATTTTATTTAATAACCACTATGACACGTTGCCATGTCATGCCTCGCTGCAGTCCGGTCCCTATTCACTCATCATCTGAAAATGTTAGAAAAATATTTTAGTGATCTAAGGCTCAATAAGTAAATCATTTAATACATAGGATAATTGTAATTAATTCAATAAACGCTCAATTCTTTTCTAATATCCCATACTTTAATTAAAACTTTTCATTATAAACCTTTGAGAGCGCTCGGTACATCGTTTTCAGTCTTTGTGGCTTTTCCATCTTGGTCTTTCAACCTTCAGTATTTACCACCCTTTATCAGTCATTTCATTCATTCGTGATGGGGTCCGCCGGTCCCCCGCGTCCCTTGCCCACTCAGCCCTTTAGTGTAAACACACACCCGTCCTTTTTAAAGTATTTCTTTCATAAACTTGGAAAGTAATAATTAGACATTTTGTATAATCATATAATTTCATAAAAAACATTTAAACATAAGAAGTAAAATCGAGTAGGATTACTTACCTGAATTCCAAGCAAAAGTAATATTATAACAAGTGATTATGTCCTCCAAGTGCCCATGACTTATGTGCTCTTAAATTCCAATAGTTCGTTTATTATGAGTGTATATTTAGAAAAACAAAAACAGGGATACTCCATGCACCAAAAATATATATATCAAATATGTACTTTTTTTTTTTCTAACCGTGATGTACTTTAAACAAAACCATATATAAAAATATGATATTAAATAGGTAACCATGATGAAAAGTAGAAAATATGATACAACACTTTTACATCTATAAACTTAGATTTTCACGTACGAAATATTTTAAAGGAGGAAGCTGAGAAAACAATTTATAGGGGCAGCAAGCGATACCAATATTTTTTACTGTATTATAGGAGCATCAAATCAATCTCAAATTTCTACTATTAAGAATAGCACATATATACATCACTATAAATTTTCATAGAACTAGATAACAATTTTAAGATGGGTTTTAGGAATTTTTAATCTCACTAAACAAATCCGTCCAGGTCCTCAAAATTTCAGACAATAAAAGAATACTGATTTTTATCTCAACATTCATAATACATTAGGGACCCGAATTTTATATGGACATATTAGACTTGTATTCAACCTGTGAAAATTTTTTTAGACATAAAACAAATAAAACCTATTTATTTACTATTTTGGAAAAGTCGGATTTGACAGAGTCCAACACAAAATCACAGTGACCCAACATGATTTCAAAATTCATATCAATTCAAGAAAGCAATATAAATTCCTATTAAAATTAGAGATCATAGAAAAAATGTATACCAATGTCTCATATAGATATCACGTTAAAAAGAATCATAAATATTGATTAATAAAATGTGAAAAATCTTGCCACTGATTTGAACAGATTTGAACCAAGCCTAGTATAAAATCAATAATAAATCATATTTAACACATATAAGTCCGAAAATTTTAAATCATAGTCTAAACATATAAATTCAGTCATTCCAAAAAGAAGAACGTGAAAATCAGTCCTAATATATTTTATAAAATTCGGATATTACAGTTTACGGGCACAAATAAAATACATAACATATGTATACCGTGGGTCAAGAAATAAACCAATATATGCATACATATACAAACACACATACATATCTCCACATATATTAATCACGTAGCATGAAAGCAGATTGAAAATAAAGGGGATATATAAAAACTTCATATATTGTATATAGTTATACACTCCGTAAAAAGAACTTAACCGAAAATACGAAAAACACAATTACCTTTTGCTATAGGGGATGAATAGACTTATGAATTTGGGGACCTAAGGAACTTTGGTGAATAAGAATTATGAGGATAGTGAAACGGAGTTCTCTGATGGGAGGTCGGCTAAGCGAGAGGAAAATAATAAGAATTAAAAGGAGCAGTTTTCTATTAGCTATTAGGGAAATTGTGAATATGAAATAAAATAAAAATATTGACTATTTAATGACAATAACCCCAAATTGAAAAAATTAAAAGCTGTAAATTGAGAATACGTAATCAATTCATAAAATTTTCTTAAATGCAAATGTTGAAAATTTGGTTTAAACCTTATACAGATAAATATAGATGAATATATATATATATATATCTATATATTACACTAGTATTTATATACAATATTAATAAAATGCATCTGGATATAAAACTTACCATAATAATATAATACCATTTACTATAAATCAATACAATTTATATATTCTCACACACTTGAATAGCATAAGGATTAATAATAAAATCCCAAAATTAAAGGAAATACATATATACACAAAAGTCAATTGTTCTTGTAGTTATATATGTATATACGTTTGTACATAAAGGAAAGTATCACAATTAAATAATTGATAATAATTATAAAATGATCTAACAATATAGTAATTAATTATAATGTGTACGGGAAATTAAAGCACTAGCATGCACTAGAAAAAGTTAATCAAATAAATAGTTAAAATTCTCAATTTATAATATATTTCTTTGACATTAATTAGGCACGTCGTCTAGGCACGCATCGGACATATCACTATATTGAAATACATGTTAGGGCATAAACATAAATGCATAAATCAATTAATGCAATATATAAGCACACATGCACTAATAAATTCTAGGGCACTCTGAAAACCTAGGTGTTACAATTATGCTTGATGAAAACACAAACCACAACCATTCTTAAACGAAACAGCAAGATGTTAATCAATATAATAATTATCGTTTGATCAAAAAATTATTGGCTAATTAGGTCGTCATAATAATGACCAAAAGGTCATTATATTGTTTACCATTACTATCAAAAAATTTTCAGAATAGGAAATCTTACAGTAATGTACCAAAATATACAGGAAATCTATCTTATTACCACAAAATCTATAAGAGAACAGATATTACAAGAACTTACCCTCAAAAGTTTAACATAATCATTTTTTAGATTATAATCCAAAACACAAACCCATTTAAAGCCTATAAAAACAAATAAAACAAAAGAACAAATGCCATTACCTCATATCTGGACCGAATCTAAGCTAGAACGAGGCTGATGTAGAGTGAGAAGAGTTGCAAGTAGACCAGGAGATGAGCTGCAATCTTATTCAAATATGGTAAAGAGAGAGAGCGTGAGGTGTATAGAGAGAACAATTATGAGGAGAGAGAGAGTGGTGAGAGAGCTGAGCTGCAGATCTTCAACGTCCCAATGTTACAGAGAGAGAGCGTCAGGTAAGGGAGGGAAAACGAGGAAAAAAAAAGAGAGAAATAGAGAGAGAGAGAGAGAGAGTTATATATGGTGGGAGTGGGGGTGAGGGGAGGGGGAGGGGGAGGGGGGGGGCGGGGGGTGGGGTTGGGCGGGCTTCCTGGGTATGGGTAGGAAAGTGGGGAAATTTTAGGGTTTAGGTTTTATTGAATATGTGAGGGTATTTTCGACATTTTAAAGCCACCTTAATTGCCAAAGATGAAATGGCGGTGCTAATATTGAAAGAAAACAAAAGTGGTACTAGTTTTAATAATATTTTTCTCACATGTTCTATTTATTAAAGTAACCCTAAAAACAAAAGATGTTTAAATCAGAACCGTATGACTTAAACCTATATCCTGCAAATGAACTTAATATCTTTTAATCATTTATTTAAACATTTTATTCGTTATCTATGTCTCTGTAACGTACTAACAGAGTTAGCAACAAGCCAAAAACAATAATATATAATAATTACAGGCCAACGCCAATTATGAGTTTTCTTTACTATTCCTGTTGCAATCCGGATTGCTTTTATGACAAGGAAAACAATATGGCTTAAATGATCAAAGCTATTCAACCGGTGACGGAAAAGAGCTGGCTCATATATCTCTTTATTTGTGTTCTTTTTTTTTTCTATAATAATATTATGATATATATTTAATTAACATGATTTTTTTAATTGATATAAAATATTTTTAATTGACATGTCATGATATTATCAGAGGGATATGAATAAAGTGACACATAAGTCGGATCTATGATGAGAGGAAAACATTTTGCTTATTAGTAGAGTGAAGCCTGTATGCAACTTTTTGTGGTTGAAACATTTTCCAAAGGTGGAATAAGAAGATTTTTTTTTCTTTTTTACTAATCTCTTTTGTTGTTTCCTTGGAAATTTTCTATCATGATTTCTTCTCTGAGCAAAGAAAAGTTTTGCTGATTAGTTAATTCATGAAAAGATCTTTTTCATTCACTGCTGGTCTTTCAAAATAAAACCGAAGAAAGTTTTTACTCTTCATGTCGATCAGACAAGGTGTGTTTGTCTGGTTAGTGGCTTGGTTAAAATATGCTATGACCTCACTGGTGTAGGAAGTAGAGAGACATATACATATATATGTTAAAAAATTAGGAATGAATAGGCAACAAGAAAATCAGAAAAACAAGAACACACAAATTTAAGTGGAAAACCTTAGATAGGAAAAAACCACGGGCAAAGGAGAAGAAAATCCACTAAATCAAATTTTAATGCAAAAAGAGCGGCTATAGCAAAAAGAAGATAATGATAAAATCCTAAAATTACATCATATACATACCCAAAAACCCTAAAATGTGAACCGCGAGAAAAACTGGGTCGGGTTGGCCGATCCCTCCGTGACCACCACTATGTTCTCCTAATAAAAACTTAATTACATATGTCGCATTGTGAGCTTTTTAAGTCGGACCAAATTGAATTCGGATAACTAAACTCTAACAATCTCCACCTTGACATGAATTCCAATGCAAGGAATGAAAACCAATCTTCAACAAACTATTCGCCTCTTCCACAAAAGCCCCTAAGGCCAAAACTGAACAACGAATAGCAACCAAGTCCAAGCAATGCTCAAACTTGGCTACAGGAATTGGCTTGGTCATCATATCAACAGGATTATTATGGGTACTAACTTTGCTCATAACAAAATCACCACAAGCAACAATCTCACGCACAAAATGATATCAAACATCAGTGTGCTTTGTCTTTTCATGAAACATATGATCTTTATGAGGAAAATAACACTCTGACTATCACAAAAAACCATAGTAATCTGCAAGTCTTCACTGAGTTTACCAAATAGTCCGTCTAATGAAATAGCTTCCTTACATACCTCTATCACTGCCATGTATTTAACCTCAGTAGTAGACAACGCAACTGTAGTCTGCAAAGTAGCTTTCTAACTAATAGCATAACCACCAATGGTAAAAACATACCCTGTAAGAGATCTTCTTTTATCAAGGTCTCCAGCATAATCAGAATCAACATACCTAATGACTCCATCTCTAGTTTTGCCAAAGTGCAAACAAACATCGGTAGAGCCACGCAAGTATTTGAAAATCCACTGAACTGCCTTCCAATCTTCTTTACCAGGATTCGCCATGTATCTGCTAACTACATTGACTGCATATGATAAATCTGGACGTGAACAAACCATAGCATACATAAGAGATCCCACTGCACTAGAATATAGAACTCGAGACATATAATCAATCTCATCATCTGACTGTGGAGATAAAGCAGATGAAAGTCTAAAATAAGCCGCTAAAAGAGTACTAACAGGCTTGGCATTCTGCATGTTGAACCTACAAAGAACTTTCTCAATGTACCCTTTCTGACTTAGGTACAATTTACCTGTTTTTCTATCTCTTAGAATCTCCATTCCAAGTATTTTCTTGGCTGCCCCCAAGTCTTTCATCTCAAACTCTCTATTCATCTGGGCTTTGACCTTTCTTATCTCTCCCTTATCCTTAGTTGCTATCAACATATTATCAACATATAGGAGTAGATACACAAATGACCCATCATCACTCTTCTTAAAGTAGACACAACTATCATAGCTACTTCTTTTAAAATTATGAGTGATCATAAATGAGTCAAACCTCCTATACCATTGTCTGGGTGATTGTTTCAGGCCATAAAGAGACTTCTTCAGCAAGCACACATAGTCCTCCTTTCCTGAAACTACAAAACTCTCTAGCTGCAGCATGTAGATGTCCTCCTCAAGTTCTCCATGTAAGAATGATGTCTTTACATCCAACTGCTTAAGCTCAAGATCGTGCATTGCCACAATACCAAGCAAAGCTTGAATCAAACTATGCTTTACAACTAGAGAGAACATATATGTGAAGTCAACACCCGGTACTTGACTGTAGCCTTTTACGACTAGTCTTGCCTTATACCTGGCTCCTTTAACTTCTGGAATTCCTTCCTTCCTTTTGAACAACCATTTGCAATGAACAACTTTCTTACCCTTAGGTAGTCTCGCCAAGTCCTATGTGCCATTTTTATTAAGAGATTCCATCTCCTCCTACATGGCAATCATCAATTTGCCTGAGTCGTCATAACTAACTACTCTGAATAAGTAGAAGGTTTTTCACCGGAGTCAATATCTTCAGCCACACTTAAAGCATAGCAATCAAATAAGCCTCACCATACTCATGTGGAGGTCTAACATCTCTCCTAGGCATCTCTTTTGCAATAGAATACTATGTGTTGCTAGTGATGGTGAGGAAGTAGCTCCACCCTGAATCTCTGAGCTAGACTGAGATGTAGACTCTGATGTAGATCCTAAACCAATCTCAAACTCCACCTATATGCTTGACTTCTATTGATTTTATCACAAGAATCTTTAGAAGGTGTGTCATGAAGTATAACAGTTTCATCAAAAATAACATCTTTGCCTTATATCCCTTAACACCCGATTTATAACCAAGAAAAAACACACTTAATATATCTAGGTTCCACTTTTCCCTTATCAACATGGGCATAAGCAGGACATCCAAATATCTTCAAATCAGAGTAATTAGCAGGTGTATCAGACCATACCTTTTGTGGAGTCTTCTTCTCGATAGCAGTTGAAGGAGAGTGATTAATAAGATAACAAGCTGTAGCAGCAGTTTCAGCCTAGAAGGACTTAGGAAATCTAGCATTGGAATGTATACCACGTACCTTTTCCATCAAAGTCCTATTCATTCGCTCTGCCACACCGTTTTACTGTAGAGTATGACAAACTGTCAAGTGCCTCACAATTCCTTATAACTTGCAGAGATCATTAAACTCATCAGAACAAAACTCTAAGCCATTATCAGTGCGGAGACATTTTATCTACTTCCCCTGTCTGCTTCTTATTCATGGTCTTCCACTCCTTGAACGTAGGTAACACATCACTTTTCTATTTCAGGAAGAACACCCAAACTTTTCTGGAGAAATCATCAATGATAGACAACATATAGTTAGCACCTCCCCTAAAAGGCACCCTGGATGGTCCCCAGAGATCAGAATGAATATAATCAAGTGCTCCCTTCGTGTTGTGAACACCTTTAGTGAATCTGACTTGTTTCTACTTCCTGAAAACGCAACGCTCACAGAACTTCCATTTACTAATATTATGTCCATCAAGAAGTCCTCTTCTGCTAAGTTTAGCCAACCCATTCTGACTCATATGCTCAAGATGCATATGCCAAAGTTTAGTAATTTCATCATCTGACAAGGAAAGAGAAGAAACAATTGCATCACCTGTAACTGTATAACCCTGCAAGACACATAACTTGGCAGACTTTCTCTGCCCTTTCATCACAACAAGAGCACCTTTGCTAACCTTCAGAACTCCACCTTCACCAGTGTACTTGTACCCTTTCGAATCAAGAGTACTCAAAAAGATAAGATTTCTCTTTAAATCCAGAACGTGTCTCATATCACCAAGTTTGCTGACAACCCTATCAAATATCTTAATTCTGACCATTCCGATACCAGCTACCTTGCAAGATGCATTATTTCCCTTCAACACAGCACCTTTAAACACTATTTCATATGTTGTAAACTAGTCTCGATTGGGACACATAAGAAACGTGCAACCAGAATCAAGAATCCAATCCTTGTAAGGTTTGGGGTCGCCATCAAAAGCAACTAGGAGTTCATTATCATTGTAATTATCTTTTGCAACATCGGTTTCACTGGAATTTTCCGATTGTTTTTTCTTCTGATTAGCAGTAGCTCTCTTATTCTTATTTTGCAACTTGTAGCATTCAGATTTGATGTACACCTTCTTCTTGCAGTATCTGCAGATTAAGTCCTTATTTTTGGACTTCGATTGGCCCTTCACATCATCACCAGAATTCCTCTCCTGTATCCTCCCTCGAATAACAAGGCCCTCAGCTTAAGTCTCAGAACCAACCACAAGCTGCTTCATCTTCTCCTTAGATAATAGAGCATCATATACTTCATCCAGAGTAAGAGTGTCATGACTATACAAAATAGTATCTCTGAAAGTCACATATGAAAAGGGCAGCGAACACAATAAAATCAACCCTAAATCTTCTTCATTGTACTTAAATCTCAATGGTCTCCAAATCGGAAACAACTTCCTTAAAGATGGTCAAGTGATATTCTAAAGACCTACCTTCTGCCATACGGTGAGAATACAGATGCGGCTTCAGATGAAACTTACTGGTTATGCTTTTCATTATGCATAACTGCTTGAGCTTCAACCACAATGCAGCGGTGGTTTTCTCCTTCAGAATGTCCTTCATAATTTGATTCGACAGATAAAGATGAATTTGAGATAAGGCTTTCGATCCCTTGTTGTTTTTCCTCCACAGTCCAAGACGAGGGCATCTTATCAAACCCTAACAGAGCATCATCCAAATCCATCTGCGCAATTACAACCCGCATCTTGACCTGTCATAGCGAAAACTGGTGGAGTGATCCAAAAGCAGAATATCATATTTCATAGTTACCATTGACGCGATTGAACCTACGAACCAACTAACCTGGCTCTGATACTACTTGTTACGGAATTAGGAATGAATAGGCAACAAGAAAATCGGAAAAACAAGAACACATAGATTTACGTGAAAAACCCTAGCCGGGAAAAAACTATGGGCATAGGATAAGAAAATCCACTAAATCAAAGATCAATATAAGAGGAACGGCTATAGCTAAAAGAGCATAATGATGAAACCCTAAAATTACATCATATATATACCCAAAAAGCGTGAACCGGGGTGAAAAACCGGGTTAGGTCGGCCCAAATCCTCCCCTAGCACCACTAAGTTCTCGTAATAAAATCTCAACCACATATATCACACTGCAAGTTTTTCTGACCGGGCTAAACTGAATACGGGTCGTCAAACTCTAACAATATACATATACACACACACAAACACATATATACACATATGTATATGAAAAGAGAGAGAGAGACTAGAGAGGGAAAGCGAGGGAGGAGTGGGAATGCTTAAATTCAATCATATAGAAAACCGTTTCAGTTTTTAGATCACGTTTTAGTCATCAGAAATAATTTTCCCCTATCTGATTATCAACAAAGAAGTAGAGATTTTGATGGGTTTTTCCGTAGTCTCTAGATACACACACACACACACACACACACACACATATATATATATATATATATATGAGTATTTGTATAAAACAAAAAAGATAAAAACAGTAGAGAAGTTTTTTCTACTGTCCCTACTAATAATGCACACAAACATTTACTATTCTCGCCATTGTTATGCAGTTTGAAATGTCAATCACTCTATGTATGAAAACAAAACTAGGAAATTACTCTCTAGCTAGATATTGCAACAACAAAAAAAAAAAAAAAAAAAAAAAAAAAAAGAAAGTAAAGTTGCAAGAATTGAATAATATTGCTTGGTACAAATGTAGGTTATTACATTAATTTAGGACAATCTATAAGTAATCTTCCCAAACTAAGGTCAGTAAAGTTATTACATTAATTTGGGAAAAAATCTATAATGAATCCTCCCAAACTAAGGTCACTTCTTTACTTTGCCTTCTCCTCCTTACCATTCTCACCCAAAGTCCTAAACTTTAAAACGTTAATAAACTTTCCTTTTTAGTCCATAATTGGTATAAGCTAGTTAATCAGACTTTTTTTTGTTTTTGTTTTTGTTTTTGTTTTTGTTTTTTTGTTTTTGTGTTATTTACACCAATGGCCCTTGATAATAAACACTTGTCTCCCTTTTGTCCTTAATATTCAACTTTAGAGGTCTAACCACCTTGAGGTTTCTGAAATGTACAGTTTTGACTCCTCTGTTAATAAACTAATATTTTGCAACAAAATATAGTATGAGAATGGCAGGTGAGGGTTTCAAGATAGATAAAATCAATTAAAAGAATTAACAAGAAGATCTAAAAAAATTCTTAAAAAAAAATATTCCAGACTTGGACTGGAAAGCACAATTTAGTGTTTTTTTTTTTTTTTTTTTTTTCATTTTGGTTTTTCCTCTTTAAAACTTTTTTCCTCCAAATATGCTGATTCTTTTATCATTTCATCTCTCTTAAAACCGGCCTCAGGTGTCATTCTCGTGTTAGATCTTCAAATAAAAATGGATAGTTTATGAATTGAGATGTGAAATTTGTATATTTCGTATTTCTCATGGTAGCAAGAACTCTAAAAGTGATTGTGGGGGGGGAGGGGGGGGCCCCAAGTAATACAATTACGTATCCTTAGGGGCTAGTAGTGAAATTAGAAGTAAATTAGTCCAAGAAATTAGGTGAGATAACTCGTTTTGACCACCTCTTTAGAAGAAATGATCGAATTGATCATTTATGAGAAAATGGTTTGTTTTACTAGTTTAGCAAAACATGAGACGTTTATTAAAATAATGCTTAAAAACAAGACCATTTTTCCGCATATCATTTTAGGTTTTTATGAATGTTTTTATTAATTACTAGAGTTTTGAACTTAAATCAAGCGTTATCAGTAATTGGACGAAAATAAAATGCATGATAATAAAAATTTACTCTCTTCAATCAAATTAAGAACAAGTTGTACATTGAATTTGAAGAAGCAAATTCGATTTGAAATTTACTGCTTTTCCAAGAATGTGAACTTTTGAAAAAGAATTGAATAGATTGTTTATTTTATTTATTTATTTTATTTTTTGGAAGATTATTATTAAAAGATTCGAGATGTGACTCAAATGGATGACAAATCTATCCCTTTATTGTGTTGCGCGGTCCTTGTGTCCCTGACATTTTGTCCATATTGAGAACACATCTTTTCAAATGTGTTAGCAAGCATGAAAGATAAGATTTCATTATTGAACAAGAGAACATGCTTTGCATGCATAGGATATGATACTAATTAAGGTTTTAATTCAATAATTTGTCCTTTAGCTTTGTTATTGATTACTATTGACTCATGGCTAAGTAAAGATCTTTTCACTCTTTCCTTTATTTAACTGATACATATATATATTTTCTATATCTTAAGTAATACTTGAAGATAATTGGTATTATTGTTTTTTTTTTTTTCTTTCCACAAACAAGACTGTTTTCGTGGGGAAAAAAAAAATAGTGTTACTCATTTATTTAATTTTGTACAGTAGAAGTAGAGGTGATCGTTGTTCGTTTGGGGTTTTTTTTTTTTTTTTTAAATAATAAAAACAACTGATCAAATCAAATATATATTTTTATCGTCGTGATTGGTTTGACTTTTTAGATAAAAATTATATTAAACTAAATTATAAATGATCAGTTTGATCAATTTAGATTAAGATTAAAAATAAAGTTTAGAAATTCCATAAACATTGTAAAGTTGTTTTCGATATTTCATAAATATTATAAAGTTGTTCAAACATAAAGAAAATTTAGCCAAAAAAAAATCTAAAGTTCAAAATTTAGTTCTAAAATTATAATTTTAGTTTATACCTCGTAGTTCTAATTATTTTTCAATTTATCCTTTTTTTATGAGATATTACTTAAGTATTCTTTGAATTTGGAAAAATTATTTCGATTTCATCCCTTTCGTCTTTTGTGAATGGAAAAAATTGGACAAAACAAATTTAAATAACTTTAAATAGTTTATGAAAAATATTCTATATATTTTTCAAAAAAAAAAAAAACCTTAAAAAACGTAAAATTTCAAAACAAAAATATGATGACTTTTATGTCATTTAACTGTTTATAATATTTACAGATCTTTTTTAACATTAACTTTGTATGATTAAGGATAACATTTTCTTTACCCTTTGTTTTTTCTTTCGTCCATAAGGTGCGTGAGGATGAAAAGGTTTTATAATTCAAGTCATACATCCGTAGTTTTTTTTTTTTTTTTTTATCATAAAGGGATAATTAAAATTAGAAGGTAAAATGACGTAATTAATTTGTAGAAAAAACATTTTAACATAATATTAAAAAAAATATAAAAATTGCATAAGGATATTTTTGGTTGGTTAATTTTTTCGATTTTACACATCAAAATTGTTAACCAAACCAATCACAAAAGTGACTGTAAAAAACCAACTTATAACTCAAAAATAGTTTGTTATTTAATTTGATTCAATTTGAATTGGTCAATTTTCAGGATTTGGTGGTTTTTAAGCATCATTCTTGCGTTTACTTTAAAGTTAAATTACATGATCGGTAACCCTTTACAACGAAAACAAAAACCAATCATGCACACTCTCATACCCTTTCTTGCTCTATAGGAATAGGAGACTTCTAAGATAAGTATTTGATTAATTAATTTCTCAACATAGTTTAAAAAAAGATTGAAATAACGCAGAAAATTAACTTGAATTTCTTGAAAATTTCTTCAACCAAATTAATGCACATGCAGTCGTGTCATTATTTTAAGTTATAGCATTATTTTTGAGAACAAAAATCAATGATGGGATATGAATTAACTACTAAGAAGTGGCTAACCTTTCTATCAAGAAAGAAATAACCGAAAATTTAAGGCCTCAAAAAATAATCAAGTTAAGAAAATCAGAACTTGGTAGCTATTTAAAATTTAAAATTTGAGGAAAAAATTCCAATAAAATAAGGAGTTTTTTTCTTAAATTGTAACACATGCTTTAAATGTTAACCATATAAAAAAATCATATCAAAATGAAAAATATATAAAACTTCAAAATCTGCTACAAATTTTACAGCAATAATTTCATATTTTACCATAAAATTGGCCTGGAAATAAATTATAATAGTTTTGCAACAATTTTAAAAAATTTTCCATTCATGTTTTTTCTAGTAATTTCTTGAGGAAAAAAAAAAAAAACAAATTGAGAAGAACAAGAACAAAGGGGGTTCACTTTCAATGCTTGAGACGGACAATTTAATTTTATTTAACGAGACGTATATTAATTAAAATGCAAAACATTGGGGGTTCCATCCCATGTGGCTTTTGTCGCTGTGCTTTCCCAAAAAAATGACGGCCCACAACAAGTTAACCAGTACCCAACGGCACAGGATCACCGCTTTTGGCACTCTTTCGGACACAGAGAGACAACAGGGATAGAGCGATGGAGCACCCGGATTGGAGCGTGGTCCCACTCGCCGCCATGCCGCGAGTAGGTCTAACACCTCTCCTGCTTTTATCTATTTTTCCAACTGAGGACACAAGAGAGAGAAACTAGATAGATAGATAGATAGAGAGAGAAAGAGAGCAGAGAGAGAGACGGCAAAAAAAAAAAAAAGTTAGAGAGAGAAAGGGGAGAGAGAGAGAGAGAGAGAGAGAGGTGTAGTCTATTACATGGCCTCCATGCCCTTGGGGCCTCACCATCAACCGCCACAGCCACAGCCAGAGAACAGCAATGAGACTCTGAAGATCGTTTCTCGTCGCGTCTCCGGAATGGAAACCGATAAGGTGCTCTTTCTCTCTCTACCTCTACCTCTCTTTCTCTCTATCTTTTGGCGGTCTTGCATTTCGCTCAGCAGGTTCTCGGAAGCTTCTTCTTTTTCCGAGCTTGTTTCTCTCTCTAGATGTATGTGCTTTGAAGTTTGAACACTCCTTTATCGGTGCTTAGATCGTCTCTGATCCAGCTGAAAACCTTGATTTCGTGTTGAATTCGGCAGCGATCTGGAGGTTTCCGGCGCTCTAAGGTCGGTTTGAGCTCGCCGGAAGGTTTTCGAGGCGGAATTTTCCGGCGTGGTATTTGCCGCCGAGATTTTCTTGTTTCTTTTTTGTTTATTTACTTGATTTCTTCAAATTTCCGGTTTTTTTTTTCCTCTGTTGCCTCTCGGATTTACTATAAGTTTGTTTATTTATTATTAAAGTTTTATGATTTTAATTAATTGTAAGTTCTGCGACTGTGAGATCTTCCTCCTTGTGACTGTGAGAAAATTTAGGCAGAGAAAAAATATTAAGGAAACGAAAATGTGCTGTTGCTAGTTTTGTAGCTTCAAAGGAAAATCAAAGTTTAAGAGGAAAAATATGAGAAAAAATGAAAGATATCGTGGTGAATTTGATTGAGCTAAGTTCAGCTGAAGATCGTGCTTCTCAGTAAATACAATTAGTCAAATTCCGATTCCAAAATCCGAAATTTTTTGTTGTTCTACTCTTACTCGTTAGCTTAATAGAGCTTGCTAGGGATTGTTGGTTTTTCGTTTCCTCGATTTTGTTATATTTTAGCCTCAGTTGATAAATTAATTTGAAAATAATATTTTGTTGGTTCGCTTATTGGTTTCGTCTTCTCTTCGTTTTCGTTGTCTGTGCACTTTTTGTGCTTTACTGGTTTATTCTTCAATGTATTTTAGTTTGCTTCAGGAAGTTGATGTTCTTTGATTCTTTACCCACCGTCTCTTAATTATAATGCAGGACTGAAGAACATGACTTGGGACTATTATAAAGAGACCATTGGTGACCATAGCTCTCAAGAAAGTATCAAAATATTCTCCTGATGCTTTCTTGTGAGCTATGGCCATCCTATTTTACTTCACCTATAAATGTCTTTTGAGATATAACCACTTTTGGCTTTCTGAAAACTGTCATTCCTAATATGAATCTATCAATGGTAGATATGGTGGTTGATTAAATTTTTATTATTTTTTGTTATAGGTTTTATTTTAGTGCCTCAACAATTATTTTATTTTAGCTTATTTATGTTAATTCTTTTTGTGTACATTGTCTTCTGACATTCCAAAATAGACAGTTTTAATAATACAAGTAGACTCGTAGTTCGTATTCAGGGTTTCACAGTGTAAAATATACCGTATATCAATTGATCCATAGATCCATAGGGAATAAAAGGAATAATCTTTGTTTTAATTGGCAATTGTGCTCCTTGTAGTTAATTAAGGCAGAATAAGTCACTAGGGGCCAACCAGTTTCATTTACATTTGACTGTGGATGCTGCCTAAACAATGTCTTTAATGTCAGTTTTTACCTATTACGATCATGTTTGTCATTGCAAATTGCAGGAAATGTCTGCAACTGTCATTGAGGGGAATGATCAGGTAACTGGTCACATCATTTCCACAACTATCGGTGGCAAGAATGGTGAGCCCAAACGGGTAAGAAGCAGATTCCTTTTTACGACCTCCATAGATTTTGATGCTTTGAATTGATGAAGAAAATCATCTCTCTCTCTCTCTCTCTCTCTCTCTCTCTCTCTTCCCTGAGTTATTTCTTTTGATGCATGGTGCAGACAATTAGTTATATGGCAGAGCGTGTTGTCGGAACTGGATCATTTGGAATTGTTTTCCAGGTATAAATATTTCTCTAATTAATTATTATAACATACTATTCCTATTATTGTTTCGTTGTCTGAGTCTCTAAATGTACTTTCCAGGCAAAATGTCTTGAAACTGGAGAATCGGTGGCAATAAAGAAGGTTTTGCAAGACAGGCGTTATAAAAATCGTGAGCTGCAATTAATGCGCTTGATGGATCACCCTAATGTGGTGTCACTAAAGCATTGCTTCTTCTCGACTACAAGCAAAGATGAGCTATTTCTAAATTTAGTCATGGAGTATGTACCTGAGACCATGTATAGGGTTCTGAAGCACTATAGCACTATGAACCAGAGGATGCCACTCATTTATGTCAAACTTTATACATATCAAGTATGTATTCTAATCGATTTTAATTTTGATTATTTGATATTTTGTTCTTTTCTTATTTGAATTCACGCTTTGGTTGTTCGCATCGTAATCATGAATGGAAAACTTTTTTTCCAGATTTTTAGGGGCCTGGCTTACATCCATGCTGTTCCTGGAGTTTGCCATAGGGATGTGAAGCCACAAAACCTACTGGTATGGTTTTTTATTTTTTTTTTAATTTTTTAATTTATTTTTTTTAATTTAAATTGAAGTAGACTATGTCTGACATATTTTGCACAAAATATGCTGCAGGTTGATCCTCTCACTCACCAAGTTAAGCTTTGTGATTTTGGAAGTGCGAAAGTTCTGGTACGTGTTGCCTTGCCATCACTTCCCCTTCTATATGACAGAAGGATGAGTACTATTATCCAAGAAATCATAAACTGGCATGCATCACTAGAATGTCTCATAAAGCCAACAAAAGCTCTATTTCTCCCAAATGTGGACATTAAAAATTGAAGTTCTTCTTCGGGAGATGGGGCTTTGTGAACATTAAAACTGTTTTTCATTTTCTGATAATTAAATGGTTTATGGCCTGCACCTGTATGAATAGATCTGAGGTTTTGAGGGAATCCTTGGATATGAATATCGTGAACTTACGCAAAGTAATGGGTTATGGCTTTGAAGAATGATAGGTTGGTTCAAATTAATTTGTTGATAAATAAATTTAAGTTGCATGATTACATGTTTCATGGTATGTAGGTGAAAGGTGAAGCAAATGTCTCTTATATATGTTCTCGTTACTATCGAGCTCCAGAACTCATTTTTGGTGCAACAGAATACACAACATCAATTGATATTTGGTCAGCTGGTTGTGTCCTTGCCGAGCTCCTTTTGGGGCAGGTTAGTAGCTTCGCTATTAGTATTGCTAATCGGAGATTAAGGTATAAATTTTATAGCATCTCATGGTTTGACCTCTTCTACAGCCTTTGTTTCCTGGAGACAATGCAGTGGACCAACTTGTAGAGATTATTAAGGTCAACCTTCTTCGTATATGTTGAAGTTACTTGATTATGTAGCTGTAATCATTGTATGCTTACAATACATTTCTGCTAGCAGGTTCTTGGTACTCCAACTCGAGAAGAAATTCGATGCATGAATCCAAGTTATACAGATTTTAGGTTCCCTCAGATTAAAGCTCATCCTTGGCATAAGGTATTAAATTAGACAATATTTATCAAAATGAAATTGATTTTTAGGGTTTCAATTATAGGAATAGGAAGATAGAATGGCAGATTATGCAAGTGATAGGAAGATGTCGTGATTCTTGCAATGGAGATTTATTTGCTCTTATTCTATCTTTGGTTTTTGTCTGCTTCCTGAAGATGTAGTCTTTTCTCGTGTTTCTCTATGTTATACTTTCCTGAACGGAAAATTGTAATTGCCCAGGGGATCATCCACTATTGCATATGAACATATGCTTCTTCTTCTTCTTTTAACCCTCTCTGGCGTTATCATATTTATTTTGTTTTATGGCATTCCTTAATTCAGGTCTTCCACAAGCGAATGCCACCGGAAGCAATTGACCTTGCATCCCGGCTTCTTCAATATTCGCCAAGTCTCCGCTGTACTGCTGTGAGTTTGACTTCTCTCTTAGTAGTATCAACAATAAATTATTAGGTTTTCTTGCCAATGAAGATTTGGGGTTGCTGTGACTATAGAGCAGCTTCTAGTGCGATGCAGCTAAAACTTTTGCCTCCGCTTTAAAGATGCTAGTCTTTTGTTGCCATTTTTAATGGTTTCGACAAGGCATGCATGTTACCTAATTTAATGACCACCTCTTTTTTCATTTCTTACTTCAATTGCAGCTAGAAGCATGTGCACATCCTTTCTTTGATGAACTCCGTGAACCCAACACTCGCCTTCCAAATAATCGCCCATTGCCACCTCTATTCAACTTCAAGCAGGAAGTAAGTTTCTTTGCACATAATTTTAAGATTTAAGACATGCGTACATCTTTCCCTGCATAGAGAAAATTTCCGTTGCTTCAATTGGCAATCAACGACAAACTTATATTATCTTTTTCCTTAAATTGTTATTACAGTTGTCCGGAGCATCACCGGAACTGATCAACAGGCTTATACCCGAACACATACGGCGGCAGGTGGGTCTCAGCTTCCCACATCCAGTAGGTACTTAATTGTTAAGCTACAAAACAGGGAATCATCTCTTCTGTGCTGGTAAATGGATGGGAAGCAAAAAGAAGGCCTCTTGTGTGGTCTTATTATACTTAACCGAGCATTTTGGCCTAAGCAAAAGCTCTTCTCCTTGCCGTTGGCAAGAATGTACACATATACTCTGCTGTTCCGCTTAACTTGGAAATCAGTGATTCTGTCTACAAATGTCATTTTAGTTTTTTTTTGGGGGGGGGGGGGGGGGAAAGCTATTTTTCCTGCATCTGTACATCGTTTTGATCGCAAGGATTCCGAAAAAAGGTTAAAGAGTATTTAGAAGGTGATGCTGTTCATTGTCTATCTAGGCAGGTGACTCATATTTTGGCTTGTTTTTCTTTTCTTTTTCTATTACGCCTGTGTTTGTACTTTTGTTTGTGGCAGTCTGGGCAAGAACTCCATTTTAATTAATTAAAGTTAGCAGCGTCATATCCATGCAATTTAATATATATATATATATATATATATCCCTAAATCAACATATACTTTCGTTTCGGTGTCGGGCAAGATAAATTTTCATTACTGGTAGGAAAAAGAGACTAGCTTTCATTAGTAGCAAGAGATGAAAAGTACACATTGTAGGATGCAAAATCGGAAATGAGAATTACGGATAAATGTATACTTGTGTTCTTGAGGTGCTGGGACAAGCGACTCTTTGTCATTAAACCTTTTAACGGATCGGTTCTGATATGGGAATTCACCATAACCTTTCATGTAAAGTATTCGAAAAGATAAATAAGCTCTCAAGAAAAATGCCCATTTGAAGGGTATTTTGAAGTAGAACTTTTGCCTTAAGATAATGCCCGATCTTTTCGGCTTAGACGGGAGATTTTAATTGTTAAAACCAAATTATTCTCAATAAATGTCATGCTTCAGAAGTTGAAAATGTCGCTCTCCCTGCCCCTGTATTACAGGAGAGTAACTAATCCAAAACTACAAGCTCCTCCCAAGCGATCTCTAAAAAATTGGAGGAAGACCAATTGAAGTACGAAATGATTATTTAATTTTAGTTTATTACCCATTTACCCCTCTGATAATCAATAGGGAAGATTATGAAGAGATCAACAAAAAAAAAAAATGCGGCATTTGCAATGTGGTGAACCTGTTCGTCTAAGCTGATTTTGTGACCTCATGGATAGCATTTGCCAGGTACCCAACATTGCCAGTCGTAACACCCGCCATGCTGTAAACGTAATGAAGTGAAAATCGAGAGAGAGAATTTAGAGAGAGAGAGAGAAGGGGGGGAGGGGGGGGGGGGGGGGCGCGGCCATGAAATGCAACATTACCTTATACGGCCATTGCGAGTCATGTAGATGTGAAATTCTTTTGTCAAACGATCAACCTGTTCAGGTGTCATCCCACTATAGCAGAACATGCCAATCTGTTCGAGAGGATTAGAGTATCAATCTTAATAAGATTCACGAAGCAAAAACATTACAAACTTTGGAGATTTAAAAAACAAAGAAAACATGAATGTAACAGAATCTTACACACCTGATTGGTTATGTGCTCCCACAACAAAGGTGAGCCCAACTTTTCGAGGTTTTCTCTTAGCGCGGTTCTCATTCCGATAATGCGGTCGGCCATGCCCTAAAGAGATGAATCATTAGATAAAAAGGGCAGGAAAAGAATAAAGATGAACATCAGATGACTCTTTATATTAAACAAATTGGTAGAGACTTGTCTCACGTTTGTTATGGCTAAATACTTACTTTAAGGGCACAAGCTCTTCTTCATTAGATCTCCGGAACGCACACGACGAGATTTATATAGAAACTAGATAGTAAGTAAAGAAATTTCATTACCTTAACTTCCTTGAGCCACAATTTCTTCAAGTCTGGATCCCCAAGAATAGTTGAGACTATGAGTGCTCCATGCACAGGAGGGTTACTGTACATAGGTCTGGCAAGCAGCTGCAGTTGACTTTTTACAGCCACAGCTTGTTTTTCGTCCTCGCAAAGTACACTGCAAAGCATTAACAGAAAGAAGAGATATAAGTCCCGTATTTTTTATTACTAGATTGACCACTGAAAATATCCAAGTAACTTGCTGAACATGTTTTCTTTTCGTTGTTCTTTTGGTTATCTAAAGACGGTGGTTGTTAACTTGGTACCTATTGGACTTTCTTAGTCAAAGACTAATCAAAATTACTTGGTAATTTTCCAGATAGAAGTTGTTTCTCATTAAAACAATACAAAGTTCATTAGATTTAGATTTGGTTGGTCTTCCTCTAATAAAATAAGTTCGATGGAATGAACCATTCTATGAGAAAAAGGTATTATTACAATTAATGACAATTCAGGCCTTGTTTGGTGAATCAATTTCACTCAAACTAAACTGTACTTTTTCATCTCAATTTTTGTCTTTTTCTGAAAAGTCAACAAAGTTTATAACTACTTTTTAAAAAGTCAACCCAACTCAAACTTAAAAATTTCGTCTCATCTCAAACTCAACTCATTTACCAAACGGACCATCAATATCTCTTTTTTTTTTTTTTTTTTTCAGTCAATAGAATGTGGCAATGTCAACTTAAGCGGTGTGACCAATAACCACCAAAATGAAGATGAGAAGTCATTAAACGAAATGTAGTTCATTCTACTAATAAGGAACAAACAATTACCTAAGGCATCCTACTCTTTGACCGTAGAGTCCCATGTTTTTCGCATATGACTGGGCAACTCCAATGTGATGACCGTCCTCGAGGAAAATCCTAATGGCCTTGGCGTCTCTTTCTGGATCACCACTAGCAAAACCTTGATATGCCATGTCAAAGAAAGCAAAATGAGCTTTCACCTGAAATCGACAATAAAATCCATTAACTTGGCAAAGTGAATGGGGAAAAAAATAATAATAATAAAACTTATGGGGAATGAAAATTTAACAACTACTAACCTTGAACTGGTACGAGATTTCTCTCCATTGTTCCTCCGAAGGATCCACACCCGTTGGGTTGTGAGCACAAGCGTGAAGTAGAAAGAACGAACCATTTGGAGCATTCTACATAGAAACGTTCACAACCAGTGAGCAAGTAGAAGAAACAAAATATAACAAAATGGATCAACAATGACAATATTTTAGGGATTTAAATATGTGATACCGACCTTGACGTCATCCATCAGTCCAGCAAAGTCTAAGCCCCTAGACTCCGGGTGATAGTAATGGAAAGTCCTTTGAGGAACCTGGGCGTCTCTCCAGATGTTATGATGGCTGATGAAAAAACACATATTAGAAACCATATGATCAAAAAATGCATAACAAATTTTCAACAAGATAAATGCTAGAGAGACTCACTTGGCCCATGTTGGTACTGGTATATAGATTTGGGATTCAGGAGAAAAACGCTTCTGGAAGTCTGCAAAAAGCCGGCATGCACCCGTTCCGGAGAGCGCTTGCACTGCCGCTATCCTTTTGTCTTCGATGAACTCAGAATTTTCTCCATAGGCCAGTTTCAGTGTCTCCTCCACCATTTTCACACTCCCTCCCATAGGGAGATACTCCCTGACAGTAAGGAATATATCAGTATTAAATGCGCTTGGATAGAACTCAAACCACCTGTCGTCGCGTGCAATAGTCTGACTCTCCGAAGCTAGCCCAAGAAGAGAGAGTGCCCAATTTATATATAAATATCGCAACAGTTCGGTAACTAGCAATCGAGACAAATTTCACAATCTAGCAATCAAGTCGAGTACGAGTAGATGACATTGACTTTGCATGGTGCATTTTGTAATTTGATGATATGACAGTGACAATGTTATTTTGTTGATGAAATCTGACTGAATGGACAGTCCAAATCCAATGCCGCACTTCCAAACACAGCATTAATAGGAAACTCTATTAGAATCCAATTTGTATCTTTATATGTTAGAACATGTTAGAATTCATGCCGAACTTTCTTTTTTTTTTGTGGTTAAGTTGAAAAATATGGATTTTTAAACTGTAACAGATGAGATCAAGTTGCCAAATTGAAGAGAAGCCAAATCCAAAATTTGATGGTTTTAACTGGATTCTTCAATGTCAGAATTATTAGATATCCAGAGAGAATAAAACAGGGGAAAAGAAGAAATTCAGAGTATCCACCGCCTCAATTTAACAATGGAATGTGGAAAGAGAATAAAACTAGATGGTGGCCAAAATAAAGGTGATGGGACCACAGTAAAGTTGCAACTTGTATAAATAATTGCTAAAAGTAAAAGAAACATTTTCACAAGACACTTTCCACCAAATGCCACATTTTTCACCACAAAATTATAATTTGTACCGACCTAAATAGTTAATAACTCCTAATACTATTCCATGTTTGCCAATCAATAAAATAATTCAAGTTAATTAATAAATAAATGAATAGATATATAGCAAAAACTAGTTTATGTTACTATAATGATGACATAACAAACTTACATGTTCAAGTTTCCAGCAATCCTACGCTCTGCTTCTCTGACGCACTCAAGAACAACAGGCTTTCCATTATCATCACGGTACGCACCCTTTGAAAATTCCAATATTTAGAAAATTAAACAAAATTAATATTCAATAAACAGACGTCAGATCAATGTCATCGACACAAGTACAAGAAAGTAACGCAGAATCCCAATATTTTACTCTGAATTATTTGTTTATTTTACTATAAAAAAAAAAAGTATTAACCAAGACTTGGATCTCATTTCTCAAAGAGATTTCTCAAAATTCAGAGACGAATTCGATATGAATTTGGCGGCTAACAAAATGCTCTCTGTTTGTTTGCCTAGAAAATGCTCTCTGAAATTACGAACCAGTATTAGAACTTCAAACAGCTAATCCGGAGCCTAAAAGAAAATTTTCTTTTCCGATTTATTACTTTCTATACGATCCCGCTCTTCAAAGTCATTTTCCGAGCAAACAAACAAAAAGGAGTAACGGAACTTACAACTCCAACATTGACTTTGTCAGGACTGGGATCGGCCAAGTAAGCCTCGGTGACGCCGAGAATCGGATCCTTCGGCGCGGGCTCGACGCTCCGCCACCAGGAGGACATGGATCTAGCTCCGGCGACGGAGTTCCGGTGGAGAGCCTTCTTCAAAATAGCAGAGCTAAGCGCCATGGAAACACTCTTTCGAAGTTTCTCTCTCTGTGGATGGAACAGGAACAGGAACACGACAGGGCAGTTGTAGAGACGCAACGGAGCGAAAAAGAGGACCCTGAATTTTTATCGGCGAACTTTGTGTGAGTGCAAGTTTATAGATATGCACAATTTATATATGGAGAGAGAGAGAGACAGAGAGAGGTGGGCGTGGGAAGGAGCGATTCATGTTGTTTTTTTTTTTTTTAGTCAAAGTGCAGGTAACGAAAATTGTTTGTTTTTTTTTTCCCCTAAAAAAAGATTAAAAATACCTTATCTAGTGGTTGTAACTTACATATATAATATAATAATAATTTTATATTTAACTTCATCTTAAAATATAAAGATTAAATCTCTCCGTATCTAAGTTTAAAAAAAAACATAAAACACAATTTTAAATAGTAATATTTTATTAAATTATCACTCTTATTTAGGGTTTGTTTGGTAAATGAGTTTGAGTTGAAATTTTTAAATTTCAATAGTAATTTTTTTTTGAATTTTTAGAAAAAATAAAAAATTTTTTAGAAAAAAGATAAAAAATTTTTGAAAAAAAAATAATAATAAAAAATATTAGTTTAAATCATAACACCAAACACCCCTTTAGTTTAATGCAATTCTTATGAAATATATAAACTAAAGAATATATCTGTAAATTGTAGATATAATTGTGCAATAATAAAATGCATCCTAAAATTAAAAAATTAAATAAAATATAAAGCATATGTTTAACATAACCTTTTTAAAGGGAAGGTTTAAATATTTTTTTTTTCCGAACATAGTATAGTTAAAAAAAAGTAATTCATAAAAAAAAAAGGTATGGTTAAAAAGTCATTTTAAAATAAAAAATAGAATAAACAATTTTTGATAGAGTCCAATTCTAAAAAAAAAAAAAAAAAAAGAAAAGAAAAGAAAGAAAGAAAGAAAGGAAGAAAGAAAAACTCTTTTAAAAACAAGTCTTTACTCTAAAAAAAATAAAAGAGTCTTTACTTTTTCTTATTAAAGAAAAACAAAAACAAAAAAAGAAATTTGACTTGTTTGTGAAATGGGCGTGAGCGTCTTGAAGTGCGTGGCACTGGTTTATTAGGATTGTTTGCTGAGAACGGGCTGACGCTTATATTGTTGGCGAAACTTGACCTTAAATTTACGATTATGCCCCTCAGGTCGTTTCGTGGTTTTGAGTTTCGTTTGTCTTGTTTTGGTAAGTCATTTGTTTGTTGCTCCCTCGGTAAACGTGGCGCGAGAGTAAAACTGGATCTGTCTTTCTCGATTCTTCCGACGTCTTCAATGTCAGCAGATGAGGTTTATCCATCCTTCGTCAGTTACCCTTCTAATAGAACAGGATAAATATATTGTTTCACGTGGGCTCGATGCTTTTTAAGACAGGTACAAATGATTTACATGCATTCGCTCAATTTTTCAACCGTACAAGTCCATTTCATTGGTCAATTTGAGTGTGTATCACGTGAAAATTATTTTGTTTTAATTAATCTTTCAGTTAATAAGGGCCTGTTTGGGAATGTATGAAGACAATATTTTAGAGGTTGAGTTAGAAATATGTGTCTAAGGAAAAGACTTTTGAAAAATTTTTGTAATATAAAAAATAATGTAAAAATTTGAAATGTGTTCAGAAAAAAATGCAAATTAAATATTGTCCTGTTCGTCTCGTCGTTATGAGCACTTTGACATAAGAATCATCTCATATCGATTTGAAATAAGAAAGTTATGTATTTTTAAAATTTGAGTATTTTTTAAAATAGAAAAAGAAAAAGTTTGATGTATAATTGATAACTTTTGATCCAAATAGCATTTTGCCATATGGAAATGGTACTTCAAACGGCCTTTAAGTCTGATGGATAATTTAAGTGAGGGAAATAAAAAAGAATCAAATGAGAAAGAAATGAGGGATTCTTTCTCTTTGATGTGAAATAAAGGAAACAAAATTTGGATTAGAATTTTGATAAAACATAGTTAAATACTCCAACCCGAATAAATTTTGATTATAATTTATTAAAGATGACCACTAATGAGCTTAATCAATGGTGCATGTTCAAATCACATGGCAATTTTTATTAAAAATTAATTTTGTTATCAATAATATTAGAGTCTTCACCGTACATTTTCAAATTTAAAGTTAAAAAAGCTAAAGATCATCAATAGAATAGAAGTCTACGCCGCAACCTTGTAAATAAGCCAAGGATTTATGCAACAAAGCTAGATAGGGTGTGTAGTTAAAAAATTAAAAAAAAAAAAAATTTTAAAAAAGGGCTAGATAGGGCAAGCCAAAACGGGAAAAAAGAAACCAAGTGGTCCCATATGACAAATAGAATGCGGATCCACTTAATCATCCACTTAAAAGTTCTTGTTATTGATTTGTTCCATGAGAATGTATGCATGGTTAATTGTGTATATCCAATATATATATATATATATATATATATATATGCAGATCCCCGTAGTTGTCTTCTAGGGCTTCTTGTCCTAATACTTACCCCTACCGTAAAATGTAAAATATTGGATGTCTCACCACTTTGGAAATATGTTTCACCCCACTAGATACCCTATTCTACCAATTTGAACGTCGAAATGCCTTCTCAAATGAACAACGATCGATGCACCTAAAAGGAAACAAGATATGCGAGTGATGAAGACAACCAAATTCAACATGATGTTAGAATTTTATTACTCCAACTAAAAAATATACAAGAGTAATTTGTCAATATATATATTTATATATATAATATACATATATATACAAGAGTAATGCTAGAGAGACTATGTCCATTGAAATGACGATCTCCATTTTTTATATGCCATTCAAAAGTTTACTTGACATAGAAAATGTTGCAGAGGAAGTTACTGTCCTAATTACTTATATATATATATATATATATTTATATAAGTAGCATTCTTCAATTCGATTAAAACTATTTTTCTCTCTTTTTAATTTTTGGTTTTATTGGTCTTCAACTTTTCAAGAAGTGAGTTTTTTATTTTATTTATTATTATTATTTTTTAAAGGTATTTCAAGAAGCGAGTTTAGTCTCTTTCTTTGTTCTAATTAGTTTCTAGATTTAATACTTTTAACAATTTTGATCCCTAATTCCCTATACTAAAAGTGAGGATTTTATTTTTGGAATTTACCGAAAATTGTCACGTGACCATAATGTTAAAACTAGAAATTTTACAAAAACAGTTATATATTATGCACAATTTTCTTATTTTTCAAAAGCTCTGAGAACGTAAAAGATAAGACTAATGCATCTTATTTAATCATCATCTCTTCTGTTCATTTTTTATTTGTTCAATGATTTACAGCTCTCAAATTCACATCCTTTCCAAATGTACCACCTTTAATCCCAAGAATGGATATGAGACAGACAATGCTAAATAGATTTGACATATAATCTTCTTCTATATGTGGTCAGCTTCAGTGCCTCTTTAACAAACCGAATACCAGTTCAACCGAAAATTTTGATTATATATTTATATATATATATATATATCTATATATATTTTAGGGGATCTTGATTTTATATATGCTAACAAGCTTTTGGCAAATTGTATAGGTTTCTTCTCAAGATAAAATAATGAAAACTATGCCTTTCCAGGTCACCCTGGAGCCATTTAAAAGCCAGAATTGGGCTATCTAGTGCATAACATTGATTTCATAATAGAAAATCACATAATAGAATATATATATATATATATATATATATTGTAATTAAACTTTAGGCAGGTCAATTCTATGTGCATTAACAAATAACGGTCGACTTTATTATATATATATATATACACACACACACACACACACATAATATATTAGAGAATTTATTTCTTCAAGCAAAACACACGCGCATTAAAAAAAAATTAAAAAAAATTAAAAAAAAAAGGATTTTTTGAATGATTCCTTCATAAGGTCTGAAGATATTTAACCAGTACTCCGAAAGGTGAAAAATGGAGGGCAACAAGTTCCAAGCGGAGAACCATGCTTGTATTGTATTGTACCGTATTGAATTGAGACAGTGATGAGGGGTGAGAATTCTAGTTCAGAAAAGATCAGCTGCAGCATATGTCAAGTGAGCTCTGAAAATCTGTCTACAGGTTTCGAATTAATCCAGCTTGGTTGTGGCTGCAAAGACGGACTAGGTGCTTCGCATCATCGCTGTGCCGAGACCTGGTTTCAGAGTAAAGGGAATAGGTAAATTCTGTGTGTTCTTTGTTCTACTGGTTTTTGTTTGCATTTCTATTTGCATCTCCGACACCAAAATAGAAAAACACCAATGTTGAACTTACTTGTCACCGGCCAACTTGCTCCTTTCCTGCTCTCTCAGACCGAAACACTCCGCCTGATGTTAGGTCCAGTTTGGGATTGCTTTTGGAGCTCCTAAAGTACTTTAGCTGTAAGCCCGTCGTCCCAAGTGGGCATTCATTCCTGCAAACAGTAACGGGGAGAGATGCATTGGATTTTACATTTTGCTTTATTACGTACACAACAAGCTATAAATCTCTTTCACTTGTAGATATACATTTCCAATTCCAAGACATTATTCCATCTCTGCTTTGCTCCAAATTCACTAATTGAATTATATCGATATTTTTTGCAACTTGGATGACTTTTTAATTTAAATAATTTCAATGAGCTCTACACTCAATAACTCTATTGTCTATGACTACACTCATAAATTGTTTGTCATCAAATTTTCCTTCAGAATTCTAAATAAATACCTTCTCTGCCGTGCAGAATATGTGAGATTTGTGGCAAGGCAGCAAACAACATGACAGGGATTGAAGATACCAGATTAGTGATAAGCTGGAGCGAGACGACAATGATGCCTAGCAGCACAAACACCTCTGAATGCGAGACTTCATGTTGGTCCAAGCATGGCTATTGTCATTTCCTGTTGTCATGCTTGCTGCTACTCTTTTTGGTTGCCTGGGCCATTCAACTAGCTTTATTCAGATAAAGGTGCCTGTGACGCACCTAATGTTTGCTTCTTCACCGCAGAAATGAGAATTCTTCTAGTGACGAAGTATACCATCCAGTGAGTTATGGCAAGGCAGAGGCAGCATGAATTGATCCTGAACTCTATTAATCTGACTGAAACAAAATAAACTAACGTCGTTTATAACATCACATGAGAGATCTGTTCGCCAACATGTATCCTATTGAAAAAGAAAACATAACTGATCGGAGAACGTTTCGAACGCCTTTAAAATATCAGTATTTCACCATACTCAGCGTAAACAAATTGATATGAGACATGCACAAAATTAATCCTCCTCCGTACATTTGAACACTTTTTGAAAGAATATATATATATATATATATATATGTTGTAATAAAGAGTACAGAACAAAGCAGATAAAATTAAGCTAAATCAGTCCAATAAAAATTCCAAGGAAACCATTGTATTTTGAAGTTTTAACGTGAAAGTATCTAACAGGTCTTGCTCTAAATAAAATGGTAAAAATGACCAGTTAAGAGTAGCAAAGGAAAAAACCACACATAAAAACGATGAGGAGAAAATGCAAATGATTATTTTAATAAAGTAATTACATTTCTTTGCCAAAATCATGCTAACTCAGCCCATAAATAACAATTTTCCCTCCCAGAAGGGGTCAGAGTTCCCGAAGCTAGACAACCTCAACTACTTTCTCTTCCTGCTAAAATAAAACAAATGCTGTATCAGTAAAACTTCTCAGAATCACAAGATTAAAAGAAATGCACTCCTGGAAAGGAACAAGGGAAGAACTAATCAATATGCATGTTAGTTTGACAAAATTTTCAAAAGCTCTCCTTCATTCGAACTTGAACAAAGCGTATCAGCTCATCCCAAGCCCATCAAATCAACCTTGTCTGTTCCAAGAATTTTGCCCGTCTGACAGATGAATGTGTCAAATTTTTTACTCAGCAACTTTCCATCATAAAAACCCGACACTGCTTTAAGATCGGCAGTGCACATGTCAGCGCAATCAATCAGGCGCCTTTTATCAATGTGGTTTCAGCACCAGTAGTCACTGTTGCTAATATGTGTCTTGGTGCAATAATATTAGCCCAACACTACTGACATTTGGAACTGAAATCCTTAACATGGTGCTGACTGAGAACTCTAACATTAAAGGATGGTTCCTCGTAATGTATCAATTCGATAAGTTAACACCAAATTCCAGCATTTCTTAGAAACCAATATCCAAGTTGTCAGCGTAATATCCGAGCCATTTGAATCTTTGACTGAAGGTTCTTTGCCTCATGTATAAGCCCCAAGCCACGAAGGCCATTGAGAACTGCCCGTTTGGCAGACTTAGGTATTTCCATGCCATCTCTTACACAAGACAGCAGGAGCTCAGATGCGAACTTATACCTTCTCGCCTTGCAAAGATTATACACTAACGAGGTATAAGTAAAGGAATCCCTGACCTCCATTGAATCAAACAACCTAATTGCACGATCAATCTGGCCAGATTTACCCAATCCATCAATCAAGCAGTTGAGTGCCACCAAGTTTGAATCAAAACCCATCACATTCATGGTTTCTAAATGTCGTTGAGCACTCTCAAAATTACCAGCCTTGCACAATCCATTAATTATGATTGTGTGAGTATAATGATCGCATTCCAAACCCCCTTTCTCTATCTCGTCCAACAGCTTAAAGGCACTTTCCAAATCACCTTCCTTACAATACCAGTTAAGTAAAGTGTTGTAAGACACAAGATCAAGCTCAATGCCGTTTGTCTTCATCTTTTCCATGTAGCTATTTGCCTCTTCCACCCGACCAGTTTTGACTAAAGCAGCGATAACTGTGCAATATGAAAAACCATCAAAGGTATATCCTTTGCTCCTCATTAGCGACATGATCTCAAGCCCTTTTTGATACTGCTTAGACCGAAAACAGCATTTCATAACTGTAGTGTAGGTGATGGCATTCGGCTCGATACCTGATTCCCCAAGCTTCTGGAGAGTTTTCCTTGCCGCCCTCAACCTACGAGCCTTGCAAAGGCCATTAATAAGGATATTGTACGTAATCAACTGCGGAACAAATCCATGATGCTCTAAATTCCTAAATAACATAATGGCATTGTTGATGTAGCCATTTTTACAAAGACCATTTAGCATGATGTTGAACGTAGTCGGGCAGGGAGGAAAATCACTAAGTATGATATCACGAAAAATCCTATTTGCTTCATCTGGCTTTCCTACTTTAAAGAAACAATGCATTAGAGTATTGTAGCTCCATAAGTCCGGAGGAATCCCTGCTTGAAACATTTCATCAAAAAAATCCAAAACTCGAGATGATAAGCGCTTCCTAGTAGCATTGGCTATCAAAGAATTGTAAGTAACAACATCCGGGGTTATCCCAGCTTCTCTCATTCTTTGAAGAATAGAATAGCCTTCATCTAGTCCAACAATCCGACAATATGCATCGACCAAAGTATTGTAAGTCACCACATCTGGAAGTACACCTAATCTTATACCATCAACAATAACTGCTTCAGCCTTTGCCAAATGCCGGCATTTACAAAAGGCGGCTATGCATGTGTTCAACAACAGAGTTGATAACATTTTAACCGCTATAGAAATCAGCTACATCGCCTTCCCAAGAGAAAAAAACATGAACCTGCAAAGCATCAAATCAGTAAAGAAAAACTCAAAACATTTCTTTTCCTTTTGTCCCCTAATTTCAGTAGTAAATCTAATAACAAAAACACATACACAGCAACTAACATGATTTAGAAAACCCACAAATTAATTGTTTTTGGAAATCAGCATCCAACACTGCCTCCAGAAAGAGAGAAAAAAAAAAAAAAAAGTTTCTCACAAATTCCACAAAAAACGCGGTGTTTAACAGAATCACAATAATTCTTTATACAAAAATGATCTAAATGCTCAAAGAAAGCTAATTAAATTCGAACTCTAAATCAGACTTTACCATAAAACGACTAAACTAACTTCACAAATGCTATTACAATTTACAAAGACTGAGAGAAAGCATGAAAATTTACAATTTAGAATAACCCATTAGCTAACTCAACCGAAGTCCTCAAAAAAAAAAAAAAAAAAATCTTTCTCGAGAACCAAACAGCAATTGTCCGACAAATAATGCTAAAGAAAAGGAAAAATCAACCGAACGGTATTCACCTTTTTCTCTGGATCCAGAGAGAGAAAGAAGACGAGGAAAAAAGCGAGAGCCACTCTAAAGATTCGGAACTTCAGACTTCAGAATTCAGACGTGGAGATTGGAGAAGAAAAAATGTTCGAGTTTCAGGAGGTTGCCGAACACCGAAAGACCAAACACGGCCACGACTCAAGGCCCAAGCTGTCACTATGAACTACACTTTTTTGGCTGTCGTTTGTCAAATAATTAATTTCAGGAAAATAAAAATATGATGGAAACGTGGAAATACAACCTCTAATTTTCGTAATTATTAGACTTTTTAATTTGGGTAAGAAATTTTCTTCTCAATTTTTTAATTAAAAATTTAACGTATAAGCTGCAAAACATTTGTTTGTTAGTACCAAAAAACATTCGTTTATAAATTTTGCTGCTTAGATTTTTGTTTTCTAAATAAATGCATCTCAGAATGATATTTTTAATATTTATCAGAACTCCAAAGGACCAAATTGAAAGAGTAAACCCCACCCCCCCCCACCCCCCTTTCATTGTTGAGAACTCTCACTAATGTAATTTACAAAAAGAATTAATGAAACACAAAAACAAAATCAAAACAATATTTTATTTTTGGTATACAAGTGCACTATTTTATTCTCTTTCTGTACACAAGTGAAATATCTTTACTGATTACGAATATAATCTAGCAATAATTCAAATCTCTCATTCTAAGTAAAAAATAAAAAAGAGGATAAATAGTTTTAAACTTGTGTTAAAAATAAAAGAAATCAGATGACAGAGTAAAAAAAAACTTGGGGAATGAAGTAAATAACATTCTTACAGTAAATAATTAAAGCAACTAATTTAGAATAAATAAGCATAAACAATAAATCTACAACATAAATAATTTATTTAACTTCAAATACTTTATAATCATATTACTTACTCTATTTAATCTCATAAAATCCAATTTACTGTATTTTCAAAAAAAAATGAAAAATGAAAAATGAAAAAAGATAGAGACGAGGTAATGAGAGAAGCTGGCCCAAAAGTGTTAGAGGCCCAAAACTGTGAGAGAAGCCCAAGAAGTAGCTCCACTAAGGCTTGCCAAAAGACGAATTTGGCCCACCACAATAAGACGGCCCATGAAAACCCTAGCTCGGAGGAAAATCCTTGTAGAAGAGTTCGTATACATATTAGGGTTTGTTCCACCTTCTCCCACTTCTTCCCAAAATCCCACCAGTCAGTCTCTTCTCCTGCGGCTGCAACTCCACAAACCCTAAAATGGTACCCACTCCCTCTTTCTCTTCCCATTTCCCTGTCTTTTGCAGAGTCACTTCTTTAGTCTATCTTATTCTCTTTTTTTCTTTTTCTTTTTTTTCCCTCTAATTCATTCAAATTTTGACGAAATGCAGGCTTCGGATAAGAAGTTGGCGAACCCAATGAGGGATATCAAGGTCCAGAAACTCGTCCTCAACATCTCTGTCGGCGAGAGCGGAGATCGTCTCACCAGAGCCGCCAAGGTTTTTTCTTTTTTCTTTTGGTTTTTGATTCACAGTTATCTAAATATATATATATATATATGTGTGTGTATGTATGCATATATGTTTATCGGTATAATAGTTATGGTTTTTGTTTGTTTAAAATTGTAGGTGTTGGAGCAACTCAGCGGCCAATCACCGGTCTTCTCCAAGGGTAATATTTCTCGACTTTGCTTTGGTTAACTTGGTTTCAGATGAAGTAGATTATAGTGTTAGAATTTGGATCTCTGTTTCTCTGTTTTTTTTTTTCTATTTTTGTTTAGCTGCTAGAGAACTATATTGGGATTGTTTCAAATTTTTATTTTGTATTCCTCTAAGTAGAGATTATAGCAGAAACAGGGGAAAAAAAAGAATTTTCTTTTCTTGCCTTGTGATCTAAAAATGCATATTTTACTAGAGAATTTTCCTTTCACCTAGGGATTTTCCTGTAAGTTTTTTGTATTTTTTATGTTCAGGCACAATTAAGTGAGAAAAAAAAAAGTGGTTTAAAAGAGTGACCACGGAACCATGATTTTTTATGCTCTGTCGAATTTATTCCTGTTTTGTTCTGGTTCTAAGTCTGCTTAATTTTGGAAAGCTATCTACTTTATTTTTGCTATCTTATGTTTTTTCTGGTTGTGTTTGGTCTTTCTAATATGTGTGTTTATCATTGATCCGACAGCAAGGTACACTGTTAGATCCTTTGGAATCCGTCGTAATGAAAAGATTGCGTGCTATGTCACTGTCAGGGGTGACAAGGCGATGCAGCTTTTGGAAAGTGGGTTGAAGGTGAAGGAGTACGAGCTGCTAAGGAGGAACTTCAGTGACACTGGATGCTTTGGCTTTGGTATTCAGGAACACATCGATCTTGGAATCAAGTGAGTTGATTCCTTTTTTGTCGATTAAAATATTATGGTTAGGGGAATTATAAGGTGATTGAAGTGAAGAAGCTTAAGTAGCGGTTAAATGACTGCATCTCATGATTATTTTATGAATCTGAGTAGATTGGATTTAATTGCTTGAGTTTCAGCTTGTTTTCGATGTGGCGTTGATTCTACAATTAAGTTAGCTGTGATACTCGTCTTTGTTTTCATCAGATGCATCTTCTTTTTGTTTCATCTTCAAGTCTCAATTATTTCAGCTTATTTACTAAGCATACGTTTGATTCAGGTATGATCCTTCTACTGGTATTTACGGCATGGACTTCTTTGTCGTTTTGGAGCGCCCGGGTTACCGTGTGGGCCGCCGTCGCAGATGCAAGTCACGTGTTGGGATCCAGCACCGTGTGACGAAGGAGGATGCCATGAAATGGTTCCAGATCAAGTATGAGGGTGTGATCCTTAACAAGTCCCAGAACATCACCGGTTAAATAGGCTAGCATGATTTGTGGAACTAGTTTTCAGTATTTGAGATATTAGATAATGTTTGTCTACCATTTTCTTTCAATTTTGGGTTTTTGACAAAACTGGAGTTGATCTTTTCAATATGGATTAATGTTTTTTTTTTCTCTCTCTTATTTTGTTGTTCCTATTGGAATATAATTTTTACTTGGACAATGTTTCAGCAACAGTAACCATGTCAAACAATTGGCTCCTTTCTGTGCGTCTTACGTTTCTTAGCCATTTTCTTTATGGCTAGACGTGGCGCATTGCACAATAGTTTGGATCCTTCGGCTTTTGCGAAATTTATCAATATATGTAGCTATTGTCAAATTTAGGAGACCATCTCTAAAATAGATAAATTGCCAAGACTATTTTTAACCTTTTACAGTAAAAACAGCTATTTGCTATTTTACTCAAAACTCTTTTTTGTGCACCAATATAGAATGCTATTTCAATTTCCATATCTACTTTTTGCCGTAATGATTAAGCTTTGGGACACATAAGAGTTAACTTCTAAGTTTAAAAATGAAAATTAATTGGAAAGAATTGATATACCTATCCATAGAAATCAAGTTGACATTGCCATGATAAATCTACCTTCTAGTAAAGCATTTGTAAATTGTGGTACTAAAAAATAACATGGCATTGGAGGTTTATTTTTCTACCGAAATGTTAAAAATTAACTTTGGACACCAATTTGCCATTGCATTCAAGATACACTACGTGAGTCGTTTTCATAAGGTAAATGTCAACTTTTAGTTTTGACGCTACATTAGAGATGCAAGTATCAAGTTCACAACTTCAGAAAAACCTAAAATTACAAGATGTCATGGAATGAAAGTTCAATGAGTGTTTAAATCACACAAACGAGGGCACCTCAAGTCATCAAATCTTGTTTCCATGACACAGAGTAGATAAAGCCATCAAGACTTGAGTTTACAAGGGCGGCTACAGAAAATGCCAGCTTAAACATCTCCCACCCATTCCTTTAAACGAAGACAGACTTTGAAGTTTTATCGATATGACGTCAAGTTTAAAAGACTCCGTTACATAACACGAAAAGGATGATCTAGACTTTTAGTACAGTGATCTCAAAAACCACTCTGTCCAACAAACTGAACACCCAAAATCCTTACAAGACTGACCCACTGAAATACATCATGGAATTATCAACTTCTTGCCGGCGTAGATGGTATCACCTTTAAGCCCATTAGCCTCTTTAATCGCCGCAATGGATACCTGATAATATGAGTACAAGGAACATGAAATATGTTGAAATCCAAAAGACAAGTAATAAACAATAATTGTGACTCATTTTTCTTGTTTTATCACGGGTTCCACTCTAAGAAAGGACCGATCTTGGACAGTTACAATCTCTCGCATGTTAAAAGTAGCGCAAGTTTCCCAAAAATTTTACATGAATCCCATCCTCTATTCCTTTATTCAAATAAGTAAAGGGCAACAACAAATAGATAATTAAATAAGTGAAAAAATGATTAACCAACTTTCCTTCTTAACTTCATTAGGCGACAAATGACTATATGACTTTGTTAAGCTGACAAGTACTAACTAGCAATGTAGCATCATTCAAAATGGCAGTCTTTAGTTCTTGGCAGGTCCAAAAAGGCAAATAAGAGAAATTTTTTCAGACCCAACTAGTAGAACATAGTTCTACTCGGTCAGCTTGTAACATATTAGATTAAGAAAAGTAGGATGCTTTTATAGAACTTGATAAAGAATCACTGTTAGAACTGTACCCTATAAGGTAAAGTACATTTTCATACCCTACCATAAAACTCTCCGGCAAAGAAGATGTAACCTACGCTGTTATCCTCGAAGAAAATCGAAAATCGAAGATCGCACGTCGCATTTCTCCGATGGAATATTCAAGGAAGAAACAGACTAGAACTTGAGATAAATGTTTTCTTCATGTCTTTAAGGACGTTAGAACTTCCAAAAGCATATGTAATTTTTTATTTTATTTTTTTAACCATCACAAGCACAAATCAAAGCAGGCCCTTTGTATCCTTTCCTTCTCTACACATTCAAAGTAGCCAAATGAAACGACAACAGAGTACTTGATTCTACGAATTCTCTCTCTACGAATACTAGACAAGTATACACATGCAATGCACAAACAAAAAATGACAGACACATGAAAATGTTACCCCGTATTTTCTAGAGAGCCCCCACAGCGTATCGCCTTTCACAATCTGTATTGTTCTACGTGAGGATTCTGGGGGCTTTGTCTCAGCTTGATCCACCCAGGTCATAATTTGCTGCAACAATAAACGACAAATCAAAACTAATCTAAGAACTGCAACCAATATTTTAACCCGAAAACGGGAAGGAAACAAATGTAACTTTAAACCCAAAAAAATCAGCTAAACAGACAAAATACTGGGTCTCTCCACTTATCATACTAAAAACGTAAGACAACAAAAGGGTAGCTCCAGTTTTATTAAAAAATAAAATCAAGAAAACAATTCTATATTACTCACTCAAAAACTGGAAAAAAAAAAAAAATATATATATATATATATATATTACTCACTCAAAAACTGGAAAAAAAAAAAAAAAAATGTTTACCTTGACGATGGGATCTATGGGAGGGAGAGGCTCGGAAGGAGTCTGATTGGGCTGAGTTGAGTCAGCCAGTGGGGGAGGTTCGGTTCCTCCATTCTTGGTGAGAGGGTTAAGGGCTTTGAAAATGCTCATGGCGATGCCGGAGGCAACCACGAAGCCGGCGGTTTTGGCGACGGCGCTGTCGTTGGAGTCGCCGGAGGCGTGTGGGTCAGACTCCGACTCCGACATCGATTTGGCGGGATGTGGGGATTGTGGGGGCTCCGATTGGGGGTTTCTAGGGTTCAGTGAAAACACAGAGAGAAGTCCTCGTGTGGATTGGTTTTGTTCTGAAAACACAAAGCAAGCTTCGATTCCGAATCGGTCCCGCCTTTATTACACTACACAGGATATGAAAAAGTGTCTCCCCACTAAAAAAAAAAAAAAATCGAATTTTGTTGAAACATAAAATTATTACCTCCTAACAGCTTAAATTTTATAAAAAATTAAAAAATTAATATAATATTAAAGTGAGAGATTTCAATTATATTTTTTATAGAAGAATTTATATAAAAGAGTCATTTTTGGACATCCTTTTTTTAAAAGTCATATTTTTTTTAGTTCCTTATTTGCCCTTCCATTACTTTTTAAAATATATATATTAAATAGAAAATGAAATAAAAAATCTCGTTTGTCGTAACAGCATTTTTATAAAAAAATATAAAATAAAATAAAATCTTTTGTTTTTTTGTTGCAACTTGTAACCGTTTTTGTTTTGTTTTTTCTTTTTTCTTTTTTCTTTTTTGTTTTGTTTTTTTGTTTTTTTGTTTTTTTTTTGTTTTTGTTTTAGGCTTGTATTTTATTCACGACTGGAAATATCGTTCTTCCAAAAGGACCCAAAAATTTGAGTAGAACATTAAGCCACATGTGAGAACTAAAAGAAGAATAGTTAGTCTAGTAAGAAAGTGGGCTATAGAATTCTCATCACGTGATCCGTAATAAACAAAACCACTTCCTCCCTGTCTACAAGAGTCATGAATGTCGTTGATGACATTAGCTTCGAAAGATAGTTGCTCCGGTGAATGAACAGTATTGTAAACATTTAGGGCGTCCGTTTCAACTATCCAATCCTTATAACCCCTAGCAAAGGCGAACCAAGAGCCCTCTCTGACCGCCAAGCACTCACCAACATGGGGAGAGAAGTTCCCAGCCATACGACGCAAAACAGCCCCTAGGACCACACCACAATTATCCCTGGCCACGACTCCAATGCCCACAAATCCTGTGGCCTCCTCAATTGCTACATCAACATTGATCTTGACGCACCCATCTGCGGAGCTTGCCATTTATGCTTTGGCACCACAACCTTAGGCTGGATAGAGTCATCAATACCATTGCAGGTGAAAAAATCGCCAAGAAGCCTACCTGCCCGAGAAAAAACTTCCTCCGGACTGTCACACTTCCCCTCAAAAACCCATCTGTTCCGATCAAACCAAATAGACCAAAGCAACATGCAGAAGATAGCCACTTCATCACCTCGACTATTATCAGCAATATGTAAACAAAGAGCGCTAATGGGTCCACCTTTAAAAGAGTCCAAAACAAGACGCAAAGCCGAGGTCCACCAAACCTTCACGAGCAGTCGGACACATCCAGAGTGCGTGACAAGAATTATTTTCTTCATCTCCACATCGCGGGCATCTTGTAAAGCACCCCGAACGGGGAGGGCGTTGTGGAAAGCCCTCCAAGCTTGAATTTTAACTTTGTTTGGCATTCTTGCAGACCACAATCTCTGCCACCAAGATAATGCCACGCTACCACTGGAACCACTACCCAATACATTGGACTCCATTTCAATATTCTTGTAACATGACCTCACAAAATATATTCCTTTGGGATCATAATGCCAAACTAGCTAGGCAATCATTCCTCCGTCTGGCACTAAGAGGAATACACAAAATCTGCCCCCTGTCCACAGGCCAACAAATCTCATGAATTTTAGTGTGTGATCAGAGAAGAAACCCGTAACTCGCTCAACTCCGAAGGAGGAGCCGTGATAGGACGAAAAGTTACGGGTCTAGGCTACCAAGGATCCCCAAAAGCACGAACATCTTCCCCGCTCCCAATCCTCAAACGAAGTCCTTTCAGCAACAAATGCTTCTCCATGTATAGGAAGGGTTACAGCCTTCCGAAGCTTCCAGGAAAGTTGAGTTCGGAAAGTATTTGGCCTTGAGCACCCCACTCATAAGGGACTAAAGCTTTGTAAGGATTCGCCAACCTTGCGTAGCAAGTAGAGCACGGTTGAAAGCCGAGATATCTCTGAACCCCATTCCCCCCTCCGCCTTAGGTCGACACAAAGTCTCCCAGCAGATCCAATGTATCTTTTTATTCTCTACTCCTCCACCCCACCAAAACCGAGAAATATATATTGAGGGATTTGATATCTGTTGGAGAATGAGAGTAGAGCAACAGGTAAAGAAAACTTGAAACAAAAATGAGTTTAAGGCGTATTTGGAATACTTTCCTTTAAGGTTTTATTTACCATTACTTCTAAGTTTGCTAAAGAGTTTAACGGTAAATTATCCTCAAGATACAACAAACCCTTGAATATAATATCTAGTAATAATATTGTATTTCAGAACAAAGATATGAAATCTGTAAATTTTTAGAGATTTTAAAAACATAGAGGTGCCTTTTCATGAACCGTTATAACCATGGTAATCCATGTAACTTTTCCAATAGGTGCCTCTTCATTGCAAAGATATCTCTTTTTGTATCTATTCAATTATCATAAATGATATTAGTATATATTCAATTATTATAAATGATATCAGTATCTATTCATGTTATCTCTTTTTGTTATAACCGTATTTTTATAAAAAATAAAATAAAATCTTTTGTTTTTTTGTTGATTCTCTAATTATTAAAAAAAAAAAAAACGTTCATTAAGTCGTTTTTTTTTTCTTGTGTATGTTATTTTTTGACGTTCATTATATAGTTTTGTTTTTCGAGGTCGTTGTTTCAATAATTTTCTTTTTTAGATTTTTTCCCTTTGATCATTTTGTTTTTTCTTCTTTTTTGTTTCTGGAGTCCATAAGTTTTTATCATAATGACTTCATCACAATGCGTCTTTACTTGTAACATTTTTCTTTTAACTGTTTCTATGATGCTGTAGTGATCGAGCACGGTGTTAATGATGAGTTCATCTAAGCATTCATTGAAAACGTTGATTTGTTGGAAAATCAAGATTATATAGTGGATGATTTTACCGGGGTTTTGGTGACGTTGATGTGGAAAGACCACCGGTTGATTACGACCTTGAACAGATAGAATTTTTTCATCCAAGGAATAAGTATTAAATATTGTTAGTTTGATGGCTATTAAAATTAAACCATTTTTAGATTAGAACTAAAAAATCGAACCAAAATTCATATGTGGTAGAATGTATGGAAGATAAGGGGCGTGATATTTGGATAATTAAGAAGTATAAATCCACCCATTCGTGTCCTCCGGATATCATTCAAAGGAACCGATCACAACTCACAATGCCATCACTACAAAAGGGTCGTCGTTGGACTTGAGAAAAAGAGTTTAGCAAGGCGAGTAAAGGGAAGGAGGTCTTGTCATCGCGATTTTCTCCTAATCGTGCCCACATCGATTCAACCACCATTCTCACAAGTTTTATCTAACAAAATGTGCGGTCGAGATTTGCAAACACATCATGTTATGTGCATAAATATATATGCTATGATGGTTGTGATATAGACTGTCTATAATGTAACTAATTCATTTTATGCAGTATCATAATGATAGGGTTCTTATAATATTATTATAGTTTTTTATTATTTATTGAAATGATAGAGTTATTTTTGTAATTACTCCAATATCTTTTTTTTTTCCCCTAAAGCATATCAGTTCATTAATTCATTATATATATTATAATGGCAGGGTCATTATAACATTTGTTGTAATGACCCCAAAATCTGTTTTATTTTTATTTTTATTTTTTTATCAGCTTATTAAATCTTATAAAGGTATGTCGTCATCGTAATGACTACAACATTAGTCTTCTTTCTTTTCTTTTTTTTTTTTTTTGAATTTGGGGAGAGGGGATTGCACCTTTTGATAGAATTAAATATAGTATTATCGCTAGTATATACATACAACCACGGAAAAATGGAAAAACAAAGAAACATTGCAGCATTAATTCTTATAAAGACATGAGCATTTTCGTAATGACTACTAACTTAAGTCAATATTGAGAGAGAGAGAGAGGAAGGAAAAAAAAAAAAAAAAAAAAAACCCAAACAGACACTACATCCGCCTTTCAGAATGCAATAAAAATAAAAATAAAAAATCCATAGTAATGGAAGTACTTTTCATAAATCATGGCAGTCAAAAAATAATATGTTATGAAAGAATGCGGAAAAAAAGAAAGAAACTTTCCCCTTAAAAATAGCAACGTGGAATCCCCATATGGAAGTGGTTATAACTAGAGGTGGGAATTTGGGCCGGGCCAAATGGGCCGGCCCGCGGCCCGTAATTTAGGCCCGGTCGTTGGCCCGGCCCGACCCGTATTTTACAGGCCCGGTAAAAGCCCGGCCCTATAGTAAGAGGCGGGCCAGGCTCTCTTTCTAGACCCGGCGGGCCGGCCCGGCCCGACCCAAAAATTTAGACCCAATGGGCCCGGCCCAGCCGTATTTTGAAATTTTATATATATTTTTTAATTAAAATTTTAATTAAAAAATTATACATATTAAATATTAATATTATAATATTATATTACATATATAAAAAAAAAAAAAAAACATTATAGATTAGCCGTTGCCAACGGAACCAAGTCAACCTATGACTAAAAAGAAGAAGAAAGAAGGGAAAAAAAAAAAAACATATTATAGCCGTTGGTTTCCAACGGCTAAAAAGAAAGAAAAAGAAAAAAGAAAAAAAAAACATATTAAACCAACGGCTAAAAAGAAAGAAAAAGAAAGAAAAAAAACATATAATAAATAGTATAATAAATTTTTTTAAACAAAGTATAAAATTTTTTATTTTTTATCTAAGATAAAATATTAAGATAAATTATTAAATTATCAAAAATATACAAATTTATTCAAAAATTATAAATAAAAAATAAAATTAAATAAAAATTTTAAAAATTAGGCCCGACCCGCTCTAAGCCCGCGGGCCGGGTCGGGCCGAGCTTATATTTCAAAAATTCAGGCCGATCTGGCCCGACCCGCATTTTTACAATAGCCCATCGGGCTCGGACCGGCGGTTCGAATTCCCAACTCTAGTTATAACTATCAGAATATATATATATATATATATATATATATTTCCTTCTCAAAAAGCCCAACGATATATTTTTAAAAAATAATCAGGAAATAATGGAAGGGTAAACATGGAAAAAGACAAATGCGAAAATCAAATTTTGTTTAAATTTACAAATAACTTTGTTTTTGGATATTTTTTAAAACAAGAGTCTTAATTTGACCATATATGTAAATGATCCCTTTTTGTAACTCATTTACTATCATTTGTGTGGACTTCCTCATAAATATTTATGTTGGACTTTCTAATCAATATTTGTCTAAAAAAATTAGGAAAATAACTATAAATTTGGTACCTCCTTATAATTTTGTCATCTATAAAAATAAAGTTGATAATTTTACCATTTCATAATATTTAATTAAATAATTAAATAAAAAATAGTAAATAGATAAAAATACTCTTATCTTTTTATTTTCTTCTCTTTTTTATTTATTGGAATCGTTTTCATATAACTTTGACTCCGATCGCCGGCTGCCGACAGATCACTGGTCGCCGCTCGATCACCAATAGAATACAAAGTGAATTTTGATATAATGCAAAACAAATTCCGATATAATGTAAAATGAATTCTATCACTATCTAAAACGGTATTAGATTGTATCAGAATCCGAGAAGGCAAAACGGATTCTAATATAATTCAAAACAGATTCTATCAGAATACAAAATGGATTCTACCTGAGAAGGCAAAACGGATTCTGATAAAATGCAAAACGGATTCTGATCGAATACAAAACTTAAGTACAGAGAAAAGCATTTTTAAATTTTCTATTTTGAAAATTGATATAAATTTCTTTTGTTTTTCACTTTACTTGCTTGATTTGACGAACTGTGTTCTCTGTTCAGTGCTAAATATTATATATATTATATGCACATGCTCACTCACATCTATACAGATGCACATATATGTATATAATTACATATAAAGTCGGAGAGATTTAAAGAGAAATAGGACTCTAGTTTTTTAAGGATTCCGTTGGGATCATTGGTCACATTCCAATCAAGACGCCAACCAAGTGCAAACCATCTCTTTAATATAGAACTAAGTGTAACAACAGGCACAATGAATTTAATGATTTTGGTATTGTGAACTTTGGAAAAGTACTTGAACAATTCGATAGAATCCATAGGAAGCATGTGTTCTTTTTTTTTTTTTTTATGAATGATTTACTTGTTTTCGGTGGTTTGTTTGCCAATAAATTTTTTTTGTTGGTTTGGTTTGTTTTTTGGTGATTTGTTTGTCGGTTTCTTACTTACGTTTGTTTGCCAGGAAAGTTCTTGGTATTGTAGGGTGAAAATAAAAGCATTAACAATTTTGTGTTTCAACCGGATATCCCAAAAAAGAAAAAACTATGGGAATCCTTTTTGAATTCGATTAAAATCCGTTTTAAATTCTATCAGAATTCGTTTTGCATTTTATCAGAATGCATTTTGCATTCTATCAGAACGCGTTTTACTTTCTCAGATTCTAGTATAACCCATTTTACACCCTTATAGAATTTGTTATGCATTTTATCAGAATCCGTTTTGCCTGTTTTACATTCTATCTGAATCAATTTTACCTTCTCGAATTATATGAGAATCTGTTTGGATTCTATCAGAATTCGTTTTGCATTATATCATAATGCATTTTGTCTTGTCGAATTTTCGTAGAATCCATTTTGTATTCTAATAGAATCCATTTCATATTCTATCAGACTCCGACCATTTTTCATTCTATCGGAATCCTTTTTTTATTCCATTTTGCATTCTCATATTATGGTAAAATCCATCTTGGTAACTAACAGAATCTCTCTGACTATTAAAGCCGGATACGTTTGGCCATCTTTGTTGAGATCCAAAATATATATATTCTATCAGAATCCACTTTGAATTCTAATAGAATCTCTCCAACGAGCCGATAACCGGAGTCGGATACATCTGATCATCTTTTGTTTAAATATGAAAAAAAATCCGGCTACTGGCGAGCAGAGTTGGATACATCCAGTCATTTTTGTTGAAATATGAAAAAAAAAAAATAATTCCAACGACTAGAGACCAGCGAGTGAACGGAGTCAGAGATATATAAAAAAAATATTCCAATAAATAAAAAATAAAATAAAATAAAGAAATGGGTATTTTTATCTATTTATTATTTTTTTCATTTAATTATTTAATTAAATATTATGAAATGGTAAAATTATCAACTTTTACTCTTATGGATGGAAAAATTATAAGAATGTGTCAAATTTAGGGCATTCTTGCAAATCTCCCTATTTGTCTATACGCTTGCTCATTATCTGACTTACACACATTCCAACAGCTTGAACTTTTTGGAGAATTAGTAAACTAACAAATTTGAATTATTAATCCAATTTTTGCAGGAATTTGTTGGGGTTTTTTTTTTTTTTGAGGTAAATTTTGGCGACGAACCACGTGTCAACAACAACCATGAACAACGACAAAGGTAGAACGACATGTCGTTTATTGAATTTATGCTAATACATCCGAGCTTTAGGTGTTAAACGACATGTAACGTTCTTAGCGTCATCACACACCGCACGATAAAGGACTAAAAACGACGACATGAGGACATGTCGTTGGATTAACTTTTATGTTGTATATGGTAGTAAACAAGCTTTACATTAAACTAAACGGCATATCATATAGAGTGACGATATGCCGTTCTGTGTTTAACACTACAATAATCATTTTAAAGGGTTAACCAGCATGTCGTTTTCATCCATCATACGTTCGCTCGACAAAATAGGAATTGCCATTTGTAGTTTTTAGTTTTAACTACTTTCTATCAAACGTTTGAATTTTGAATTTTTTTCTTAGTAAAATATCTTATCTTCTTTTATTTTTTTTGGTAATTTTCTTTTAATTTCATAATTTCTATTCTATTTTCAGGTTATTTATATCAAAAATCGTCAGTCCAGATTTATTATCCTAAACTTTTTATTTTATTGACAGTCCTCTAATAATATAATAATCTATTATCTAAATTTATTAATAATTTAAAATTAACAAATTATCAAAACACAATCTAGAAAATAATCATTAAAACAAGAAATGAGATATTAGATCTGAATAAAAAATCCTCGGGTTTGCATTTTATAGCCGCATGTCTCTATCTCGTTTCATCAAGCAAGCTTTAACGAAGTATTCGTAGGCGGTACACAACCCCGCGGGAGGGGTGTGGAAAGCCGACAAAAAACAGCAGCTTGAAGCGTGAGGGAATAATTATCCACGCTGTGACACGTGCCCACAAGTATGCAGAACGTACTCTAACTTCCACGCTAGATTCATCTTCACTTCCTCTAGATTCTTTCCACAAACATTTGGTTGCAAAATCGCCATGTCAGCCTCAGAGCCCTTTCACGCCAAAATTTCTTCCGCCTCAAAAAAAAAAAAAAAACAAAATCCCAATTAATTCCCATTAATCCCCCACCAAAAATCTCTCTCACACTCTTTTCAAACTCTTCTTCTTCTAATATTAAAATCCAATTTCTCTTCTTCCAAACACAACACAACACAAACGTTTGCAGTTCGCAGTCTCCAATGGCTCAGTTACTGTCCCCTCTGTGCGCCGCAGAAGCACTAAATCTCCAGAACCCTTTGTTACTGAACTCGTGTCCTAGAAGCCCCTGTCGTGCTTTTGCGAGGACGAGCGGCGGTTTGACTTTGACCGGTCATGGCGGGAAGCGGAGGGGCTTTGGTAGAGTCAGAGTGACGGCTAAGGATTCGGCGGCTTCGGTTGACGCCGTCGCCGATGATTATTATGAAGTCTTGGGCCTGGTAATGCTTTTTGGATCTTTGATCAGTCGTTATTCTGTTTGGTTGGCGAGAAAATGGAAGACAAATAGACAGAAAGTTATGGTTTTTTTGTTATTGGACATGAAGACAATATGTGATGTGGTCATTTTAATGTTAGGGGCCAGAATCTCTTTCTTCTCCGAGAATTATGATTGTCTTTCACTTTTTTTTTTTTTTTTGGATTTATGGTATTTTAGTTTCTTGAAATTTGAATGAAGTAGCTAGTTGCTCTCTGAATTATTAATTAATATAGGTTGCTTCCCAAATTTAATGGTAGGTATCTCTAAAATTGATGAATAATGTTAAGATTTAGAAGGAAACACATTCAAGCACACGACATTCATAGATTTTAACAGAAAATTTGAACTGGAATTCAAATATTTATAAGAGAAAATACCGTAGTAAAAAGGTTTTGATTGTGTGCTCCGATTATCATCCAAAATTGAAATCTTTTCTGTCAAACGAGCTCATGTAACGTGCATGGCGGCATTTCTATTTAAATTTAAACAGCCTTCATTCTGCATGTTCTGTTTTTGGGGGCACTCATCAAAAACTTTGTTTTATTGAGAGGGTAATTTGTAAAAATTGAAAGTTTACTAGTAACTTGTCAATCATGAAAAGTTAAGGGACCAAATGCTTAGTAGTATTATTATTTTGATTAATGGGCAGTGATTAATATGTGATGATTCAATAATTGACATTGTTCGCCTCATGTTTTTAGCTCCCAGATGCTACACCGGCGCAGATAAAGAAAGCCTATTATAACTGCATGAAAGCTTGTCATCCAGATTTTAGCGGCAATGATCCGGAGACCAATAATTTCTGCATGTTCATCAATGAGGTCTACTCGGTGGGTTTCCGTTTCAAATTAAATGGTGTTTGAGCTTTAGGAGAGTATGTTAATTAGACATTCTTTTCGTGCTTTCACTAGAACTCGACTTTTGCAGTGCAGGTGCTCAGTGACCCTATTCAGCGCATGATCTATGATGAAATCCATGGCTATGCTTTGACTGCAATCAACCCGTTCTTAGAAGATTCAAGCTTTAAAGATCACGCGTTTGTTGATGAGTTTAGCTGCATAGGTATGTTTAGGAGTCTTCTTTTCTAGTACTGCTTTAGTTTTTGGTGTTATTGCTTTTATATGTAAATTGGGGTTTCCTTTGTTGAGTGTATTCTGTGTTAATAATAGTCAAGCGGATTAACGTTCAAACTAGCAGAGGGTTGAATAAAATGGCTGCTCAAGTCATAGTCTGGGTTACTTTAATGGAAGAACCTCTACAATATATATGGTTTTTTTTTTTTTTTTTTTTTTTTTTTCTCTTTTCCCGCAGGATGCAAAAACTGTGCCAATATGTGTCCAGATGTCTTTGGAATTGAGGAAGACTTTGGAAGAGCTAGAGTGTATAACCAGTGTGGGAAACCAGAATTAGTTCAACAAGCAATTGATAGTTGGTAAGCGTTTGCAATTCTGACTAAAAATTACGCTTCGACTCTTGTCTAGTCGCCTAGACTGATTCAGTTCTGTTTAAGGCTGGACTATGTTTTTCTCCTGATGATCATCTGGTTATTGCCCTTGTCATTTTGTGGTTCTCTTTAACCTTGAACGGCTAGTAGATGTACCATCTGTAGCAGATACGCTTCTCTACCAATCCAAGACTTGGTTGAGTTTGAGTACTTAAGAAGCTTATAGTCATCCAAATTCAGAAATACCAGTAATATGATAGTAAATTTCAATGCCCCTACTTCTGGTTTAGGATGTTTATACAATGGTAGGTCTTGTAGAACTCTTGTTCGACACTTTAAGTCTAGTACCTTTCATGTTAAAACACAATGACAATTTGTACACAGATCTTCTGAACGTTGAAAAAAATTTTAGCTTAAATGGTTTACTTTTCAACAATTGATGGAAGAATCTTCTTTTTTGTTTTTTCAGCCCGGTCGATTGCATTCATTGGACTTCTGCTGCACAACTATCCTTGCTGGAAGATGAAATGCGCAGGATAGAAAGAGTAAATGTAAGCCAGATGATCACCTCTCTCTCTCTCTCTCTCTCAAGCATATACGATAAATTTCAAATAATATCATCTTCATCTAAAATTCCTATGTTAAACTGCTCAAATTTGACACCCTATTTTACCTGCTCATGGCCGCTATTTATAATATTTTCCCCTCATATGCATGCATATGTATCATTTTTTTTATAAAAATTTTCATTTAAGCAGCTAATCGGGTTTCTAAATGGTGGTTAGGTTGCGTTGATGCTTTCTGGAATGGGCTTGTCATCAGTAGATGTGTTCAGAATGGTAAGAATGTTAACCGAAGCATGTTCTAATTACTTATAGCACATATACATTTGAATTTTTGTCCAATTTCTTGGTTTTGCTACACTTGAAGATTCTCCTATTTTTGCTTCCGAAGTAGCCGTAATTGTCACTTGACATAACGGATCAACCATTCTTGGTTGAACTGTATATCTGCAGTTGTTTGATGACCAAAACCGGGTGTTCATTGATTTACTGATTTGTTCTTTAGAAACTCCTACTTATCTGTACTTAATATATAATTTGCAGGCAAGTACTAGATGGGAAAAGAGGCAAGCAAAAGTATTGGTAGGAATTCCTATTTTAGTTCTCTTTTACATCTTTTCTCGGCCACTATTACTGTATTGTATCATATGAATTTTCGTGTTCTGCTTTGTCGAAGTTTTCTATGTTGTTGTTGTTTTTTTTCTTCTTCTTCTTCTTCTTGGAGCGAATCTAAGTTTTCTATATTGAATCAATAGAATGATACTTAACACTTGCTACTTTTGTATAATCAAAATAAATTTAGTTCTATTTCGTACTATGTTCCATCTAGTTACTTGATGCAGCAAATTATAAGGGGTTTTTTTTCCCCCCCTTTCAGCTACAAGCTAAAATAAGGATGACAAGACAGAAAGATGGTAAAAAAACTGAATCATACTGGTCCAATCTTTGGGGAAGTCCCAAAGAATACAAAAATTCAGGTACGGTGACATTTCGCTTCGTTTTTCAGATACTAAATTTTTTAGATACTAAACTTATTAGCTTTCACTTCTTTTTTTCCTTTCATTTTATTGTTGCTAAGCTAAAGAACACTTTTTTTTTTTTTTGGTTGGGGTGCAGAAGAGGAAGTCAAAGAAAGAGCAAAAAGAGCCGCGGCGGCGGCTCGAAGATGGAGGGAGTACTCAAGAAGGGGTGCCGATAAGCCTCCTACATATAAACTTCCTGATGAAATCTCCAATAATGAAAACTGACCGTTACTACTTGTTGAGCAATGCTAAATGTACTCATGAATAGCGCAAGTGCAAGATTTCGGTCATTGATTCTTGTGGGATCCACATTATCGAGTGGCTCATAAATTGCATTTCACACCACTCGAAAATATGGTTAGCATTATTCTTAATTGTATTCTCGAAAACCTTAGTATTTTTCTAGAATACACAAATAAAATTGCATTGACTATCGTATATAGGGTTATTGAGAACTCTTCTTAGCTCTATACCTCAGGCAGATATGGATCTTCGTAATTAAATGTATAGACACGAGATCAGATTTTTATATTGCATATATTCGAGTATTATTGACAAATATAAAAAAAAAAAAAGAAAAAAGGAAAACCGGAAAAAGAAAGGATAGTAATTTTTTCTTTTTAAATTTTACAGTATGAGGTGCTTATGATTTTTATTTAATAACAAGAAATTAGAACACTTTCGGGAGTTTTAACTCAAATCCTTCTTTTTTTTTTTTTTCCACTTGTTAAGCTATTCCGGACAGTGCAAAGAGAGTTTTGTGCGTTCAAACAAAGCTACTTCAATTATTTTTAAGCCGTTTGTTCAAAATTGTCTTCCTTCTTTTTTTTTTTTTTTTTTTTTTGGGATAAATTGTCATTTTTTTGGTGGCTAGAACTGGCCAAATTGTTCGATGATATCTAAAGATGACATTACCATATCGAGTTAATTTATTTGACCAGTCAGCAAGAATAATAAGCAAAATACATAGAGACTAAAACTATGACCAAGAAATTCTTATAAAAAACTATGACCAAGAAAATCGAACTTTAATTATTGGTCTTCTACCATTAATTAATCAGACTTAAATTGTGGTTGGACTTTTCCTAAAGCTGGTACATGACATATAAATATTTTTGTATTCGTTTTTTTTGGGGTTTTCAATCTTAAATGACAATTTTTAAAGCACGTGAAACATGCGACAATGATAGGATGTTTCCTCTTCCTTGAAACATACTTATTACGCCTTGGCTATGATTAAAAATTGCTTGCCCTATGTTGTGACTCTTAAAAGAGGAGTTGAGATTAGAACAACTGACAAAAACGTATCTTAATCTGCAAATATTTGTGAACTGGATGGATGACATTGCAGTGAGCCAATCATTGATGTCAAGCCTAGACACACAAACTCAAATGTCTTCCTTCCTTTTTTTTTTTTTTTTTTTTTTTTTTTTAAACTATGGATAAACAATTACAGTTCTAGTTGTTAGATTTGCTTTTTGATAGACATATAAATAAGAGTAATTTTACATCGTACAATACAAATTTTTAAAGTAGACATTTAAGATTATACTGTTACGAAATAATTGTTAAAACTACAATTCCTAACGTAGCAATGATAATGGTAGAAATTAGAAAATTCATATTTCCTATTGATGTACCTTTTAATACAAGAGAATTTCTACGTACGGTAAGAAACCCTTTTTTCAATTATTAATCGAGACTATTGTTTTAATTGTTAAAATAATAATTTCTATATAAATTATCTTATAATTATTTTTTATGTATAATTATCATTTTCTATATATAATTATTTTTATATTTCAATTATAAATAGAATAATTATTTGAACCGTTAACGGTCTAATATATAATTGAGAGCATTTTATATGGTGCTGTAATTTGCATAAGAGTAGTAGTAACTGCACTATTTCAAATCTTAAAAAAAAAATAATAATAAATAAATAAAATAGAAGTAGTATTAAGATGTCAGTGAGCACTATGTAGAAAGATACTGTGTCTTTTTATGTGTTATGCGAGAGATGATCGGCAGAGCAACTTACAATTCACACCCCCAAAAAAGAAAAAGAAAAAGGAGGCAGAGGCAAATTTGCCCCTATATATAGTTAAGATCATCTTATCATTATTCCCTCGTCCTCCTTATCCTCTGGAAATGCGATTCACGTTGGACTCTCTTGTTTTCTTCTGTGATTATTTTACTTATTTTTCCGGGAAAACAAACACTTTTATTTATTATTTTTTTCTTTTTTTGGTAGAAATGGGAAATTAAACAACCATTTTACTTCAAGTGGGAGCGTCCTCGAGTGACATGATTATTGTTTAGTGGGTACACCTTTTTTTTTTTTTTTTTTTTTTAATATGGCCATATTGCTCATGAGTATGAGCTAAACATCTCCATTATTGTGTTCAATAATGCACTAAAATATGAGTCACTAAAACCCAAATTACAGATAAAAAAAAACCAAAATTATGGATCAAAACCTTCGTTTGCTTCCATACACCACAAGTTTTTCATGAAAGTCAAAACTTTTGCCAAAAAAAAAAAAAAAAACAAACAAACCAAGAACAAGAACAAGAACCAAAAGGGTACTAGAAACCGTGACTATCTTATTTCATTTACAAAATTTCACCTCAACAAGGTTAATTCCAAGCCACCATTTTGCTGAGAATGGAATTATCAAAAACAAAAAAAAACAAAAAAAACAAAAAAAAAAAGATAAAAAGCAATATATATATATATATATATATGTATAGATGTATGTATATGTATTCCTGTTATCTCACAGTTGATGCAACAGTATGAGCCCAGAACCTGAGCTGATCTTTCATGTCAACATCAGTAACCAAAGTCGGTATCTTCCAATTCATCAATGGCGGCTTATTATTCATATTCTCATCCCTTTTTCTGCTCTGATATTCCGAATCCAACACATCCCAGGCCTCGGACAAATAAGGCCTCGAAATCCCTTCACTCCTCCTTTCAATCTTGCTCTGAATCTGATCATCTTCCTGATGAAGAACATCATCTTTCTCTTCTGATCTGTCCGTAGTACCACACTTTCTGCAGAACCTCTGTAACCCAGGAATCATCGAAACCAGCTTCGAGTCCTTACACTCCTCTTCGGTGAAGACAAATCCCAGATCCAGAAACCCTTTTAGCTCCTCAAACTCAAGATCCGACAGGCTCTTTCGCCTTGTCGTTTCACCTAACTGTTTCGATCTTGTTCTCCTCCTTGTTAACCTTGATTCGTTGACTTTCTTCTTCTCCTTCTTCACAGGCAAAACTTCTTCTTCTAATTCTTCAGATTTAGTTACAGCCTCTTCTTTGTTTTCTTCTTCTTCTTCTTCTTCTTCTTTCATTTCTTTGCCGGAGAAGATGGTCTGCAGCTTAGGCGCGGCGAGGACGGAGCTCGGAGAGAGCGAATCGGAGGAGGAGAAGAAGCTCGATTTGGTGTCCACCATGAGGTGGTGATCACTTAGTGACCTTACATTAATATGGCCTGTTGGTGGTGAAAATGAAACTAGATCATCATGATCATCAACATATTCTAATTGATCTGACGGTGTTTGTGTGATTGTGGGGACAATTTTTGCCTGGCCAAACCAGTTTGAATCGAAGAGGTTGAGAAGAAGTAATTCATCTGCAGCCATTTTTTTTTTCTTTGGGAAATTGTGGAAACTTTGTGAAGCTTTGAGAAGATCAGACTTGTCTGACAAGTTGAGGTTGAGATGGGTTTTATGGGCTAGTTTCTGGTGCTCTCTGCCACTTGTAGATAAGATAGAAGAGTTCTGTACGGGCTTCATTAATTGCCCTTGATATAGGGCAAATATTTCACATGCAGTGCAGGTGGGATAATTTAATATTATGTCACACGTTTTTTTTTTTTAAAATATATAAACATTTAATATGATATATTTTAGTATTATTATGGTCAATATGCCAAAAGTCATCATGTTTTCAAATTCATTACAAAGAGTGGTCGATAGTTTTATTTCTAGCCAATAATTGCGGGCTTTCACACGTTTACACCTACTGCTTAGTGCTGACTTGTATTTACATATATGTTCAGTATATATACTCATGTCGTGGAGTTTAATTATTAATGTTCTAATGTAAAGACATCACAATGAGACCGTCACGAATAAGGTCGGCATGAAGATTGAAAGAGATGTTATAAGACCCCTTTCAGAGGTGCGGGGGCGTAACCCTCATATAAAGAAATTCCCTTAAAAGTATTTTGTTAGTGATTTCATACTTATAATTTTGACTGTCATGATTTTTCTTATATTAAAGTCGCGCTAATTTTAGAATTATTAGAGAATTTAGAGGGGTAAAAAAAGATAAAGAAGTTGAAATGTATGTGATTTTCTCTTATAAGCTTTATCACAATGAATTGTTGTAGTAATTGAAAGTGAACGTAATTTTCACATTAAGAGTGAACTCTTATAAACCATATACATTTTTATTTGTTTATTTTTTTCATGAATCTTTTTAATCTTTATTAATATAGAATTAGGACGTCTAATTAATCACTTTAGACTAAAGTTGATTGAAAAAAAAAAAAACTCCATTCATGGAGTTAATTGAAGTAGTTATACAATATTTAAACACAACCAATATAAGCAGTGTGACGCATTTTAATTAATAACATTATGAGATTCTATTATTTGTACAATGTCAGTCATTCTCATATATTTATATATATGTATATATATATATATATTTCAGATATATATATATATATATATGTATGGTCCTTGTATTACATTGAGAGCGACAGATTGTTAATCTCCAATTAATTGCATCTTACATTATATGTTATATGGATTCTCACTTTCCAAACAATTCAGATAAAAAGGAAGACGAGTGTCAAAGATTCCAAATAAATTTCGATGGGCCATTTCATCAGTGAATACTCTTTGATGAAAAGGATGTTGCCGACAAAAAATCTTGTTTGCACCAGAAAAATAATGCATACAATATGGAAACATTTAAATCTTTTTTAGCCGGGCCTCAAGAAATATGGAAGTCTCCGGATGCAACTTAATTTTCATATCAATTCTTTAAAAAAAAAAAAAAAGAAAGAAAGAAAGGATAATAACAATTGTTTCTAGGGATTTTAAAAGTTGATTGGGTTCATACTATAAATTTAATATGTGCTTAAAATGTTCTGCTATATAAAACTTTTTAATAAATTCAAAATAAAAAAGTTTATTTAGTAAATTTTCATAAACATTTTACTATGAGTATTTTATATAAATATATAGTCATTGTATTGTAATATGTGGTCCTAAAAAGGGGTGGTCTTGTAAGTAGAATAATGGAACCTCGAATCTTCGGATGCTGATACTTCTAAAGCTGAGTCAGGGTCTACTTGTAAATTACTTGAAAGAAACGACATATAGTATTATTTTGGCTTTTTCCTAAAGCACCACGCGTGAGGTAACAGGGCACACACACACACACACGTAATAATATCCCTATATTGCCCCCACCAGTCCCACAATAGTTGAAGCATCGATTCTATGGACGAGGTTCTTTTCATTGATTGGGGGTTAAATTTGTCATCCACTACTTTATTAAGTTAAAAAAATGGGTCGCGGGGTAGTTGGTGAAGTCCACATATTAAAAATTTAACAACAAAAGGTAGCATGATATTTATTTATCGTGAACAGATAAGACTGAAAAATAATCCCAAAAAATAATAAATATACTTATATATATATATACATATTTTTTTTTTCCTTTAGAAAATTAGTAGTAATACGTGTGACAGCCAAACTAGTTCTTCACATGAAAGTAATTAGATAGTATTTTATCAAGTTAACTTGGAGTTTGATTGGTTATATGTACTAGTAACATGACGAATTATTCTTTCTATTGAATAAATTAATGCACTTTAATGTTATTGTTTATTTCTTTGAGATATGGTAACAGAATCATATCTTCATGTAAAGCTGAACAAAGAATAGAAAATCTACATCGTGAAGGGAACTGCCTATATATAATACAGTATTGTGATATGTCATGTATATACTATAAAAATCATATTTATATATATATATAATCTTAAATTCGGTACCTGATAGTATCCGACAGTATAAATTTCAATTATTGTTAATGTGAACTTCAATTACTTGAAATGTGAATTCATATATAAGAAAATGTAACTAAAATGACTGTAAATTCCCTTTATTTTTACACTTACTTTTTCATGAATTCACATTACTAAATAAATGAAATTCATATTCACAATAATTAAAATTCACATCACTAAGTGGTTGTTTGGCACGGCAATTAGAGCTGAAAAAATTCATTTCAGTTCGAACCAAGTGCGTTTGGTTCCCAGTCCAGTTCGAGCCTCCCTCTGCCCGTTGCACAGTGAACCCAAATGGGTTTACTGTTGATTCAGTCGTCCCTGCCATCTCTGCCGTTCACGCGTGCCTCCCTGGCTCCCTCTGCTCCGTTTCTTCCCTCTCGGCTTCCTCCCCACCGGCACCCATGTGGGGCTGTCAGATTCGCTGCTACGGCTGACCCCCAACCAGCTGACGATCTGAACCGATTCAGTAGTCCCGTTCACCTCTCGTCCTTGCTTTGACCCAGGTAAGCTTAAATCCAAACTAACCCGCCTTAGCCCATGAAATCCGTGAAGCAGATGCGTCGCCTGTTGGGGAGGAAAAACCGACGCCGAACCCCTTGGACGATCACCCATTATTTCCGAGTTACGCGAGCTTCTCGGCGACCCATTAAATCGTGCCTTATTCCGACGTCTTCCCCTGTGTACTCGTCGTCGGGTTCGAATTCGCTAACCCAAGTATGCGCTAAGTACCCTCTTTCTCATCCTCAATCTTGTTATGCAATTTTAGGGTAACTTTGTGCTTGTTGATATGCGGTTTGTTCATGCTGCTCACTTTGTCCTTGATTTTGGCTTGAATTTGCCGCGGTTTAGACCCAAAATGGTCGGCTCTGGTTTTGTTGGGGTTTAGATCATTCTCACACCTTGTTTTGGTCATTTAGGGGTTGCATAGATGCTCCACCCTGCATTGAACTGATAGATGTTGAATTTGGTCACTTTGTGCTTGATTTTGGCTTGTTTTTGGCACTTTTTCGACCCAAAATGGTCTTGTCTGGTTTTTTTGGGGAGATCAATCTCACACCATGTTTTGGTCATTTAAGGGCTGCCTAGATGCTCCACCCTACATTAAACTGATAGATGTTGAATTTGGGCACTTTGTGCTTGATTTTGGCTTGTTTTTGGCACTTTTTCGACCCAAAACGGTCTTGTCTGGTTTTTTTGGGATTTAGATCAATTTCACACCTTGTTTTGGTCATTTAAGGGCTGCCTAGATGCTCCACCCTGTATTGAACTGATAGATGTTGAATTTGGGCACTTCGTGCTTGATTTTGGCACTTTTTCGACCTAAAACGGTCTTGTCTGGTTTTTTTGGGGTTTAGATCATTCACACACCTTGTTTTGGTCATTTAAGGGCTGCCTAGATGCTCCACCCTGCATTGAACTGATAGATGTTGAATTTGGTCACTTTGTGCTTGATTTTGGCTTGTTTTTGGCACTTTTTCGATCCAAAACGGTCTTGTCTGGTTTTTTTGGGGTTTAGATCATTCTCACACCTTGTTTTGGTCATTTAAGGGCTGCCTAGTTGCTCCACCCTGCATCGAACTGATAGATGTTGAATTTGGGCATTTTGGTCTTGATTTTGCCTAGATTTTGCAGTTTCCCCATCCGTTTGGCTATGATGATAAATGATCATCAGCATAGATTGTAATTTCATCTGACTGGTGCGTTCTTAACCCGATATCATATAAGTAGTTGCCGGTGTTCCATGCCATGGTATCGGGTCATTAACATGCTTCAGATGCAAAATGTCAATCACTACACACTGAGCCAACTTTATTGTTTTTTATTTATATTTTTTTACCGCGTTCTTAAGGAAATGCCTCGGAAAGCGACGAGTGAGGCGTACCATTGGGATCATGTGAAGGAAACAGTATTCCTTGAAAAGCTTGATTATTACGTGGCATGCAATTCCGGTAGACATCCTCCACTTGCAACGCTCGATAGCTGGGCCAAGGAGTTTAACTCTACGTATGGAGGGGTTCCTGCATACGGCTTAACATTACAGCAAAAGAATGATAGAATGAAAAAAATATATAGGGGTTGGAAGGCGTTGCAATGTCGGACCGGACTAGGATACGATCCGGTGACTGATCGAGTCATCTGCTCAGACGATGCGTGACAGAGTTTTATTCAAGTAATATAACATCGCACTACTAACTGTTATGGGGCTAATACTTTTCCTTTAGCCGTTATTATTGGTCATTTAAGTTGACAAACTTGGTTTGGTTGCAGGTCCATAAAGAGTGCAACCATCTCTAGTACGAGGGGCTACGAAACAAGGAGCTCTATTATAACATATTCGAGAAGAAGCATGCGGCTGGTGCCTCGGGATACGGATCAGTTTCGATGCCAGATGATAGCCCTGCGCCCGTCGACCTGGACGCCTCACAAGACAACTCCGGCATTAGACCGATGACTGGAGATGACCCGACAGCAGGTGTCGGGACCCGGAGGTGCAACAACAGAAGGGCCGGGGCCCCTGCTGGCCCGTCTCGATCTAGAGGCAGCTCTGGCAAGAGGAAGCAGCACGACGAGACGGATGAGATAACTTTCATGGCTATGCAGGAGATAGTCAGTCACTACCGTGGCCGATCAAAATCTGGCCCAAGTAATTCCCGATCAAGTCGTACGGATCACATGCTGATCTGTATGACCACAATGACAGATATGGGTATTCCACCCAATCAGCGGGATATGATGTGGCAATACTTCTCAGCTAATCCAACGCTCCAGCGTACCTTTCACCAGCTGCCTGAGATCGATATGCGAGAAATAATTGCGATCGTTTTTCGTCCGCAGCCACCCCCGACCGATTGAGTTTCATTTTCGGAGTTTTTTTTTTTTAACCATTTGTTTGATATTATTCTTATGATTGGATTGTGTTTATTTTTTCATCTCTGGAAATATTGTAACAAAACCTTTCGCATGTTGATGTTTTTTTAATTATTGCATATTAAGTAACATTAAATATGATTGTAAAGGAAACAAATTTTTCTGACTTGTTCCACAACAAAAATTTGAATACCAGGTAAAACTCAAACTGTAGAGCATATATCAAGTTGTCGGCAACATGAATGAGCATAGCTCCGCATCCGAGCAGGAAGACTAGGGCGTTTACTCAGAAGATGAGAATAGCGATGATGACAAATATGACACGATAGCAGTTGTAGCGGTGACTCTCAGGAGGCGTCGCAGGCATCGGGACCCGCAACCAATGCATAATTCATGCTTGACGGGCAGTATGCGGGTTGAAGAGATTTTAAATGGTCATAACGGAATTTGTCAAGACCTGATAAGTATGAAATCTGAGACATTCAGATCACTCAGTGATCTATTACGACGACGGGAATTATTGAAGCCAACGCGTAACATGGACGTGAATGAGCAGTTGTTCATTTTTTTAACCATTTGCGCACAAGGCGCTACAAACCGACACACTTCTTACTTGTTCCAGCATTCTGTAGAGACAACCTGCCGTTGGTTCTATACAGTGCTGCAGGTTATATGGTCACTGAAGGACGAATTCATCAGACCGCCAGACTACACGGCTGTTCAACCTTTGATTGAAGAGCACTCGTACAAATATCGACCATGGTTTGATGTACGTTTTTAATGTTATCACATAATATTATTGCATGAAAGAATTGTTACAAATGTTGGAATTCTTTATGATGGTACAAAGTATTTAAATTCACTCGTAATGATCTAGGGTTGTATTGGGGCTATAGATGGCACGCACGTCCCATGTGTGCCACCACGGAATAATGCGGACGCATGGATAAATCGGAAAGGGTAGCACTCACAGAATGTATTAGCGGCATGCTCGTTCGACATGAGATTCACATATATGTTGGCCGGATACGATGGATCCTGTCATGATTCCAGAATGTTGGACGAGGCAATAGCATTCTACAGTTTCCCAATACCGCCACAAGGTAAGCATAATTAGCTACTTATAGTAGTACTTTAATATAATAAAGTTTTAAATATATACACACACGTGTAACTCAAATGTTTATTGCAATTTTTGTAGGAAAATTTTACTTGGCAGATTCGGGCTACGCAAATAAGGACGGTTTCTTGAGCCCATTCCGACGAAAGACGTACCATTTACCGGAATACCGAACACGTCGGGGCGGGCTACGCAACCGCAGGAAAGTATTTAATTACACACATGTATCTCTGCGGAACTGTATTGAGAGAACATTTGGTGTCTGGAAGGCACGATTTAAAATTCTTAAAGGCATCAACAGCTACCCGATAGAAAAACAGAAAATGATCCCGGTGGCGTGTGCAGTTTTGCATAATTTTATCAGGATGGTGCAGGTTGGGGATCCTTGTCTAGAAGAGTACGCGTCAGATTATGTGCCTGTATATGGGAACGATGATGTGAATGACGATTACGTGCTTGATGACGGGATCGATGGGGCTGGCCCCAGTATAGGCACGCAGCAACATGGCTCGAGGAGGAGTGCAATGAATCAGTTGCGAGACATGATGGCTGATAATATGTGGGTCAGATATCAATTATCGCCGTGGTATAAAACCACTTGAAAGCCCGCAAGCTTGTATTTTGGGCTATATTAAGACTGTAAGTATTAATTTGTAGTTTTTAATAATGTAAACACAATTTGGTGTTATTAATTGAGCGTATTTTAATTATTAAATTTTCCGTGGCTCGCACCTATAGTAGAATGTTAAATTGAGTTGGGTTCGAGTTGAGTTGAAATTTTCAAGTTAGATTAGTTGTAACTTTTGAAAAAGTATTTATAAGGTTGTTGACTTTTCAGAGAAAGGAAAAAATTGAGGTGGAAAAGTGAAGTTTAGTTGGGGTTCAGGTAAGTTACCGAGGATACCAAACAAATTTTAATAATGTAAACACAATTTGGTGTTATTAATTGAGCGTATTTTAATTATTAAATTTTCCGTCGTTGGCACCTATAATAGAATGTTAAATTGAGTTGGGTTCGAGTTGAGTTGAAATTTTCAAGTTAGATTAGTTGTAATTTTTGAAAAAGTTTATCCGTTTGTTAGTTTGAGTCGAAATATTTTAGTTGTAATAGTAAATTTTTTTGAATTTTTAGAAAACCCAAAAAACTTTTTGAGAAAAAGACAAACTTTTTAGGAAAATGACAAAAAAAAGTAAAGTTGGAGTTCAGCCAGGTTGTTTTCCTTTTCACAGAAAGGAAAAAATTGAGGTGGAAAAGTGAAGTTTAGTTAGAGTTCAGATAAGTTACAAAAAAAAAAATGGAAAAAATTGTTTCTCTATTTCTTCACATCCAAACAGGGCTCTTGTTTTTTTTAAACTTCTCAACTCAAACTTTTTTACCAAACACCCAACTCAAACTAAACTTTTTTTTTCAAATATTTTACCAAATACTTTTCTTCTCATCTCAACTCAACTTAACTCAAACTCAACTCAAATATTTTAACTCCAACTGACGAACCAAACGAACCTTAAATATCATCACATACCGAATTTAAACCATTCATAATTTCATATATATATATATATATATATATACACACACACACGCTATTTATTAATTTGGATGGTCATGATATTTTAAAGGGGGAAAATCAAGAAGAATGGTACGAGTGGTTTTTAACCAATCGATCCAATTGGTGGGCCACATACGATTATTCGATTGGTTGGCAGTTGGTGTCAAATAAATCACTTGAAATAGCAAAACCCCTTTTTGTTTGTATTTTTCACATTATTTGTCGTTGGTTAGCTAAAACTTGCAAGTTGCATTTTCGTAAGGGGATCTCGATGGAGTTTGTCTCCGGCCACAACAAGTCATCAATCAAGTGGACGATGAAATTTATATTAAAGAGAAAAGGTCAATAAAGAAATTAAAATTAAATCTTCGGATCATTTTCTTTTTTTTGTTTCTTTCTTTTGTAGAGAGCTAGACTTTCATTTCAACGAGGGCATCCACTAAATTTTTGTTAAGGAATAAATAACAACAAAAAAATTGTTTCACAATATTTTTCAAACAAACCACACGCATAGTTTTTAACTGCGTCACTGCCCAATTTTCACCAATGTTTGAGATCTAATTCATCATTACAATTATACTATTTTGATTCCAAATCCGAGTATTTTCAGATATTTGATTTAGAAAAGTTGGCAACAATGAGTATTAACAAATCGATTATTCACTCGGCAAAAAGACAACACGAATAAATTAATTAAGGGTTGCCTACACTTTTCATTTAACTTTTGGACTAATGTAAGACTATATATATATATATATATATATATATATATATATATATATAATAGCAAATAATGAAGATGGAAAAGATGAGAGGAAAACTTTTTCTAAACAAAACATAATAGGACATGCCGTGAGTAATATGAATAAGTACATATTTTTATAGTAGAAATAGCATATGCAAAGAAAATATAATGTGGGATTTCTCACCTGACCAATTCAGTGGTTGTAATTATATATATAATTGTTCTCAATGTATTTTTCAACTTTAGAATATATTTACTTTATTTTTTAACATTAAAAATTTAAACCCCGAAACTCCCATTTAATCCTTTATTAGAATTTTCATTATAAACATAAATTATGGATTAAATGTGGCCATGTGATTTCTTTCCGTTGTTTTTTTATAGAAATTCCAAAAAAAAAATTAAATAATATTAATTCCCTTATTTATATGTTTATTTTTAACAGAAATTCTAATAAAAAAGACTAATTGAGACTAATTCAAAATTCACCGAGTTAGATGAGAGCTTTAATTCATAGATAATGAATTGAAAGTTTTTGTAAACTACCAAAATGAAAAGAGTGGGATGCTCACTCTACTTTTATCATTCAGGATTAATTTTATTGTTAGTCCTCGAAATAGAGCGAAAATAATATTTTAGTCTTTTGACTTTTAAAAACGCTTATTAATACATGTCCCTAATCTATAAAGTTGTTCAAAATTAATAACTTTATTCATCCTACTCATAAAATTTCACTGGAAAAAAAAAAGGGGACAGAGAATAACGTGTATGATTTTGTAGATTAGGGCAATTCGTAATTTTTATGGGTAAATAAATGGTTATTATGGAAGAAAACTGTCTTTTTTTTGTTGAGATTTTTAATAGTCAGATGGATAAAATAGAATGACTAGTTTGAGATAATTTAATAAACTAGTGAATGGATCCATAATTCAGTGATAAAAATAAAATTAATTCTATCATGATTTAAATATTAGAGAAAGAAAAAAAAAATACTATGAAGTGTCGGTACCTAGATTTTTGCTGATTGTACATATGCAACACATTTTATTTGCTGGTTAGTTTTCTTGATGGAATTATTTGATTAAAGATCTTAATTAACGATCTACTATGTTTGCCTTTCTGTAATGTTTGAAATTTTCTTTGAGCTTTTTTCACAATCCTTCATAATTTTTCACATGAATAACTATATTGGAAACATGTTCAACATTATTACTTAAATAATATGATCTCAACACATGGGGAACAAATCAAAAGTTTTTTCTCATTAAAAAATCTAAAGTTTTTACTTCCTTTTTTTTTTTTTTTTGTTAAAGAAAGTTTTTGTTAAATTGTCTCAAGAAAGAGGAGGGGAATAAACCTTCAAGATAATAATGTGGCTATTGACTTCGCGACCAAAACAACGTTTTCTTTGAGGTGCAAGCTTATAGCACCAAAAATTTTAGGCTACTACAAACAAACACTCATATGATTTAAGAACTTGTATATATAAGCATGCGTTTGTCTCTCATGTGTGAACTTAAGTTTTTCATATCAGTTTTTATTTTTTTATTTTTTGAAAAATTAATAAAAATTATAATTAATTTTTGAAAAGTCAAACAACTTCAATATAAAAATTTCATCTCACACCTATATTCCAAACGGAGCATTAATCTACGAAAACATAAGCCCGATGACTGGATCTATCCGACAATTGTAATAATTTATTTTAAAATCTTATAAGTACTAATTGATACATGTAATTTTCAATTTAAAATATTACAATGGTACTATTTAAAATTATCAGTACAACGAATAAATATATAAGTGAAAAATATTATATTAAAATCAACTGATTATTATAATATTAAACAAAAAAAATTACAAGTATCTTTTTATAAAAGATGCTGGATATAAGACAATCCCATAAATCTACACCCTGTAACTTTTGACATTTCGTTTCCTTTCTTTTTTTCTTTTTTTTTTTTGTTTTTTGTTTTTTGTTTTTTAACATGAGTTTGCGTCTTTATATTTATTATTTTGTAAATGAAGCGAATTCACTCACGAAATTTTCAGTAGTTACAAATCGGTAAAAGAAATTCACTTATGTAAAGGAAAAAAGTTTTGAGACGCATCATATAGTTGAATTTTAAAATTTTAAAGTAAATAAGTAACAATTTTGAACACTATTTTATAAATAAAGAGAAGTTACAAAATTTTAATTTATTAATAAATAAGTAAAAGAAACTCATTTAGTGGTTTGAGGTATAATTAACGGTAATTTCTCCATTCACTCTACCAAAATGTGTAGATTTTGAATTTTCTCGTCCCTAAATTTAAAAAACCAAAATACTCAGTTTTGGAAAAATATATATATATATATATATATATTGTAAAAAGAAATTTTTAGAAAATAATAGAAATAAATAATAAATTTTAAAAAAATTAAAATAAATAATAAAATTTTCAGTTAAATAGAAAAAGTTTACTAACAATGGGTAATATAGAAAGAAGCCCGAATTGAAATGGGCCTGCATCAACTTAGATGGATATTGCTGGTCCAGAGCTGTAGAATCACGTTTTTCAGGTGGACCTGCTACCGGCCATATATATATATATATATATATATATATATATATATATTTTGTGGCGAATAAACACGTCTGAATATCTTAGGGCTTTGGATTAGACAATATACACATAGTTGGTCGTTGTTGTATACCGACAAGTGAGATCATTTTATGGTTTTTTTGTTACTTTTATCAGTAGTTTGATTCGTTTATCTCCGTATTTAATCTTCTACAGTAATAACGTATGTGTTTGATATGTATGAACCTTTAGAGATTATTGATAAGAATGTGTTTTGATCCTTATTCTATTTCATTTATGATTTTAATAGATTTAAAAAAATAACGTTGGATTGAAATGAAGGCATAGGTAATCCTCTTTTCAGGGCAGGGAAAAAAAAAAAGAATCAGTGCAGAATATTCATCAAGAATCAGTATATTCTCACAAGATCATGTGAATCCAATTCATAGGATCAGAAGAAGGAAGTCTAATAGGAAGGGAGACAGAAAATAAACTAACTTGGGTAAAAGAAAATACTAAAATAAAAAATAATAATAAGACGAGAAAAAAAAAAAAAGGAGATATATATATATATATATATATATCATCTGGTCCTTCCCCATCTATCACCAAGACAAATTGTCAATGTCGACGGGACAAAAATAATGTTGGTACGAAAATTGACATGAAGTGATGGCTTAACATATATAAAACCAAAAAGCAAAACCATAAAAATACAAGCCAAAATTAGATCACTGGATAGCGATTGAATAAAATTAATTGCATTTGCTAGGTAATTGAATGTCTAGTATATAAAGTACTTTTAATTAACTAGTTAATTTGGGTTTAAAAGCCAGCTTAGATCGATCTTGAAATTTTATGAACAAAGCTCTTTTATTATGTTATAAATTACTCAACAAATTAAAACCTAGTCACATCCAAAATGTTTGCTTGTGTATAAATATACAATTAAACAACTGAAACTGCCATAATTGATGTTCTGTTTTGTTACTTATAATTTGTTTAGCTTCTTCATGAGATTGATGCTTTAGAATTATTAACACTTTCTTCAATATGCTTAGATACCTATATAAATACACACATACACACACACACACACATAAGATATTTGTAATCTCATATGAATATATATTACTAACACCAACTCTTATAGTACTTAATTGACATGCCCAAAAAAAAAAATTTCAATTTCGAAACTAATGATTTTAATAGAATTTAATTTAAAAAACTATTAGATTTGCTAATAATAATTCTTTCATTAAACAAAGTATGCCACCACGGAATTAGTTTTTTTTTTTTTTAAACTCAACTGAGTTAGTTGAGCTACTTAACATGTCATATGTCTAAAGGTGTGTGGCTTTACCATGGGACCTAAAATCTTCGTACATTAGTGCGTGTCATGCAAGACATAAATACATAAGTGCATAACTCATCACTTATCTAATATATATATATATATATCTCGAAAATGGCTTAGTGTAATGGTTTCTTTCTTCTCCCAAAAGGGTGCATTCAGATTTTGATATTCTGTAACCCCATTTTAAAATTCATGTATAATCTGTATTGTGCGTCATTGAGTGTGTCGTTTATGAGTGAAAACTGTGTCTATCCTTCATGTAGAATTTATTTAGTTCTTTTTATTCAATTGATTTCCTCTAGAATTTTTAAAATGACAGAGAGAATGAGAGACAGCTATAATAATTTTTTTAGCAATATATATTATATTTCTCAACTTTTTATAGGATATTACTCTATAGAAGAAAAAAAAAATTATAAAAAGCATGAGATTCAAAAAGAAAAACTTTATGGTAGATATATAGCTATTCAAGTATTAGAAGAAGAAGCTCAAGCTGACATACGGGATTCTAAAGTGTTTCTTGAAAGTAAGACAAATTTCATGTACATATATACTCGAAATATGGCTAATATAATTAGTTATATCAATTTGCTATTTGCTTTATGTTGTTCCAAAGGAAACCTTTAAGAATTTAAAAAGAGGAATATCCATGCGCAGGAAACACAAAGCTCAAAGTAAAAACGAATCATAGTACTCATGACTGTTTCCAGGAATCTGATTACAGGTATTTTTTTTTCATTTTGTTCTCGTTCTATATCACTTTATTTGTTACTTTTTAATTGAATGTAGGTCCAGATATACACCCAATTAAAAGGTCATATATAATATACTTCTTTCCAATCATTCTATGCCCAAAGTGAAACGGTATATATATATATATGTATGTGTATATATATATATATATCTATATCTCATATATTGGTACATCTTTTCCAAAGAAACCAACATATAGCTAATATTAAAATACCAACCTCTCTTTGTTCTTTAATGTATAGTTTTGGCTTTACAAGATTCCCACCCTATCTCCCTTTCTGTTCTTGTCTATATTTGTATTACATTATGGACATTTTGATTTTACAAAAGAGTGAAGATATCACTCAAAAGAATTCATGAAAAAAATAATAACAAAAGGTTTAACTCTAGGACTCCATGTGTGTGTACGCGCTTTGGTATTAATTTAAGCACTAAACCCCTCTTCATTACTCTAAAAAAAATAAAACAATAGGATTAATTACTAAATTAACTTTTCAACAGTATTATTCTTATATATGAGTGAGAGTATTTTTATGATGTACGTTGTAGACACTCATAAATTAAAATCGTTAAAAAGTTAATTCAATTGTTAAAACTGCAGTTAAAAGAAAAAATTTCATATAACCCACCCTAACTAAATCAATATAAAAAAGTAAACACCACTCTAGTAATACATATGGAGCTCACATAACACTTCTCATGAATTAATTAAAGTGTCCCCCCAACTTGATCATCTTTTTTCTTCCATTGATCATATCCTTTTTTTCTCTCTTTCCTTCTTTATTATGAAACTAAAGCCCCCACTTGCTTGGGACAGTTTATTGTTGCATCCAATAATTTGAGAGTTCCGTAACTCCTTAACCTAGACTCAGTCCCACAATATCCGCCCACCTTTATTTTAATCTTTAATCTTACATTATTAATATAAATAGAATATTAATAATAATAATATTCTATTGCGTATTTGCTTGCACGTCCCTAATAAACTAAACACACTTATCTATCTGTCAACATGACGGCCCATATTAAAACCCCCCCTCTCCTCCGGCCTCCGTCTCCTTCCTCTTCCCCTTCCTTCATCTCTCTCTCTCTCTCTCTCTCTCCTCTTCTTCAAATCCTCTCTACTCTACCCCACCAACAAAAAAATAACGAAAATCAAGGGTCGAGATTTACCCACGTCGGCGATCAACTTTCCCTGATCATAGATGGACCGTCGGTTTCAGGCCAGCCCCGAAGACGCCGAGCCCATCTCAGAAAATGGGCCGGAGTCGCCCTCCTCCGGCGACGACATGATCAAGACCTTCGAGCCATCACCCAAGAAAAGGTAAGTTTTAGCTTAACTTGTATATATATTTTTTTTGAGTATTTTTTTTTTTTGGGGTATTGTGTGTGTTGATTTTTGGAATCCTTTTGGGGGGATTTTGTTTTTTTGTTTTTACTGGTTTTTGTGTGGGGGACGTGGAAAATACGAACACAGCAAGAGGGGAGTGCAGAAGAGGGTGGTGTCAGTTCCGATCGGTGACGTGGAGGGATCTAAGAGCAAAGGGGAGACATATCCGCCGTCAGATTCGTGGGCCTGGAGAAAGTACGGCCAAAAGCCCATCAAAGGTTCTCCTTATCCCAGGTAATTCCGAATCTCCCCTTGTCTTCCTCTCTCTCTCTCTTTAATTTCGTCTTGAACAATTAATTCATAATTTTTCCCCGACAAACCCAAAAAAAAAAAATTACATTTTTCTCAAACACATAGCTGAACTGAAAAAAAAAAAAAAAAAAAAAGATTCGTGCTAAAGTGCGCGGCTGAGCACTGAGCTGAGCACGTCAGTGGTTGAATCTCCGCCGGCTGTGTCTTGTGTGGTGTGATTTGGCTTTTGGATTTTCCCTTTGTTAAAAACACCTTTTGGGCCTGTCTCTGTCTGAAGGCGGCTCTTCTAAAATGCGCTTGTAGGAGTTGTTGGGACGTTGCATGTGTGCGCCCCCCTACGCTCCTACCCCGAGTGTGCGAACCACTCTCCACCGGACAAACGTGTGTCACGTGTGCCAATTACAAAACGGATAAACCTCTTTTTAGAAAAAGTTAGAGCATGTGAGGCACGCGCCGTTCTGGTTGTGGTTGTTGGGTTCGTAATGTTTTTCAATGCACAACTTCCCTCCTCTGTCTGGATGATCCTATCCTCCTAATTAAAGAAAGAAATATCTCTTTTTTTTTTTTTCTTTTTTTTGTTTTTTTAATTTGCGTTTTACTAATTTTTTAAATACAGAGGATATTATCGATGTAGTAGCTCGAAAGGATGCCCGGCGAGAAAACAAGTGGAGAGAAGCCGTGTGGACCCCACGACGCTTGTGATCACCTACGCATGCGACCACAATCATCCCATCCCCACCAAATCGACCTCCTCCACGTCAGCGTCTGCCAACGCCGCTTCCGCCACTTCAGCCGCCGCAATCGCCGGCGGGGTCCAGCCCAAAGCTCCGGCCGAGGAGATCGCCGTCTTTTCCGGACAAGCCGACCTCGAGATCTGCGACGCGCTGCTCGATGGCGGCTACCACTACCACCACCAGTGGTTCGAGGACGTCGCGTCGACGGCCGTGCTCGAGAGCCCGATCTACGGCGGCGCGTACGTGGACTCCGAGGTTTCGACGGCGTTCTCGGCGGTGAGCGGAGAGGACGAGTCGCTTTTCGCGGATCTCGGGGAGTTGCCGGAGTGCTCTGTCGTTTTCCGGCGCAGGATCGTGGAACCGGAAGAGCAGAACCGGAGGTGTGGGTTGAGCGCGGTCACAGGATAGGACAATGGTCGGGACTACATGTTATCCTTCCTCCCTCGCCCAGTTTGGACGAATCAAAATGTTGATTTTTTTTAATTCAGCATCGTTTAACTTAATTTGAGAAATCACAATTTTCTTGTAAAGAAAAATATATTTCCTTTTCTTTTTTGTTTTTTTATTACTTAAACATTTTCGTGGTTTGTCTCTATCAGCAATGTACAATTTAATAATCTACAAAAAGGAATAAGAAAAACAAAAGCTTTTTTCTTCTTTCTTTGTTTCTTCTTTTATTTATTTTCTGCGTCTTACAGTTGTTGGCCTATCATATACGTAGCCGCCCCGCCCATTACCAAAGGATAACATCAACATTTTCATTACGATTAGACTAATTGGATAATTTTTAGTAAAAAAAGATAATCTTTAAGAGATTTCTGATAAAATTCTGTTTTTTAACCATATATATATATATATATATAAAATTTTGAAATGATTTGGATCAATTAGAAGCAAACGAACCATATCATAGAAAGATCTTGATCTTCAAACTTTTGGTGAATTGTAAAATTTTCTCTTAAAAAAAATATCTTTGAATTATAACAGTTTCAACTTTTTGTTTTTAATCAATAATAAGATAAATATCAAAGATTCAAAAATTTAAATAATAAACAAAAAAAATATATATATATATATAAGTACGTCCAAGTACTTTTTTTTTGTTGTAATAATTCGACCACAGTTACATGCAAGTATATCATAAATTTAATACCTCCTTATATTTATATTTATCATAAAATAAAAATTGATAATTTTATTATTTTATAAGATTAAAATTTTTAATTTTAATGTTAAAGTAAAAAAAATATTATAAGGAGATATTCAAAACACATCTCTTTTCTTAATTTTCTCGTTTCGATCAAGCAGTTCATGTTGGAAAATAATGGAACATGTGGGCCTACATATGTAATTAAATGTATTATAGGCTATATTAAAGTTTAACTTATTTAAAGTGGTCTAACTAAGGTTAATTTTTATTGGGCTTTGGGCATTAAATATAATGTGGGTTTTATTATGTGTAGAGGTCTAATTTCATATTTCTAATTTTATGATGGGTCAAAATAGAAATATGAAAAGTATAACTACTGCAGTTATTTTAAATGGTTATGGTTCCTATTTCATACGATACATTCATTCATATTCTCTCTGACATCCCATCATCAGCAAGAGTATAGAGATTCTTCTCTAAGGAAAATCGTATTGAATTGGAAGATCCGTAACTCATAATCGTCTCCTTCCCATGGATCAAGGTATGCTTTCGCTTTCATTCTCTTGATGATTTGACATGGTGGATCTTGGATGAATTGGATTTTCTCCATTGAAGTTTTTGGTTTCTTTTTCTAACAAGTGATATCAGAGCGTTCTCCATGTTAAATCATTTAGAATTAAGTTTTCTTTTTAAATTAGGTTTGGTTTATGTTGGATTTAAGAATGGTCATGGTTATGGATTCTTTGATTTTGTTCTTCCAAAATTCCAGAATCTTCTCTTGTTGATGATGATATGATGAAATATTGATATTTTGTTATGGATTAAGGACATTAAGGAAGAATTTTAGGATTAAGAATTCGCATATTAGACTTCGGAATGTGAATTTTTGACCCAAAATTTCGAATTTCGGACTTTGGAAACTGTTACAGGTTGTACGGGCGCTACAATGCACTTTTCCGGCGCTATAACGCTTATACGGCCCAAATACAGACCCAGGCCGCGAAACGGCGCTGCAGCACTGGTTTTCAGCATTATAGCGCGAGCCTGAGCGCTGCAGCGCCACCAAAAAAAAAAAAGGACTGAGTTTTTTTGTTTTGGTTATATCTTTTGGATATCTAATATTCTAAAATAGATTAATTGAAGCAACATGCTGCCAAAGTAACCTCTCTTGTGTAGATTAATTTATTTGGAATATTAAGATGGTTGTGTGTATGTAATTCATACGGATATTGACCGGCCCAAAGGAAGGTTAATATTTGACCGAATTACATGCACACTTGTGGTAATAAATATGTGACAATTATAAGGTGTTTCATGTGAATAATAAGTCGATCCAAAGATATACCTATTGTTTGACAGAACTAATTGTCAATATTTGATTACTACATCAAGAGTATCACTTACAAGTTAATATTTCTGTCCAAAGAATAATATTAATGTTGTATTAGGTATCTAGTATTGGGGCCCACCATTACTTGAATTTATTGATTGTATGATATGGATTCTTATGTGAATATGTTATTTTGCCTGTTTTGTTCTCTGTTCAGCTAGTGCATCTGCTTCTACTATATCTGCTAATGTCAATTCCATCCCCATGCTAAATGGGACCAACTTCAAGGATTGGAAAGAGAACATTATGATCATTCCCGGCTGCATGGATCTAGACCTTGCGCTAAGGATTGAACGACCCGCTGACCTTACAGAGAAAAGTTCCACTGAGGAAAAACGGGACATGGAAAGGTGGGTCGTTCAAATCACATGAGTCTCATGATCATAAAGCATGGAATTCTGGAAGCCTTTAGGGGCGTTGTGTCCGAAAAGGTTACTACTGCCAAGGAGTTTCTTGAGGAAATTGAAAAGTGTTTTGCTAAAAATGATAAGGCTGAAACAAGTACGCTTTTGGCGAGTTTGATTTCAATGAGGTATAAAGGAAAGGGAAATATAAGAGAGTACATCATGGAGATATCTCATCTTGCTTCAAAACTAAAGACACTAAAGTTATAGCTGTCTGAGGATTTGCTCATGCATTTAGTTTTGGTTTCGCTTCCTGCACAATTTAGTCAATTTAAGGTCAGTTATAACTACCAAAAGGACAAATGGTATCTGAATGAGCTCATTTCTCATTGTGTGCAAGAGGAAGAAAGGCCAAAGCAAGAGAAGACCGAAAGTGCTCACTTGACAAGTACATCTAAGGACAAGAACAAGAAAAGGAAGAAGGATAATGAAGCTGCAAGTGGTCCAGCTCAAAAGAAACAACAAAAGAATCAAGATGAAGAATCAGGCTGTTACTTTTGTCACAACCTTGGACACATAAAGAGGGAATGTGCCAAATATCATGCTTGGTGTGCAAAGAAAGGGTTGCCTGAGTTGCCGAAAGCCAAATGATGCTGAAAGATTCATCTATGTGGGCGATGGCAAATCGGTGGATGTTGAGGCTATAGAGAATTTTAGGTTATTATTAAAGACTGGATATTATTTGGATTTGAAATAGACATATGTTGTACCGTTATTTAGACGGAATTTGGTTTCTATTTCTACTTTGGATAAATTTGGTTATTCTTGTTCTTTTGGAAATAGTCAGTTTAGTCTTTCTTTGAATTCAAATATTATTGGTACCGGTTCTTTATCTTTTTATAATAACCTATATTTGCTTGATACAGTTACCTCATTTAATGAAACCTTGCATGTGAATTCACGTGGTATAAAACGCAAATTAACCAATGAGAATTCTGCTTCATTATGGCACAAGCGCTTAGGTCATATCTCCAAAAGTAGAATTAAAAGACTTGTGTCCAATGGGATTCTTGATTCCCTTGATTTCACAGACTTTGAGGTTTGTGTTGATTGTATTAAAGGGAAACAGACAAACATAAGGAGATTAGGTGTCAATAGAGCTTCGGATGTCTTATAACTAATTCACACGGATATTTGTGGATCATTCCCTACGGCTTCTTGGAATGATCAACAATATTTCATTTCGTTCATAGACGATTACTCACGTTATGGCTACCTGTATCTCATTCATGAGAAGTCTCAGTCGGTGGACATGTTCAAGGCTTACAAAGCTGAAGTTGAGAACCAACTCAGCAAAAGAATTAAAGACGTTAAATCTGACCGTGGTGGTGAGTACTATGGCAGATATGACGGATCAGGTGAACAACGTCCAGGACCCTTTGCTAAATTCCTAGAGGAATGCGGAATAGTCCCACAGTACACAATGCCGGGATCCCTTAGCATGAATGGTGTAGCTGAGAGACGAAATAGAACACTTAAGGACATGGTAAGGAGTATGATTAGTCATTCCACCTTGCCAGAATCTTTGGGAAGAAGCACTAAAGACTGTAGCTTATATTCTCAACAGAGTACCAACTCGGCAGCAGCCAAAACACCTTGCCAGAATCTTTGGGAAGAAGCACTAAAGACTGTAGCTTATATTCTCAACAGAGTACCAACTCGGCAGCAGCCAAAACCCCTTATGAGCTTTGGACGGGCAAGAAGCCTAGTTTGAAGCATTTTCATATTTAGGGATGTCCAGCTGAGGCAAGGCCTTATAGGCCAAATGAAATGAAACTGGATTTCAGAACAATAAGCTGCTACTTTATTGGATACTCTGAGAGATCAAGAGGTTACAAATTTTATGATCCCACTGCTAAGTCCATTTTCGAGACGGGAACTGCAATGTTCTTTGAGGATATTGAGTTTTGGGGGAGAAATAAGGTTAAAGACTTTGTCTTTGAAGAGGAATCTATTTCTATTCCTACAATTACTTTTGACAATGATCAGGTTTCTATTCTTGACATTGATCAAGTAGTAAGTCCAGAACATCAAGACAATATTGAACAACTCCCCACACAAAATAAAGCAATTGTTCCTGAAGAACAAACTCAACAATCTCAAAAACAAATGCTATTAAGGAGATCCACAAGAGAAAGGAGAAATTTGATTCCAGATGACTACATAGTCTTTCACCAGAACAAGAGGATGGCATTGGAGTGATGGAAGATGATCCAATCAACTTTCATCAAGTCATGCAAAGTTCTAACTCTCAGAAGTGGATTGAGACCATGAATGAAGAGATTAAGTCCATGAAAGACAATGACGTTTGGGATCTCGTTTCATTGCTTGAAGGTACGAAGCCCATTGGTTGCAAATGGATATTTAAAACCAAGAGGGATTCAATGGGTAATTTAGAGAGATATAAGGCTCGTCTTGTTGCAAATGACTTTACTCAAAAGGAAGGCATTGACTTCAAAGAGACTTTCTCTCCGATTTCAATGAAAGACTCTTTTAGGACTATCATGGCACTTGTGACACATTTTGATCTTGAGTTACATCAGATGGATGTAAGGACGGCGTTTCTCAATGGTGACATTGATGAAACAATTTATATGGTGCAACAGAAAAACTTTGTGTTAGGAGACCCAAAGAGGATGGTTTGCAAGTTAAAGAAATCCATTTATGGACTTAAGCAAGCTTCCTGTCAATGGTATTACAAATTTCATCAAGTAATAGTCTCGTTTGGTTTTGAGGTGAATGCAGTTGATGATTGCATATACCACAAGTTCAGTAGGAGTAAGCATATCTTCCTGGTACTATATGTCGATGACATACTGCTTGCTAGCAACGATATAGGCTTGTCGCATGAAACCAAGAGATTTCTATCAAAGAAATTTGAAATAAATAACCTTGGTGACGTCTCTTTTGTATTAGGCATACAAGTACATCGAGATCGTTCTCGGGGTATACTTGGGTTATCATAAAAGAGCTATATCGAAAAGATACTAAGAGATTTGGCATGCAGAATTGTAAACCAGATGACACCCCTGTTGCTAAAGGAGACAAGTTCAGTCTTGATCAGTGTCCTAGAAATGACCTTGAAGTTAAAGAAATACAGAAGATTCCCTATGCGTCAGTTGTTGGGAGTCTAATGTATGCTCAGGTTTGTACACGTCCAAATATAACATACATTGTTGGGATGCTAGAGAGATATTTGAGTAACCATAGGATGGATCATTAGAAAGCAGCCAAACGGATTATGAGGTAATTGCAGAGAACAAAGGATTACATGCTCACATATAGGAGATCAGACCAACTGGAGATCATTGGATATTCTGATTTGGATTTTGCTAGATGCGAAGACAGTCGAAGATCCACATCAGGCTATATCTACCTACTGGTTGGGGGAGCTATTTCCTGGAAGAGTGCCAAGTAGATACTCATAGCTTCTTCCACCATGACAGCGGAGTTTATAGCATGTTATGAGGCATTCAACCATGGAACATGACTACGGAATTTTGTCACTGGGCTGCGAATTTTAGAAGGTGTTGAAAGACCATTAAAGTTATTTTGTGACAATAAGTCAGCAGTTTTGTATTCCAATAACAACAGGAGCTCATCGAAGTCAAAGCATATAGACATCAAATTCCTAGTTGTTAAAGAAAGAGTTCAGAGTGGTCAGGTGTCTATAGAGCATATTGGTACAAACTCTATGATTGCGGATCCGCTTACCAAAGGGCTTCCACCCAAGGTCTTTCATAAGCACACTGCTCATATGGGTGTCGTATCATTTGATGATATGCTAATTTAATGGGAGTTTGTGTTTAGATATTATTTCATTTCATTTGGATACTTTATGTTTATGGATATTTTCTGCAGAAATAAAGAATTCAGTTTATTTTCACTCTGATTTGTTTAACTTGATCTTATTAAGAATAAAGTTGGACCAGTTGAAAATAGGCATGCTTATATCACATTGCATGTAATTTTCATGCTACACATCCATACTTGATCTATGTCATTTGGTTATATCGATATACGTGACCATTGATAGATTTACTTACGTTACATGTAACGAAGATCGCTTTAATCCTATATTGATATAATTAATGGACGAGATTGTTCAGAGATGCCTTTATTCATGATAGCAAAAGTGTTTGAGCTCATTAAGTTATGCACATTTTGTAAGTAAACATATGTGGCCCAAGTGGGAGATTGTTGGAAAATAATTGAACATGTGGGCCTACATATGTAATTAAATATGTCTTATAGGCTATCTTAAAGTTCAGCCAATTTAAAGTGGTCTAACTAAGATTAATTTTTATTAGACTTTGGTCATTAAATATGGTATGGGTTTATTATGTGTAGAGGCCTAGTTTCATATTTCTAATTTTATGATAGGTCAAAATAAAAATTTGAAAAGTATAACTGCTGCAGTTATTTTAAATGGTTATGGTCCCCAATTCATACGATACATTCATTTCTATTCTCTCTGACATCTCATCATCAACAAGAATACAAATATTCTTCTCTAAGGAAAATTGTATTGAATTGAAAGATCCGTAATTCATAATCGTCTCCTTCCCATGGATCAAGATATGCTTTCGCTTTCATTCTCTTGATGATTTAACATGATGGATCTTGGATGAATTTGATTTTCTCCATTGAAATTTTCGGTTTCTTTTTCTAACAGTTCATACCCATAATCTGTTACGATTGGGCCCAAAACTTTAAAGAGGCCCATTGCAATGGAGCTTAGAACTTCTTGTCCGAGCATGCATAAATCGTTTTTTTTTTTTTTGGGGTAACAATTTTGCAAGGAAAAAGAAAAAAAAAAAGGAAAGAAAGAAAAGAAAGTACCCATGACTCTCTTTTTAATTTTCTCGATTCTACCAAGCAGTTGTTGCCCATAATCTGTTATGATTGGCCCAAAACTCTAAAGAGGCCCATTGCAATTGAGTCAAGTATTTTTTTTGTTTTTTGTTTTGGTAACAATTTTGCAAAGAAAAAAAAAAAAAAAAGAAAAAGAAAGAAAGAAAGAAAGAAAGAGAGAGAGAAAAGAAAGTACGTAGCTTCTACCAAAAGAAAGTACGTTCTAACAACTAACAAGGACCAATAAAAAGCAAACAAATCCCAAACGACCGACCTTCTCAGTTACACAGGAACTGTCCTAGAATGCAATGCAACTTTTTCCAGAGAAATTTAAACTGACAGATTAGCTTCTTATTCTACATAAAATGATTCTAGTGTAAAATCATGTACATCCAAAAATATAAAAAGCCAATGCTGTAACAAAAACAGCCTGCAAGAGACAAACCACCCGAACTAGCTTGAGCAGCATCCAATTCTCTTCAGGACTGAAGAATCATCTTTCACATTTATAGTCTCTCCTTTAGACGGAAGGGCGGAAGAGCTCCCGCCGTCGCCTGCCTCGACTGCCCTCTTGCTCACGATCCGGTATATCTGAGTCAAGACCTCAGTGAATGCGCTCTCAACGTTTGTTGCCTCCAGCGCTGAAGTTTCCATGAAGTAGAGGGACTCCCTCTCAGAGAAAGATTTCCCGTCCTCAGTGGAGACCGCCACCAGGTGACGGAGGTCGGATTTGTTGCCGATGAGCATGACCACGATGTTGGGATCAGTGTGATCCCTCAACTCCTTCAACCACCTCGCCACGTTCTCAAACGTGGAGTGCCTGGTCACATCATACACGAGCAAAGCGCCAACCGCTCCTCTGTAGTATGCGCTGGTGATGGCGCGGTACCTACAGGAATAGGATAGGCAGTTCATGTAAGTACTAACTACAGTGGCTATCAGTGTCAATCCAGAGCGGCATCTACCAGTGGGGCATTTGTCACCAGAAAGAATTAGTTTTCACTCGAATCAAAGATGCTTAGATGTTAAAAAGGACTCTAACCAAGACAAACAAGCAACATATTTTCTGGTGCTATAACAGCGGTTCATATATGTATATGTATAAACATTACTATCAGGAATTAGACTGCTTCTTGTTTGGATGGTCGTCCCGAGTGTGTTTCAAATACATTCAAATAGTCTCTTCAGCTTCAAGTAAGAACTCCCCAATACTAGGCAGGATAAAGGTTAGCCAGCAAGAAAATATATCTTCCTCTCAATGGACTCCACTTTTCTGAAAGCCTCGACAATCAAATAATATAAGCTTGTGCTCAAAGCTCAAGCGAACGAAGAAGCAACCTCAAAAGTGTAATAAGTTATGCTGAAAATTTGACAACAATCTGATAAGGTTACCAGTAAATTTTTTTTTACTGGTCAATGAACTTTAGTGAATTACCTTATTACTTTCATCTTCTATCTTCTAGTTTCTGTCAGGTACTGCGTTATTTACATAATACCTAATTAGATATCACCTTCATCCCAACCGATCAAAGAAATGAGTAATTCGCTTTACTACCATGTTCAGGCCACTAAAATATGGTGCCCATCACCTATCAGAAACCTAACCAACAGCATGTCTACCGAAGACAAACTAGAGTTCCTTAGACCCAAAGAATCCAGGATATCCTTTATTCTTTCAGCCAAGGACGAAATGTTTTCATTTAAAAAATGAACCGAGGCTTTTAATAAAATAATAATATCAAAAGGTACCACAATGTACACATCAAGAGGGATCTAAATGCAAACAGGAACACACAAATGCATCTCCAGCAAAAAAGAAAAGTGGGGAAAAGGAAGAAAAGAAGTGCCGGCGAAACGAATCACAAGCAAGGTATCGCCAGAAGGCACAAAACAAGTCTACTATCGTAAACTGCAGGTGGACAAAATACACAAAGAAGACAAATTTTCTGAGGCTTCTGAATATCACGAGTACCCACAGATTATAAAACATCTCTAACATTTTTCAGATTCTATAGACATCACTATCCTTTCAAAGAATTAACATCATAATCTCTCTTCACAAACATCTATTTCTAGCATTCTAATAGGACCATCCTTACCTTCTGAAGTGAATGTTTCCATATAATAGAGGTAATAAAACGGAGTTTAACGCATAAATGATGTAAAGACACCTAAGTCTAGCATATGACTCCCCAACTGTTGTCAGTTAGTATTCATGTCATTTCAACTTATCTATTTACACTTCACATCGTATGCCCCAAAACAGACTGAAAATATCATCCTCCAGAGATGCTTGACAATCAGTCTTGTCTTTGGACGAAACTTAATAGCTCTATACTCGAATGAAATGAATGAGAAGAGAGAGCAGTTTAATTTCATGTAATTTTCTGGACAAACTGTAGTAACCAAATCTTGTGACTTTGGGAACAAAAAAAAAAAAAAACAGACATCTGCAAGTCCAGATTACAACAGATATCATGCAAGTATAGATAAACAAGGCTTCAAATGTGCATTGCCTAAAGATCCGTTGAACATTATGAAAGCACTTCAATCAAAATAAAAGAAGCAGAAAACTAGATGTGAATAAGTCAATAATTAAGTTTTAAAAAAATAACGTCACTAAACTGTCCGAACAGTTAGAATTCCAGCAAATTGCTTGTAGTACGCTGTTAATTACTAAAAGTCGAAGAATAATAATGTCCCAATCCCAGAGTGCTTCCCAGTACTTGGTAAATAAAGTAACGTTCAAATCATTTCATTTTGGCTTCTACGCCAAATTTTCATGCTGATACACAACTAACCACATCAGCTACCCAATTTGAGAACTCTAGGTTTTCGTAAATTTCTCTTCCATAAGAGGACTCTCGTTGGTCATCAATGTTCAAAAATTATTTAGTTACATATCAGCGGCAATATGATATCACCAGACACAAAACATGCATCAATTTTAATCACTCCGCCTTACATCCATAATCTCCATCAATTTTATAGGGCCTAGGTGGGCATGGAAATTTTCAGAAGAAGAAAAAAAATACTCTCAACAAAGAATGCATAAGAATGATTTAAAAAAAAAAAAAAAAAAAAGGGGGTTCATTTCCTGAATTCAGTAAAGTGGCTCAAGTCACTACAAATAAAAATGCAGTTAACAAAGTTAGAAATATACAAATAACTTGTAATACCAAAGCACTAGACTACAAATCTTATACCATGACAACTACAGAAATGGATGATTTTAGAGACAAAACATATAAACTCTTGAGATCAAGCCAACTTTTCCTTTTGTTTCGAAGCTCTCTTGACCTCATAAGTCAGATACCAAAAACAGCAACAAAGAAAAAGTCATCATTATGAATTTGACAAGAGTTAATCAGCCAAAATTGACCAGAACGATTTAACAATACTTGACCAATTCACAAATTACCAACAGCAAAAAAGAACTAACTAAACCTAACTCACAAACCCATTAGATTAACAAATCAACAAAAACCCATATCGTCTTACATCATAAACTTCCACGAAATCATAAATCAGACAAAACCCAGATCACAAAAACCGCAAAAATTTCGACAAAAAGAAAAAACAGGTACCTTTCTTGGCCAGCAGTGTCCCAAATCTGAGCCTTGATGACCTTGCCATCGACGTTCAAGCTCTTGGTGGCGAACTCAACCCCAATAGTGGACTTGGATTCGAGATTAAACTCGTTCCTCGTAAACCTCGAAAGCAAATTGGACTTACCCACACCCGAATCGCCGATCAGAACCAGCTTGAACAGGTAATCATACTCGTCATCCGCTTTGTACCCAGCCATGCCCTCACTCGACAAAGTAAAGCAAAGCAAAGAAAACTTCTTCTGTTGGGTTTTCTTTTTCTTTTTCTGTTCTCTTTCGTAGAGCTCGAGAGATTGGCAAGAGACGAGGAGGGTAAAGGGGTATCGTACAGTGTGGGTTTGTTCTTTTATTTTATTTTATTAATTTTTTTGAAAAAGAAAAAATCTTTTGTAATTTCAAGAAGTTTCACTTTGTTCGGTTTGAAATGAAAAGCTATTTGAAAATGAGAAATGATAGGGACTGTTAAATGTGTTAGCTGGATTGTAGCCGCGTTAAAGGCCAATATACGACGATTTTCACTGCTTTTTTCCAATGATACGTTATGAATTTTCTTTCTTTCTTTATTTTTCTTTCTTTATTTTTTTTCCCCTTAAACGCTGTGATTTTATCTGAGTAATGATGACAAGTTTTGGCCTTTGGGGACTTGCGAACATTTTTCTTCAATTTAAGGTTTAATTTTTTTTATTAATTTTATAAATAATTTTTGAATTATACATCGTGTTTCATGTTGACTTTTGAATTTTGATTTTACATATCATATTCTTCTAAATTTTTCTATTGTTATGTCAATGATCCTCCAGTTTATACTTTAAAAAATTTATTTATCGATTTAAGTTAAGAATGAAGTATTGAAACTTTATACTTTATATAAATGAGTCAATAAATGGATAGAAAATCTAGCCAAACCAAATCAGCAAAGTTAGAAATAACATAACTAACATACTCTTTTTTTTTTTTTTTTTGAAAAAAGATAGAAAGGCTTTCATTATCAAACCAAACAGTCAGCCTCTACCACAGAGCCTTAAAAATCAAAGGCAAAACATCAATCGGTGAAGCCCCAATAACGCATTAGACTAAATACATTTCCTTGCAACCATAAACAATACACCCCACATGAAAGGGAGAGAATCGTCACTGAATACGTTTTGAGGATAGTTCTAAATTACTTATCATAACAAATAATGTTTAATTTATTATGTAATACTGATAGTAACACGAGTTTGTGGGAATTGTAGCATGATAACAAAAACAGTAGTTAATCGTTATGAAGATTTGTTTGTGTTCAACGTGATTTGCTAAAAATGAAAGAAAAAATTCGGAACACATGAATTGATAATAAAAGTCTGTAAACGTTTAATATTCTATGTAATGTTGATAACCACACGAGATTATGAAAATATAGTCACATTTAATCTAATACTTTAGACTTGATCTTACAACTTTAGTACTTTATGATATGAATTTTTTTTTGGAGTAAATTTTATGATATGAATATTGCAATGATAAGAAAGTTTGCCTTACTCTAAGAAAAATAATACTTGGACATGTAGAACTTAGGGGTATTCACCAAATCTATAAATCTAATGGATTGATAACAAATGAGATTTTATCAATTCTAAGGTTACTTGGATTACGAATTGAGGAATTTTCAATCCGTGTAATCCGTAAATCCAAATCTTATATATTCACACATATATGCATATGTAAACATTTTGTTCCTAAAATATTTTAATAAATAAGAATAAATAGGATAAAGTTTGACTATGTTTTAGTATGCTTATTTTGGTTTTTAAAGTAAAATCAACAGGATTGTTATTTTGTTGGACTATTTTATGTTTTGTTTTGTTTATCTTAATTTCTAAAGTTTAGGTTGAATCCTTGAATCCAATTCGCATAATTTAATATTTATGGATTGAATTTTAAAACTCTTACAGATCGATACGGATTAGAATTTTCTTACTTCAAAAATCTCAGATTGGATTACAGATTAAGTACTAATTCATCTCATATGATCCGTGAACATGCACCCCTAATAAACAACATTCCAGTAGTCGCCTATTTGGCATAATCAAACACTTTAAAGTTTTAACATTTTCCTATGCTTTATCAATGTATTATAATTAAAAAAAAAAAAAAAAACAATGTATCCTAAGCAACTCAGATTATACAAACATAGAGAGGTAGGAGGACAAAAACTATTATTGAAAATAATATAAATAAATTAGTGGTCAATAATAATGTAAATTATAATTTTTTCAACCTTCCTTTCATTTTTTTAAAGGCAGATATTCGAACTCTTCTATTTTTTAACAGAGTCAAATATAACTTTTACATCGTATATGTAACTAGTTCACTTTGTAACGACTCCTCATGGATCGTTACAGTTGACTTCTCTTTTCAACATTCATCTCTTATAAAATTGCGGAAAATAATAAGCTTGAAATAAATTTAAAAAAATCTTAACTTATAGGAAAACTTTACTTAGATAATTTTAAAAAACTCTAGAATTTTTTTCCCTTTTTTAAACTATATCAAAATAATCTTTATAATTAAAATAATTTTTTTTAAAACCTATTTAATGAAAAAAATTTAAGCCCATATAAATCATCCAATCAAATAATAATAAATTAAAGTCTCAAAACTTTATTTGAAATTAAAAATGTCAATCTCATGATCGTTCCTCTCGTTTTCCTATCATACATTGTCCTGCTTCCGCTCCAAGCTCCTTTAATACTACATCTTACCCTTTTCTTTATCTGCAACATGAATTAACTTATATAAACAAAATCTTAGTAAGACACTTAAATCTCACAAACGTAAACAAATATTTTTCTTTTATCATCATAAACATCATTATGAATATAAACATCATTTAAAAACTTTTTAACTTATAATACCGTCATTTATTGGGCCCGACATTATACTATCATAATGCGCTAGTCATGGAAGGCATTGTTGGGATCTAAATGTGCCCTAAGGATAGAAAATCAAAATTAGAGATTTTCTGTAAATATGACATTTTCATATTAATAAGAGGAGGTTATTCATGTTTAATAAGTTGTGTCCTATTTACTTTCATTTGTTGATTGCATGGTTATTTTGAGCAAATATAAAATACTCCTTGGTTGTTGGTAATATAGCGGATTACCATATGTATACGGGGTATACATAGAAGATGTGGTAATTTGATAATAGTCTAAATAAATAGTCCGCAATCGATGGAATAAGATTTGTGGATCTTATTCATGATAAGATTGTAAAAGTTATCTACTTCCTTGGAGGGATGGTTTGTCTTGACCATCGGATAGGTTCCGAGTAGAAACTTAATGTATACCAGTATTGAGGTATGACATTGGACTGGACCTAAAGTATGAATTGATTCGGTTTAATAATTTCGTTTATAAGAATCAATGACGCTTTGATTATCATCCAGTATTAATCTTAATCCTGAAATGATTACTTGAATTCGTATCCATGACTTATGTACTTTAATGCACTACAGGTGAGATACTGTTAATTCATGATCAATATACTTGTGTTTTGGGTGCATGACTTATGGATAGAGAAATCAAGATTCATAGATATGAAATCCATAGCTATCTTAAAGATAGTAAATGTTATCTACTTAAAGGCATTATTCGGAGGTTGAAAGATAATATAACAAGATCTTGGCCATCGGTTTACTTTGTGTTCTCTGGTGGTTTACCAATTGTATGGTTTTACAATTGGTGATTCTTTCAATAGAGAATAATGGAACTTTAAGTTAAAATGATTGAAAAGGTAAAACGGAAAAAGTCCTTAATTCAATCATGGATAACATATGGGGATTAAGCAAGCGATGAATAAATCATGGAAGAAGCACTACGTGAGAGAGCTTTCGTAATACAGTATGTAAACATGAGTTCAGCTTCAAACTTTTAGTGGAATAGTTTTGAAGTTGATAATTGATGAATAATTAATCTGGGATTAATTTTTCACAATTATAGGAGCCTCTTTACATATTTCCATCGGGTTCCTCTATTAGCTCATATAGTTCCATATAGCGTCTCGGGATTTGTTCCTAATGAGATCGGTAAATTTAAATGAAATTTAATAATGTCTATTAAGATATAGTACTCTCTAACATGCAATCCAGAAAGGATTGGACATGTGAAATTTGTAGACAGATGATTTGTCAACTTGTGATTGGTTAATTTGAATTTTGAAAATAAGATTGTGTTTGAATTATTTAATTTTGGAAAACAAAATTCTTCTCTCCTAATTAAAAGAGGTGCACGGTTTTTAATTGAGTGGAGAGAAGAAAATTTTGTTTCAAAACTATTCAAATATATTCCTAACATTAAATTATTAATTGATTTAAATAATGGAGATTATTTCATGAATTTTTCTTTCCTAATTAAAAGAGGTGCACGTTTTTTGTGAGGAAAGAAAATTTGAAATATTCCATTGATTTAAATTAATTAATATGGATAATGTTTGTAGAAAATGTTTATTCAAATAAGTGAATCTTATTTAAATTCGAAAAGGTTTAAAAGAAATTTGAATCTAAATAGGACTAGGATCTTTTGACTAGTCTAGATTCTTGATTTAAAATTTGAACCACCAATTAATCTTTATTTCTCGTAGTGGCCGAATTTTTAAGGGATATATCTCCCCTTGGAAAAATGTTTTTTAGGTTCAATGAATCTAGCCCTAAAGTTGTATGATCTTTTGGTTCAAAATTTATCCGGAAAAATAATTATTAATTATTTTTCAAGAAGGAGATAAATTTTGAAAAGGATTGGACTTCTATATAAAGGCTAGGAATTTTTGAAAAAAAAAAAAATTGGTGATTCACACTAAAAGGGAAAACGTTTTTTTTGGAGTGAGAGGAAAAATAATTTGGGTTTCTTCCACATCAAAAAATTCAGCTATCTTGTGAGAGAGAGAAAAAGAGAAAATTCCATTGAATCAAAACTGTGAGGAAGGTTAAACTGAATGATAATTTTCATAAGAGGTTAACTGGTTCCTGTTTTGTAGTTTTGAAAAAAGAAGCTGGATCATATTCTCAATGAGAAATATCAGAATTGAGAAGGAATGATCTAGACTTCGGAAAGCATTACCGGTCGCTTGGATTCATAGAACGTGTGCCTACACACACTCTGAGATGTGGAACTCGAGAATAGTAGAGAAGACACGTTGGTCAAACACTCTAGTAATTCCGGAATCCAAGAAATAAGGTATGATTGATCATGAATTTAATTTATTGTTATATGCATCATGAGCTTCTTTTCCGAATCGGCATAAAAATTTTAAAACTTTCACTGTGCCGTAACTCTGATATCTGAACTGATTTTTCCAACAAGCGTGGGGTAGAAAATCCCAAACCAACGGTGACAAAATGTCTATTTATCGGACAACATCATTATCATCATCATCAACGCCATTTTAAAACATAAAAATACATATGCATACATATATATATATATATATATATATATACTTTTCATCAAAACTTCATCATAGGAAAAGTATTAATTTAAAACATCATCATCAACATCAAAATATATACTTCTCAAATCTTACATAAACACCTTACTTTACCCTTTTTTTATTTTTTCCTATGGTGACGCGTAATTGAAGTCTCGGGTGCTCGCCTTTAGAACCATTCATGCCATGAATAATAAATATAATATAATTAATAAAAGAGCATAATAATTTATCAAATACATCCATCATATTATAACAGCACCTAATAGGCCTATTTCGTCATTTAATAACATTAAAACATAAAAATCGAACAATTACACAAAATTACAAAACTTTACAAAAACAGACAGCTAGACCTTTGTTCGTCCAAAAAATTTTAAAAATTTGTACAGGACTCCAAATGATCTGAAACAATTGTAAATAATATACATCCATATCTTTCTAATGGTACCTAATTCGTTAAAAACGGAGATTGTTTGGACCGTCAAAAATAGTTTTGAATCTTATTACCAAAATTTTATAGAAACTGGAAGCCGGACCTTTGCATATTTGAAAAATCATAAAACTTTGTACAAGTCTCAAAATAACTTGAAGCTGATTTTAAATGAAAGTAGATATCTAGGGTTGTCTAACAATATCAAATTAGTTAAAAACAAAGACCTTTTGTACCCGCAAAAATAGTTTTGAATACTGATCACTAAAATTTTACAGAATCTGACAAACAGACCTCTACCTCTTTAAAAAATCATAAAAATTCATATATATCTCTAAATGATCTGAAATGATTTCAAATAAAAGTAGACATCCAGAGCTTTCTAACAATATTAAATTTGATAAAAATGAAGTCCATTTGCGTCCTCAAAAATAATTTGGAATACTTATCATAAAATCTAGAAATTTCAAGTAACAGTGGTCAAATCCGAAAATTCATTAAAAATATAAAAAATTATCACCACAATGTACATGATTCACATACATACACATACATCCAAAATAGCCCTAAGATATGTTTCTAATATATAAAATTATTAAATCACCATACCAATAAAATCATGAATCAAGAAATTAAAAATCCTAAAATCATCTTGTTGACAGAATTCAATTATTCACAAAACTTAACAAATTTCTAAGATAATAAACCATCATCAATCAATCATATAGCCTCCCTCAATCATCATTTGACGGATATTTCTCATCATTTCCTCAAACTCATATGACGAAACTTATCAAGAAAATCATCTAATCCCTCGAAGAATCCTAAACCAAAACAAATAATAAAATCATCATCCTCAAACAAGAACAAAAACATACCTTGAAATCCTTTTGATTTTGACTTGAATGAATTCGGAGGTTTGGTGGAATTTTATATATTTTTTTATTTTTTTTTTGTGCGTGTGAGAGGAATAGAGAGAGAGAGTAAGCGAGAGAGGAGACTAGGGAAGTGAGAGAAAGATGCTAGAATTTTGTATATCCCAAATCAATTTTAGAATTAATTGGGATTCGATTTTTAGTTTAATTGTCTCTTAATAGGTGGGGAATGACTGTTAGAAGGGTGTAAAAACGTGTAGGAGGAAAAGGGAAAAATTAGGTCAACTTCTAGAATTTTCGCACCTACAATCGTACATAATAAACTGATTGGTGATTAGCAAGTATCCAGATAGTATACTGGTTATAATTTTTTATTCTGAAATCGGATTTGCACAAATGAGTAGGTGTTGGAAAGTTTATGAGAAGCTCTATAAATTTGCCTAAATTATAGAAATAATTTTGGACATTTAAAGATTCATAATTGAGTTGGAAATTAACGTCGTGTAAAATAGATCTTTTTCGAATAACATATTTTCCTTTTTTTTTTTTTTTTACCGATTGCATTAGTTGAATATTATATATATATATATATATATATATATAAACATATCTATAAGTATACAACCACACATATTAGTAAACATATATTATGTAATATGCTATACATATATACAAATATTAAGTAGTATACTTATATTTAAAATATTTCTTTAATTAAACTATCATACAAAATTATCAATTCATCATAAAAATTTGGCATGAACTTTATTCTAGTACATCGAGCCCTCGTCATGTCACCTGTGAAAAATAACTCAACATAACATTAGAATTAACTAATTACTATCTTATCACATTACCTATGTTAATTCTAATGTTAATTTTCTAACGTTATTGTTAGGTAGCATTTGGGCATTACAATTTCACTTTTAATATCAAATTAATAAAAACAAACAAAAAAACAAACTTTTTTTTCATTATTAAATAATTTTTTTTATTTGGGGAAAGCACATTAATGATGTAAATTTAGAGATCATTACACTAGTATAATTTAAAAAATTAACATTAGAAAAATATGACATATAATTAAAGTAAAACTAACTAAAATTTATATCATATTGATCAAGAATAGAAAATTTGTATCTTCATGGTCAATAGAGGGGAAAAAAAGTGCTTATTTAGATAATTTTCTCTTATTATTATTATTAATCATTTTCTTAATGGAGTGATCTTAACGTCCATAGCTTTGGGCCCAAATATGACATTGTTTGTGGGCTTTCGGCTTCCTTCCCATCTCAATGGACTAGCTGTTTGGGTACAGAAGATTGGGTACAGAAGATTGGGCCAACCCAATCGTCGTCTCATTGTCCTTTTCAGTGAGAAAATTACCGATAAACATGTTTTTTTATCTGTTGACAAATACGATATAAATTCTCTACTTTAAATAAACAAGATACAAATTTTATTTTATGCTATATTGTTATAATATTAACCTTTTGTATTATGTTAGTACAATGGTTCTCTGAATATAAAGAAGCAAACATAAATAAATATAACAAAAATCAACAAATTATATCTATGTGACGATGGTTGGATAAAAACAAGTTAGAAGAAACTGCAAATGCATATCCTTTTCCATATAATGTAGGCATATACACACACATATATATAAATTAACAAGTTTAGTTATTATGAAAATAAAAAAGGAGTCGTGAATCCTAATCAAAAAACTAATAAGGCTACAAATAAAAACAAAACAAAAAGGCTACAATTAATTCCTTTCATATACATGAAGCTCTTGTTTGTGATTATTTAGTATATATAAACCTACACAAGTATGCGTAATCGCATAAGTAATATAGAATGTGAGTTGAGTATCGTCTCCACAGGGATTGAATCACTAAAATGAATTACAAAAGAAATCAAGCACAAATCAATTTGGATTAAAAATTAAACTAAGTAAAATGAAAATTATCTGATAAAATAAAATGAGTATAATGAAAATGCACTAAAATGGACAGAAAGAACAAGATTCAATCAAGAGTTTGTAAATCAAAAATGAGAATTAAGCTAGGATTGTCAATTTTCCCTAAATTGCAAGTCTGATCCGAATGCTGCAACAAAAATTGTCCTGCTAATTGAAATTCAATTTTATCATAAAATTCTTCCGAATTTCTTATGACTAAAATTCTTTAAACCTTTTTCAACATATTCCTATGTGAATCTAGTTCTCAGAACACAAATTCATGCACCAATTTCATTGGGTTATATAAGGTAAACGGCATATTCCTATACCATTCACAAATCAATATAACCTTCAAAAAACATATTGAACTTGCATCATCCAAGTTAGATCCAGCTCAAATTAATCTTTCCAGAGTTAATCAAAACCTAGTTTCCTATAAATTGATGGCCAATGAACAATAGAAATTAAACAATCAAAGCACTTGACTGAACATGAAAGAAATTACTCAACATTCCAACAAACATTCAAATCATCCTCCCAATTTCGGGTTCATCAACAATCCCAGCTAAAGAAATTTAGCTCATATTTAGGATTACAAAAACAAGCAATAATACATCATCCATATTAATCAGAGAACGAAAATTGAAGAAAATAATTCAAAGAAAAAGCAGGAGAAAAACTCCAAGTGGCTAGATGTGTCCTTCTCATCCTTTTCTTCTTCTTCTCCTGAGCTCACTCTCCAAAATAGGTGTGAAAATGGAATCAAATCTGCAGCTCTTACTCTCCCTGTACTTCTTCTTCTTTTCTTCTCTGTACTCTCCCAATTTTCTTCTTTTTTCCAGCTCTCCCTTTTTCCTCAGCGGCTGCCTCCCAATTGTACTAACCCTTTCGGGCAAAAACCAAGGCTCACGTGACCTCCCAGCTGAGGTAGAAAAATAGTCCCCGCAAATATGAGTTGTAATCTTCTTTTTGCTTCAAAATAATGCCAGCTGGTACAATTTGCTGCAGGGAATGCTGTGAGAATTGCTGCAGTATTTTCAGCTCAGGTTCTTCTACAATTCACACGAGAATTAAAATATACATCATCCCTCATTTGATCCTATTTTTCTTCACATTTACTGTGATTTCAACCAAACACTAAACCCAATATAAAAAATCCACACAAACATAAAACAAAAGAAAATATACTAAAAATAACACAAATACTCTCTAAACCCAGTACATTCAAGTCTAAAAGTGTCTAAAATAACTCTAATTCCTAGAGTTATCACACCCCCAAACTTAAATCATTGCTCGTCCTTGAGTAATGACTCAAACACAAGACAATAAAAACAAACATTAAAAAAAGACAATAACAAAAAGAAGTGATGACAGCAGGAGATTTCTATCTTTCAGTCATAACGTTCAAGAAGATATGCTATTTTCTCAGGGTTTTCATTTATTTAATTAAACCACTTGCTTATGCTCAACACCAATTTTCTTTAAGTGTCAGGTCAACCTATCATGTCACTTGGTCTAAATGTAATCCCTTGGTGTGTGTGTGCACATCCTTTGTACTTCCTTCCCAATAACTTACTTCAAACTAGACCACGATCACCGAGCCTTCATAGGTTGACTTATTGATTCCCTCTCCACTAATGTAAGAATACCTAGTACTAGGGATCAATAGGACTTTAATGGCTTGTAATGACGGGCTGAGGCTTGGGTAGGATAAAGGATTTAATCTTTAGGCTCAACACCATAACACACAACTAGTTCTAAGAATCAAAATGGTCCTCTTCATCCTTTAGGATACTTGAAACCGAATACTTTCTTTGCTCAGCACTTCATACAACACTTTATTACATTTTTTTTTTCAAACATTCATCATGTCATTGCTACCTTTTTATGCGAATGCCAACATCGGTGATGAAGATACCCAGTTATTCAGCAACATCACATTTCAGAATTGCTATAGTATACTCATATTCTGAATTATTGTTTGATGCAAAAGTACACATGGGACTCATGTTACTCCTGGTTACTAGACAACTCAGAATAGCGGAGTAGTTTTAGTTTTAGTTTTTTTTTTTCATTTTTTTTCCAAATTTTTTTTTTAAAATTAAACAATCCAAAAATGCATGCTAGCTCATAAAACAGTAACTGTATGGTATTCAGGTGTAATTCAAGGTGCCAAAGAAATAGGTCTTAAGGCTCAAAGTGGGTGACTAAGGATGCATATGATCATTGGTGGCTAGAAAAAGGCTCAAACTGATCAAGCAGGGCCTAAATTATCTCCCTCATGCTAAGTTTCCAACTATTTCGCCTCGAGGGTTTCTCTAAATCAATTATAGAGACCTCAGCTCTCATAGCAATCTAGCTATCACTAAGCTTCTTAGAAAGTTATACTAAGATATTGTGCTCAATGAAACAAGGGAAATTACATCCAAAATCAGCTTCAACAGGTTTTCCTAACACCCAAACAAGTCAGAGCATTGCACAAAACATGGTAGTCAACATTTTTTTTTTGCCTTTTTTTCATCATTGAAAATCCTCTTCTAACACAATCGACTGAAAGACAGATTCTCCAAGACATCACAAACACAAAACAAATCACAAACATTAAAAAGCCTAAAAACAAACAATAAAAACAACACCAAACAAACATATGACAGAAAACATATCTCGGGTTTAGCATCTAAATAAAATAACACATAAACAAAAACACAAAAACCAACAAATAAACACATGGAACTGCAGTTCCATACACCCCCAAACTTAAAATTAAACAGTGTCCTCACTGTTTCTAAAATATATAAAGAAAAATAAACAACTGACACACTAACCAAATATGTGAAAATGAAATAACAAAAAAAAAAAAAAAAAAACAACGACAAAAATAAACCAAAGGGCAAAGAAAACTCCCCTGAAACCGTGGAGGCTACTGACGATCACTCTTAATCCTTCTATTTCCAATTGACTGCACTTAGAAGGATTGATTTCTTCCAGCTGGTTTAGTCATGGCAGCCTTTCCTTTATCTCGGGCTGTGATAGGAGCAGAGTGTCACTTGACATATAAACAAACCCTCTCTCAGGCCACAGATTCCTCCCGGCAATAATGTCATTAAACCTCTTCCTGGCACGCTCATATTTAAACTTAGCAACCACTGAAATTTCTTCATCTCTATCAGCAGCCTTTCCTTTCCCTCTCATTGCCCGCTTCTTTAATGGCATTTTTTTTAACCAACCCACAAACACACAACCAACCCACAGAATAATCTTTTTAACTAACCCAGAAATTGAAATAAAAAATCAATCTACAAAATCAGTTTTTTTTAAATGAAAAAATAACTGTATATTAGGAAAACAAAATTAAGAGAACTCACGCCCTTTAGGAGTTACTGCCAAGAATTAAGAGAACTCCAACTAGGATTGTAGTGAAATTACTGTCAAGAATATTGCCCATAATGCTCGCATGAACTGTAAAGCTAACACCCCCAAACTTGCCCTGTGACCCGAAGCCAAAATACCCAAATCTATGGGTCTTCCCTCGTTAAATCTGTGGAGAAATCTGCTTATTTAATGGCAGTTTCAAAAGGGTGGGTTTCAGGTTGAAGAAACGGTAGGGGCTAGTCTGGGTCAAATGACTATTTACTTTCATATCCTAGGTTTACACGATGGCTGAGAAAAGGGTTGTCATTTTTTATTTGAACAGAAATGCTGCAGCATTTCCTGCAGCATTTTAAGATAGATTGCTCTTTTTTTTTTTTTTTTTTTTTCCAGAAATGCTGTAGCATTTTAAAACAAATTGCTCCTCTTTTTTTTTTTTTTTTCAAAAATAATTAAAATAAACCAAAAAAACAAAACAAGGAAATTTTTGGGTTGCCTCCCAAGAGCGCTTGTTTTTAAGTTATCAGCCTGACTACTTCCCTGTTTTAAGCGTCTTTAAGAATGATGGAAGACTTGGAACGCTACACAGGACTTCCCCAATAGTGCTTGATTCGCTGACCATTCACTAAAAATTTTCTTCCTATTGGATCATCTTGTAATTCTACCGCTCTATGAGGAAAAACAGAAGAAATTGTGAACGGGCCAGACCACCTAGACTTCAATTTACAGGAAAAAGCTTTAATCTTGAATTGAACAATAGAACTTGCTACCCTGGTTCAAATGTCCTGTTGATGATTCTCTTGTCATGCCAACACTTGACTTTTTCCTTGTAGAACTTGGCGTTCTTATAAGCTTGCAATCGAAATTCATCAAGCTCATTAAGCTGCATCAATCTCTTTTCTCCAGCAGCACTCATATCCATATTCAACTGCTGAAGTGCCCAATATGCCTTGTGCTCCAACTCCAAAGGCAAATGCCAAGCTTTCCCAAACACAAGTTGATATGGAGATATTCCAATTGGAGTCTTAAAGGTAGTCTTGTAGGCCTACAATGCATCTTCCAACCTCTTGGAACAATCCTTTATTGTAGGACATACAGTTTTCTCCAAAATGGCTTTGATTTACTTGTTCGAAGTTTTCGCTTGCCCATTAGTCTGTAGGTGATAAGCAGTAGCCACCTTGTGACGGACGTTGTACTTTGCCAATAAAGCCTCAAAGTACTTGCTACAGAAATGTGTCCCTTCGTCATTGATCACTGCCCTTAGTGTACTAAATCGTGTGAGAATTTGCTTCTTCATGAATTGGACCACCACCTTTGAGTCATTGGTTGGTAGGGTAGTAGCTTCTACCCACTTGGAAACATAATCAACTGCCACTAGTATATATAAATTGCCAAAAGAAGGAATGTTTATAAAGTCGATTCCCCACACATCAAACAACTCTACCTCAAGAATGTTGGTTAGTGGCATTTCATGTCATCTTGAGATACTACCAATCCATTGACATCTATCACATCGTAGTACAAAATTCCGGGCATCTCGAAACAAGCTCGGTCAATAAAAGCCAGATTGCAAGACTTTTGCCGCGGTTTTGTTACTTTGAAAATGTAACGCCCCAATCTATAAAGGGCCGTTACTGTGCTTACATACCAAATCTTAAGGCGACCCACCTTACGTGGCCGCTATTTCATACTTAACATATTTAAACATACTCTCGTATTTCGTAAAAATACGGAAATACTTTTTTTTTCTTTAAACATTTCTTTTTAAAATCAAACTTAAAACTTAACTTATACTCAAACTTATTTATATGTACTCACTCGAGTACCGATCTTTCAAACCATATTTTTACAAATCATACTAGTAAACACTGTCCCAGTACTAAGTATTGGTACTATCAAATTAATATAACATATCACAAACATATATATATTTTTTTCACAACACGTAGCGGTGTCCAACCTAAATTTCACAGTCTGCGGTGCCATCTCTCCACAGTCTTGCATCAAGCATTGCCGATAGTTTGCTTACAGTTCGTAAAAATATTTTGATAAAAGAAAGTATGAATTGATAATGCATGAACCAATTATGCTTTCTTATGAATTAATTATGCTTTCATTATGAACTTATTATCTTGCTTAACATATGTGCCCTTTGTGTACGTACCAAATGCGCACAATTCATATAAAGTTAGGGTTTGCAAGGTCCCTAATAATTCTGGGAATCATATATATAACCCTTCACGCATCAACGGAAGTACTGAGAATTTTCTTAAACATACATAATCCTCCACGCATCAACGGGAGGTTGGTACGACATCTTACTTGTCTTGTTTTAGTCTTAGCTTTGTCATGTGATTTATTATCAGTGAGCATGCTAACATGATGCCATGATAATAAAACATAAATCATAGTGAATATGCTTCATGATGTCACAATAATAAAACATAAAACATAAGACATAAACATAAAACATATGCACATCATGTAAATCAATGCATGAACTTTTGAAAAACATGCAAAGTAACAAAAACATTTTGCCCATACTATAGGCGGAGTTGTACTTACAGGTTATGCTACATCCTAGGTTTGTTGCTCCAGCAGGTTGCAACAATAGGTTATATTCCTATTTCCAAAAGGGACGTAAGATAAGGATCATCCTATCTTACCATAAATCATTACATTCAATGCTGGTATCCTAACTAACATTCACCAGTAATCTTAGTTACATGTCCCCCCACATACTACAATGATATCTTATTTGGTTACTAAATATAACCCTAGAGCACATGACCCAATTACAATCAAACAGTATCTTGTTTGATTACTTAATGCAACCTGAGGTACAAGGCCCAATTATACTTAAATAATATTTTATTAGGTTACTATTAGTAACCTTGGGTATAAGCCCAATCATATTTAGACTAATACCCTATTAGGTTACTAACGTCCAATTACTTTTAAAGTAATACCCTATTAGGTTACTATTGGTAACCATGGGTTTTAGGCCCAACCCAATAGCTTGGGTATCCTATCCGGTTACTAGTGGTCATTATTTTGTTACTATGTTTTCAAAATAATTTTTGGCCCATGTATTTATTTTTCTCTTTTCTTAACAAGATTTTGTCTAATTTTTCTTTTAAAAGTCTTTTGTAAAACTTTAATCCCTTAAAACCATATTTTTATAAAACTGTAACTTTTAAATAAAAACTGTCAAATTCTTAAAGCAATCTTTGAAAATAGTTCCATAATTTCAATTATCAGTGCATGTGCAGAATTGCCTGTTCATGTACTGTTTTGAAAATTTTGTGCAGGAATTTCCTATTTCCTGCTCAGTTTTTAATATCCAGTTTTATCTTAAAATCTGTTTTGAATTTAAAAAAGTTTTCTTCATGAAAGTTATAGATCTAATCGAAACTACAACTTTTGTCTTTTGTTCAAAATCTGAATCTGTATTTAACTCATTCATTTTTCCTTTTGAAAAATCATGGGCGTGTACATTGTCTGTACAGTCTAGTCTCAGATTTTGTTAAAAACAGAGGCCTTTGAAGTCTTATTTTCAAAAACCGTTGCCCCCTAGTATTTTCAATTTTCTACAACTTTGCAGTTTTGACGTTTTCCAAATTCTGCTTCTAAGGGGCTTAAATTTCAGTTTCCAGAAAACTGTCCAGTTTGAATCCGAAAATTGATAGTTTTAAAATTGGTTGGTTTTTGCTTAAAATCCGCACACACTACCTCAAACGGACTAAGCCATGAGCCTACATCAATATGCAGCGCTTTAGATTCGTTCTTAACATTCATTCATACACTTGTTTCATCATCATGAAAGTATAATATTAGATAACCTTCAAGTTAACTAAATTGTGTTCTTAGGTTAATTCTTTAACCAACACACTTAGATCATATCCATATTCATCATTCACCAATAACCATATTCAAATATGTGAAAAACATATTCACAAGCACTTGGTGAGCAATCATGTAACGACCCGCCTAGCACAGGCCGTTACCATACATGCATATATATCGGCCCTTTTTAATAACTTAATTACATGAAAAATAGTAGAAATTTTTTTTTTATACTGTGCTAACTCGCACATACTGTAACTAAAAGAATGATATACAAATATCAAATCATATACTTAGAAAGAACAAAACGCGTAGTGCTATCTTTTCCCACATTTCACAGTTCGCCCTGCCATGCTCCTCCATCTTGTATCACCAACTGCTTGCAGGTTACTTACCTACAGCATAGACGTAAGACAGTGAGCTTTCGCTCAGCAAGTACAACTAACTATACCGCGACAATACAAACACAACATATCCTAACATATCATAACATATCGTAACATAACATTTCATAGCATATCATAACTTATCATAGCATGTCATAACTTATCATGGCATATGCATGAACCATTTATGCTTCATTATGCTTTCTTATTACTTCATAACATTCTTTCTTAACTTATCTTTACTTATGGGCCCCATAACATAAGTGTCCGTACCGGGCGCGCAACTATGGACTTACTCTTGCCATAGCTCAACCCGACCTCACGCGGGTCGGTACGACACATGTAAGCTTGCTTGCCATCATAACTTTCATCGTTTCATATCTTGATCTTATTCTTATTAATTGGTGAACATGCTTCGTGATGTCTCACACAATTAAATCATGATCCTATCTTAACCATACCATAGCCATAACATATCCTATATCCTCTCATAACATGATTCTAGCATATTTCATAATATTTCATAGCACATGACATAACATACTACATAGCCTAGCATTTTATAACACATAACATGGCATATATAACACATCATAGCATTTAACCCTTTTATAGCACATGGCATAACATAACATATAACAATAACATAGCATAACAACATAACATACAATAAGGTATGCACCCCTATCTAACAATAACATACTTGGGCAAGTACCACAACAAAGCCTATGCTGTAGGCGGTGGTTGTACTTACCTCTCTCGCTATGTCCCACGTAATGCTACTCCTCTTCCGAGTACAGCTGCAGGTTACTTCCTGTTTGATGAAGGACACAGTCTAGTTAAACTCGTGAAATGTTGATGACCTAACCAACATGCTTACATGATCCTGGTTGTATGTCCCTTTGTGCATAAAATCTTACTTGGTTACACTTAGTAACCCTATGGTTATGAATTTGTTTCTTTAAAAGGTTACATTGGGTAACCTTATATGCTAAGCCATAACATACCATTAGGGTTAAATCATCTTCCAACCTTAGGCTTCTTCTTTAATCCACAACTAACGGGTTATGTTCATTAACCCTTTATCTTAATTCAATGGGTATCCTTTAGGGTTACATTAGATAACCCTTAAGGTTAACTAAGTCAATATTGTTAGTCAACCAAAGTCAACTACGGTCAACTATGGTCAACCCCCCTATGGGTCAACCTTTGGGCCTTGGGCTCGACCCAGTAACTTCGGTATCCTTCCCGGTTACCATGCGTAATCGCTTTACTTACTAAACCTTAGCTTGAAAATCTTATTTTTCCTTAACTTGGAAAATTTGGGGAAATTAATCCCAAAACTCTTTACTTGACTTGTAAAAATCCATATTCTTAAAATGGGGTTTTGTAAAGTCATTTGAGGTTGAAAACTGTCATTGGAACAGTCTCCATCGTCAAAGCTGTGAAAATTAGAAAAATATAGTTTTTCTGAAACAGTTTTTAGAAAATCCTGTGCAGAAATTTCTTGTTTCCTGCACCGACTTCAGAAAACCATGTCAGTTTAAAAATCCATTTAGAATTTGAAAGAGTTGTCTTCATGAAAGTTGTAGCTCTCGAAAAATCCTAAAACTTTCATGTTTTGCGAAAAATCCAGTTCCGCTTGTATCCTTGTCAGTTTTCATTTGAAACTGGCTGGTCGTGTAAACTAGGTCTGGGCAGACTAGTCTCGGATTTTTATAGAAACAGAGGCCATTGGAGCCTCATTTTGAGAAACCGTCCGCGACTCCCCCTAGGAAAAACTCTTCCGAATAACTTTCATGTTTTACGTTTCACCCAAATCGGCCTCTAAAGGCCTTAAATTTCCACTTTCCCGAAACTGACCAGTTTTGAATCCGAACTGGCAGTTTCGGTTGTTAAGTCCGGTTTACGTCCTATTCCGTGAAGTCTAACTCGACCGAACACGCGGGAGCCTAAATAGCATACAAGCAGCGTATTCTAACGTCCCACATGAATCATCATGTATCTCTAACGTCTCCATGCAAACCAAAACAGATCTGCCCTAACCTAGGGTTTGCATGATCTAGGTTTGCATCACATTCCATTCATCCATCTCATGCCAATCTTGGCTAGCACTAGCAACCTAGCATAATTGCCACAACCGGCTTGCACAAACAGGGCACATACCAACCATCTAATCATGCAAAAATCCTAGCATGCAAGCATGCATACACATATAGCAAGCAAAGCATAAATAAAGCCATAGCCAAACCACCCTTAAAATCCTAATCAAGCACCATACCTAGTTCTAGGGCAATTGAAATAAGAGCTTGAGCTTATGCTCTTACAAACTTTTGACTTGAAATACAAATAAATTTCCAAATGAAATCAAATGGAAAAAGGTTAGGGTTTATGGGAGATTTTACCTTGGCTAACCCTAGAAATGGGTTAGGGTTGGTGGATCCAAATTTCTCCCTCCCTAGGCTCTTACTTTCCCACGGTTTTGCCCTCCAATTGGGCACCAAAATTTTTCACCTCACTTGGTGATTGTTTAAGCCAAAACCGAGCACTCTCCCTCCTATTTCTCTCCAATTTTTCCTTCCCCTTTTCTGGCTCACCCATGGCCGAACTCACCTTCACCTAGGGGCACCAAAATTTTTTTTTTCTTCTCTCTTTCTCTCTTCCAAGGCTACGGATTTTTCTGATGAAAAATGGCAAGATTTTGGCTGTCTTTCTCAATTTTTCAGCCCCAAAAATCTGCCCATCTCATGGGTATTTATAGGCAAATGAAACTTTGCCAAAATCCCAAAACAACCCCTTGAAAATTAAAATTTACACTTTTGGCATGCAAGGTGGCCGGCTGTCTACTTGGAGAGCAAGGCAAGATGACCTCATCTTGGTGACATCATCTAGGTGACATCACATGCTTACATCACCAAATTTCCAAAATTTGCACTTTGGCCCCAAAAGTTAAAATTCTTGCATTTATGCCCTCTAGGTGGCCGGTCCCTTACTTGGAGATCAAGCCAAGCTTATCTCACCTTGATGACATCATCTTGATGACATCACTTCGCTTACATCATCAATTTTCCAAAATTTGTACTTTAACCCTTAAAGATAAAATTTTGGCATTTTTGCCCCTGAGGTGGCCGGCCATGTCATCTCTTCTAGAGCATTCCTTGCTTTCTTTCCAAGCTTATTTAATCCAATTATGATGTCATAAATTGAGGATAGGATGATGTCATCCACATTAAGCCCTGTTTGGCTTTTCCTCAATATTCAGTCCATTTTTCCGCTACACAGATATTTCTAATACTGTGTTTGCTTAAATACAATATTTTTATACTGTACTACAGTCCAAAATTCATCTGTGTAAAAACAGATAGTATAACTTTTTTCTAATTTCAAGTCCTTTTTGCCCTTGATCTATACTAGGTGTGCTTGATTTTCTAAGGTGGTTTTAAAGCCTATTTGAGCTATCTTGCCCATTATATCAAGTTTTACAGTATCTTTTCCATACTGCATCACATAATACTGCAAAGTCAACCCGTTGACCGCTCTTGGTCAAACTTTGACTTTCTTGGTCAAACTTTGAATTTTCCGGAATTACGTACTTTTTCATCCTTTTCGACTTAAAAGGGCGTTTGCTAATCTTAGCAACTTATTTTGAGTCTTATTAAGCCATAAGATCTCATAAAAAGTGTGAAAAACTCTTAACTGAGCTTTTCCGTAAATACCTCTATGGCATGCATATAATTCCTTTTGCAAAGGAAACAGTGACATAAAAATTCTAGGTATTACAAATCATACCCATAACACTCATTCAAGAGCAAAATTCAAACCCATGCTTAAATTTAGAAATCAAATCATCCTAAGCATAGATCTAGGCATAATCAACCACATAAAATCATAACATAGGGTAAAATAAAAATGACAAGCTTATGCTCTTACAACCCAAGCTTGAAATACATATAAATCTTTGATCAAACTCAATGGAAATCTTAGAGGGTTTAGAGAAATACCTCTAAAGCTTTGAAAAGTTGATCTAGGCTTTGGGTTGAAAAAGTTTTCCTTCCTTCCTCCACCAACACCAACTGGTCACTCACTCTCATTCTCTCCCCTTTTTTTTTTTTTTTTTTTCGGTTCCTTAGAGGGAAGTTGAGAGAGAACTAAAAACTTTGAGGCTCAACTAAATGATCCAAACTCAACCTCACATAACCTATTTATAGGTGAAAATTCTTGATATTTCACCAATTATTTTTATTCTTAAAATTGCATATTAGGGTTTAAAAGCAAAATATTTACTTAAAGACCCCCATGAGGTGGCCGGTCATGTGGCTGATTTTGGGGCCAAAAATCTCTTCAAAGTTATCTACTAAATCATCCAATCAAAATCTTCCACATATTTCTTTCTAATTTTCAAAAATCCCAAAATTCACATATATATCCAAGATTACTTGGCCTCCAAGTAAGGCCATGTTTGACCTTTCCTTAACCTTTCCTCTTATTATGCAGTCCTTTCTTACTAATGCAGATATTATAAATATTGTTTTAAACTATTAAAAGTACTGCAATACTAAACTGCAGTCTAGAATTCATCTGTACTTAACTGGACTGCGTGTAGGTTTTTCTTAAGACTTGAAGCTACTAAGTCCTTGTTGCTCTAAATGTTATACCTGATTTTTCTAAAGCAATCTCATACCTTATTCTTACTTCCTTATCCGTAATGACAGTTTATCGAGTATAATTTCCATACTGCTTATTATAATACAGTACCGTCTTAATCATACCCTAATCATCCTAGTCAAACTTGACCGGAATAATATCATAAATCCTCATTCTGTCTTTTTTATCAAAAAAACCCTCATACTTGACTTAATAAATTATCATTGAGTCTTATAACACTCTAAGAACTCGAACATATTCTGATAATCAAATCAGATCATGTAATTCATATTGTCATACATCAAACAGACTTAGATTTCTGTTATTTCTAAGGAAATCGCAAGTCCATAAAAATTTCAGTTGTTACAGAAAATGCCCTCTATACGGGGAATTATAGCAGTGCTGCAGCACCTATTCGATTTCCTTATCCAGGATACACCGTTGCAAAATCTGATTAGCATATTTTCTGAACAAGTAAGGCTCATCCTAGAAGTAAAATTTCACCTCATGCAAAAACTTCTTCTTTTGTTGACCATTCAAATCAGGAGGTAGTAGCCCACTCACTAAGTAATTTACCAAATCAGCATACCAATGCAACGTAGTATTAGCTCTAGTGACAATAAGAGCTGCTCATCCGGAAATACCTCATTAATAACCTTTGAATCCGTGCCCTTCTCGACCTTCTCCAACCGAGACAAATGATTAGCCACTTGGTTCTCTGTTCCTTTCCTATCTTTGATCTCCAGGTCAAATTCTTGAAGCAGAAGCATCCATCTAATCAGCCTTGACTTTGCATCCTTTTTCTCTACCAAATATTTGATGGCCGAAGGGTCTGTGAAAACCGTGACCTTTGCTCTTAACAAATAAGCTCGAAATTTGTCAAAGGCGAAGACAACAGCCAACAACGTTTTCTTTGTCATCGTGTAATTCAGTTGGGCCCCTGATAGAGTCTTATGGCATAGTAAATTGAGTGGAATATCCTATTTTTACACTGCCCTAAAACAGCTCCCACAGCCCAATTACTCACATCATACATCACTTTAAATGGTAAAGACCAATTTGGGGCTACTATGATTGGTGCTGAAATGAGCTTCTTCTTCAAATCTGTGAACGCTAACAAACATGCCTCGTCAAAGATGAATTGGCTGTCCTTCTCCAACAAGCTGCAAAGAGGTTTGGAAATCTTGAAAAAATCCCGGATAAATCTTCGGTAGAAACCCGCGTGCCCAAGAAAACTCCGAAGCTCTTTCACATTTGATGGTGGTGGCAGCTTCTCAATTATAGCAATCTTTACTTTGTCAACCTCAAGGCCATTTCTCGAAAGTCGGTGTCCCAACACTATGCCCTCCTTGACCATAAAGTGACACTTTTCCCAATTGAGAACCAAATTGGTCTCTTCACAACGCTTCAAGACCCTTGCTAAGTTGGTGAGGCAATCTTCGAAGTTTTCATCAAAAACCAAAAAATCGTCCATGAACACGTCCACATATTACTCTACCATATCAGTGAAAATCACCATCATACACCGTTGAAAAGTTACATGTGCATTGCACAAGCCAAATGGCATCCTTCTGAAGGCAAATGTACCGAATGGACAAGTGAATATTGTCTTGTGTTGATCCTTCGGGGCTATGGCAATCTGATTATAACCTGAATATCCGTCCAAGAAGTAATAAAATTCTTTCCCTGCCAATCTATCTAGCATCTGATCAATGAATAGGAGCGGAAAGTGATCCTTCCATGTGGCTTTGTTAAGCTTCCTATAGTACATACAAATCCGCCAACCCGTTACTGTTCTTGTTGGAATCGATTCATCATTTTCATTCTCCACAACGGTAATCCCCCCTTTCTTGGGAACACACTGAACCGGGCTGACCCACGAACTATCGGAGATTGGGTAAATTATCCCTGTATCCAACCACTTAATTATCTCATTCTTGACTACCTCCTTTATGATCGGATTCATTCGTCGCTGACCTTCTATAGACGCTTTCTTGTTATCTTCCAAAAGAATCTTATGCATACAAAATGAGGGACTTATAGCCTTTATATCTGCTATTGTCCACCCAATGGCACCTTGGAATTTTCTCAAAATATGAAGCAAACTTTCCTCTTGATCTTTAGCCAGGTCGGCCGCAATAATCACAGGAAGAGTTGAAGATTCTCCCAAATATGCATACCTCAGATGAGACGGTAGAGGTTTCAACTCTAACACCGATGGCTCTTCCTTTGAGGACTTGGATGGCTTGTGCTCACGGTTTGACAGATCCAATGATTCAAATTTCCACAAAGATCTTGGTGCAATTGCATTACCATATAACCAAACAAGTTGTTCCACAAATTCATCTTCATCCTCCGACGAATCCAATGCCATTGACGAACGTATCAAATCTTGCTGGTGACTTGCCTCAAACTCTTCGGCCACTAAGGAATCTAAAGTAGATATGGCAGAACACTCCTCCATCTCAACTGGAAACTTCATAGCCTTAAGCACATTAAATGTCACCTGCTCATCTTGCACCATCATAGTTAATTCTCCCTTTTATACATCAATCAAGGTGCGACCTGTAGCAAGAAATGGCCTTCCCAAGATGATTGGCACTTTTTTGTCTGCCTCATAATCAAGAATAATAAAATCTGCAGGAAAAATGAATTTGTCCACCTTTACTAGAACATCTTCAATCTTCCCTTCAGGATGTGTGATAGACCTATCGGCAAGCTGCAATGATACTGTGGTAGGCCATGCTTCTCCAATTCCTAACTTCTTGAAGATGGACATTGGTATCAAATTAATACTAGCTCCCAAATCACATAAAGCCTTACCAAAGTATTGGTTTCCAATTGAGCTCGGTATTGTAAAACTTCCCGGATCATTTAGCTTGGGAAGGAGTTTATTTTGCAATATGGCACTGCATTCCTCTGTCAAAGCTACAGTTTCAAATTCTCCAAATCTACACTTCTCAGTGACCAAATCTTTCATGAATTTAGCGTAATTCGGCATTTGTTCCAGGGCTTCAACAAGAGGTTAATGTGAAGCTGCTTCAAGACATCAAGAAATTTACAGAATTGATCATTCTTTTGTTGCTTTTGAAACCGTTGAGGAAGTGGTGGAGGCAGCTTGTTGTTGAGTTCTGCAGTTCCTGATGTACCAGAATGCTGCGAAAATGCTGTAGCATTTTTCGAGTCAAATTCCAGCTGCTGATTTGTACCCTACTTTTCTTCTTGTTGAAGTTGCTTGTCTTGTTCTTAGATTGAAGTGGGCTTGTTCTGTACAGCTTTTGGCTTTGCCCTTGGCTCCAGCTCCTTTCCAATCCTTAATAAAATTGCCTTGCAGTGTTCTTTTCCTTCCCTTCTCGAATCTTTAGTATTACTTGGAAGAGAGCCTTGTGGCCTAATATTCAAGGCGTTTGCAATCTGCCCAATCTGATTTTCCAAGCTCCTCAATGTTGCATCATGACTCTGAACTCTAGCGTCATTCTTGGCTATATACTTCTTGATCAAATTCTCTAATGAGCTAGATGATTCCATAGCTTGAGTTCTTGGTTGTTGAGATGGAAAGCCCGGTGGGTGAGAAGGTCGATGATAAGCATTTGCTCTACTAGAACTTGCCCATTGGTTGCTCCATGAAAAGTTTGGGTGTTGTCTCAACCCCAGATTGTAAGGCGCCGAATAAGGGTTGTTCCTGTTGAAATTACCCACATAACAAGCAGAGGCTGGATTAGAAGGGCAATCCTCATACAAGTGTCCCTCTCCACAATAAACACAAGTGACGCCAACAGATTGCACCGAATTAACACCCACCGACATGTTCATAGTCTTGATCATATTCGTCAAACTCGACACTTGGGCAGAAAGTGTAGTAATAGCATCTACTTCATGAAGTCCTGCAGCCTTTCAAGCATTGAGTCTCTCGGTGGGCCACTGATAATTATTGGTTGCCATCCTCTCCAAAATCTCATACGCTTCATTGTACGATTTAGCCAAAAGAGCAACATTGGCTGCCGCATCAACTATTGTATGTGTTTGCCCATTGAGCCCATTATAAAATGTTTCCATCTGAATCTAATGGGGAATTCCATGATGAGGGCATTTTCGCAACAATTCTTTAAATCTCTCCCAAGCTTCATACAAGGATTCTCCCTCCGATTGTTAGAATGAAGTGATGTCGTTTCGAAGCTTGGCATTCTTGGTTGGAGGAAAGTACTTCATGAGGAACTTTTCTGCTAAGTCATTCCATGTTGCTATTGAATCCGGTGGCAACGAATTAAGCCATGCCCTAGCTCTATCCCTCAAGGAATAAGGGAATAGCTTCAGCCTTAATGCTTCCTCGAACACCCCTGGTAGCTTGAAAGAATCACACACTTCCATGAATAGCCAAAGGTGCATGTGGGGTTCCTCAGTTGCCATTCCACTAAACTGGCCCACGGTTTGAAACATTTGAAACATAACTGGCTTGAGTTCAAACTGTGGCGCTTGTATTTCTGGCCTAATAATGCATGGATTGAGCTCATGTAGAATGGGTACAGCATACTCTTGAATAGCCCTGTCTCTGTCATCCACCAAAACTGGTTGAGGTAATAGATTATTGACATTCACTTGCTGCCCATCATTAGCCATATTGACAGCAACTCTTTCTGCTATTTCTCCTACATCCGCTAGACCTTGTTGCTCCCTTCTCCTTGCTAGAAATGTTCTTTCAATTTCTGGATCTAAGGGCAGCAACTCTTGGTTTCGCTGGTTATTCAAGCAGAGAAAGCAAGCTCCTGAAAATACAAAAACTCAACTAATAAGAAAATGCAATAACAAGAACTAAAACAAAATAACTTTTACAAATATTTTTAATGATTTCAATCCCCGGCAATGGCGATAAAAACTTGTTTGCGATTGTTTAGTGTATATAAACCTACTCAAGTGTACGTAATTGCACAAGTAATATAGAATGTGAGTTGAGTATCATCTCCACAGGGATTGAATCACTGAAATGAATTGTAAAAGAAATCAAGCACAAATCAATTTGGATTAAAAATTAAACTAAGTAAAATGGCAATAATTTGATGAAATAAAATGAGTATAATGAAAATGCACTAAAATAGACACAAAGAACAAGATTCAATCAAGAGTTTGTAAATCAAAAATGAGAATTAAGCTAGGATTGCCAATTTCCCCTAAATTGCAAGTCTGATCCGAATACTGTAAGAAATGCTGCAGCAAAAATTGTCCTGTTAACTGAAATTCAATTTTATCATAAAATTCTTCCGAATTACTTATGACTAAAATTCTTTAAACCTTTTTCAACATATTCCTATGTAAATCTAGTTCTCAGAACACAAATTCATGCACCAATTTTAATGGGTTATATAAGGTAAATAACATATTCCTATACCATTCACAAATCAATATAAACTTCAAAAAGCATATTGAACTTGCATCATCTAAGTTGGATCCAGCTCAAATTAATCTTTCCAGAGTTAATCAAAACCTAGTTTCCTATAAATTGATGGCCAATCAACAATAGAAATTAAACAATCAAAGCACTTGAATGAGCAGGAAAGAAATTACTCAACATTCTAACAAACATTCAAATCATCCTCCCAATTTCGGGTTCATCAACAATCCCAGCTAAAGAAATTTAGCTCATGTTTAGGATTACAAAAACAAGCAATAATACATCATCCATGTTCATTAGAGAATGAAAATTAAAGAAAATAATTCAAAGGAAGAGTAAGCAAAAGAAAAACTCCAAGTACCTAGATGTGTCCTTCTCATTCTTTTCTTATTCTCCTCCTGAGCTCACTCTCCAAAATAGGCGTGAAAATGGAAGCAAATCTGCAGCTCTCACTCTCCCTATACTCTTCTTCTTTTCTTCTCTGTACTCTCCCAATTTTCTTCTTTTTTCCAACTCTCCCCCTTTCCTCAGCGGCTGCCTCCTAATTGTACTAACCCTTTAGGACAAAAACCAAGGCTCATGTGACCTCCCAGTTGAGATAGAAAATTGGTCCCCACAAATATGAGCTGTAATCTTCTTTTTGCGTCAAAATAATGCCAGCTGGTACAATTTGCTGCAAAGAATGCTGTGAGAATTGCTGCAGCATTTTCAAATCAGGCTCTTCTACAATTCACACGAGAATTAAAATATACATTAGCCCTCATTTGATCCTATTTTTCTTCACATTTACCATGATTTCAGTCAAACACTAAACCCAAGATAAAAAGTTCACATAAACATAAAAACAACAGAAAATATACTAAAAATAACATAAATACTCTCTAAACGCACAACATTCAAGTTTAAAAGTGCCTAAGATAACTCTAATTCTTAGAGTTATCAGCTCTCTAATGCATCTTTAATAAGGTAGTTAGGAAAAAAAAAGTATTTATTAGAACCATGCTAGAGAAAATAATATATTAAAAAACTGTGTGAAAAAAGTGTTTTAATAAGGACATATTTAGATTTTAAAGACACATTTATTTAAAGGTAATTTGATGAAATGATTACTTATTTTTTTATGCTTGTTTACGCCCAATTGGAATAGGGGTGTTGAATTTGAATACTCTAATCCAATATATTTTTTTAATGTTCATTGAATGTGTGAAAAAACAGAAAAAGTATCACAATAACTCAAGTACTAAAGTGTCCTAATGCATAACAGTCATTGATAAAAAATTATTAATGATACAAAAGTAATAATATGAGTAAGTTCTGTACCAACCCGATCAAATTAGTATTCACATTCCTTTTTTTTTTTTTTTTTTTGGTTTCTTGTTCATGAAAAATAAACACACCTCAAATATAATGAATTAATGATCTAGACACAAATTTTATGAGATTTCTACAGTGAATATAACTAAAATAAATTAACTAAAATAAATACTTTACTAATAACAGTAGCATAGCCTGAAAACTTTTATAATGAAGGCGTTATAAAAAAATTAGAGATAATTTTTGTCTTAAATAAAGAGATAATTATATACATTAATTATTGACTGTGAACCCACTAAAAATTTTATTATAAAATAGGTAAATAACTAAATTATACTAAAATTTTAAGAGTAAAACTTTATATATCAAATTTTAAGAGACTGCTCCGTTGGAATTTTTCTAATAAAATAATGTTATAACTAAAACGGGGTTTAAAAATGAATTTTCTAAAAAATATGAGAGTTTTTATTTTTTATTTTTTCCTTCTTCTTATGAGGTGAGAGGGGTACTTGCCCCACTCATTTAAAATAACAACGCTTGATTTCAAAACATCAATTTCAATCAGAAAGCATGTAAAGGGGTACACAAAATTTTACATTTATACATTTTATTTTAGCATGATATTGACTTGATCCAATATTTAAAAACGTGCACCATCATAAAGCAAGTTTCGAAACTTTATAGAGACCATAATTGCTGGTTTGGGGCCTCTTGATCGAACACTTTTCAATTAGAAAGCATCAGCTTATATACATTTCATTTTAACATGATATTGACTTGATTTAATATTTAAAAACATGGCTTATCATAAAGCCAGCTCCGAGACTTTATAGAGATCCTAGAGCTTATTTGGGGGCACTTTTTGGAACACTTTTTCCAAACTTTTTTTTTTTTTGATATTTTTCCTCCAATTTTATTATTCACTTTTATAAATCTCTTTTTCTGATTTTAATAAAACTCAAAATTTAAAATTCTACAATTTTGTATATAAATAAAAATTTCAAGTGGAACATAATAAGCTCATACTGGTATTTTTTCAGAATATATTTTAAATTTTTACATTTTGTTCACTAAAATAATTCATTTTCACTAAACATAATTTTTCAAAGCTAAACTTATCTCCGACCTCCAAATTTCGTCTTCAATACCTCTCTCAAATTGGCCTCGAATTGTTTTTTCACAACCTGGCAAACCAAAGCAATTTCAAGAAAATTAAAAAAAAGAAAAAAAAAAAAAAACGTGTGGTTATTTATACCTTTGCTTGTTTCCCCGCCAATTTGCAATTCATCATTCATAGGCGTGTGTCCCCGCTTGTTTGGTTTTCTTTCAAGTGACGTCAACCAAAAGTTCTCTCTGTTTCCTCCTGAAAAAAGTCAACCAATCAAAAGCACCCCACTAGACACGTGTCGTCTCCATATCAACCCATTTCGGTAGCAACAGAAAACTCCTTCCCCTCATTGGTCACTTCCGTACGCTCCAACAACCGAGGCGTTTCTTTCCCTGCAAGTGGGTCCCTCAGACTTAGTGTACATGTAGCCATGTCAGCATTCACGTGGATTGCCGTGTCTAGTCGCCGCGTGATGCCAGCTGGCACCCATCCGAAGTCAGCTTGCCCCAACCTTATCCATTTCCATATAAGGCTTAGATAATCTCCCACGCATAGCGCTTTTAACTTCCCTCACTCATTCTCGCCTATTGGCTCACCCGTCCTTTTCACTGGAAAACCTCACTTGTAATTGGTTAATTAATGTGTCTGTGTCACCGACAGGTCAAATCACGTGACTCTCTACGATTTGTTACACGTTTTCATGCAAGCAAATTAGATATGGTATTTTTTTTAATTAGTTTTGGCTAACTATTTTTCCTTTTTTAAAAATTAACCCCTGGATGGTGAAAATATTCATATCTCAGAATTTTCCAGAAATCATTGCATAATACATAATACATTATACATATGGTTCACATTTTCGTATATAAACAAACCCTAGATTTTTCTTCCAGCGTAAACAAGAATCAACAGAAAAATTTGGCTCCAGAAGCGAGTTGTAAAGCCTACAATGGCCTCAGAGGTCTGTTCAATTTTCAATTTTTTTTTTTTTTTTTTTTTCATTTCATAAGATTAGGGTTCTTCAAGAATCGTTCTTTTTTTGCGTTTTTCGTGCTTTTACAGGATCCAAACATGATTTTTTAAGTTTCCTGTTTATGTAGTTTAGTTTCATATTCGTATTTTGATTTTGATCTCGGACTGTTATTATTTTTGTTGTCGTTTAGTTATTGCATAATGTATTAATTCTTTTTTTTTTTTCTTTCTTCAAAAAATATATATAATAGGTATAATATATGAATTCTTAACAATAATGGGATGCCATTGAAATACATAGGAAATGGTTTTGTCCTGTTTCTGTTATTTTTATTGTTCTTTTATTTCGATTCAGTCATGTGCTTGTCGTTTTTCTGTTTGTGGTGTTTTTCAGTTTCTTCCTTATTTTTTACTGAAAACTAATTTTGAAATCTGTCAGCTATTTGCAGATTTCTTAAATTTTCCATCTTTCCCACTAAAGAAGGTGTCTTTCAAGACCATTTGCTGAGGAGAGGGAAGGGGGGGAAAAAAAAAAAAAGGTATGTCGAAATCATATACAAATCTTCTAGATTTGGCTTCTGGGAATTTCCCTGCACTTGATCAGGGTAAAAGGAAGAGGCTTTCAAGGGCAGTGTCGCTGCCGGTGAGTGTAACGGAGCTTGATGATGATCAAGCGCAGAGTGTTTATTCAGATAGCTCGTCATCCGTTCATTCGGATCGGATTATTATAGTGGCGAATCAGCTTCCTCTTAAAGCAAAGAGAAGAGAGGATGGCAAAGGGTGGGATTTCAGTTTGAATGAAGATGCTTTAATTTTGCAGCTTAAGGATGGGTTCCCCAAAGATGTGGAGGTTCTTTATGTCGGTTCGTTGAAGGTTGATGTTGATCTTAAGGAGCAGGATGATGTGTCACAGAGGCTATTAGAGAATTTCAATTGTGTTCCTACTTTTCTGCCACCTGATCTTTTGGAGAAGTTCTATGACGGGTTTTGCAAGAGGCATTTGTGGCCGCTATTTCATTACATGTTGCCGTTCTCAGCCGATCAAGGAGGCAGGTTCGACCGGTCTTTGTGGGAAGCTTATGTTTCAGCAAATAAGTTGTTTTACCAAAGAATAGTTGAGGTTTTGAACCCAGAAGAAGATTATATCTGGATTCATGATTACCATTTGATGGTTCTACCGACCTTTTTGAGGAGGCGATTTCTCCAAGTGAGGATTGGTTTTTTCCTTCACAGCCCATTCCCTTCATCTGAGATCTATAGAACTCTTCCTGTGAGAGAAGAGATACTTAAGGCTCTGCTCAACACAGATATTATTGGTTTCCACACTTTCGATTACGCTCGTCATTTTCTTTCTTGTTGCAGCCGGATGTTGGGTCTAGATTATCAGTCAAAGAGGGGATACTTAGGATTGGAGTATTACGGAAGGACTATTGGCATCAAGATTATGCCGGTTGGGGTTCATGTGGGTCGGATAGAGTCTATAATGAAAGTGGTGGATGAGGAGCATAGGGTGACGGAGCTTAAACAACAATTTGAAGGGAAATCCGTCTTATTGGGTATAGACGATATTGACACATTCAAAGGTATAAATTTGAAACTGCTTGCTATGGAACAGATGCTGAAACAACGTCCTCATTTGCGGGGAAGTGTTGTGCTGGTCCAGATTCTTAACCCTGCTAGAGGTAAAGTGATAAACTTAGAGGCAACACAACAAGAAATACAAGAAAACTACCAGTGGATCAATGAAAAGTACGGGTTGCCAGGCTATAAGCCAGTAGTTATGATCGACAGAGAAGTTTCCATCGACGAAAGAGTTGCGTATTACAGCATTGCAGATTGTGTTGTAGTGACGGCTGTGAGGGATGGAATGAACCTTACTTCGTATGAATATATTATTTGTAGACAGGGAATATACGGTTCTGTACATTTCAGTGGGCCAAAGAAGAGCATGTTAGTGGTGTCCGAATTTATTGGGTGTTCTCCATCCCTCAGTGGGGCAATCCGTGTCAACCCGTGGAATATTGAAGCTACTGCTGAAGCAATGGTTAGTGCTATTTCGATGAGGGATTCGGAGCAAGAGTTACGCCATGAGAAGCATTATCGGTATATTAGCACGCATGATGTGGCATATTGGTCTCGCAGTTTCTTGCAAGACATGGAAAGAACTTGTGCAGACCATTTCAAGAAAAGATGTTGGGGGTTTGGTCTTGGCTTTGGATTTCGCGTTGTGGCACTAGATCATAATTTCAGAAAGCTATTGCTGGATGACATTACATCATCTTACATTAACTCAAAAAGTCGGGCTATTCTGTTGGATTATGACGGTACTGTAATGCCTCAAAACTCCATCAACAAGACCCCAAGTGCGGAGGTTATCTCAATGCTGAACACACTGTGTGCCGACCCAAAAAATATGGTTTTCATTGTTAGTGGTAGAGGGAAGGAGAGCTTAAACAAGTGGTTCTCTCCATGCCAGAAGCTCGGAATTGCTGCAGAACATGGATACTTCTTAAGGTGTGCTTCTCTTTCTCTCTCTCTGTGTTCGATGTCTATTTGTATTATCTCAGTTCTTGGAAAGTAAATTTGGTCCCAAAAAAAAAAAAAAAAAAAAAAAAAAAAGAACCTCTGAATACGGCTGGTTTAGAATCATAGGAGAGAACAAAATGTTGAAGTTTGGATTGGTACTTTTGTCACTTGGACCTGCATTGACATTTATATGCCTGCCCAAACTATTCAGCAGTAGTCAATTTAATTTAATTTGGTTTATCTTACTCTCATGATTTTCTAGCATTTTTCTTAATTCCTATTTTTTTTTTTTTTTTAATACCAATTTTCTAACATTTAGATGGCCCCAAAATGAGGAGTGGGAAATCTGTGGTCAGAGCTCTGAATTTGGTTGGATGAAGATTGTGGAACCTGTAATGAAACATTATACAGATGCCACTGATGGCTCTTCAATTGAAGCTAAAGAGAGTTCTCTGGTTTGGCAATATCGGGATGCAGACCCAGGGTTCGGATCTTCCCAAGCAAAGGAGATGCTAGATCATCTCGAGAGTGTATTAGCAAATGAACCTGTTGCTGTAAAGCGGGGTCAATTCATTGTAGAAGTTAAACCTCAGGTACATACGACTCTCTCTCTCTCTCTCTCTCTCTTTTGGAGAATATAGAGGTATATACGACTTTTGTCCCAACTTCTGAATGATATATTTAAGTAGTTGTCAAGAATCATGATTCTGAGTCTATGTAATGTAGGCAGTGAAGGAATTTATATCATGTTTTTGACTTCGATGAAATCATTATGATGAATTATATTAGTCTCCATTTGAGTCTTTCTTTCGTTCGTTCTTTATTTCTTTTCTGCGAGCATTAATCACGTTACACAAATCCTGTAACTCAATGGACCTAAGACGTTTTGAAGTTGCTTTTACCAGATTTTTGTTTTTCTTTTGGTGTTCCTGATTACATGAAATTTGTTTTCTTACATTTCATGCTTTTTTATTTGAACAAAAACATTCTTCTCTTTTCTTTGCTTGCATATTTTCTTAACTGTTCAAACCTTTGTGCAGCTCTATTGGGCAGAATTAGGAGAATTGATCTGCTGCGTATTTGTCTGTTTTTATTTTCAGGAAGCTAGTAAGGGGCATGTTGCTGAAAAGATCTTCTCATCGATGGCTGAGAATGGGAGAAAGGCTGACTTTGTGTTGTGCATTGGTGATGACAGATCCGACGAGGACATGTTTGCGATATTTGATAATGCGACGTTAAGCAACGTTCTTTGTGCTAATAATTCAGTTTTTGCGTGCACGGTTGGACAAAAGCCGAGCAAAGCAAGGTACTACTTGGATGACACAAGTCAAGTGATAACCATGCTTGGATACCTTGCTACAGGGTCCTCGTCACAGACGCCATCTTCGGAGAAAATTCAATGAGTTCCCAGTGAAGCAAGAAGGATTTTTTTCCCTTTTTTGGGAACATGAGTTCAGGAATAGGCTGGAGAGGCGTACACGTATATATAGAGTGCTGAGTACAAAGTTGTAGATATATATATATATATATTCCCTATACTTGCCTCGTTTGGATTTCTTTGTTCTTAACTGATAGTTCTAGTTTCTGGTCGGAAAAAAAGGAAAAAAAGGAAAAAAAGAAAAAGAAAAAGAAAAAGAAGGGGAAATGGCTGTTGTTTGTAATAGAATTGTGGTTAGATGTGTCATATCAGATTCTACTACTAGGTGTTTTCAACTGAGAAAGAAATATCACTGACTTGTATTCTCCAGGGAGAAATATAGAGGATGCTATTCTGATTGCAGTGGAACAAAGATATGTTTTAATTTTGCAAAGATTTCATTGCAGTTCTCATCCAGTAAAATAGTTGAAATTGTCATAGAATCTGAACTTTTTAGGATTATATCCGAAACTGAGGTGTTTATAAATTTATGTCTATGTCAAACATGAAAAAGTTTTTGTTCTCACTTTCAAATTGGGAATTAAACCGAGAAACGAATTACAACTGTGCAACTTTTAAGTACGGCAATAAGCACACCTTGAACTTGAAAGAAGATGATTGATCAATCACAAACAGATTTAACAAGTTTTTACGCAAACCCAAAAAAAAAAAAAAAAAAAAAAAAAAAAGAGAGGAAATTTTCCTTTTGTTTTACCTCTTCAATTATGCTTTTCATCTTGGAGCAGAAAGGATAGACGCATCTGGTACCATAGTAATATGATTATTGGCGACAACGGTGGTTGAGGTCATCAGTGCATGAGAAAAGGTAAAGTTGATATCAGGGTCTACCTCCATAACTCCTTCCAAGACCTTAACAACCGTCGACATGAAAGGCCTTTTTGTCGGATCATCCTGCAGGCACCAAGCTCCAATCCTTATCATCCTCACCACTTCTTCCCTGTTCTTTTCCATTTCTTTATCCAACTCTTCCACAATGTCGATGAGTCGGTCCTCTTCAGCCTTCTTCTGCAACATTTTCAGTAAATGAAAGCTAGACTCCGATCGTGAGCTATCTGCATTTTTTCTTTTGCTCACAATTTCAAGAAGAACAATTCCAAAGCTATACACATCGACTTTCACAGTGACGCTTAGCTCTTTCCATTCTGGGGCAAGATACCCCGGAGTTCCTCTCATTGTTGTCAATACTTGACTCTCATCTCTGGCGATCAGCGTCGACAACCCAAAATCAGAGACTTTGGCATTGAAATTTTCATCCAAGAGAATGTTGTGCGGTTTTATATCTAGATGTATGATCTTTTGTCTACATTCTTCATGAAGATAAGCCAGCCCTTTGGCTATGTCAAGAATAATTTTCTTTCTAGTTTGCCAATCCAGATAACGTGTTTGATCTCGACTGAATATCCAACTGTCTAACGACCCATTAGTCATATACTCGTAAACTAGAAGCCTGCGCGACTTTTCTGCACAATATCCAGCCAACCTCACAAGATTAAAATGGTGAAGGCTTCCAATTGTCTCAACTTCTGCCAAGAACTCCCTCATCCCTTGACTCATCTTATTTAACCGCTTCACCGCAATTCCCGTGCCATCTGCTAGCACTCCTTTGTACACAGATCCAAAACCACCACTGCCAAGTGTTTCCTTAAAATTCTCTGTCGCGATTTCCAGCTCTTCATACGAAAACCGTGAGGGCATTCCAGGGACTTGGTTGAGATAATCATCCTCATCCACCCCATCTTGATTCTTCCTCAACATCACTACGCAGATGAGAGCTACAAGAATGACGAAGAAACCCCCGGCAGATACTATTGCTATTAAAGCTTTTCGATTTCTTGCAGCCCACGATGATGGAGGAATCTCGGGAAAAGGACTAGATGTCCCATTCGGATTTAGTACCTTGACAAAGGCTAGTAGTTTGCTTTGATCTGTTCTATTGTTGTTGTTGTTGTTGTTAAACGAATATATCTCGGATGGAATATAACATTTTCCATCAGAAACATCATTCTCGTACCTAAAGACGACCGCGATGCACGAACAACTTTGCAAACAAGCCCTTCGGCAGTCATTTACAGTTCTAATAGATACAGTTCCAGAATCTGCATTGTTGGTGTTGGAGTAAGTAATGTCCCTCACCTCGCTTAGAAGATAACCATTCGGCGAAGCGTTGCATTCTTGGGTGACCATCTCCGCATCCTCTCCAGAAGTCTCTGAATTATACCAGTATGTCCTTAACCGCCCGTCTATGCCCAGTTTCAGAAACACAATATGGTCAAGAGGTTGTTGTGATGCCTCGGATTTTCCCAAGTTCACTACAAATTCCCTCTTTTCGGCCACAAGATACTGCAGTCCTGTCCGGTTCCTCGAATTCCCGTCCAGCGCCAACTGATAATACATCAGAGATTGACCATCACTGGTGTTGAAAAATGCAGAGAAATTAGCAGCTGATAGCATTGTGGCAAAGAAAGGACTATTTCTCCCCGTGTCCGAAAAGGGTCCCGGATTGGCAACAAGGACTTGACCCTTGTAGAGCCTCTGCCTGATCAACAATGTGTCCAAAGGGTGGTCAAAGGACTGCCAAATTGCTCCGTCCTTGCCAAAGATCACCAAATTTCCATCTTCAGTAAGGTTCATCCCCACCACGGGCTTACCGGACGTGCTCTCCGCCGACCACACTCTCCTTCCACCGGAGTCTTTTAGTACTAATCCTCCGTCTCTCGTCAGCTGCAGTGACGCATTCTTAGTCACAACATAGTCTGCCTTTAATGACCAGACCACAGCATGCTTCTTTTTGATTCTGTCTCCGATGGCGACGACAGAAAACGTGAACAAATCGCTGCTTCCCTCGGAGTAGAATCCGCAGTAGAACCCGACGTTGCGGCTAGAGTCTTGTATCAGGAGGAAAATTCTCATCTTCCAACCCTCCATGACAACTGAATTGTTGTTGTACCATGTTGAAGGAAGGCCTGAATCAAGGTAGTACGTGTAACTGGTTCTGGGAAATGAAGAATTCGTTGTCGCGATTGCAGCTAAACCACTTCTGATATAAAAAATGCTATATACTACACACAGCATATAAACTAAGCGGGACATAATTTTTTTTTTTCAAGTGATTCTATTTTGGTCTGAAAGCACAGAAAAGGAAACAATATTCTAAGGACTGTAGAAGCTCCAAAATTGTCGGTTTTAAATGTCATAATCCAATAATTGAATAATGTTTGTCCATTTTTTATTTAATATTTTCCAACCACTTTACTTGAAGCTAACTGGTATCCATTCCAGCCGTGCCAAGGCGGGGAAAAAGGCAAGAGAAGAAAAAGTGAGTAAAGAAAGACTTGGACTTTTCCAAGTCAAGCTCTAATGGTCTTCTAGGCATACACGGCATTTGCTCCCTCCCAACCTTTGGACAGCTGGAGCAGATTATTTTATTTTATTTTTAAAACGGAAGAATTTAAATTTTATATCTTAAAAGCGCAGTCTATGAGATTATTATTAGATATATCTATAATCACGAGGATAAAAAGTTTTCAATAAGACACAATATTAAAAATATCGTCGATAATTTTCGTCGAATAGCAACATAATTATAAGTTTTACCGTCTCCACCATGCAAAACTTCCAAGAAGTTAATAACAAAAAAAAAAAAAAAAAAAACAAAGGTTGAATTCATGGTTTTTTTAATAAATGATATTTATGTTAGAGTCAATTTAAATTCAACGCCCAGACAAAACAAACAAAATTCCACCAAATTTTGTCTAGAGAACGGTAATAGGATTAGGATTAATACTAAATACTAGCAACATATATAATTATTGGATTTATTTCAAATTCAGCTTCCAAAAAATAAGTAAGAAAGAGGGAAAAAAAACATTTTTTTTGAAAGACAATTTTTATGATAAATTGTATAGTTTAAAAATTATTGAGGTAAAAATCATACTCACAATAAGAAAAAGGTTTACAAAACATATTCATAACAAAAATTATCTTTAAAATATTCTTGTAAATAAAACGTTTATGGTAAATATAAATTTATTATAAAAATTTTATTTACTAAGCATATATTCGACAAAATTATCTTAGAAAATTCTCTTAAATGAACAACTTACCATAAATATGTTATTTATTTTAAATATTTTTTTAGTGTGTCATTTATTTTAAATATTTTTTAAAAAATGACCTATTCATTATAATTCTCGCGTCTTAATTTTACAATTGCAACACAAACTGGCACACAACTCCCCCTAGCTTATCACAAGTTACAATTCTGGCATTTTTACCTTTGAGACGTCAATTATTTAATGTCCAGGTCGCACTATTAATTAGTAAAGGCAATTTTGTAATAGATTTAATCATATACGGATCACCTTACGAGTAAAATCATTAAAAAAACAAAAATCAAGGATTAATTTACGAATCCCTTGGACTATAGACCCTATTTCATTATGCTCATTAAATTATCAAAATTATTTATTATGTTCTGCGATATACATAAATCATTCAAGTTATCCTTTTCATCCACTCCCACTTATTAATTTGACGGTTTTAATAATGTAACCATTCAATTTGACCCCTCCCGCTTATTAATTAGACGGTTTTGAGAACGTGACCTTTGAAATTTGACACCTTGGGGCAAGTGGTTTTGATAATTCAGGGGCGAAAGGAAAAAAGGTCTAGAGTCCAAGAGGCATCTGTGAAACATTAACGGTGTGCCTCCATAACTCGTTCCAAAACCTTAACAACCATCGACATGAAAGGACTTTTAGTCGGATCATTCTGCAAACACCAAGCTCCAATCCTTATCATCTTCACCACTTGTTCGGTGTTATTTTCCATGTCTTCATCCTAGTCTTCCACAATGTCAATGACTCGGTCCTCTTCTGCCTTCTTCTGCAGCATTTTAAGTAACTAAAAGCTAGAATCCGATCTTGAGTTGTCCGCATTTGTCTGAAAAACACTAGGAACACACCCTTGTATAGCCTCCGGCCGACCAACAACGCGTCGACAGGGTGGTTGAATGATTGCCAAACGGCGGTGCTTTGGCTGTCAAGGAGAACCAAGTTTCCTGCTTCAGTTAGGTTCATTCCAACCGCAGGCGTACCACTTGTGTTGGTGGCTGACCAAACCGTGGTTCCATCCGAGCGTCGCAGTACTAAGCCTTTATCTCTTGTCAGTTGCAACAATGCATCCTGTCCCAGGGGATGATCCGTGTCGGCCGACCAAACTGCATTATGACTGCCTCCACCGACAGCGATGATCGAAAAGAAGTAGAATCTGCAGCTCCCAGTGCAGTAAATTCCGCAGTAGAAGCCCTTGACTGAGAGAACAGCTTTCATGTTGCACCCATTCTTGGTCACCGAGTTACCATGTTGATGGACGACCCGAATCAAGATAGTATGCATAACCGGTTCTCGGAAATGAAGAGTTTCTGGTGGTAGCAGCTGAGCTTTTGGACAAGAGAAGAACAAACATAACAGAATGCATGTAAAATGAGCAGGCCATGATCTCAGTTAATCCACACTCTCCAAATTTTCTTGCGAATCCTTCCTTGGAGTTTGCTCTAAAATATATATGAATTTTTTATAAAAAACTTGCATAAATGAAAGTCATAATCCTAATCCAAATACGAGGATTGTGCTATGAATTTTTGTTAAGGGTAGTCTTCTTTTGACAAAAACCAAAATTGTTTACTGTACAGTTAAAAAAAAATCAAGTAACTATTTGATTAGCTGGTTAAAGAAACAAAAGGAAAAAAAAAAAAATTAAAAGCCAGCTAACTTTTGATTTAAGTCAGGGCTTGCAATCAAATAAACGGTGGAGATGGAGACAGTCAGTCAACTTTCCACCGCTAACCCAGAAAAGAAGCCAAGGAAAAAAGTGGCCCAATGACTTGGACTTTTCTATGTTGAGATCCAATGCCCCAAAGTACACGCCAAAGAAAAATTAGTGTTTTTTTTCTTTTTTTTTTTCTTTCTTTTTCTGAAGTGCAAAAAACACTTGGTAGATTCGATTTTGTAACACCCAAGTGAAACAAAAATTTACTGCCAAGTGCTATAAGGTTAGCTAATAGCTCACTCTTCTTTGGTGAAAATAATCTTTCTTAGTAGACAAACAAGACTTCTTACTTGCATTGTAAGGTATAAGAAGTGACATTGTCCATGGCTAAACTCATCTCTCACCATAAGCTCATAATTTGCTAATTTTTCATCAAAAACATGAAATCAACTAAAATAACATACGATAACTTCTCGGTTTTTGATTTTAGAAAGGTTTTTACACACATGATTGTAGAGCAAAATCTCTCAGAAACAACATAAGCATTCCTTTCGTTTTACCTCTTCGATTATGCTATCTATCTTGGAGCAAAAGAATAGATGCCTCTGGTTCCGTTGTAATGTGGTGATTCGAAACAGGGGAGGAGGTCGTTGCATGAGAAAATTTATAGCTGATGTCGGGGTCGATTTCCATGACTCCTTCCAAGACCTTCACAACCGTTGACATGAAAGGCCTTTCTACAGGATCATTCTGCAAACACCAAGCTCCAATTCTTATCATCCTCACCACTTCTTCCTTGTTATTTACCATGTCTTCATCCAAGCCTTCCACAATGTCAATGAGTTGGTCCTCTTCGGCCTTCTTCTGCAACAACTTAAGCAAATGAAAGCTAGACTCTGATCTCGAGCTTTCTACATTTCTCCTTTCGCAAAGAATTTCAAGAAGAACGATCCCGAAACTATACACATCGACTTTCACTGTGACTCTTAGCTCTTTCCACTCTGGAGCAAGATATCCTGGAGTCCCTCTAATTGTGGTTAGAATTTGGCTCTCATCTCTGTTAATCATCATCGACAAGCCGAAATCAGAGACTTTGGTGTTGAAGTTTTCATCCAAGAGGATGTTTTGTGGCTTTATGGCAAAATGTATGATCTTCTATCGACAATCTTCGTGAAGATAAGTCAGCTCTTTGGCTATGTCAAGTATAATCTTCTTTCTAGTTTGCCAAGGTAGATAATGCTCTTGGTCGCCATTGAAAATCCAATTGTCTAAAGACCCACTGGTCATGTGTTCGTAGACTAGAAGCCTGCAATTTTTTTCTACTCAAAATCCAACCAACCTCACAAGATTAAAGTGGTGAAGACTCCCAATAGTCTCAACTTCTGCTATGAAATCTCTTATCCCTTGGCTCATTTTATCCAGCCGCTTCACTGCGATTCTCGTGCCATCTACTAGCTTGCCTTTGAACACGGATCCAAAACCACCACGGCCAAGCATTTCCTTGAAATTCTCTGTTGCGCTTTCTAACTCTTTAAGCGAAAACCGCAAGAGCATTCCTGGAACCTGCTTCATATCGTCCTCAAATTTGTTTTCCAATATTTTCTTATGCAACAGCACAAGGATTGAAATAATTAGAAGAAAGACAATGAATGCCCCAGCGGCAGATGCTGATATTGTTGCTGTTAATTTTTTCCTATGTCTTGAAGGCAGAGTTGGTAGGGGAGCCACAGGGATATCTTCTCCTGCTGGTGAAGGACTTGATGCTACAACAATATTCAGTTTTTTAATGAAAGTAAGTGATTGGCTTTGATTTCTCGTGTTCTCACCTGTTGAAAAGATCTCAGATGGCATGTAACAATTTCCATCAGAAATGTCTTTCCCATAGCTGAAGACTACAGCATTGCAAGAACAATCATGCAGGCAGGCTTCTTTGCATCCATTTATGGTGGTATTCGATATAATCGGAGGACCTGCATTGCTCATGTTAGAGTAAGTCATGTTCCTTGCTTCTGTCAGAAGATATCCATTTGGTGAAGTGTTAGTGAGGCATTCTTGCCAAACCATATCAACAACATTGGCGTCAGGTCCCTCTAGATTATACCAGTACATTTGTAAATGCCCGTTGGCACCAAGCTTTACATACTCAATGTTCTTTCGAGATGCTTCATCTCTTCCCAAGTTCACCACAAATTCCATCTGTCCAACCTTTGCATACTGTAGTCCAAATCAGTTTCTTGAATTCTTGTTAAGTTCCAACTGATAATATATCGGAGATATGCCATAAATAGTATTGACAAATACAGAAAAATTAGTAGTTGGCGTTAAAGTTGCAAAGAACAGGCTCTCTCTCCACAAGGTTTCAAGAGCACTGGGAATGAGTTTTTGACCCTTGTATAGCCTCTGGCCGACCAACAGCACATCGACAGGGTGGTCAAATGATTGCCAAATGGCGGTGCTTTGGCTATCAAAGAAAACCAAGTTTCCTACTTCAATAAGGTTCATTCCAACCACAGGCTTACCAGTTGTGTTGGTGGCTGACTAAACCTTGGTTCCATCCTGTGGTAAAATGAGAGAAAAGTTGTTTTTTTCTATTCACAATTATAGGGCTTATATACATGAGATTACAATAAGAAAAGGAAACTACAATATCAAGGGAAGGGAAACTAACTTAGCTAAATCAGGAAACCCTATATTCAGTAACAATTATATCAAAATCACATTCTTAATTTCTAGAGAGTGATTATTTACAGTTTGACCGACTACCACCAATCAAGGGATCTAATTCATATTTTCCCACACTCCCTCTCAAGCTGGTGAATAGATATCAGTCATTCCCAGCTTGGAAATCAGATCCCGAAACGTCTAACTATTGAGCCCCTTTGTAAGAACATTTGCCAGCTGACCTCCTGTAGGAACATATGGTGTGCAAATTAATCAACTCTCTAATTTCTCCTTGATAAAATATCTGTCTATTTCAATGTGCTTAGTTTGGTCATGTTACACGGGATTATGTGCAATGTTGATTGCCGATTTATTGTCACAGTAGAGTCTCATTGGTCCACTCCATCTAATCTTCAAGTCTTCCAGTATAATCTTCATCCATAACAGCTCACACACACCCTGTGCCATTGCTCTAAACTCCGCTTCTGCACTAGACCTGGCTACAACATTTTGCTTTTTGCTTCGCCATGTTACCAAATTTCCTTCAAGGAAAGTACAGTAACCCGAAGTTGACCTTCGATCCACTGGAGACCCTGCATAATCTGCATCTGTATAGGCTTTAAGAACTAGCTCAGAATTTCTCTTGTACATTATTCCCTTCCCTAGATTAGCTTTCAAGTAGTGAAGTACACGATATGCAGCCTGAAGATGAACTTCTCTGGGATCGTGCATAAATTGGCTGATGACGCTCACAGAGTATGCAATATCCGGCCGAGTATGAGAAAGATAGATAAGCTTTCCAACTAATCTCTGATACATCTCTTTATCTACAATTTGTTCTCCAATAGCCTCTCCAAGTCTATGATTTGGCTCTATATGCGTTGCAACCGGCTTGCTTCCAAGCATTCATGTTTCCTTGAGAAGATCAGTAACATAGTTTTGCTGTGAAATGAAGATGCCTTGTTTAGAATGAGCAACCTCAATCCCCAGAAAATATTTCAACCTCCCCAAATCTTTAATCTCGAACTCTTTGACCAAACATTGCTTCAAGGCTTGTTTCTCCTGTTCATCATTTCCAGTTACAATCATGTCGTCCACGTAGACTATCAAGACTGTGACTCCCCCTGCCGCCGAGTGTTTAATGAAGAGGGTGTGATCTCCTTGACTCTGCTTATATCCCGTAGCTGTCATTACCTTAGTAAGTCTCCCAAATTAAGCACGAGGTGACTGTTTCAACCCATACAAGGCCTTTTTTAACTTGCATACCTTTTTTCCTTCTACCCCTCCAAATCCTGATGGGATACTCATATAAATTTCTTCATCTAGGTCCCTATGTAAAAAGGCATTCTTCACATCAGATTGCTGTAGTTCCCAATTACAGTTGGCTCCTAATGACCGTAAAATTCTTACCGTGTTCATCTTCGCAACTGGAGCAAAGGTTCTTGATAGTCAACTCCATATGTCTGTGTGTATCCTTTGACAACCAACCTTGCTTTGTAGCGCTCCAATGATCCATCAGCCTTATACTTTAAGGAGAATACCCACTTACACCTTATTGTCTTTTTTCCCTTCTACAGGTCCACCAACTCCCATATTCCATTCTTTTCCAATGCATCTATCTCAGCTCTCATGGCTTTCCTCCATTCTCCTTTAGATAATGCTTCAGATAAATTGTTAGGAATAGAGATTTCATTCAGACTCATAAGAAAGTTCCTATGGGTAGGGGAGAATTTCTCAAAGGACACTGTGGGAATATTCGGCTGATTAAATCATAGAAGATTTGTTAGCTATTTTGTGATAATTAGTTAGCTGATTTGTTATTATGTAAATATAACTAGTCAACTTTTGTAAAATAGGAAAGTTAGTCATTAGGTCTACTAGCATAGATAGTAGTTTCCTATTCTTCTTAGTTTCCTATTCTTTGTAAAGTCCTATAAGTAGGAGCCGTGAAATCAGTTTTTATAGTGGCAATATACAGAAAATTTATTCCTCTTAAAGTTTATATGGTATCAGAGCCACAAATTGTTTGAGAAAAACCCTAGAGTCATAAACCATTCCAACCATGTCTGATTTCACTGGTGGAGCAATGGAGAACTTGGCACTCACAGTTTCCAAGGCAAATGTGAGTAGAACCAGCAGCAATCAAAAAAGGACTAAAGAAAAACCCCATATATGGTATGACTACTGCAACAAGCCACGCCACACTCGAGATACCTGCTGGAAGATTCATGGTAAGCAAGCAAATTAGAAAAATAACAGGCCGGGTGATAGATCCAACCAAGGAGGTCGGGCATTTACATCAGCAAATGAGGTCAAGACATGACCCTTTACCAAAGAGCAGATGGATCATCTTCTTAAGCTGTTAAAGACCAACTCCTTATCTGAAATTCCTAATGTTTCTCTTGCACAAACAGGTAGTGAATCTAGTGCCCTTTCTTGTCCTTTAAAATCCGGTCATGCTCCTTAGATCATAGATTCTAGAGCCTCCGATCACATGACTAGTTTTTCAAATTTATTTAGTTCATATTCCCCTTGTTCGGGAAATGGAAAAATTCGAATTGCGATGGAAGTTTCTCACCTATTGCAGGAAATGGTTTGATAAAGTTATCTGAGAATATAGATATTAAATTTGTTCTCCATGTCCCTAAACTTACTTGTAATCTTTTATCCGTTAGCAAACTATCTAGAGATTCTAACTGCTGTGTAATCTTTCTTGATTCTCAATGTGAATTTCAGGACTGGAGCTCGGGGAAGATGATTGGCAGTGCTAAGATGGTGGATGGACTTTACTTTTTTGATGAAAATCTATCTAGCAATAAAAGGTCCCACGGCATTAGTAGTGTTAGTTCTCTTTCTACTCGTGAACAAATAATGCTTTGGCACCGTAGATTAGGACACCCTAGTTTTCCTTATCTTAGATATTTATTTCCTTCTCTCTTTAAATGATTGGATTGTTCCTCTTTTCAATGTGAAAGTTATGTTTTATCAAAAAGTCATCGTGCTACTTTTTAACCAAAACCTTATATTGCTTCCAAACTATTTTATTTAATTCATAGTGATGTTTGGGGGCCTTCAAGGATTACTACTGTTTCTGGAAAAAAGTGGTTTGTGACATTTATTGATTATCATTCTCGTTTATGTTGGGTATATTTGATGAGTGAAAAATCTGAAGTGGAAATTTTTTTTTATAGATTTTTATAAAATGGTAGAAAATCAATTTCAGACCAAAATTAGTATTTTACATACTGATAATGGTAAAAAGTATTTTAATAAATACTTAGGACATTTTTTTTTGTGTGAAAAGGGTATCCAACATCAGTCTACTTGCATTGACACTCCTCAACAAAATGGAATTGCTGAAAAAAAAAATAAACATTTACTTGAAGTTGCCCGAGCTATCATGTTTTCTACATATGTTCAAAAATATTTGTGGGGAGAAGTAGTTTTAACCGCATCTTTTTTTATTAATAGAATGCCTACATGAATTTTAAAATGCAAAACTCCTTTGGAATGTTTCAAACAAGTTTTTCCACAATCATGGATACATTCTGAATTGCGTTTAAAGGTTTTTGGTTGTATTGCTTATGTTCATATACCTAGCAAGTTTCGGTCAAAACTTGATCCTAGAACAGAAAAGTGTGTTTTTGTAGGCTATGCTCCAAATAAAAAAGGATATAAGTGTTACAACCCTCAAACAAAGAAAATTTTTGTTAACATGGATGCCATTTTCTTGGAAAATCAACCTTTTTTTCAAAAGAATTTTCTTCAGGGGGAGAAACAAGAGAGTGGAGAAGAAAATTATTTTTGGGATTTATCCGTTACCCCTCTACCAAATATTTTGCTTGATTCTCCTTCTGATGTTTCCAATTCTACATCCAATTCTCAGATTAAGGAAAACGTTGTTCAAGATTATGAAAATGATGGAAATCCTTGTACATCGTTGCCAAACATTGATGATTCACAAGCAGGGGGAGAAACACTTCAAAATCATCCAAATCGTGATACTTTGGTTGATACTAGATGTAGACTACATCATAAAAGTAAAAACCCTCCAGTCATTCTTGGTCAAGATCAGTCAAAACCTCCGAGCAACGGCTCTATGAATATTGCAGGTACTTCTCTTCCATTTCCATCTCCTATTCCTACTCCTATTGAACTTTCTGCTCTAATAAATCCTTCTACTAAAATCATCGAATCTCCTATAAAAAATTTCACAGACCTTCACATTTCTATAGCAGTTAGGAAAGGAACCCGAACTTGCACTAAACATCCCATTGGCAAATATTTGTCCCACAAAAAACTATCCCATAGTCATAGGGCATTTACTTCTAAGATCTCTCACCTATTTGTTCCGAGAAATATTCAGGAAGCACTTGATAATCCGAATTGGAAATTAGCAGTAATAGAAGAGATGAATGCTCTTAGGAGAAGTGGTACTTGGGAGATAGTTCATTTTCCAAGGCACAAGAAGATAGTTGGGTGTAGTGGGTGTTTATTGTGAAATGCAAGGCTGACGGGAGTGTAGAAAGGTACAAAGCAAGGCTAGTTACAAAAGGCATCACGCAGACATATGGAATTGATTACCAAGAAATATTTGCCCCTATAGCCAAGATAAACTCAATCCGAGTGTTATTATCATTGGTTGTAAATTGTAATTGGCCTTTGTTCCAATTGGATGTAAAAAACGCCTTCTTGAATGGTGAATTGGAGGAAGAAGTCTTTATGAGCCTTCCACCTGGTTTCGAGGGAAAGCTTGGAAGAAATAGGGTCTGCAAACTAAAGAAGTCCCTGTACGGTCTGAAACAATCTCCTAGGGCGTGGTTTGGACGCTTCGAGAAAGCAGTAAGAAGCTATGGGTATTGTCAAAGCCAAGCAGATCATACCATGTTCTACAAACACTCTAACGAAGGTAAAATTGCCATCCTAATTGTATATGTAGACGACATATTCTTGATAAGTGACGACAGAGGTGAATTGGAGAGATTGAAGAAGAGACTTGCCGACGATTTTGAGATCAAGGACTTGGAAACATTGAAATTTTTCCTTGGAATAGAATTTGCCAGGTCCAAGGAAGGAATTTTTGTTAATCAACGAAAGTATGTTCTTGATTTGCTTAGTGAAATAGTTCTACTCAGTTGCAAATCAGTTGACACTCCAGTTGAACCCAATCAAAAGCTACAACCTGTCAAGTCAGAAGAAGTAGTAAACAAGGAGCAGTACCAGAGACTTGTAGGGAGATTGATCTACTTGTCACATACGCGACCTGATACTGCTTTCGCAGTAAGCATGGTGAGCCAGTTTATGCATTCACTGGGACCAGAGCACTTTGATGCAGTCTATAGGATCTTGAGATACTTAAAAGGGACTCCAGGACGAGGATTGTTGTTTAAAAAACATGACAACTTACAGGTTGAAATCTACACAGATGCAGACTGGGCTGGAAGTGTTATAGATAGATGGTCAACATCTGGTTGTTGTACCTTCGTTGGAGGCAATCTAGTTACTTGGTAAAGCAAGAAACAGAGTGTGGTGGCTAGGAGCAATGCTGAAGCTGAATTTAGAGCAAGTGCTCATGGAATTTGTGAAGCAATATGGATGAGAAGACTGCTAGAAGATCTGAATATCACTGATCCTCTACCTATGAAAGTATACTGTGACAACAAAGCAGCCATCTCAATTGCACATAATCCAGTCCTTCATGATAGGACAAAACATATGGAAGTTGACAAGCATTTCATTAGAGAAAAGGTGGACAATGGGTTAATTTGCATAACGTATGTTCCTACCAATGAACAGACAGCCGATATACTCACAAATGGACTACACAAAAAGCAGTTTGACAACTTGATTGGCAAGCTAGCTATGGAAGATATATTCAAGCCAGCTTGAGGGGGAGTGTGGGAATATTCGGCTAATTAATTCACAGAAGATTTGTTAGCTATTTTGTGAGAATTAGTTAGCTGATTTGTTATTGTGTAAATATAACTAGTCAACTTTTGTAAAATAGGAAAGTTAGTCATTAGGTCTGCTAGCATAGACAGTAGTTTCCTATTCTTCTTAGTTTCCTATTCTTTATAAAGTCCTATAAGTAGGAACCGTGTAAATCAGTTTTTGTAGTGGCAATATACAGAAAATTTATTCCACTTAAAGTTTATAGACACAAAATGGGTTAGAGGATACAATGGTCGTTTGGTACACTCTCGAGTTCCTTTCCTCACGGCTATAGGTAAGTCCTGGTCAATTGTTTGAGTTTCAGGAAGTTGGTGTCCTACAAGTGGGATGAAATTAGGTTTGGATACTGTTACCTCATTCTCAGAAATCGGATTGGAGACTTGGGCTTGCATCAGATCAGGAGCTAGACCTTGCTTCCTCGAGTACACCTTCCCTTTTCCGTATCGTATATGATCAAGAGTCCTATTATCCTGTTTAGGAGACACGGGTGACAAGACAGGGGACACGAGGAACGGGACAGGAGACACAGGTTCTGTATTTGAGATGAACTCATTTACTAAAGTGGACTGAGAGTTCGACACAGGAGGAGAGGATGGTGATTGAGACGAAGACGAGGGTGGTAAATCAAGTAGAAAGAAATCCTTATCTTCTATGATAGATGACTCCCCCTGAAGATAAGGTTTAGTGAAATATGGTTTCCCTTTTGCAAAAGTAACATCAGCTAAGATATAGAGTTTCCTGGTGGGTGGATGAAAACATTTGTAATCTTTTTATGTGGATGAGTATCCTACAAAGACACACTTAATGGCTCTAGGATCTAATTTGCCTCGATTATTGCTATAGACGTGAACAAATGAAGTACACCCAAATATCATAGGCGTAAAAGTGTTCGTAGCACTAATATCGGGGTAGAATTTAGACAGAACTTCCATTGGACTTTTTGACCCTAAATCTCATGAAGGAATTCTATTTATGATGTAGGCAGATGTAAGAACTACTTCCCCCCAATATTGTTTTGGTACATTTTGATGGAACAAAAATGGCCGAGTAGTGTTTAGGAGATGACCGTTTTTTCTTTCAGCTATCCCATTTTGTCGTGGGGTATTAATGCAGGATGACTTATAAATGATTCCCTCCTTGTGAAAGTAGGGAGATAAAATTTGATTAAAATAGTCCCTTGCATTGTCAGACCTAAACCTTCTTATTTTGGTACCAAACTGATTTTGAATGATCATATGAAAATTTGGTAGGACAGTACTCACATCTGATTTGTTTTTTAGCAAGAATATCCAGGAGATTCTAGTGCAATCATCAATAAAGGACACAAACCACCGTGAACCAGAAACATTTGGGACTGTAGAAGGTCCCTATATATCACTGTGAATTAAATAGGAAGGAGAATAACTTCTTTTATTGCTTATGGGAAAAAAGACACGAGTGTGTTTGGCATACTCACAAATATCACAATGAAATGTTCTAATATTTAATCCCTTAAACAAAGAAGGAAACATAATTTGTAAAACTGCAAAAGAGGGATGCCCAAGACAAAAATGATGCAACCATATGGCATCTTTATTAGAAGAAGATAGAAACGAAGAGGATAAATTTTTCTTGATCATACTTCGAGTAGGTGATGTCTCAAGATAGTAAAGTCCGTCCTTTTCCTTAGCACGTCCAATCCTCCTTCTCGAACCCTGGTCCTGAAAGTCACAGTAAAAAGGATAAAACGTAACATGGCAATTTAAGTCTCTAGTAAGCTTTTGAATGGACACAAGGTTGGTGGTTAATTTTGGGACATGTAGGACATTTTTAACGACAAGACGTGGAGTGATAGTTATGTCTCCTACACCGGTTACCGTGGCTGTGGTGCCATCGGCAACGCTGATTTTTCTAGTGCTGGAACATGGGGTGTAAGTATGGAAAAAAATTGAGGCATGTGTCATGTGGCCTGTGGCTCCCGAGTCTCTGATCCATGAATCTTTAAACAATTTACCAGAAACATTCAATCCAAAGGAGAATAAGGACTCACCTGAGAGGGCCAATGAACAAGCACCAGAAGAGGATGGCTTCTCGAGAGTTCCCAGTAGATTCCTCAGCTTCTCAATCTCGTCACTATTGAATACTTCATTTTCCTGTGGCTGCTCCAGTTTCACCTGTAGGACAAATGGGCTTGGCCTTGTTGTCGTTGCTGCTGCCTGCCTCTGTTTCCCCATTCTCGGCTAGGTGGCTTTCCATGTAACTTCCAGCAATTCTCTTTGGTGTGTCACGGCTTCTTACAGTAAGTACACCAAAGATTTTCCCGGTTTGTTCCTTTTGCAAAATCCCCCTTTCCTTGATCTACAAGGTGCGGCTGTTCCACGATGAGGCTCCACTTGTTATCTCCAGAAGCTACAAATGCTGAACTGTCAATTGGTTGTGGCTCAAGCATAATCCCCCTTCGGCTCTCTTCTGCCCGGATTAGCGAAATCACTTCATTAAGTGATGGAACCTCTGGTGTGTCGAGAATCTGAACTCTGACCTGATCGAATTCAGAGTTTAGCCCAGTGAGAAAATCGTAAACTCTATCTTTTTCAATGAAGTTTTTGATAATTACAGCACACTCACTGCACTTTAATTCAATCACCCGATAGTAATCCAGTTCTTGCCACTGATTTTGCAAGAAATTTGCATATTCAGTCACGGATTTGTTCCCCTGTTTTGTAGCCGCTGTCTTGGTCTTAATCTCGTAGACCTGTGCCACATCACAAACCTTGGAGTACGTCTGGTTGAGTGCATCCCAAATCGCCTTCGCAGTGGGCAAGAACATACACGTATCACTTATTTCCGGCGTCATGGAATTCCAAAGCCAGGACATCACCATCGAATCCTCTTCATCCCATGCATCAAATCCTAAATCACCCTTCTTCGGTCCTGCTCCGAACAGATGGCTCATTTTCCCTTTTCCTTTCAAAAAAGTTTTAACCAACTGAGACCATTTCAAGTAATTTCGGCCATTGAGTCACTATGCCGGTTGAATATTCTACAATTCCCCTATGGAACGCTGGACCTGCTCTTCTTCATGTTGTTGGGATGATGAACAGTCGTCTCTGACATTCTTTATCAATTGGCAATGAAGGCTCAAAAGAAAAAGAGATGGGTTGATAAAAAACAAAATTGGCTAATCTGATTGCCAAGAAAGGGAACTGCAATGAAGGCAAATCAGAAAAAAAAAAAAAAAAAAAAAAAAAAAAAAAAAAAAAAAGGCTATGAAGGCTAATACACGGCAATGAAGGCCAGCAAAAAGAAGACTGAATTGACTGAACAGAAACTTTGCGAAATACTCTATTTTGGACTCAAAAAACAGAGTAAAAACAGGGCATAAAGAAACAGCAGTATGAAGGCCAAAAAACGTTTTATTTCTAGAGAGAACCTAAAGCTCTGATACCATGTGGTAAAATGAGAGAAAAGTTGTTTTTTTCTGTTCACAATTACAGGGCTTATATACACGAGATTACAATAAAAAAGGGAAACTACAATATCAAGGGAAGGGAAACTAACTTGGCTAAATCAGGAAACCCTATATTCAGTAACAATTATATCAAATTCACATTCCTGATTTCTAGAAAGTGATTATTTACAGTTTGACCGACTACCACTAATCAAGGGATCTAATTCATATTTTCCCACACATCCGAGCCTCGTAGTACTAAGCCTTTATCCCTTGTCAGTTGCACTGATGCATCCTCTCTCAGGGGATGATCCGTGTCGGCTGACCAAACTGCATTGTGACTACCTCCTCCGACAGCAATGATCGAAAAGAAGTAGAAACTACAGCTTCCAGTGCAGTAAAATCCGCAGTAGAAGCCCTTGACACAGATAATAACTTTCATCTTCTAGCCATTCATGGTCACTGAGTTTTTGGTGTACCATGTTGATGGACGGCCCGAGTCAATATAGTATGCGCTACTGGTTCTCGGAAGTGAAGAGTTTCTGGTGGTAGCAGCTGAGGTTTTGAACAAGAGAAGAACAAACACAACGTAAAGCATGTAAAATAAGCAGGCCATGATCTCAGTTAATCCAGTCTCCAACTTTTCTTGCGAATCCTTCCTTGGAATTTGCTCTAAATATATATATATATATATATATATATATATATTTATATAATTTATATAAATGTAAGTCACAATCCTAATCCAAATAGAAGGATTGTGTTATGAATTTTTTGTTAATTTGAGTAACAAATATAAAGTTGTTAACTTTACAGTTAAAAAAAAAAGGGATCAAAATTGTAATTATTTTCTTAGCTGGTCAAAGAAACAACCATTTTAAGGAAAAAAAAAAAAAAAGGAAAGTAAAACAATTAAAAGGCAGCTAACTTTTGATTTCAGTCAGAGCTTGCAATCAAATAAACGATGGAAATGGAGACAGTGAGTCAATTTTCCACCGCTAACCCAGAAAAGAAGACGAGGAAAAAAGTGGTCCAATGACTTGGAGTTTTCTTTGTTGAGATCCAATGCCCCAGAACACACGCCAAAGAAAATAAGTTTTGTTTTGTTTTTGTTTTTGTTTTTTGTTTTTCTTATTTGTTTGTTCTTTTTTTTTTTTTTTGGTTTTTGCATTTTTTTTTTCATGAAAATCCCAATAACACTTGGTAGATTCGATTTTGGTAACAACCAAGTGCAACAAAAATCTACTGCAAACTGCTAAAAGATTGGCTATTCGCTCACTCTCATTTGGTGAAAACAATCTTTCTTAATAGGCAAACAAAACTTATTTCTTCAATTGTTGTAAGGTAGAAGAAGTGACATTGTCCATCTCTCACTATACGCTCATAAGTTGCTAATTTTTCATCAAAAACATGAAATCAACTAAAATAACATAGATTAACTTCTCGGTTTTTGACTTTGGAAAAGTTTTTACACACATGATTGTAGAGCAAAATCTCTCAGAAACAAAAGAAACATTCCTTTCGTTTTACCTCTTCGATTATGCTATCTATCTTGGAGCAGAAAGAATAGATACCTCTGGTGCCGTTGTAATGTGGTGATTTGAAACAGGGGAGGAGGCCGTCGCATGAGAAAATTTATAGCTGATGTTGGGGTCGATTTCCATGACTCCTTCCAAGACCTTCACAACAGTTGAGATGAAAGGCCTTTCTGCAGGATCATTCTGCAAACACCAAGCTCCAATTCTTATCATCCTCACCACTTCCTCCTTGTTATTTACCATGTCTTCATCCAAGCCTTCCACAATGTCGTTGAGTTGGTCCTCTTCGGCCATCTTCTGCAACAACTTAAGCAAATGAAAGCTAGACTCTGATCTCGAGCTCTCCACATTTCTCCTTTTGCAAACAATTTCAAGAAGAGCAATCCCGAAACTATACACGTCGACTTTCACTGTGACTCTTAGCTCTTTCCACTCTGGAGCAAGATATCCTGGAGTCCCTCTCATTATGGTTAGAATTTGGCTCTCATCTCTGTTAATCAGCGTCGACAAGCCGAAATCAGAGACTTTGGCGTTGAAGTTTTCATCCAAAAGGATGTTATGCGGCTTTATGTCAAAATATATGATCTTCTGTCGACAATCTTCATGAAGATAGGCCAGCCCTTTGGCTATGTCAAGTATAATCTTCTTTCTAGTTTGCCAAGGTAGATAATGTTCTTGGTCGCTATTGAAAATCCAATTGTCTAAAGACCCATTGGTCATGTGTTCGTAGACTAGAAGCCTGCAAGTTTTTTCTGCACAAAATCCAACCAACCTCACAAGATTAAAGTGGTGAAGTCTCCCGATAGTCTCAACTTCTGCTACGAACTCTCTCATCCCTTGGCTCGTTTTATCCAGCCGCTTCACTGTGATTCTTGTGCCATCTGCTAGCTTGCCTTAGAACACGGATCCAAAACCACCACTGCCAAGCATTTCCTTGAAATTATCGGTCGCAATTTCTATCTCTTTGTATGAAAACCCCAAGGGCATCACAGGAACTTGCTTGAGATCGTTGTCCATCACTTTCCAATCTATTCTTACGCCACACTATGAGGGATACAAGAATTAGAAGAATGATGAAAACACCAGCAATAGATGCTGATATCACTGCTCTATTTTTCCGATGTCTTGAAGGCGTACAAATTGGTGCGGGAGCAACATTTGGTGGATCTTTTGAAGTGGAAGGTGGAGGATTGGAAGGAGGAGGACTGGAAGGCGGAGTTATTGCTTCAATCTGACCACATACCTTAACAAATGTGAGTGATTTTCTTTCATTTGTTTTGTTCTGTGGAACTAAAACGAGCTTAGATGGCATATAACAATTCCCATCAATTGCGCTACAGGAGCACTTTTGCAGACAAGCTTGCCTACATTCGGCTAGCGTCGTGATAGATTTATCTGCAACATTGGAACGTGTGGTTATGTTGGCATAAGTCATGTCCATAAGATGATTTCGATCTAGTGAACCAGTATCGCATTCTCGAGCAACCAGATCAACAATACTAACAAAACCACTTTCCTCCGTCTTGTCATACGGGTATGTCCTTAGATGCCAATCAGAATCAAGCTTTAAACACTCAGTATACTCAACAGGATATGATTTCAAGAATGTGCCCACGTTGACAACAGATCTGTCACCTATACGCTCTCCATCTTCATAGTGTAGTCCGTATTGTCTACTTGAATTTGAGTTCAGTCTCAACTGATACATTAGATATGGACCCTTGCTAGTGTTAACAAAAGCAGAGAAATTAGCAGCTTCCGTTAATTTGGCAAAGAACAATCCCTTCAAAGTTGTGAGCTCTGTACCATTGGGTAACCTTTGTTCAACCAACAATGCATCCACAGGATGATCAAACGACTGCCAGAGCGGTTCTTCTTTTCCAAACAGAACCAAGTTTCCTTCTTCAGTAAGGTTCATCCCCACCACAAGATTATCAACGGCACGAGATGTCCAGACTGTTTGATGCGAATCTCTCAGTAGTAAGCCTTCATCTGTCAGTTGCACCAACGCATTCTTTCCTACAGGAGAGTTTGTGTTGGCTGACCAAACGACAGTGTGACTGCCGCCTTCTCCAACGGCAACAACTGAAAACAAGTAGTCATTGCTGCTTAGTTCGGAGCTGTAGAATCCGCAGTAAAAGCACAAAGTATCATTCTTCATCACGAGGAAGATTCTCATCTTCCATCCATTGTCCATCTTCACCAAATTGTCGTTGTACCATGTCGACGGATCATTTGGATGTAGATAGTACGTGTAACTGGTTTTGGCAAACGAAGGATTTGCTATGGTTAGGAATGAGACACTAAACAAAGCAGAAACAGCGAGAACATAGAATAAGAAGACCATGATTTTAGCTCAAACAAAGATAACAAAAGAAATACCCTTCTTGTAACATAACACGAGAGAGAGAGAGAGAGAGAGAGAGAGAGAGAGAGAGATAGATGGTTACAAACTATATAAGAAGAGAGATAAGCATATCTTGAACAAGTAGAAAGGCAATTTCCATTTTTTAGGTCAAGAAACCAGTCTTGATAACGAACGTTAAGTAGCTACGCAAAAAGAAGAAAGGAAATGACAAAGTCCTGGTCTATAGATGGCCAATACCATGTAACCGAAAGCATACGGCAAAGATAAAGGAGTTGAGACTCGTATCATATTTCCAGAAAATGGTTGATAAATCACGTCAAGCATCAGTGCTGGCTTCTACTTTGACGTGGAGTAGATGTGGTAGAAGTCTAGACGTAATTTCTGTAACGTGGAAAAATATGAAATAAAGATGGAATGCACATGGCCTATGGATAAGCAAAGAAAATAAAAAAAAACAACATCAGAACACATTTGTGTGAAGTGAGATTTCAACATTGAAAAAAATGCAATCCAAAAATAATAACCTCTTCTGAATAGTGTGATTCCCTTTCAGTGGTTGCAGGGGATTCTGTGAAAATTCTTGATGGTCAAGTTCGAATCATCCTTCAATTGGATGTTTAATCTTTTGTCTTGACAATATAATTCCTCTAATTACTTGTTGACTATTCAGTCAAACTTAACAAAATTCAAATCATAGATTTAGGTGATGCTTCCATAACTTTGTCTCTGGAGCACAATTTTTCATCATGATCTCATGAAGTGGTAACCCACATATATAGAATTTAAATAAGTTTTATCGACTAACTCTCTCTACTCTGGAGAAAAAGAACTCTTTCTTGACATTCAAAGAAAAAGGGATGCCTGTAGTTGATTCTGTGTTTCAAAAGGAGGGACATTAACATCCATACATAAACAATTCTATCTCGCATATGAAAATAAGTGTCCAATCAATCTTGTTGAAATATCTTTCCATTAAAAAATATCTAAGCTTGTGGTCGGACCAAACTGAACCAAAAAGAATGTGCTAGTAATTGTAGAACACATGAATGGCCGTCGACTATGGAAACACTGTGACTTGTCTCTTGTCACCAGTAGTCTCCACAAGAACAACTCCCATTCCTAAAGTGGTGGAATCTACTAGTATCGCCCACAATAATTTCTTGGTTCTTTATCTCAGATATATACTTAATGCCCAGATGACAATCTTCACATACCCGCAGATTCTTCGTCACCCTTATTGGTATACCATCGGGGGTGTTCATTAAAGCAAAATCAATTGCCAACTTCTCACTGAGATGTGACAAGCAGTACTCTTTCTCCTCAATGTCCATGTCATGTAAAACAGCAGCGGTATCGGGTACATAACCATGCAACTTCATTTGGGTAGTTAGTTCATTCAGATACAAATCAATCTCCTTTAACTTCGGATGAGATCTATCACCCCTAGAGAACTGGTGAACTTGATTCTTTACTTCCACCCAGCTCACGGCCAGTTCCTTTTTAAGATTCTTATCTCTCATGGTTTTCCTCAACTGAGAAACATCCTCCCACCCTTTAGCAGAAGCATGAACGTTAGAAAGTAGCACGTAAGAAGCCGAATCATGTGGATCAACCTTGAGAACTTCCTCAGCAACCCGACTTGCCATGCCCGTATTCTTGTGTATCTTACAAGCGGACAGCAAAATTTTCCATATGATAGCATCTGCTTTAACGGGCATTGATCTTATCATGGCCTCTGCTTCCTCCAAATGGCCAGAACGACCGAGAAGATCAACAATACATGCATAGTGCTCACATCTTGGCTTCAATCCGTACCTCGCCAGCATTAAGTCAAAGAATTCCAACCCTTTCTCCTTCAATCCGCAATGGCTGCAAGCATAGAGCAAGCTTAAGAAAGAAACATCATCTGCTACCAATCCCTCCTGCTCCATCTGTTCAAACAGTTTGACGGCTTCTTCTCCTCGACCATGAAACCCATAAGCAGCAATCATAGAGCTCCACAACACCAGATCCGCTCTTTCACTTTCCATGAAAACTTTCACAGAATCTTCCAGACACCCACATCTTGAGTACATGCTAACCAATGTGCTAATAACATCAACCACGGAACAAGCCCCAGCCTTTATCGCCTCCGCATGAATCTGCTGGCCCTGTCCGAGAGTTACCAAATCCGAACATGAACTAATAACACTCACCAAAGTGACCTTGTCTGGCCTGAACCCCGCGAGTTTCATGATACCATAATTGTCCAGCACTTCCTCTGGATACCCACTTTGTGCTTTCCCTGCTATAAGCGTATTCCAAGCAACCACATTCCGAGCTGGCATTGAGTTGATCGCTTTTTCTCCTCCTTCCAAGCTACCGGACTTCATATACATGTGAGCCAAAGAGCTCCCAACAACCAAATCAAACTCGAACCCACATTTCATCACGTAAGCATGTATCTGCATCCCCGCACGTAAAGATCTCAAACCCGCACATCCCCTAAGAACACTACCTAAAGTGAACTCATCAGGCGAAAATCCCAACTCATGCATTTCCAAAAACAGACCCAACCCCTCCTCATTGAACATAAACCGGATCAAACCCGAAACCATAGTGTTCCATGTCGCCACGTTTCTCGCTGGCATTTCATCGAAAACGTTGCGGGCACTCTCCAAATCACCACTTTGCACGTAACAGCTGATCAAAATGTTACAGGACATGACATTTCTCCTCGGCATATGATGAAACAATGTCACAACAGTTTGTGATTCGCCGAGTTTGGAGTACATGTTGAGGAGTTGATTGGAGAAGAACTTGTTCAAACAACCAGAGGTGATCATCAAAGAGTGGAGCTGTTTCCCCAGAAGAAGTGAGTTTCTGAGTATGCATGCTTGGAGGAGGTGGCGGAAGAGAGATGGGTCTGACCATATCTGGGAACTGAACCTCGCAAAAGCTTCTGAGACGTGCCCATTGGAGCAGAGGACTGTGAATTCTTGTCTGGATTCAGAAGCACCAGTTCTGGAGGTGCTTGTGGAGACAAGGCGTGTGGTTTTTATGAGTTGGGTGTTGAAGAAACAGAGGAACCGAAACATGACTTGGAGGACAAGATTTGCCCATGCATCTCATTTGGTTACTGGGCTGTTTAGAGCTAGTTCAAGGAGTTAGTGTTTGTGTGTGAGTGATATATAGATAAATATAGTTTGTGAATAATTTCAGGGTTTTTTTTTTTTTTTCCCCTGTAAAGTGAATAATTTCAAGTTTACTAGTATTATTATTTTGTTTATTTATATTTTATCTGTTTATTTGTTTTGATGGAAGTTCATTTTAAATCCAGACTCTCAACATTTCTCTTTAAGGAAAAAAAAAAAAAAAAAAAAAAAAAAGAGGAGGAAATAAGACCAACATTTCCATCAACGTAAACATTTTCATCCTTGTCAACAGAAATAATTCTTGCATTAATATACATGTTCATGTCTAATTGTCTATATATATTTTTTAATTTTAAAAAGAAGTATTGATGCTAATAATCTGCATATAGACAAAATAATATTTTATTAAATCTGCAACTAATTGTAGTGTGTTATACTTATGCCAAGCAAATCAAAAGGCTCCAAGTGAGAAATTTCTCTAATTTCAGTCTAAAGAGTACTTTACATATATGATCAAAATTACAGTTATGATACATCTAACCAATTGAAGATATTTATGTGATTTTTGTTTTCAAGTGTTAATAACAGTATTGCCTCGAGTGGTTTAAACAGTGACTGGTGCCGGTACTGAAGGAGGAACCCGGTTTTCGGCTGGAATTTCCACAAACTCTGAGAGAATGGCCCGGAATTCATCCCCGGTCATTGTTTCCTTCTCTAGAAGAACTTCCACGATCTTGTCAATGGCCTCACGGTTGTTCCTTATGTGGCTCAACGCAATCTCATATGCTTCGTCCGACAGTCTCTTGACAGCAGTATCAATGTCTTCGGCAAGCTTTTCGGACATAGAGTTCCTTGCCATCATTCTCATAATTACATCGGCACTCTGAGCTGATGCGTCCATTAGTGACCATGGTCCAATCTCAGACATTCCGAATGTGGTTACCATCTGCAAGCAAGTCAATCAGATCATTTGACTTGCAATCTTAGAATGGTCAAACAAGGGGATAAAGGAAAAAAAGTTACCTGTTTGGCCAATCCGGTAATCTGCTGGAGATCACCAGCTGCACCTGTTGTTACCTCGGGCTCACCAAAGATGATTTCCTCTGCAGCTCTGCCACCGAGTCCACCAACAATTCTAGCAAATAATTGCTGCTTGGAGATAAGAGTAGGGTCGTCCAAGGGAATGAACCAGGTAAGACCGCGTGCCTGACCTCGTGGAATTAGGGTCACTTTTTGAACAGGGTCATGCCCTGGTGTCAAAGTCCTACGTTACGAAGCTCGGTTAGCCTTTACAATTGAAAGTGATCCATTCAAGCAAAAATATCAGTACAACTTTATCAAAACCCAGTTATCTTGGATCAAAACTCAAAGATTTAAGATTCATGCTCATAAAGCTATCGACTCTGATAGGCTAAAAATGAATATAATGTTTTCGTGAAAGGGAAAGCGCTACCGAAAGTTCAAGATTTGGCTTCATAATACACTGTAGAGACTTTTGAAATAAACCAGAAAGCCAGAGTTACTAACACACTTACCCACAAATAGCATGCCCAACTTCATGATAGGCAACCAGACTCTTGCTCTTCCCATCTGTCATTACTGTACCTTCCATTCCTGCTACGATTCTATCGATTGAATCATCAATCTCTTTAGATGAGATTGCTGTCTTCCCACGCCGACCAGCCAATATAGCAGCCTCGTTAAGGAGGTTAGCAAGGTCAGCTCCACTGAAACCAGGTGTTCTCATGGCTATAACTTCAAGAGATACATCTCCGTCAAACTTCTTGTTGCTAGCATGAACCTTTAAGATCTCAGTTCTTCCTCGGATGTCTGGAACATCAACAGTCACCTGCATGAGAAATCAACTCTAAGAAATTTTGATGTTTGAATTAGAGTAATGAGCACGTAATTATACACAACACTTTTCTTACCTGCCTATCAAACCTTCCAGGCCTCAACAAGGCGGAGTCGAGAATATCTGCTCTGTTAGTCGCAGCAATAACAATGATACCAGTGTTACCTTCAAAACCGTCCATTTCTGTTAAAAGCTGGTTAAGGGTCTGTTCTCTTTCATCATTTCCACCACCAATACCGGTACCTCTCTGTCGTCCAACAGCATCAATTTCATCAACAAACACAATGCAAGGCGCATTCTCCTTAGCCTTTTTGAAAAGATCACGCACTCGAGAAGCACCAACTCCAACAAACATTTCAACAAACTCAGAACCTGAGATAGAGAAAAATGGAACACCAGCTTCACCAGCAATTGCCTTGGCTAGCAGGGTCTTTCCGGTTCCAGGAGGACCAACAAGAAGAACTCCCTTAGGAATACGAGCCCCAATTGCAGTGAACCTCTCGGGTTTCTTCAAAAACTCCACCACCTCCATAAAGTCCTGCTTTGCTTCATCGACTCCAGCAACGTCATCGAACGTCACCCCAGTGTTAGGCTCCATTTGGAACTTGGCTTTAGATTGACCAAAGGCCAAGGGGAACCCTGGTCCACCAGGGCCACCCATACCTCCAGACGAACGCCTTGAAAGTAGGAACAAACCCCCAATCAAAATTAGAGGGAAAGCCAAATTTCCGATCAAGTTGAACAACAGAGAACCCGAGTCCTCTTGAGCATTGTGTGCAGCAAAGTCAATGTTCTTCTCCCTGAACTTCTGGAGAAGCTCCTGGCTAAGCCCTGGAAGTTGCACGCGAACTCGCTGCACTCTGTTCCCCAACTCAGGGGAAACAGCTTCCACTATAGCTATGGTTCCGTTCTCAAACAAATCCACCTTTTTCACTCTATCCTTGTCCAAATACTCCAGAAATCTGGAGTAAGACATCCTGGAGGAAGAAACCCCTTGGTCATCCGCACTGGCTTTTCCGACTCCCAACAAAGCAGGAACACCAATTCCTGCGTTTCCAAGCAAAAACTTAAGAAAGCCTCTTCTACCTTCGTGTTGCTTTTGCTTGAGTGCAGCCTTAATGGAAACCGCTTTTGTCGCCTTACCCGATGATGGAAGGCTTGCAGAAGGGAGAAGATGCCTCCCATAAAAGTCCTTACTTAAGGCTCGTTTAGTAGCATGAGTAGATAAACCATTTCCCACAAGGCATGCTGAGGACGCTGCCATCTGTAAGTACAGCAAAACTCATTCGATATTCGATAATAGTGATTAATCCAAAAACGAATTGAGAAGCTCACAGTTCATGTAAACCAACAAGCAAACATTACAAGAATTAAACAAAAACACAAGAATAAAAGGGATTTACCACGACATTAATCACTAGGAGCATATTGAGAAAATAAATCATTTTGCATTGTTTCAATATCGGTACTCAATATTCTGAGGAAGTAGAAATAATCTTTGAAATACAATAACACTCTCAGCACAAGAACATTACCAATAGCACCAGGCTCAATGATATCAATATGCTAACAAATTAGATATATTTATGTAAAAGAGAACACAGAAAGCAAGAAAGAAAGAAAAATAGAGAACATGGAAAGTTGCAAATAATTATGTTTAAATAAAGAAAAATCCTTTTCCATGGTAACAAAAACATGAAATTCAGTTGAAAACAAATCTAACCGCGTCCAAATTCCCATACTTATCATTCTAGCATAACCAAAAAAAAAAAAAAAAAAAGTCGTACTTGTCAGCTTCAATAAGCATTAATTGAAGAACCCCACAAACTTGACAAGATTTAAACCCAATTCTGCACACAAACTAAATGAACCCAAATCGAAGCAACAACTGAAACAGAACAAAAACTAAGGAAAGCTCATGTCCAACCAAAAAAAATTTATTGTCTTTTTCTACTAAAATTGAAGATAAATCTCTAGTCCAATTAACAACCAACGAAAAAACAGACACAGACCCATTACAGAGGAGGAAAAATTGAACAACTGTACGTACCTTGGAGGCAGAAAAGAGTTCGAGTGACGAAGAGAGAGATAAGGGAAGTCCCGGGCCTATTTGGCGCAGAGGGTGTGAAGAGAGAGAAAGAGGGGGTGTTCTTATAAGTGTAATATTTTGGGGAAGCGGATGTGGTTTAAGATGGCGTACGTGTCCTCATACACTGCTCACTTTGTGTCCTCAATTTTAGATTTTTTTTGGAAAAAAATTTTTCTCCTAGGAATTTCATTCAATTTTTTTTTTTTTTTGGTCAGCCGCTGTTTAGATTTTTTTTTTTGCTCGGTGGACGTGGATAAATGGAGACCTTCGGGGGTTTGACGTACTGGTTTTACATTTTCCCTTGGAAAATATGTGTTTTTTCTTTTTTTTTGCTGAAAATATGTAATTTAGTTTGGTTTTGCTAAACCACATTTGTTAAGGATGCTAAAAGGGCACGTCACGGGCTCTCCAGGTGTGGATACGATGGATTTAGAAGGTTTCGCTATTAAATAAATTATCATTTTTGTATTCTTAACATATGTTTGATTAGTAAGTTTGAGTTAAAATTATTTGATTTTTTAAAAATTAATTAAAAACTTATTGATTTTTTAAAAAAAAAACAAAAATAAATTAAAATATTTTGATTTGAAATGATTTATCAAACATAGACTAATATAACAATGAAGAACTATTAACATCCTTGTCATTGCTTGCTATTGTTACAATATACATCTTATATTTTTAATCTTGAGTTCATTAGAGGACGTTTGTTCAGATGTGATTTTCAACAATGAAGGAAAACAGTCAAAAGGCTTGATGACGTTTGGATTCGACTCTTGCATCATTTCTTACTATTTCTTTTATGTCCTTCAATAGAATCAAGAACAGTAATTAAAAATTTCATTTCAGTTAAAATATCTCATAATTTCAAGTTAGTTAAATACGTGACATAATATTTTTAAATAGATATAAAAGATGACATATGAGCCAAATTTGATAAGCTTTTCGAATAATTAAATTGTAAAAAAGAAGAAGAATCTTTATCAACTTCTATACACATCATGTCATCATGAAAGAATTTTTCACCAAGCTTTGTTGACAAAAGCATTTGCATAAAGACAAACTCATTGTTGGCGCTAAATGGTCCCAATTTGTTGCTTGCCGTTGAAGCTTCTGCTAGCATGTCGGATACCGACTGCTTGTTTTGATCCTCGCTAAAATTTTTATACATCTTTCCTAACTTTTTTGTTGAAGATTTTTCCTCCAAATAGCAGTTTACAAGAAGCAAGCTAATTCTACATTTGAAAACCACAGATTGCACGACTTCATTTATAGGCTCTTGGCCATGCTTTTGACTATAACTTTCTTAGCTCAAAGACAAGCATTATTTATTTGCAAGGAAACTTTCACGACCTTTTTAGACTTCCAAACAAACAAACAAACAAATGTCTCAAATTCCCCCAGTTTCTTCCCCCTTTTTTTTGGATAAATATTAAGATAAACATATAGGATTAGTACCACAGGAATTTCCGCGGCTATTCTCAGTAGCCCCATTGGAAACCATCACCAAGCGCTCTTATAATTGAAAAGAACTCTTGAGTAGATAAACCAGCAGGAACCACAGTTGCAATGTTGCTATTGCTGTTGCCGCTGTTAAAGGGCGTTGCTGGTTCCCTTGTTTTTGGGCCGAAAACGAACCTACAAACAGGACACTGAGCATTGCTTTTCGCCCACGGCACAATGCATTCTTCATGAAACATGTGCTTACATGGAGTGACCATCACCTCCTGCCCGCGCTCAAAGTCTTCCAAGCAAATGGCGCACCTCTTGCGGTCTTCTTCATTGTCAATATGATTCGGATTCACGGGAGTGTCTCTGTAGTACAAGTTGACTCTGTTTGTTATTCTTTTCGTATTCGGATTGTAGAACTCCCTCTTCAGATTTTCCAAGGCCTTGTGTTGCTCAGTGCGGGAACTTGATCTCTGGTAGCGTTCTTCAGGCTGTCGGAGCGGCAACTGCCATCGGTCAATTGGCCTCGGAGGGGGGATCTGTCTAGATAAAGGATTGGACTCTCTCGGCAGCTCGTTATCCAGGATTACAATTTGAAGCGAGGAGCGTTGTGGTGCTGGGAAACTGCAAAGTGTTTGGTAATGGATACTAGCAGATTAGAAAGAGAAATGAAACAAATAAAAAGTAATTTAATACGAATATAAGCAATAAGAAATAATTGTTTTTCTCTTTCCTGCTTACTGGCTTTACTAGATTTTTAAGTACGGGAATCATCTAATATAACAATGACACAAAAGAAATTAATCAACATTTCAAGGGAAAAAAAAAAAAAAAAAAAGAAAGAAAGAAAGAAAGAAAGAAAGAAAGAAAATTAATAAAAAAAATATTTATCAAATTAATTTTGATAAGCAATCAAAGCTGATAAGTAAATAGTTCAACAGCACAACAATGTCAAACTGACCAATAAAAAGTTGATAAAATTAAGGAATCCACCCTCCTTAATTTATTTCTTTTTAGTTTTGTCTATTCTCTTATAATATTTGGACATCTTCTATATCATTTTCTCCTTCAACAAAAACTGGCTAAGTGTGCTTATGAATACCTGTCTGAACCAAAACTTGATGTCCTCCCAAACGACCGCTGCGGTTCCATTGCTCCTCTGGAATCCTAGTCATTTGCACCCAAAAAAAAAAAAAAACAACAACAACTGATGATATGACGGGCTTATTATCTGCTACAAACAAACAAACAAACAATAGATTGAAGATGTTCTTTCTTCTGGAGAAATGTAAAAGAACACTTACAGAGTTGGATCTAACGGAACGTGATCCTGACAAGTGCTGCCCAGAATTTGATTCATTATAGTTGGGAGTAGAGGCACCATAGTCCCCTGGCAACCGCCAATTCATCGTCGGCGGATTCGGAGTGGAATAATTGTTGCTGCTGCTGCTTCTGCTCAGCATGTCTTCCTCTTCTGGATCTCCACAACTTTTAATTCCTTACTTGGATGTAACTGTAATATTACTTTTGCTTTGAGCTTGAGGATATATATATATATATATATATATATATATATATATTAGTTCATTGGTTATGGACATTTGGTTTTATATCCTCTGTCAATTTGCTGGTTTTAGTGCCAAGTTTGTAAAGTATGATTCTTTTTCCATTTCAAAAGAGATTCTATTCCAAGGTGGCTAGTGCTCCAAAAATGAAAGATGGGGTGGAAATTTAGAAAGGCATAGATTCTAAGGAGAGAGACTTATAGAGTTAATTACCATTATAACATAGTACAGTTTAGATTATTCTACTAAGAAGCAGACTCATCGCGTTGTTTAGCCGGTAAATCTTGTTCCTTTAAGCTTTGAGTAGACACATTTTGGTCCCATAAACTTTAACAAGGCATCTGATGATGTGTTTCTCTGTCAGTCAATATTTTTTTTTATTTAATCCATATTCAAGCACAAGCTGGTGAAAGTAGCTGTTAACTGGAACTCAAAGGAACAAAGTTTTCAGCAATTACTGTGTGTGTACATTTTTCTTTTTGCTGTTGTTGTGGGGCTTCTTAAAAATTAAAGTGAAATAAGCTTTAAAAAGTGACCAAAGTTTATGGGATTGTATAAAGCAACTGCTCATCTCATCTAACAAGCTCTCTTTCTTTCTATTTAAAAAAAAAAAAAAAAAAAAAAAAAGGGAAAAAAAAAGCTCTCTTTCTTTTAAGGATTCTTCTGATGGGGTTAGAGCACCTACTTTTTTTCTTATTATTTTTATTTTTATTTTATTTATTTTTCTTCTTCATCTTGAACAGACACACACAAAAGTATATTCATGTGTTATTTGGTTGTACAGATATTGTTGTAATCCACCAGGGAACTGAAGCTACCAAAACAAAACAAAACAACACAAAACAAAACAAAGGGAAAAAAAAAAAAAAAAGGAACTCAAATTTCAAGACCTACATGTTCTCTCTTTGTTCCATTTAAAAAAAAATAAAAAATAAAAAAATCCCTCTTGAAATAACGCTTTAATCTTGCTTCCCAGAATGACATCCTTAACTCTGTTCTGATAAGATTGTAATTTGCTTGACATCCCAAGAACCTATACCATGCGTTCCTTTTATTATTATTTTAATTCACTTTTGCTTTATTGCCTTGAACTATATACCATGCTTTGCTTGGTACTAATGCAAGTTGGATTTGGAATTTCTTTCAAGCTCGAAATTGATTTCTTCACACACTCTGTTTGGACCGGCAAGTGCGTGGTTCTATTTATTTGTTCCATTTGCTTTTTCTTTATCGTTTTGTGGTGGAAACAGACCAGATTTGGAGGCTATACTCGTTAGTCAAGCATAAACTCTAGAAATTCACTTCCCTATTTCCTTTTCAAAACCATGCTTAGAAAAAGAGGAAAGAATCTCATTGCCGTCATTGACTGTGTTAGGAAGGCTGCCACCTAAAAAGCTAAAACCAAACAACATAGTCACTCGTTCCCAAAAAACGTTGTTGCCTTTTCTAACACTTGAAATGAAAACATAATTCAATGAAATCCAGTTCTTGACTTCTACGGTAGGAAAACCGTTTCGGAAAGTCAAAATTGTGCCGTAATTTTAAACGAAATGCACTACCAAAGAGATCTCAAGACATAATCATCATCTCCGGTTACAACATGTTCTTCAAACCTGCCAGGTCCACAAAATTAAGGGAGACTAACAAACAAGAAATTGAAAACGCTATGGGAAGAAGTAACAAGGACACAGAAAAGGAGAGATTGAATATCATACCTCCAATTAAGAGTTCTCCAAGTTGATACCAACACTGACAAACCGCAACGGTATATTACTTGCTCATCGTTGAAGACAAGTAAAAGTTCCAGAATATTGAACCCATTGACATGAAAGCTACACGCGCTTGAAGGGGTACCACCCTGTATACATGTAAAGAGCATGTCAATACAGTTTTCCAACCGCCCAAACTACCAGTTGGTTATAACAGTAATAACAACAGTTGATGCGTTCTTGCCAACACCAGCTAGGGAACTCTTTTGGTTCGTCAGAAGCATCCCAAGTTAAGGCTTATCTTTGTCATTGAATAAGTAATAGAAAATGCAAGAAAAAGTGTAGTTATGCACAGTCAACAGTCAACAATCAACATGATTCTTTTATTACTTTATAAACCTCTGTAGCAAGGTTTTTGGAAATCCTTGAGAATGAAACTAACAAGAAAAGAAAAGAATAATCAAGACGTAGAAAACAAATAAGGAGATGAAGGTATACCAAAAGTTCAATACACTGACAGGTATCCAGAACCTAAAACCTGCAGAAATAAAATCAAGAACATCAGATCACATAATAGGAGAAGCATATAACTGAGATAATGAAAAGATAACTTCAACACGGCTGTTGACATACCATAAAGTAGAGTAGGAAGAGCGTCTTTCTTATACTTGTCCGGAAGCTGTGCGAGCTTCCTTTGCCATAGATTGTTCCAAGCAAAAACAACAGCAATGACACACGGACCAAGCACTATTTGGTTCAACAGAACCTGTAAGACAATAAGTTGAGTGATTCTTTTTGAGCAAGTATAAGAAACTATAATGTCAAATAAAAAATAACCAGATTATACCTTTAGCATTAGGTTCCTAACAGTCGGCTTTGGCAGATAGCGGTCCAGATATTGGTACCACGCATAGGAACCAGGGCCATACAAAAGAAACCCGTAGGAAGCCATCCGAAGAGCACGGATCCAATCATGATCTGAGAGGAGAGTCTTCATCACATCCTACAGGAAAGCTTTCGACCAAAATTAAACTCCAAAGCCCCAATGAAACCGAAACAAGAACATAAAGACAAAGCTAAATGCAAAAATAATGTTATGGCCTAGAAATGCCTCCAAACTGGGAAAGAGGTAGCAACTTTATAATCAAAATTGACGAAGAAACAACAGATTCATAAAGACGATTAGCTGCCTGATTGCCATTATCATCTTACAAACCAAACAGGCATGCTTCTTTAAGCTCAGACTAAATTCCATTAAGGTATGTGATTCTCTTGTAATTTTCTTCGTAGTGTGAAATTCTGCGACGGCCGAAAGCTGACTGGAACTCTCGTATTGAGAGTGAATCACTACAAATCTTGATTGTTTGCCCTTTTTTTCTACATTATTGCTTTAATTAGCAAAATATTAGGTCTATAACAAAATCAGCTAAAATGTCCTTGATGCTCGAAAACCGTCTAATAGGACTTTTTTCTATGTAAAATCATTCAATTCATTCCCTATAAACTACTCTCAATTTTTTTTTGTTTTTTCAGAAATTCCGAGCAACGAACCAAATATTTCATAGTAATGAAAAATACATCTAAAGGCCCTTTCTTTTTTTTTTTTCTCCCACATTTTCTCAGCAACCAAACAGCCATGCAAAACCCCAACAGCAACAGAAAAACAGAACAAGAGTCGTTCAAGACCTGAGAGGTGCCATGGGAATCAGAGGGAGAGGAATGCTGCTCCGCAGCCTTGGACTTTCTCCAGCGGTCACTGAGCTGCGCAATTGTGTCGCCGGTGAGGGCGAGCGCGCCCGCCGTCACCGCTTGCTTGAAGGGGAACCCGTAACCGGATCCTCCGGAGGGCTCCACAGAGTCCGACGACTTGGAATCGGGTCGTCTCCTTCGTTGTCGCTTGGAATTAGACCGTTCGCGGTTTCTTGGTGGAAGGTTCCAGCCCCAGAGACCGCCATGGCCTCCACCGCCCAACGCGTGCATTTTGGGAAGTGGGAAAATGGAAAACACGAAGCCAAAAATAAAAAAGTGAGAGGGAGAAATGTATTTATGATTTAACCCCAAACTTTGCTCCTATTGTCACTTTGTCCCTCGAAAATAAAATTTTACACCTTTTACCGTATCTAAACTTGAATACAATGAGAAAAAGGTTACTTTCTACAGAAAGAAGTTCATGGCCATGGCATTATTGTAATATTAATTGAAATGGAAATTGTTGCCTTGACCTTCATAGGCTAACATTGTCACATGAATGCTATGAAAAAAAAAAACAAAACACAAAAAATTGTCACATGAGTCACAATGTGTGCCTTTTGTTTTTACTTCTTTGGTTATAATTAAATTCTGTGGTCCTGTTTGGAAATGTCTCAAGTCTGGTAGTTATAATTTTTAATTTAAATTAGTTGGAGATGAAAATTTTAAATTGGAGTTGGTTTATTTTTTTAAAACTAGTTATATATTTTGTTGATTTTTCAGAAAAAAATAAATAAAATGAAAAATTACAGTTTAGTTGCAGTTAAACTAACTTACCAAACGCAGGTTTAGAATTATATAATAATTAGTTCATTTGCATGTAATTTAATGCAAAATTATATTTAACATGATACTACTTAAAATTATTAATGAAAAAGATATGTATCACTAAAAAAATGTTACATTAAAATAAAACTGATTGTTAAATCAACTAGTTATAGGGCTGCGTATGATGCCTCTCGGGATAATTCGTCTTCAAATGGCTCAATCGAGTCCAGTGGTGGAATTCCTGTGGAGCTCATCAATTGCTAACAAGGTCAAGCTTTTCATTTGGCGTTCTTACCACAATGTTATTTCCACACTAGGTAAACCTAGTCAAGCGTAAGGTTGGCAATGATCAAACCGGTCCTAGATGTCCGAGTGTAGGTGGAGTCTACAGAACGTGCCTTGTTATCAAAGTCGTCTTCAGGAACATGAGCAAGAATTGGAAACTGAAAGCAGACGCATAACGGAATTTAACCGCTGATCAACGGTGGATACACCTGCTATTGGCAATTTGAAGCTTAATGTTAATGCCTCGCTCCTCACCAATGTTAACACGATTGGTGTGGGTGGGTTAGCAGAGATCATAGTGGTTTTCTGACTAAGAAGATTGCAGGTTGTTCTGACACGGTTACAGCAGAATGCTTGGCGGTTCGGGAATGACTTTTGTTTGCAGTGGAGAGCAGGCTTTTAGCTTAGGTTATTGAAAGCAACTCCATTTAACGCAGTCAAAGTACTTGGGAAGGTGATTTATTGGTTGCTGTAGGTTCAATTTTTGGTGATGCTCTTGTGTCCTTGGATAGAAACATTGGTGGTTCTTGAGGTCATGTTTGTCGATCTAAGAATGTGGAAGCCCACACAGTAGTTCACAATGCTTTTTCTTTTTTGTATGACCAACTCTGGTTGGACGCGGTCCCATTGTGTATTTCGGATGCCATTGCTTCTAAATCTGTGGACTCGGCCTAATTTATAATAATCTTTCCATTTTCAAAAGAAAAGAAAAATTAAAGTAGATCGTAACATTTCAATAAAAACAATTCTTATGATCTCTCTTTTCCTTATTTGTACCACTATATCCAAATATTGGTTTAATGCCATTAGATATATATTACCTAACAAATAAAAGTACAATTATAATTCCAATTTCTCATATCTAGGAAAATTATCATGTATCTAAAATATCATTTTTAAGCGTTAAAAAAAAAAAAAAAAAGCTATACTTTTCTTTTTTCCATGTCTATCTCTAACAATTCCAAGTGAACTGAATATTTTGGCTTCATTTAACAAAAACATCACAAGAGCAGAGTTTACATACACTCTGTAATGGACTGCCGGACTAAAAGCAAACTGCTGGATTCTGTTCAGCAGTTCAAGACAGAAACTGACTCATCTTTTGCACAATATAACTACCAACTAACAGTGATTCAAAATGTTTTGCTTCCAATAAGCCTAGTCATTGGTATTCTAAGAAAGAGTAGATAGAAACCAAGCCTAGTCATTGGTATTCAAAGAAAGAGTAGATAGAAACCAAGTCATACTCGGGGCAACCTGCAGCTATGTTTTTCAAAACTAGCTTCCACACGTCCTTTCAACGAGAATTAGTAGTACTTACTCCAGAAATGCTCGGCCCAAAAGTATACTTCATCTTTGCAAGCCTCATCGTCAAGACACACCATATCGGTTCTCTCCAAAGAAAAAGCTTTAGTTTCTCCTGGCAGTTTAATCTTCTCACATCTGTATCAGCATTGAAAATCCTAAGCAAATTTTGACACTAGCAATTTTCGTACCAGCAACTTTATGTGGCTACCCCTATCCATCTTATTTTCGTTTCATCTTTTATGAGGTGAATGCTTTGAAAGTAGGATACGGACAGTTGTAGTTAAGATAAGAAATCTCATGAACATAAACATCGGTGCATGACATGAATCCAAAGTGTTTATTGTCAAAATTGAAAAAAGTTCATCCTGGAAGTTGATACTTTCTTTTCATATTAAACTTTCAGATGAAAAACTTCAGACAATGTTCACCCAAGTAGAACATGAATTTGTTGTACGCTTTTTAACTACAATAATCACATAAATTATCCACTAAGCTAACAAAAGTAGTGAGGTATTAAAAAAGGAAAGCGAAAAAACAAGAATACATTTCTATGTTTCACAAAGGCTCCTAAAAAGCAAGGCTAGTTGATTAGCATCTTGGAACTGATAAACACTAATCTTTACTAACAAGTAACAACCCAAATGTTATGGGCAAAGTAGCTTGGTAACTTCCAAAGCCCAAGATGGAACTGAAGTGTCTATCGTGTTAATTCACGAAAAAAGACCCTCAGAGTTATGTTACCAACAAGGCCACAAACAGGAAAGAAGAGAAGGATTCACAGATTAAACACGAAACGTAAATCTGCACATGCTTACCTTGAATTGACGTTGTGTACCTTAGCCCCATACCCCACCAAAATGTCTTTGAGGGAAATGAAGCTTGGAGTATAAGCTATGACTTCATACCACGAGTTAAGGCCGTTAAGCATAAGAGATTTCCAACTACCATATTCTCGGCCAGAGTACATCAGTCCACTGGTATAGTTACAGAACATTAATAGAGCTCCATTCTTGAAGTGATTTAAAGGTTGATATAAGCCATAACCAAAACTTTGGTCGAAAGAAAACAATTTAGTCCAAGATTTGCTGTCACCACAGTTTTTCATCACCCAAATCGAAAGCATAACAAACGCAAAGATCGCCTCTTAAAACTCCCATACTCAAATTTTTTTTTGTGTACGCCTCCAGGTAAGGCAGTTGCAGCGGAACTGGCTTGAACTGCTCCTCATCAAAATCAAAAGAAATTATGCAATCTGATTCACGATCATTGATACAGAAACAATAGAGAGCTCCGTTGAGATAGGTGGGGAATGCCAGCTTATATCTCGAGTAGGGAGCATTAACAACACGACGCCATGAGTCTGTACCAAGGGTGTGCACCTCTGCGATTGTACCGCAATGTGTTGGAAACGCACCATTGAAACATGCTAAGTCCTCAAGGGACACAAATTGCACACCGCGAGTTAAAACTCTAATCACCTTGTATTGATTAGTCTTTGGACTAAAACCCAACCCGCAATTAATGATATCTCGATCATGTGGGTCATTAAAAGTCGGTGGAAGTTTTACAAACTCGCCGGTGACAGGATTACTCACAGCAAGAGGATCATTACGCAATGGCTCAGACAAGCAAAGCAAGCCGTGGCAAGAATTCACAATATTGTACTTGTGATCCTTCGGCCTCAACTTAATACAAGTAGGCTTCCTCTTCGATCTGATTTTGAAATCACCCCGGTCGTAATTAATCACAACTTGATCCGCATTGCGCAGAGGGATCTTTAGTATGGTATTGAGATCAATGTGACAATTATCGCCATAACTGTGTCCCACTTTACGATGACACCGGCAATACTCCTTCAGATCAAAACCAAGGCCGTCTTCTTCATCAGGCTCAACCAAGAAAAGGGTTCTCCAAATGCGGGTCGAATCGAGGACATGGAGCAAAATTTGGGGCTTTGCTTGTGCAAATAGATTCTTCGCAAATTGAGGGTACGAAATCAGATTTCGCCATGACCGGCATACGGATTTGCAAAAGACGATGCTTTTGGTGGGGAGTCTACTCAGAATGTCGACGAGGATTGGGTCCGGAACATCAACTATGGAGACACCAAAACTTTCAATAATTGGTTCGTCAGGGTTTTCGTTTTCGGACACTTGCGTTGGCGATTCATTTCTACTTTTTGTAGCCATTATCAATCTCTTCCTACAGTTACATATTCGCAATTTTGTTTCAGATTCATCAAAAATTATGATCCACCAGTGACAAATAAAAAATAAAAATTATTGCAACCAAAAAAGAATAAACGAAAACGGAATATCAAAGATTGAGAAGGGAAAAAAGTACGTAAATTGAAGAGGTAGAGAAGGAGAGAAAGAATTACCTGAGAATCGCCACGGAAACCACTCGTAGAGAGAGACGAATGAATACCCACGACTAGGGAAGAGATATCAGCTTTCTTAGAGACCTCTGGCGGGAAAAGGAGGAGGCACTTTTTTCCTAGTCTAGTAAGCCTTATTTCACCGTTTTTTTTTTTTTTTTAAGTACTTTCTCGATTTATTTTTTGTATTTAATTTAAGTTATATTAGTGATTACACTTAAGTTATGAAGCTGTGGTTGCAGGTATAGACTAGCAGTAATATTATATCTGATTATATTTAAAAATATAGAGTTCAAATCCTTCCATCCTAAATTCCAAAAAAAATATAAAATTATGAAGCATAACTAATGTCTTTAACGAGTTTAAAAGTGTGAGAAATTCTTTTGTAAACTTTTTTATTGTTGTCGTGAATTATTACATCATCTGAAACAAGATCTTATTTAAATTTAAGTATTTGTAATTGTTTATTGTTCTTTATATTGTAGAATTAGCCTATGTTTGGTAAGAAGGAGAGAAAACAAAGGGAAAGGAAAAATGAAAATGAAAGAAAATAAAGGGGAGAGAAAAAAATATCCTATGTTTCATAATCATTTAGTAGATTTTTGTTTGACACCAAATGTTGAAGAGGTTAAAATTGGTGGACTCTACTAGAAATTTTTTCTATCATGTTTTCCTTTCCATCATTTCTTTCTTCTTACCAAACAAACTATATTAATATTTTTCACTTAATTTTTCCCTCCGCCCACTTTCTTTCTTGCTATTTTCCATTATATCAAATAGAGCATTAGAGCGTCTAATTTTTAAGTTTTAACGATTATCACAATAACTTAATCGTATTTTTAAATTAGAAAAAAAAATAATGTAATATTTAAATTTTACTACATCTGAATGGTTTAGAATTATCCCACATTGGTAGATTATTTTTTCCAAAATTAATATATATGATCTTAATGAAAACCTACCATTCAGTACTTTAGCTTATGAAATTTTTTCACATCAAATATCCAAATGGTGTTAAAACATCCACATAAAAAATCGAAGTGCTTTTTTTTTTTTTTTTGTGTTATGTTTATTGCTTGCTGTTGGTTCGTTTTTTGGTGATGTTCTTGTGTTGTTAGATAGAAACATTGGTGGTTATTATTGTCGTGTTTCTCAATCTAAGAATATGACATCCCATGCATCATCTCGCAATGCTTTTTTCTCTTTTGGATATAAAATATATATATATATATATATATATATTCTCTCTCTTTTTCCTTATTTGTACCACTACGTCCAATATTGATTTAATGCCATTAGATAAATAAAAAATAAAAAATAAAAAAAAGTGTATAGTTATAATTCCAATTATTCATAATTAGGAAATTATCATGTATCTAAAATATCACTTTTAAGACTAGAAAAACAAAAGCTCTACTTTTCTTTTTCTACGTACGCCTATCTCTAACAATTCCGAATAGACTGAATTCTTTGTCTTCTTTAAACAAAATCATCACAAGAGCAGAGTTTAAATACACCCCGAAATGGACTGCAGGATTAAAAGCAAACTGTTGGATTCTGTTCAGGCAGTTCAAGCCAGAAACTGATTCATCTTTTGCAAAATATAACTACTAACAGTGATCCAAAATGTCTTTTATGCAACTGAGTGGGTTGGTATTCTAAGTAGGAGTAGATAGAAACCAAGTCATACTCGGGGCAAACTGCAGCAATGTTTTTCAAAATAGTAGTACCAACTCCAAATTAAATACCAGCTTCACAGAGTCCTTTCAAGGACAACGTCAGTAACTTTCTCCAGAAGTGCTTGGCCCAAACGTATTCTTCATCTTCGCAAGCTTCGTCGTCAAGATACACACCCACTTCGATTCTCTCCAAAGAAAAAGCTTTAGTTTCTCCTGGCAGCTTGATCTTCTCACAACTGTATCAGCATTGAGAATCGTAAGCAAAATTTGACACAACAGCATTTCCTACCAGTGATTTTATGTGGCTACCCCTATCCATGTTATTTTTGTTTCATCTTTTAAGAAGCGAATATATGCTTTGAAAGTAAGATAGCGATCAGTGATCAACATAAACATTAACATAGGTGCATAAAATGAGTCCAATGTGTTTATTATTGTCACAATTGAAACATAAAAGGAAATTAAGCTGCTTTACTCAATTATCAACCCTCAAGTTCATCGTAGAAGTTGATACTTTCTTTCCATACAATGTTCACCCCAGTAGCATATATGAATCCGTCGTTTATGGTTTTCAACTACAATAATTGCATTTTTAATCTACTAAGCTAACAAAAGTTCTGAGGTATTGGAAAAGAAAAGCGAAAAGACAAGAATACATATTCCTATGTTTCACAAAGGCTCCTAAAAATTATTAACATCTTGTAACTGAAACACTAGTGCTCTTCACGACAAGTAACAACCCGGATGTTAGGGGAAAAGTAGCTCCTTAACTTACAGAGCTCAAAATGGAACTAAAGTGTCTATCGTGTTAATTCACGAAAAGAGACTCGGAGTTAAGTTACCAACAAGACCACAACAGGAAAGAAGAGAAACGGATTAACAAATGAAAACCACGACATAAATCTGCACATGCTTTCCTTGAATTGACATTGAGTACCTTAGCCTCATACCCCACCAAAATGTCTTTGAGGGAAATGAAGCTTGGAGTGTTAAGCTATGATTTCATACCACGATTTAAGGCCGTTAAACGTAAGAGATTTCCATCTACAATATTCTCGGCCAGAGTACATCTGTCCACTCGTATAGTTACAAAACATCAATAAAACTCCCACACCGATGGACCTCGCCAGATCTGGCCCCCACCCTACCTCCCGAAATCCCCGAAGATGGACCCCCAGCCAGATTCGCCCCCCTTCCCGACGACAGACGCCCGCCAGATCCGGCCCCTCATGTCCGGCCACGATCCCCCCACGACCCGCCCTGACTTCGAGACACTCCCCGCGACGTCATGTCTTTAATTTTTTTTTTTTTTTTTAATTTCTTAGTCTATACTACTATGAGATTAAGTGTACTATAACTATTATATACAAATAATATATATTACATCTACAAGGTTTAAAAATGAACTCTAACGTTAGGTATATAAAAAAACTTTACCACAGACTTTCCCTAGTTTTGGACATTTTATTTTGAGATGTCTAGAGAAAAAATTCCAACTCAAAAAACTCAAAACTTATTTTTGTCTTGTTCCAAAAAGCAAGGATGGAAATATTTATATTTACAAAAATATAGATACTTAAATTTTACTAAAATATCGAAATATGTGGAAATTAATATAAAACACGGAAACTCATTTTAAGGTACTAAAATTTAAATAAAACTTTATGAAACTCAAAATTTATGAATAATACATAAGTTAAATGAAATTCTCGATTAAGATACTAAGTATGCGATAAATTTACATGGTAAGAAGTGACCATGATGAATGAATGATTAGTTTACATTCACTAATTAAGTAAAAAACATTGAAAGACGACATAATATAAGTATATTACACTCATTGTTTCAAACATGAAAAGAAGAATATTAATATTAAAAAGAGCTTTTAAGATATTTGAAAGTATTTGTAATACCTTATTAGTGTAAACAACATGGATATTAAGATATGACATTTAGAATTTTTTTTTAATATAATTTTGCATATGCTATATATATATGTCTCTCAATCTTTACTAATTATCTCTTTATATATATATATATATATATATTTAAAAAAAAACGATTGTGCATGAATTACAAAAAATCAGGATTTTTATTACATTAAAAGATATATTAAAATAATATTAAATCCATAGTTTGTCGATATTTTTGTGGAAATAATTTGCACAATATTTTGTCATTTATTACTATACTTTTCATGAAAAATTGATATTTCTGTTAAAAAAAATCCACATGTATGAAAATTTCTATGGAAATTTTGTTTCTACAGAAAAGATGCTACACCCTTGTTTTTATATCGGTACTTTCAAAATATGAAAGTTTCTATGGAAATATCATTAGAAAGGTTGATTTGTCAATCCTTGATAACACGTCAACTAAAAATATATGTTTACCAAACAATTTTCATGGAAAATTGATATTTCAGTAAAAAAAATTAAAAATTAAAAAATTGATAAGTACGGAAATTTCTATGGAAATTTTTTTTCTATGGAAAAAATGTTACACTCCTGTTTTTATATCGGTACTTCCAAAATATGAAATTTTCTACAGGAATATCATTAGAAATGTTAATTTTTCAATCATTGATGACATGTCAACTAAAAATGTATGTTTACCAATGCCTAGTATCCTGTAGTAGGAAGCTATTTGAGTGCGAATTAGTACTTGTGTAGCATTTTCATGAAATGAAATATATTTTCCATCTGCATAGGCGAAAAAAAATTGTTTCAATGAAAATATTTAACGTAATTATGAGATTTTCCACTTTAGAAATTAGCATTATTTTTGTCTATATCCCCAAATTTTATGATCATTTTCACTTTGTCATTCGAACTTTAAAATCTTTCACTTTACTCCTACTTAACCACTTCTAATAGAATTTCGATTAAAAAAAAAAAAAAAAAAGAGTTAAGTGCAATCATGTGATATATTTTTGTTTGTTTTTATAGAAATCCTAACAGAATATGTTTAGTAAAACTAATACCTTTATTTTTGTCATATATTTTTAAACAAACTTCTAATAAAATGGGTCAAGTGGTGGATGATTCAAAATTCACGGGAAAAGATAGAATTTTTAAAATTGAGAGGATAAAATGAGAATGATACTAAAATTTAGGCATAGAAGAATAATCTTAGAAATTAGTTACTAACGAAGCATTCTCAAATCGTGGCAAGTCATATTAAGCAAAGCTAAATTTTTGGACTTTCGGATCCAAAACTTAATGGTCAAAATTTCTGGAACAACTTGTACAAAAACTAAACCACTGATCATGTATCATTTTTTCCAGCAAAAAAAAAAAAAAAAACCCCCACTGATCATGTACCAAACATTCTCACAAAACCATTTTTTTTTTTTTAAGTACTTTTGCAAACAGATACTACTAAAAGAAATCAAAGTACGTTTCCAGTACCCTCATGAATGAGTTATTGAACTTCTGAGAAAGAGTTAGAAACCAAGCCATACAAAGGGCAATCTTGTAATTCCACACCAACAAAAAAAAAAAAAAAAAAAGGGAAGAAGAAAGGAAAAGGTCCTTTACTTAAAAGTTGAACAGCATCAGTGCTTTCTACAAAAGTGCCTGGTCCAATAGTCTTCTTCAACTTCAAAAGTCTCGCATGTAAGAAACCCAGCAAACTCTATATGTTAGCTCCCTCCAAGAAAAGAGCTTTTGTCTCTCCTGGCACTTAATTTAAGCCTCTCACCTCTGTATCAACATTCCGAATCATAAGCTTTTTGCCATAACTAATAATTTAGCATTTCCTACCACCAAGTTTTGAATATCTATCCGTATCCATGTTATTTTTAGTAGTTTGTGTAGTGACAGTAGTAATTATTTTCAGTAATCTACACGGACAATGCCTCTACGTGAACGATTAGCGGTAATCTTCAGATGAAATATGTCGGAGAATCTTCATGAATCTTTTGGTTATAGTTGTCGACAAGACGTTAAGAATGCTCTCCTTCACGGAGATCTCAAAGAAGAGGTCGAGGCCAACCTCGTGGTTATGAAGACTACTCATCCTGACTTTTTGTGTAAGCTTTCAAAGGCTCTCAATGGACACTAAACTACCCAGATCTAAAGAATTCGCCCAAGAGCCTTTTTCTAACTAGGAGAGTCACCAAGCTACTGGAAGCGAAGCTGCCTATATCATAGGGTAAGCTTTCAATGGTGAAAATAAAGGCCGTTAGGAATCCTTTTATGAACCACCAATAGTTAAAAAAAGACACAATTTCATGTTTCACACTGGCTCCTAAAAACAAGCTAGTTGACTCTAAATGCAAAGGCTTTCTAAACACATCAGCTAAATTAGTAAATTCCAAATCTCAAAACGTCATCGAATCGTGTTGATTCATGACAACCATTTGATGTTAAACGAAATTACTATACAACAAATACTAGTGAATACGAAACTCAATGACAAATCCACAAACAGGAAACAACAGAAAAATAACATACCAAATAAAACGTTCAATGCAGACAACAATTAAGTATGAGGATGTCCTAAAGAAAAACAGGAAACTTGCAGATGCTTACCTTGAGTTGACATTCAGCACCTCGACGTTGTCCCCCACCACAATGTCCTTAAGGGACATAAAAGCTTGGAGTATAAGCGATGACTTCATACCTCGATTTAAGGCCATTAAGCATGAAATATTTCCATGTGAAGTGTTCCTCGTCGAAGTAAATCAGTCCCTTTGAATAGTTACATGTCAAAAGCTTAGGAATAGTTTGTTATGATTTTATTTTATTTTTTTATTATTTAGCAACGTAAATAAAATCAGTTCATTTAGTTTAGGAAACATATCCTAGCACAAATATAGGACTTAATAATCTAGATGGTTAGATATGATTTGCAGGTTGTTAAATATCCTATATATTGATGTAATTCATTCTATTCTGATTCAATAAGTGAGAAACGATTTTCCTCTCAAAAGATTACATGATATTAGAGCCAACGGGGATACTCTAACCCTAATGGCACAATGTTTTGGACCAAAGACGACGATGACCCATGTGACCGATTCTCAATCTTTTTCCGACGTAGTTTCTGGTAGATCTTCGGAGGGTGGCAAACCAGCGACTACACCTGGCAGTGTTGACCAATTGTCCTTGTGTGCTTCACTTCAGATTAGCATTCACAAATTGAATGGTAAGAATTACTTGGAGTGGTTCCAATCCATCAAACAAGCCATAGATGGCCGTGGGAAATTAGGCTATCTTACCAGAGAAGTCAAGAAGCTTGCAGCAACTGATCCTGGTTTCGCAACATGGTGATCCAGAACTCGTTAGTCATGGCATGGCTTCTCCACTCTATGGAGGCAACAATAGCAAAACGCAATTTGTTTCTTCCAATGGCAAAGGATGTGTGGGACTCGGTTCGTGAAACTTATTCCGACGTAGAGAACTCTTCACATAATTTTGAATTGAAGTCAAAACTGTGGCAATCTAAGCAAGGATATCGGGAAGTCACCATTTATTACAACGTGATGGTTAGGAGGTGGATCAGTGTTATAATGATGTCTGGGAGAATCCAAATGACTGTGCGAGGTTTCAGAAATGAGAAGAAATGATTGTGCTTATATGTTCCTTGTGGGTGTCAATCGGAGCTTGGATGAAGTGAATTGAAGGATTCTTGGCCCAAAGCCCCTTCCTTCTATTCAAGATGTTTTTTTTAGAGGTTAGAGAAGAGGAGTGCAGGAAGCGAATCATGATGGCTAATACGGCACCAAGTGGGAACCCTGAACCTGAGACGTCTACCCTTGTTTCACATAGATCTGATGAAGATGGTGATCGACGACGAAAGCCATGGTGTGACCATTTTAAAAAACCATGGCATACTCATGAGACGTACTGGAAGATCCAGGGAAAACCCACACACATGAAGAAGAAGTCTGACGGCAGCGCCTTCCAATCTGAGTCTGACGATTCTCAAGAGAGCACTGTCAACTCAGAAATGGCTCATTTTACGAAGGAACAAATCAAACACCTGTACAAGATTTTTTAATCTCCATAATTCTATGTTAGTCCTTCTTGCTCTTTAACCCACCAAGGTAATCCCTCAATCATAGCCCTATCTAGTGTCACACCCGATTCACATGCAGGGATGGTAATGGACGAGATGGGATGGGGATGCTTCTCTCATCCCACATGCTTACTTTAAGGCGGGTGCGGGAGCAGAGAGTTCCAACCACAGATGCTCTATTCGTATCTTATTTATTTACCTATAAAAAAAACCTTAAAATAAATTCCATTAAAATTTTCATAAATTTAACAACATAAATAAATAAAAAAATCAAGGTTAGGGATAATTTTCTTTTTCTTTTTTGTGTTATGAAGATGTTTCCCTTTTTGTATTCTAATAAAAATAATTGAAATTTTTTAAAAAATAAATATATAAGGGTGAATATAAGTGGGACAGGTGAAGGTGCAAAAGAGCTTCCTCACCTTCATATCCGCCCGCATTCGACTGGGGGCTAATTTTAACCTCATACTCATATAATATCCCCAATCAATCCCATTACCATGGGTACCCATGAGTACATGTATTAATCTTTTTGTTTCCGAAGTAATCCTCATTGACTAGCACTATTATGATGTGAAGCTTTAGGAGTAATTCATCAATTGCTTAGGGATAAACTAAACTAATAACATCTTTTTTTTTTCTTTTTTTTTTTTTGCAATTTCTTATTGATATCCACAGACATTTAGATATATCTTATTTATTTTCAAATTGCTATAATTCATTTCCCTATAGATCATGTTTATGCATACAAGCTTCTATTCGAAAGAACAAAATGTCATCCTTAGACATATGCATAAGGAGAGGAACAAAAAGTTTTTTGACTAAACCCAAGGGTTGAAGAAATTGGAGCCAAATTACTGATATAGTCCATACATATGATTCAAATTTTCAGTCTAATTTTTTATTTTCAAAATAATATCTATCTAATAATATTATACCATGTTATTTTAAAAAGTTTGAAATATTTTATAATCGATATTTTTATATCATAAAAATCTAACTTTATTTAATGATATGTTAAAATATAATTGATTAGACGTCATTTTGATATCAAAATTAGATAAAGGATCTCAATCTCCATAAATTACTCGGAAAAGTCCCAGCTAATTTTCCCGCCAATCTAGGCATCCTCTCTTTAGTGTATTTAATAAGAACTTTCGATTTCACGATCACGACCATTCGGTTTTCTAATTTTCATTCCATTTCTCTCTGCGAATTGCGAAGGTCGAGCTTTGCATTTCTCAGATATTTTTTTATCTTTCCCTATCTTATTTTTTATTTAATTATGCTTTCTTTTCTCCTGCACTTTTTCTCACGTATTCGAAATCTTGTATTCTTAAATCTTCTCATTTTGATTCTCTCTTGATCTTTCCTTTTCTCCCCTAATTTTTTCTTCAGTTTTCGCATCTGGATCTTAATTAATTTGTTGGATCCGAAACGATAATATATGTCAATCGCATATAATTACGATTTTTGTTCTTCATTAATTACGGTTTTTTTTCCTTCCAAAGTGATAAATAGAAGTCGTTGTATATATTTTGTTAATCTAATCTTTTCATTCTAATTCTCTGCAATTATCATGGCTTTTTTTTTTTTTTTTTTTTTTTTTTTTTTTTGTTCATGAACCTAAATTTGATGAATCACTGACCTTCTAATTTTCATTCCTTTTTGCCATTCTGTCTTTCCTATATGTTCATCAATTTTTTGCTACCTCCAAATTCGGCGAATCGGTGACAATTGTAATTGTTTCACTTGATTGCTAGAGCGGCCATGAAAAGAAGAAGAAAATTGATAGCTTATGGAGCTGAAACGAGCAACACTGACGAGCATATTCGAAGATCGGGTCCATCCTTATCGGATCTTTCTAAGCCCATCGTCGTCGATATTCTGCTTAAGGTCTCTGGCAAGGGCATTATAATGTGCAAATCCATGTGCAAAACTTGGTTCAATCTAATCTCAAATCGTCAATTTGCGGATATGCACTTTGCGCAATCGAAGGCCTGTGCCTGGGTTAGAACCATGGAAAAGACCCGCATTTCAAGAGCCCTTTATATGGTTGATCCTGAAGATGTCTGCGGTTTCGATTTTGGGGACTGCTCTTGTGAGGTTTTATCTGATGATTTTAGTTGGGAGTAATATTGCTCTTGTTACAAAAGTATGATGCTTGATTCCAAATTAAAGATCCCACTGCGTAATCCTCGAGCTGTACTCGAGGAAATAAAATGCAATGCCGTTGTGAGACACCACACTGGAAACAACACCGCAAGGAAGCGTTGTACCAGGTTGAACAGAGGCCTAGGGGGCACAAGTGCAATGTAGTGAACTCGTGTAATGGGTTGCTTTGTTTGTCTGAACCATCACGCAGTGACCCTTTTGCCATTTGCAATCCGATCACGGGCGAGTTTGTAGGCATTCCAAGGACTAGTTATATTTGGAATGAAGATACCTTCATCGATTGCGGGTTGGGTTTCAGTCCGAGGACTAATCAGTATGAGGTGATAAGGATTTTCAGTCAATGGAGGCCTACAGATCCATTCTTCTTAAGATGGCACGAGAGTACGGTGGCTGAAGTACATACACTTGGGACAGGTTCACGGAGAAGAATCGGAAAAGCGCTCTACTCAAGAGAGAACAAGCTTGCATTCCCAACCTATCTCAATGGCCATCTCCATTGGCTTTTCAAGAACCATAACGGTCCGGATAGTATAGTTTCTTTTGACTTGGATACCGAACAGTTCCACTCAGTTCCACTACCACCTCCTCTACAGTGGGGAATAAGGCACTGTATGAGCTTTAAGAGGTTGTCTTTGTGTATGTATTGTCTCCAGTGAGCTTAACCCCTTTGATCTGTGGATAATGCAAGAGTATGGTGTAGGTGAGTCTTGGACAGAATTGGTTTCCATTGCTAGTCATGATTGTAAGTGGCCTCGCGGTTTATGTCAACCCATAAGTTCCTCAAAAGATGATGAACTACTGTTGTTTCATTACTCTTGTAATGCGTTGATTTCTTACAACCTGAGAAGCTCAAAATTCAAATTTCTTAAGTTTCATGGTATGAGGCCATTGTTCATATCCCGCGCTTCACCTTGCTCAAGGACATTCTGTAGGGAGTTAATGTACAGATACATAATATCAATTCCAGGTAAGAATGTTCAAATTTGTGAATCTTCTTTGGCGGTCCTTTCGTTTAAATGAAGCAGCTGCCTGTTCAAATTATTTGTGCATAGCCTGTTTTTTCAAAGTTGTTGACTTTTGTTTTTGTCCTGCTCCTATTCCTTTCCCCTCTGTTGGTGGCTTGTTCTTTAGCTTGTTTTGCTTTAAATATATATGCAAACTTCATTGCAATCTAGAAAATATAAATGTCCCAGGATAGTTGCCCTGTCCTTTGTTTAACCTTACCGATAAGTAATATCAGATGTAGTTCCTGCAGCTTACGATTGAAGCATAAAACTCATGAATATCATATGTTTTGTGGTTAATGATGATGTGTTCGAAAAAATTATGAACATTGCATAACTTATCAGTAGATGTTTGTCTATATAGAGATCGGACCATAGTTCAAAAGTCATAATGTAACAAATATTGCTGGTAAGCCAGTGTGAGAAAACGGTTTATATCTCTAATCTAACAAGTCAAAAAGGAAATAAGATCACCTTCTAATATCAATTTCGGAACTTAGTACCTGAAAAGTTTTTTTTGTCATTTTTTGTGGTATTTAGTACTGGGAGCTCTTTCTTTTTGTCTTGAGTTTTATACTTGTGAAGCTCCATTACTTAAAATTAATGCTAATAACAAGAATAACCATATCTACTTTTAAGTATTGTTGAGATAGACCGTAAAGATGTCTGTCATGTAGCTTTACAAAATTGCTTGTCATTACTCGTTCTAACCGGCATCTGACAAAAGCTTACTATTTCTCTCTGTGGACACAGGTGTGCGAAGTTCGAGATTCCAGGGGAGACTAAAGCTCTTTGGAGGGAAAAAGTGGAGACTCATTGGATTCTGACAGTGCGTGTGGCAAGCGCCAGGTTTGGAAGAATTACTGCTGGAAGAAACACACTCTTATCAATTATTAAGTGGTCAGTGCGATCTAAAAGTTGGCTTAGCAACGAGCTGATCGTGGAATATCGAACTGCATAAAGAGTATATATGAGATAATTTTTGGAGTTAAGAACCTTTCCTTACATGGAAAAAGAGAGATTCTCTACGTTAATTGGTATTGTCAGAAATCGTGAATGTTCAAAGGCTAATGGGACCGAGTTCTCTTTATAAATTGGTACAAAACGAAATGAAAATCGATTTTAATCTTCAGTGGAGAATTATTTTCTACCAGATGTCAGAATCAGCGACATAATTTCATAGGTTTTAGGAGAGATTTCTTTTAAGATTGCCTGCATTAATAGTTGAATCTTTTTGTGCTCTTTGTTGGTTTGGCTTCTAATTTTCTTTCAAAACATTTCGAGTTAACTTAACGATGAAGCAATGCATAGCAAATATTACTGTCATATAAACATAACACCTCCTATTTAAACCAATGACTAATTGAAGTGTTTTCTTCTTAAATTTGCAAGGTTTATTCTGAGACTTTCTAGCAAATTCAACATAGTTCAACTTAAGCCCTGCTAATTT